>JAVLUX010000035.1:23880000-25080000 GCA_032164185.1 Moxostoma hubbsi
TTTACTGAAGTGATCTGTGCATGGAGGGTATATATTTATTTACTCAGCCTTTTGTGATTCACAAAGCTATAACACATCTTCAAGAAACTTTAAATAAAATGTGTGTTAGTGTGTGCCTGTTCAAGCTTGACATTATTGCAATCAAATCAAGACTTTAAAAAAAAAAGTAACCTTTTGTGTTCCACAGAAGAAAGAAATTACAAGTGTTTGGAGCAACTTTAGGGTGAGTAAATGATGATAATAAACCCTTTAACCACAGTTACTGAAGTCTAATCCTAACCCTAAAATACACTTTTTTGGCACTTCTAGTTTTTAATGAAGACGTTAAAATTGGCCCATTTTTTTTTTTTTTTTTAATTTTTTTTTTAATTTTTTAATTTCCCAATTGTCACACATTATACATACATTTCTGCATATATACAGTGAAATTATTTATTTTTCACATATCCCAGCTATGCTGGGGTCAGAGTGCAGGGTCAGCCATGATTCGGCGCCCCTGGAGCAGATATGACTCATGAGCAAGGCCCCTTGATCCTGAGTCTTTACATCCGCACAAGGACATTTTGTCAGATTTCTACATGTGTGACACGTCTCAATCTAACTAAATCTAATCATCACACCCAAAGGCATTACCCAACATCAGCTTTGTTTAAGAAGTACATCTAAGTAAGTGTCCAACACAGGTCAGGTGTCAGTGATCCAACACGTCAATGTGTCAGATAAACTGTAAAAATCCCCTTATTTGGTTGTAAATCTAAAAGAATGTATCTCTAGTCATCTCAGAGGAAAGGGTGTGTCATAATATTTGGACTGTAGGTGCACTGAGTAACATTTTGTCTGGAGGGAGGATGTCACATCTTAGACAAGCTTAGCAGTCAAGTTTGTGAAAGAACCGTGGTAACACTGTAAAAATGTGTGTTTTTATGTAAAGTGTTTTTAAAGTGCATACAACTAAAGTGCCTAAAAAACTAAAAACACTTCATTTAGGACATTTCCAAGCTAATATCCATGTCAGGACATTGTACATCTGTGATGCGTATCAAAACGTCTACAGTCCAGGTTTGGCGTTTACAATCCTGTTACTGATGTTTACATATGTAAACAAACAGCATAATGGGCACAAGGACACATTCAAAAGAGCAGCCCTTCATAAAACACGCAACAGGACAAAAGCTGTATTCACAAAACCACAATGAAGAGAAGGTCACCATTTCCCAAGAACGGTTTCAGTCAGAAATTCCCCAAGCGAGCAACAGAAGATTGGTGCGCATAACGAGAAAAAACGTGACTTGACCTGAAGATCCTCTTTGTGAAAATGCAAGTGGCGCAAGAATTATGTTTAAAAACACTATCTGTATCTACTCTGCTTTGTTACATTGTGAAGACAAATCCAAAAATGAATCAGTTGAAAATTAGGTCAGATTGAACATCAGCCTTGTCTAAATAAAGCCCAGTGTAATGAAGTGATGGAGAACAAAACTTCCTGTAGCCATTTCCAAAAATGGATATTCTGTCATCATTTTCTCACCCTCGTGCTATTCTAAAAGCAAATTACTATTTTCTTTCGTGGAACACAAAAGGAGATGTTGTCAGAATGTTGGCCTGGGTCAGCATTCACATGTTTTTTTTTCCACAAAATTAAAGTGAATGGTGACTGAGGTTAACATTCTGTCTAAGATCTAATCTTGTATTCCACAGAAGATCAAAAGTCACATGGGTCTGGAACAACAAAAGGGTGAGTAAATGATGACAGAATTTTGAATCTTATGTGAACTATGCCTTTAAACTCAGCATGGAAGCATGAGTCACAGGTCTGTAAAGTAACTACAGAAAGGAAACCACCTTCTTATCAAAGCCTATGTGCCAAACATTGGTATTTTGGTATGTCACAAGAAACAATGAGCCTACTTACTGTACATGTCTTTGGTCAGGTCTTTGTTTCAAACAAAGCAGAGTATAACCATTAAATCCACAAAAGGAGCTTTATTGAACTCAACTGACCTGTGCAAACAGTCACAATGAAGATAAATGTATTGTTGTGGAAGATTATTTAATGGTAGCTTTTGGCACTTCCATATGATAGTAATGTTCAGACAGCAGGCTAAAAGACAGACTATAAAGAATTTGTTTGTATATTCATTGCCAGTTTGAAAAAAGAAGAAGTATAAGAAAAAAAGGTTGGTTTGGCAGAACCTGCACAATAATTCTGGCTTCCCTAACTGAACAAAAACCTATTATAAGATACCTCTTCAAAATGTAGTATGGGGTCAGTGAAAACAGGTGTGGTCTTACCAAACAGAACTTCAAATATTTGTCAGGAGAAAGTGATACAGTTAAAAATATTACTTGGTTGTGTATGTAAGTCTTACGGGTGAGACAATGTCTGCATACATCTGATTGGGATAGTTCACCCAAAAATGAAAATTCTTTAATCATTTACTCACCCTCATGCCATCCCAAATATGTGTGACTTTCTTCTGCTGGACACAAAATATGATTTTTAGGAGTATCTCAGCTCTGCAGGTCCTTACAATTCAAGTGAATTGGGGACCAGAACTTTGAAGCTCCAAAAATCACAAAGGCAGCATAAAAGTAATCCAGGAGACTCCAATGGTTTAACTCAGTGGTTCTCAACTGGTTTTGCTTTGGGACTCACATTTTACATAGGAAGTGGCGACCCACCATAGTAAAAACTTAACCGTAAGTATAAGGGCATGCATCAAATTACATTATTTTTGCTTTTGATTTCAACAACAAAAGCTACAGGAACCCCCCCCCCCCCCCCCCCCCCCCCTTTTTAAAATGTAAGATCATATTTTTTTATATGCTTGAAGCCAATTATTATCCCTTTTGTTTCCTAATTTCAAACATCATTCAAACAGAATTACACAGGTGGAAAGGCTCCTCATTACCATGGTTTGGTCAGTGTAGCTAGTCTTCAATGATAGGAATAATAATAATAATAATAATAATAATAATAATAATAATAATAAAAAATGATATATTGATGAAAAAATAAATACTAACTGAAACACATCTTGAAAGTTTAACTACAACTGCCACTGTTGATATAAAATGAGGTATAATAGATTCTACCTTTAGATTATTTCATGTGAAACTATAAAATTTGGACAAAATATAACAGTTACTTTTACCCAAGTATAGTCGTGAAACAATTTTGTAAAGGTGATTTGCAATGTTTTTGTTTTTTTTTAGCGCATAATTCAGTATTGCTCTTTTCCTCCTCAGTTCTGTTTGGCATGTCAGGGCTGCCTACTGTTTGAGAGGTTCGACTTGACTTTCTGCAGAACGCTTTAAACTAGAAAAGGCCCAAAAGTATTGAAATGGGTCACATCAGTTTTGAGGTCTGCACTCCGCAATATCAAGGGAAGCCTTGTTGTTGCACACATGCGTCAGAGAGCAGATCTTTAACGCGAGCTGGTACTGTTACACTCGTATGAATGCTTTAATCGCACTGCGAAAATATCGCAGTGCAGATGAGAAACCTTTAGCTGAATGCAAGATTATCATTAAATAATCTCTTCATTAAATATGATATTATCAATTAATAAACTATCGCTTGGGCGGACGCCAAAAATTCTTCAATGGGAGAACCACGGCATTGTTCTTTCCCTGCTGTCTGTGACCCAGTCCGAATAGACCTGCGACACACTTTTGGGCCGCAACCCACTAGTTTAATTACCATTATTACCAATACTTAGTTCAAATCACCAAAAACAAAAGAAGAACTCTGAAGAGAGAAGAGAGTTAAAGTGAAAGTGGACATTTATAGTAAAAAAGGACTTAAATATTGATCTGTTTCACACCAATACCTATGATATATCTTCATAAGACATTGATTAAACCAGTAGAGTCTTATGGATATCATTTATGCTGCCTTTATGTGCCTTTTGGAGATCAAAGTTCTGTCACCATTCACTTGCATTGAGTGGATTTGCAGAGCAGAGATATTTTTCTAAAAAATGTTGTTTGTGTTCTGCAGAAGAAAGAAAGTCATACACATCTGGGATGGCATTTGGGTAAGTAAATTATGAGAATTTTCATTTTTGGGTGAACTATCCCTTGAAGCATTTCAATGTCAGGAAGATTTTTTTCCCCCCATTTTGGCCAAAAAAAGTTATAACACACAAGCTTAAAAATGAAATCAGTCTAAAAATGATTCTTAGGCATGACGAAACATTTGGACTTGGAAAACCAGGGACAAAGTATAAAAAAATCCATTAAGTTGCACAAAAATGAAAATTCTGTCATCATTTCTCTCATGTCGGTCCTCACCAGTATTACAATTCTCTTCCATGGAACACAAAAAGAAATATTTTGCAGAATTTCCAGGCTGCTCTTTTCCATGCAACAAAAGTACACAGCAACTTTCAAGCTCTAATAAGAACAGAGAAGATCTGGGTGATCTTCTGAAGCCATACGATAGATTTGTGAGAGTAAAATTTTAGTTGTTATTCACTGAAAATCTTGCCGGTCCATTCTATATCTCAGATCTAGTTGATGCGTAGAGTAGAATGAGATGACAGAATTTTCATTTTTGGATGGTGCTCTATCCCTTTAAGAAAAGCAGGACAAAAAGGGGGGAAATAAAAAAAAAAAAAACAAAAAAAAAAAAAAAAACTTACTGGCTGCAGTAAGGTTTCTTGTCAAAGCCTTTGTAGTTCTTCATATTCAGAGTCATTTTGCAGACCTCGCAGCTGAAACATCCTTTGTGCCAATACTGTCAAAGAAAATACAACAGAATAGTAAAGGAAAATTAATTTAGTATAACTAGAATGCTTAGAAGGCTGGAACCAACATGGAAAACACATCTCAGGTGGTCTCTTCTGACAACCTAAGAGACTCCACTTGCTCCAAAGAGATATCTCTTTGTCCCCAGTCCATTTAAACAAACTTGTTTTTTTTCAGTGTCTGTCCCCACTCCTCAACTTTCGACTTATCTATCACATTCAGTTTCATGGTCACGTCTAAAAAACAAAAATCTATTGCCCCATTGTGGTCTGAGGTTTGTAACCACCAGAGCAACGCAAGAGCGCACGTAAAATGTATGTACAACGGGACCACACATTGGTCAAGTGCTCGCATCTGTGTACTTGTGTGAAGTGTTTCGGCCTTAAGATTGTTATGTTGTGTATTGTTGCTTAACAAATTCCACCAACCCAAATATTCAAACTGTGGCCGCTGCAGTCAACAATACCTGAATAGCTTACCTTACTATGATAACCTTTGACCTCCTAATTTGATTATCTGTTTAACAGGCAAATGTTCAGAGATATCTGACTGGATTAGCTGTATTTTTAAACACTTGATGGCCTAAAATAAGCATTTAAATACGCCTCAAAGACTTTTAGTTGGGATATTAAGTTCTTTCACATTAGGGCTGTTTTTTGTACAATGGGAAAAATAGGAAGCAAAAGAGCATCCAGTCATCACTGAGAATCACATAAAACAGCAGTAAGCTAGAACAAAAGAGCCATGGTTATTAAAAACAGCAAGTGAAGTAGGTCTACAGAGCGTTCCAGAATCCAGGACACTGCAGAGGAATTGGGCCTATAGGTAAACACAAAACTGTAAGATCTACAAAGGTCCACAGAGTATGTCAGAGATACTTTGCACTCCCAATGAGATGGCATTGTTGGCTCTGCATTCACAAAGACCACATGCCGTAACTACGTAGAGAATGTCATGCCCGAGTGACTTTAACTCTGCTGGTCATTAGGCATTTTGTTTCCTCATTTCTTTCGTAATGTGTATTGCATTTCAACAAAGTCCTTATTTGGAACTGGCAAGAACTGTTCTGAGGAAGACTTTCTTAATTTCAAGGAATTCTATATAAATGTCAACAATCAGTCACTGAATCTCTCGAGGCCTATTAGACAGATCATACATAGCATCACTTTATTGCATGGCTTTCTGGAATACTTCATACTGATTGGTCAATTGCAGCATGCTGTGGTCAAATATTTTTGTATAATGACTGCTAAACTTTATAATTAGCAACCGTTTTCCCAGTGTGTAGGAGCACTGTGCTTATTTCATGTCTCTAACACTCCACGTACTTGTTCTTCTTACATAAGATATTTTCAACTCAAATCAACATTTCATGCCAATTTCTTTAATTATTTGGCAAGTATCTTTGTAATAAGAGGGATAATAGCCAATATTAGTGGTCAACCTATATGGGGTTTTCAATGACCGATGCTGATACCGATCTAGAGTGAAGGATGGCTGATGGCTGATGTATCGGCCTGGGCTGCATTTCCCAAAAGCATTGCAAGCTTAAGTTGATCGTACAGGCCATTGGCGCCAATGGTTTCTATGATCTACCAAGGCTTGCGATGCTGTTGGGAAATGCTGCCCAGGCTGATATTTTGGTCTTTCACTAGATTTTATTCTAGAATGATACAGTTCCCCTTCACTTTGGTTTATTTTATGATCACCTGACTGTTCATTATCCGTTAATTATTCAATTTCGTTCCGATTTTATTGCGTTTCATATATTCGGGACTTAGGACCTTCAGCAGCTGATAGTAAAACATCAGCCCACGGCCTCCCCCTTCACAAACCCACCCATCTGCCTGACAAACACAAATGTTGATGCAGACACACATGTCAAATGGGACCAATAGGAAAAATCTAATCAGTATCAGAAGGCTATTACAATGTTGATGAAATCTGGAATGACAGCATGAGAACATTCAAGCAAACCAACAATTCCGCCTTTACTGACTCAATGAACTTCCCAGTGCTTGCTTTCACTCTACGATGATACACAACCTTGACACAGTTTATAACACTGCTCTACATTGTAATTACTTTATTACCAAAGACAAATTTTTCATCAGAATGGCTGCATGTAAATGTGATGACATCAGATTTCTAAAGAATCTGCAAGTAGCTGTTATCTGACATAGTCAGGGTTGTGGAATAACAAAATACATGTAACGGGATTACGTATTTAAAATGCAAAATATAAGTAACTGTATTCCACTACAGTTACAATTTAAATAATTGGTAATTAGAAAACTGTTACATTCAAAAAGTATTTTGATTACTGAATTTTATTGTCATTGGTTTCATTTAATATTTAGTCCTTTCAGATGGAAAACATTTATACATATAAATTATGTGATCCAAAGTGCATTTGAACAGCGGTGAAACACTTTCTTATGATGTGTTACATTCATACGAGCAGACAGAGAAGTAAGTTTGAAGTAAGTTTGGAGCAGAAGAAATAGAAATAAACCTTGACTAAATTTCTAGCCATTTTACATGCACGTTACCAGGCACGATCATATATTTCAAGAAAATTAACGTTGAATCATAATTTCATTTTTCTAGTAAGACCTTTGATATTAGGGCAAAAAATCGTATTCTTGATCATATTTTTTGTACTGTTTTTCTGTAAAACATATTAAAAAAATCCAAAAGATCAGTTAGATTAATCTTGTTTTAGAAACAACACTGCATTAGATATTTAGGGTTTTTCAGAGAAAGTATTTTTAACATGTGTATTTTGTTTTACTGTACTAGAGTTTTTATTGTCAAAACAAGTGAAAAAAAATCTACCAGTGCTGAAGAAGTAATCCAAAGTATTTAGAATATATTACTGACCTTGAGTAATCTAATGGAATACATTACAAATTACATTTTACAGCATGTTTTCTGTAATCTGTAGTGGAATACATTTCAAAAGTAACCCTCCCAAGTCCCAACCCTGGTTATAGGAATACGAAAATGCCCATTTCGACCACACAAAGTCAGCAAACGTGTGTCCTGACAATATTTTCCTCTCAAAAATAGACAACCACAAAATAACAGACAGCCTTTAGTATAAATGCACACAGGTAACATCTGGAAAGGATGTGCTGTCATAAACCACAAAATATTAAAATAGCTATAGGCTGTCACAGTTAAACAAAGCATAAAGGCCATTCCAGTGGCAAAATAACAAGAAACCCTTGTTAAAACGTAAAGTTTGCCACAAGAAATGTGGCAGAGGGCCATAAATTGTCATAACTGACACCTTGTAACAGAGCGGACTAATCAGTCCTATCACCCCTACAAAAATATACCATGGTAACCCTACTTTTCGCCAAAATACGACAGTTACTACAGTGTAAAAAAGTGGTAACCTACTATTGATAGCATTTTAGAAGCTATTTCTACCTGAACTCATAAAGTTAGGCTAGTTTTGTTGGTGTAACCCAATTCATTCAGGTTGATTCTGTGATGTTAAATAACATTTTGATTAATTAACACCAGTTCCTTTAGAGGTTACCATATGAAGCACATTTTAGGTTATTTTCTTCAGCGTACACTGTAAAAATAATTTGTGAGGTAACTTAAAAATGTGCTTCACATGGTAACATCTAAATTAAAGGTACTGCAAGTGATTTTAGCTATTCTGAAATTTCCATAAACGGATTAGCCACGCCCCATCTTTCCAAAGCCCGCGAAAAGTATATAGCTGGAGGCAAAGCTCCAAAAAGGGGCAGGAGCTTCAAACCGACAGCAAAGATATAGGGAGCACCTAACCCTAGTCATGATTGGAAGTGACGTCCCCTTTTGGAGTTGGCAAACCCCCTATGAGTAAACCCACCCTCTTATTGATTAACCCCACCCTCCTTTTGAGATCTCTGCCCTGTAGCTATACCTACTTGAACCGCCACTCCAAAGATACCAAATTAGCTTTATTGAGATGTACACGGAGTAGAAGCGGTTGACAAAAACAACAGCAGCAAAACAGCGCACTCAACTGACAACGGTTAAGAACGCCATGGAATAAAAATGCCATTAAGCCTCAATAATTTGCTACAACTACAAGACAAAACAATTAAAAGACAAAAGCCAGCAGACATATTTTTGTTTGCTGTTAGAGAGTCTAGTGCGGTCACAGAGACCGATGAGACCTCAGGACACTTATTTCATTCATATCTTTCAGGGAGTAAAAAAAAAAGTTTTTGAAAAGTGTTTACAGCACCTTTAATCTAGATATATTGACCTGCTGATTAATTTAGTTACACCAATGAAAGTATGTTTTATGGGTTAAATCAAGTAGATTATTGTAAATACTGTGATAACTGTGATCACTCACCAGTTAAAAAAAAAAAAGGAAAAATAAAACAACTTGACAGAGGGATTTTAAAAGCTTCTTATCCTTATCCTTAACAGTTGTAAATACATTAAACATAAAAAAAAAAAAAAAATTCTTTTAAATTAATTTATGGACAACTAAACCAGCCACACGCTGACTGTAAACTGCAGCAGAAAAACGGCTACGCCCACATTTTTCTAAAACAGTTAAGAACAATTATAGTATTCAGTCAGGATCCTGCATCATGTAATAAAACAAACGTCTAATACAAGTAAATGGTGTATTCCCTACACTATTAAAATAACAGCTTAAGTTAAATAATATCTTGGTGCAGAAGTTAGTTTGTTTCGTTCATAGGAATGTGTCTACTACAGGAAGTTGAAAAGAGACTCCAACTCCAGTGTTCAATGAGAGAGAGAGAGAAACAGATATAAAACCCAACAGTTTAGTGTTTGTAAACGCCTTAATTTGATGATCATGTAGTGTGCATTGCCTATGTGTTATGTGAATTAAATTATGAATTATAATTTAATGAATTATTGAAGGTATGTAAGGAATTGTAGCCTATGGGTTTATAATATGTAAATGTTTAATTGAAGAAAAAAAATCATGACTCGTTCATATCGACAAAATATGAAATGTTTTGTGTTACAGTATGTTGCAAATCTTTAGCAAAACATGTCTGACGATTTGGTACTAATAAGACATTGTAAGCATCACTCACCTTGTCCAGACAATTGACTTTTTCCGTAGGGTACACAACCTTGTCACATCTGCTACACAACGGATTCATGTTGCTCAGCTTGCCTTTGGTCTCAAAGGAACACTGATGTATCTATGCAGCAGATGAAAAAGACAAGCGAAAAGGATGTTGAATGTGCCCCCGCGCTCTCACCGCCAACTAAAATGCTCTGCTGTAATGGGCGAGTTCCTGAACCACGCCTCACGAACGCGTGTAACGTAGCGAGTAGGAGACGCGCTTTCAGAGGGGTTGTAGCCCTGCGACTCCGCCCACATTGCACAGTTCCGAGGAGAGGTGGGCGGAGCCACTGTGCACCGAACCACTGAAGTGCGTTCAAAAATACCATATATGTACAACGCTGGGCAACTTCATCCTAATTAATGTAAAGCAAACATCGTTACATTGGGGAGTTTAAAAAACATTAATTTATTAGAAAGATCTGAGCTAGAGCAACTAGAGGGGAAACAATGGCTAAAGATAATCAATTAATTAATAATTAATTATCTGGTTTTACATTGTGCTTGCTATCTCAAAGGCTGGAGGGTAGCATTTGTTACTGCTCCCTAGAGCCGCTCTTTGATATTACATCTTTAAATCTGAAGTAGAAGCTCAGCAGGTAGCTTCGTAACAAGCGATAATAAATATTGATGTCTCCGGTATATTAAGAAAATATTTAATTTGCCATAATTGATGTGATAATTTTTAAACTATTTGCTGAACGATGAAGGCTGTGAGTTAACGGTGATATACAGTGCTTATGCTATACTGTTTGAGTCACTTGTTACTGGTTGTATAATCAACGGTGGTTCATTTTGAATGAACGCACCAAAAAATTAAAGAAAACTTTTGAAAAACTGCTATTTATTCTAAACTAAAAAGCATAGTTAATATTAGATACGATAAATTTAGAACGTTCTTTAGATGGGGGTATAGCTCAGTGGTAGAGCATTTGACTGCAGATCAAGAGGTCCCCGGTTCAAATCCGGGTGCCCCCTCTTTTGAAACATTTGTCGTTTGACCTTTTTCCACACTCTGTTTTGAAATGCGGAAGTAAATAAAAGGAGGTTAAACTTCGACAGCGGCGAATAGGAGTGAATGGGAGATCACAGCAAATATTATTTTCACTTACCCATTTTCTCCAAGAGCAAAAGAAAAAAAATCCATTATTAAGTTTGAATGACTTCCCAGAAGAGGGAAAAAAATAGAGAGCGGTGATTTAAGACAGTCAGATGGGAGAAGATGCCAAATTTACTGTCACTCTCCCGGCAGCAGTGCCAATTATATATTTTTTTCAACTATTTCCAGGGTCATATAACAATAAGCAAAATTTTATACATTTACACTGAATATATATAAAATAATAATAATAATAATAATAATAATTTTATATATATATATAAATATATATATATAAAACTATAAATAAGGCGGAAACGTCATCACAGTCTGTGAAAAAGTTATATTGTGAATAAAACAAAGATCACATGTTTTAATCTTGATATAAACATATTTTGAACATGGCAAGTCCAGTTTGGTATTTATTAATATATGCATACAAGTTTATCAAACTATTATAGCACAGAAATTGGTTACTGCCAACCGTCCAACAACAACTGCAGGATTTAATAACGGCCTGTAGGTGTTGCTGTTGATCACCTTCTGCACGGGCCTTAAAATTATACCCGACCCGTACCCGATACCGTGTGGCTCGACCCTAGCCGGCCCGAACGATACCATCAGATTTTAAGCCTGTACCCGACCCGAACTCGATATCGCTCACTATCTAATTTCTTCTCCTAGTAAGTACTGTTGCAATAGTCTGTATTTTATGTAAGCATATAGGCAACATTCGCAACAGTTCTGAAACAGTAAACATACAGTTTTAACAAGGCACAGCAGCCCCTCAGTACACTAGAGCAGAACAGAAAAGTGTCAAATGTCAAAGACATTCCTCCAGTATGTTTACATAGGATAAGACATTCCTCCAGTATGTTTACATAGGATAACAATGGGAAAACAGAAGTGTTTGTAAACAGAAGTGTTCGCGCCAGTCTGTGAGTGAGAGCGCGTGCGCGAAACAAGTTCGGTAATCCTGCTTATTTTTTCATTAAATACAAACCCGAATACGACTCGAACCCCATGTCCTACTTGAAAAACGAACCCGAATCCGTCCCGAAACCCACTGGGTTATCGGGTCCCGTTGGGTCCGGGTAGGGTTGCAGACCTGTACTTGAAGGTCCAGTTATTATTTTCTTTTTTTATGTTATCCACATTTTCTGTGTGCTCTTTTGGTTAATTACATCACTTTTTCAGACTCATCATATGCTTATCAAAGAAAAAACTACACATTATTCAAAACATCTCATTTGATTTTTAATGATTCACTATTAGTATAAGGTCAGAATGTAACGTTGCAATGATATTAAAGGAAAAGTTCACACAAAAATGAAAATTCTCTCATCATTTACTAATTTCAGCTCTGTAGGTCCTCACAATGTAAGTGAATGGTGACCAAAACTTTGAAGCTCCAAAAAGCACATAAAGGCAGCATAAAAGTTATCCATTTGACTCTAGTGGTTTAATCAATGTCTTCAGACGTGATATTAGAATTGTGATTGAGAAACCGATACATTTTTAAAGGAATGGGTAATCAGTATTATGCCACAAATGCTGTCGATTGAGCTTAACTTATCTTGAACCGAAATATTCCTTTTAAGTCTTTTTTTACTATAAATTCTCCTGCCTGCCCAGAAGGTGGTGATAAGCACGAAGAATACAAATCGCCAAAAACAAAAGAAGAATATGTAAGTGCATGTGGAAATGTATTTAGTAAAAAAAAGGACTTAAATATTGATCTGGTTCACACCCACCCTAATCACGCTACTGAAGATATTGATTTAACCACTAGAGTCTTATGGATTACTTTTATGCTGCTTTTATGTGATTTTTGTGCTTCAAAGTTCTTGCCATCATTCACTTGCATTGTGAGGACCAACAGAGCTGAAATATTCTTCTAAAAATCTTTGTGTTCAGCAGAAGAAATAAAGTCATACACATCTGGTAATGACATGAGGGTGAATAAATGAGATAATTTGTATTTTTGGGTGAACTATTACTCTAAACGCAATAGAAATTCACTAACTTTGCATTGTATTTGGCCACAAGGGTTTGTCATTTCTGACCATTTGTTCATAGCTCAGCAGTAAAACACATTTTTACATTAATTCCACAAATGTAACAAGTGTAACATAGCAGGCAGACAGTTTTTTGTCTGGAAATACAGTCCATTTTCACTTGGCCAAAACACTAAATAAAACAATGAAATTTTCTTTCCAAATTTTGTGTTGTTGTAGTCTGCTTGTTTGTGCTTTCCATTAATATTTTATGTGCAAATGTATATTCTGTTTCACAATTCAATAACAGGGCAAAAATGTAAGTGTGTGGTATGACAAATCACTTATACTAGAGTAAACTAATTCAATTAAAGTGCTGTCAAGTCCATTTGGCTAACTGAGTATTATGCATCTTTTTCCACTGAACATATAAATCACAAAATATCTTTTTCAAAATGAAAAATCTATAAAGATATGCTGTACTGTACATTAACTGCAATACGTTTGTAATAACAGACATCTCATTCTCACAATTAAGGAGTGAAATTAGCAGATTTGCTGGTCACAATCACCATTTCTTTGTTGCGATTTGTTCCTCTTTCAACAAATGAAACCTCCTTTATCACAATCAAACAGCATAAGAGGTGTTGCAGGATGGACTTAATGACAGTCTCGAACGATCCCTCAATTGCTACAGCCTCTCATTGCACCTTTGTCTTTGTTCCTAAAATCAATCAGCAAAAAAACCCTATTTCACATATGCAATCTTCATTTAGTTCATCACTTGTGTAGGAAGTCCCGCATCCTCAGCACTGCTCCGCCTCAATGAAGCCCTCTTTCTCGTAAACCCCAAGTTCAACCTCATTGTAGCTAGAATGGCATCCTTGGTTCCGGAACTTCATGGAGGGCCAATAGTTATTAGTGCGGCGCTGTGAACAAAGAAAGACATAGATATACCTGTTTCTAATTGGTTAGAATAGCAGGAGAGACCAGGGCTAGTTGTCACAAAGGGAATATGTTTGAGCTATGTCTCATGTATGTTAGTTTCAAACACATTCATATTGCTTTAAATTACAAACTTTTGAAGTCTATCCCCACAAACTAAAATGTAAAAAGTAGCATATATATATATATATATATATATATATATATATATATATATACAGTAATCTATAATATTATGTAATATAATATATATATATATATATAGGCTAATAGCAAGAAATCAACTATGTAATGAAGATTACTTTTAACTGAAGGACAGGGGTATTCAGTCACGTCAGGGCAAATTGTCACGTGTGTTTTAAATTTAAAAAATGAATATAGGCATTGCTAGACCTTATTTAGGAGGTGTGACAGGGCGGGGGGCGGGGCCGGGTTGTGATTTTACACACCCGGTTCCGGGTTTTGGCAACAGTGTAAAGGGGATTCAGGGGAAAGGAGGAGGCGAGAACTGGCTTAACAATATAAATAATAGTTTCATGTAAAACTGAAACCAAAAGACACAAACAGACACATAGGACCCGTAAACATTCTCTCTCTGTCGCACCACCGTCCGCAGTGGCTTGATTAGCCTGATAAGGGTAAGTGTAAAATCACGACCCAACTCCGCCCTCCGCTCTGTCACAGGAGGGTTTCAGCCCCCCTAAATTTAATGTCAGCCCCCCAAAAAAATATGTGACTTTGCCATTTTCTACTTTACCATTTGGTCATTTGAGTTTCATCGAGACGATTCATGAACAAGCGATGATCATTGTCTGTTTACCGACTGAAGGCGTTTCGTTCATTTCATTTGGTAATCTCATTTAACAAGGGGTGAAAGGTGCCGGTTGAGTTATGAAAGCTGAAATTAATGAATGTTTTAGGCTAATATTGTTCTATTTGCATAGCTTGATAGGCATTCACAGCAGTTCATGAAATTATAGCTATGCATTGTTGTCATTTGTGAAGAAAATGCTTAAAATGCTTAAACAGTCTGCTGAACAGGGCTGGATCCAAGGGGGTGCCAAATTATCCCTATGCCTATTCTTGAATAAAGTATCATTATACTGGTTATGGCCATGAATCTGTGCTTCCTCGATTATTTAATAACTCACTCAATACACATAAAAGATGTTCATTTGCTGCCACCTACTGCTGTAAAGTGTGATTAGCAAAAATGGTCACTGACCAAACTAAGGTAGAATGAATAAAAAGACTCCTCATAAGTTAATGACAGACAGAGAAATATCCTATTGAGTTAATATACTCTTTATTTTTATTGTAAAAATAGTTTTTTGTTGTGTTTTATGCATCATAAATGTATTGAAGTTGCAAAATTATCGATTCATGTTGCATAATTTTTGCTAATAAATGGAGAACAAAAAAGGAATGATGAGGACAGATGGAACATATTGCCAACAAAGAGACCGATACGACAATATATGATTTTTCTGTCTATGGTTGTTCTAGTGGTTTTAGTTGTTATTTTTAACTTTATAAGTGTTTATTACAGAAAATGACTATATTCTGAATTAATATTAGCTGGATAGCTTGAATGATGTATACACACATACAAAATAAAACAGAAAAAAACTATCTTTGCAGTGTCATTGGGGGCTGAGCCCCCCTAAGATTGAAATCCTGGAATCGCACTTGATTCCAAATATTTTGTGCCTATATAGAAATTGAAAAAGCAAAGAGTGACAACTAGTCCTGGTCTCCCCTGTATTGTGCTAACAGAAGAAGAATTTTTGCTCACCTGCATGAGGTAAAAAGGAGGAGCAACAGTTGGATGTGAGTTAATGTAGTAGACAGCCAACAGAGTCAGGAACACCAGCAGAACTAGAGCTGCAACTACACCTGCAATTATCACTGTGTGTTCTGGGGCCTCATCCTCACTCTCACCTGAAGGGCGAGTTGGAAAGTGTGAGAGAATGAGATGCAAAGAGTTGGTGAAAAGAGATAGGAATGCAAAGTGGTTATGCTCAATTCAAAGAATACAAAGGAGACAATTTTCCAGTTCAAAGAGCATGTGTTGGATGTGCAAATCTTTAAATGAACAGAGAGCAACAAAAACATGAGAGATGATTCAGCTCAGCATATTTAAGGTGAGTTTATGGTCAAGTCAGCAAAGCCTGATCATAAAGTGTACATTCATATAATAGAGTAGAAGCTTAATCTTTGCTGTAAAACTGTGTGCTATGGCTGCATTCAAATCAAACTATTAGTTTTTGACTAGATTACCAACACTAAAAAAACTGCAATTGTTATTTCAAGAATCTATATCTACTTGATCTAACCCATAACAAATACTTTTGTTGGTGTAACCATAAATTTGATTTAATCTTTAAAAAAAATAAAAATAAAAAAAAATAATAATAATATTAATAATAATAATAATATATATATATAGTTTTTTTTTTTACTTGAATAAAACCAGTTAATTTAGATGTTACCTCAAGAAAAATATGTTTTGGTTATGTGACAGGCGCACATAAAGACCAGTCAACCAGCTTAGTCTGGTTTTAGCTGGTGTTTTTATCTGTGTTGTTTTGTTCCTTTGTGCATTTTATTTCAGCATTTTTTTTTCTCCATCTCATACTACACAAATCAATAAAATTTTTGCCAGAGACTGGTTGCTGTGTTCCTCCGGCCACTGTTTAGCTGCTGCAAATTATGTGGTTATGGGCTGGGTTATGTGTTGGCTGGAGGCATTTTATGGCGTGGGAGAAACGGGCCATTACAGCTCGTCTGTCGCCCCCAAATTTAATTGCTCCAGCTGGGACTGCTTGTTTGGACATTTTATTTTTCCACTTGTACTCATTAGGGTTGGACTAGTAGATTGTGCACATCCTGATCGAAATTATTACTCTGGACTATGCTGTTGACTCTGACTCTTTGTTATGATGTTGTTGTATGTCTATAAAATGTATTTTGATGTTACTGATCGGTTTGCTTGTCTGCTTTGTTTAGCACCTTAAGCACTGGAAATAAGCTATATACTGTACATTAAAAAAATGAATGACTATTAACTTGACTGGTCATGTGATTTCTATATGAGGGGGAGACCCAATCTATGTAGAGTTAAAGGATTAGTTCACCCAAATTTCTCTTATAATTTACTTACCCTCATGCCATCCTTGATGTGTGACTATCTTTCTTCTGCAGAACACAAATTAAGATTTTTAGAAGAATATTTCAGCTCTGTAGGTTCATAGAATGCAAGTGAATGGTGACCAGAACTTTGAAGGCCCAAAAAGCACACAATGGCAGCAAAAAAGTAATCCATTTGACTCCAGTGGTTTAATCCACATCTTCAAAATTCATATGATAGGTATGGGCGAGAAAAATTGTTTAAATTCTCCTCACTGCCCAGTAAGTGGCAATATACAGAACAGCCAAAAACAAAAGAAGAAATATGCAGAAGTGAAAGTGTATATTTATAGTAAACAATTATTTAAATGTTGATTTGTTTCTCAACCACACCTATCATATCACTTCTGAAGATGTGGATTAAACCACTGGAGTCATATGGATTACTTTTATGCTGCCTTAATGTGCTTTTTGGACCTTTAAAGCTCTGGTCACCATTCATTTTCATTGTATGAACCTACAGAGCTGAAATACTCTTCTAAAAATCTTTTATGTTCAGCAGAAGATGAAAGTCATACTGTACACATCTGGGATGGCATGAGGGTGAGTAAATGATAAGATAATGTTTTGGTGTAAACTATGACATTAAGCAGCTTTTTCACGGTCACTGATATGACAGGAGTCTTTATCACATGTAAGTGTGCATCATTTTAAACATATGTCTCAAAAATACTGTTTACTTCTTTAGATGTAGGCCTAAATTATTTTTTAAATGGAAAAGTGCACTTAGTGCAGCTTTAAGGTAGCTTTGGTTGAAAAAGTACACAATTGATGTACAGGTGATCTGAGCAATTGTCCCAAACAGATGAGCCCTTCAAAATTCACAGGGTTGTTAAAAGTTTTAGTGAAACAGTCCTTCTACAACCCAATGAAGCAAATATAATTTTAATGTAATAGAAATGAACATAAATAAAGCCTGGATGGTGGAGGGACACAACTTTGACTGGATTAGATGTACATGCTTGTCCAACTTTGATTTTGAACACGATTTAATTCACGATCACGACAAACCCTCAACTGATTTCAGGCTAAAAACTGCCACTGAAATGTATATAGCCAAGACTGCCAAAAGCACAGAGCCATTCACTGACTCACCATTGTCATGGTGGTGAAAGAGAAGTTTGGTGTCATCTGTGGGGGAAAGAGACTGTTGTTGTACAGAGTGCAAGGAAAGCACAGGAGTATTTTAGCATAAGCGCACATGCAAAATGCATTCACAAGACACATGACAAAGACACATAGTATCCTAATACTAGCTGTAAGACATTAGGTATCATGCAAAAAATAAATAAATGATGAAATTGTACCAGATACCACTTGTTCCTAAACTGTACACTGACAAACATCAAAAGACTGAATTTGTTTGATCATTTTACAATACGTCAGCAAAAAAAAAATGTATTTCAATGAGTGTTTACATCAGCAAAATACTGCAGTTATGAACGTGATGGGCTTAAAGCATTATAGACAATTGTCCTGGTTCAATGTGATACTCACCTTCAGTCACAGGACTGGCAGGTCGGGCTGCAGCGGAGGGAGTGCCCGGTGGTGGTGAAGAAGTAAAAGGGCTGATTGAACTCTCTAGTCCTCCCTGAGCATAATCTTCACATGTGCCTTTTGCCTTAGAGAAGTAAATACCAGCTCAAATTATGATTTATTAAAAGAGTTAGTGGGTACAAAGCCAGCATTAATAATGGCATATTTGCTCTAATGGCACTAATAAGAGTATGTATACACCTTGTGGTGTAGTGGTCAAAGATCTGGTCTGGTAAACAGAAAGTTTGAGGTATTTCAAACTGATTCATAAGCTATTACCTTTCGGTCACTTAAAGACACCATGAAATCGAGGGTTGGATATTTTAGTCATTAACTTTGAGCCCATTTATATGGAAGTGTAGTAGATACAGTCTTTCTCTTCTGGGAAAATTTACCAAAAAAAATTGTTAATTCATCTTGCACACAGAGGTGTATGGAAAGGTATGTTATTCCCTAATACCACCTGCAACCTGCAATAGCAATAAGCAAATTATGGTTTTGCCAACTGTGACATTAACTAAAGTCAGTTGGCAGGGCCGGCACCTAGCTATTGGCAGGTTGGACCCCTCTGGAAGGACTGTGAATGTTTTTATATTCATATGTTTTTATTTTGTTATTTATTTATTTTTCACACACACACACACACACACACACACACACACACACACACACACACACACACACACACACACACACACACACACACCAACCACATGCACCATTTAGTTTTGTTGATTTTGTAATTTACCTATTTTTTTATTTGAATTTGCTAATTTTTACACTTTGGCACCAAATATTTTTGTTGGACATGTTTTTTATTTATTTTTTAATAAAATTTTGTGCACAGCTTTATCTTGGATACAGCAAGATTTTTTTTGTCGTTTGTCTGACGAGGACCATGGCATCGTCGTTCCCTATTTGTTTTGTTCCAAGCATGTTGATGTTTTTGCCCTCATGTGTTTCAGGTGCCACTGGCATGTGGAATCAGCGTTTCCATGGGAACACAATACACTTTTTGTTGCACTGCTGCGGAGGATCCAGCAGATTTTCAATCGTGTCAGGGCCCAGAGTCTGACGATTGACCAGGATATGGGGCTTCCCACAACTGATCCCACAGCATTTCTTACCTTGCTGTTCCCATGAGGACGATTGCTGACTCGAGTGCAACATGATCACACGGAAAGTTGGCATGTTGCTTCTGAGAGTTCCAGTACTTTAGGATCAGCCACAGTATGCCGACTTACTACCAAACGGCATCTCCTATCAGACATTTTTGCATTCGTTCCAGTGTATTTTTGGGGAATGACCAATGCACTTTGCATCAGCAGCATGGGAGACCCTGATTTGGCTCCTGTGTTGATACCAACAGTGAGTTCCAATTGACTGAAAGGCCCCCTGAAGTGAACATCACATAGCATTCAGCCATCTTAAGTGAGAGTCCAATCCAAAGGGAGCATACATGTTCAGTTGGAAGGGCAACTGAAACGGCATTAGGGAATAAGTGTACACTGATACATAAGTGGAGAAGGAAATTTACCCACCAGTCATTGTGAGTATTACAGACAGTTTGGCTAAAATAAAAATATACAAAATGAGTTTAAGACTCTGGCACTTTAATTCAGCTTAATTAACCTCAAGTGTGCTTTTTGTGGGAGATTCGACCATTACATTGATAAACAGTTAAAAAGACACATATATTATAAAATAAACATTTATTTTACTAATCTAGAGAATTATATTAATTTAAATATATAAAAATATATATTTAATAAGAATAAATGTGAACGTATTTTATAAATGTGTGTGTATAAATATATACACAGTATATATACACAGTATATATATATATATATATATATATATATATAGAAAATAAAATGGTAAATTGTATGACATTTCTATTTTTTTAAAAACAAGAATATTATATAATCTTACTTGACTCAAGCGTGTGTTTGATGACATTGCAGGGAACTCCTAATAAAAAAAGTTTGTCAAGTGAAGTGAACTTCAACGGATATCCCGTGCTTAGTGAAAAGGGAAGCAGTGAACACTGCGAAGGGACTCTGCGAATCGGAACGCAGCTCAGAAAGTAATTGTGTGTGCATAAACAGCGATGAGTGATTGCATTTTTCTCTCTAACATTACATTTTTACTCCACTGATGGTTAGGATTATGTTTAGGGTTTAGTTGCTTCACAACTCGCTTTTGGCGCCCCTCCGTAAAAATGACATTTGGAAAATGGAGCTTACATGTGTCCACAGGGCCGGCTCTAGCCCTTTGGTTGCCCTAGGCGAGATTGAGTTTTGCGCCCCCCCCTTTGTAACGTAACGGCGACCCTAGAGGGCGCCCGCGCCCTCAACACATTTGTCGCCCTAGGCAACCGCCTAGTTCGCCTATAGCAATCGCCGGCCCTGTGTGTCCATACTCTTATTCTTTTTTTTTATTACCTCAACCTGTGCTGTCATCTCTCCTACCTCAATCACATCCATCAGAAAAACTGTTAAAAAATTACCAGCTTTGCAGATTGATTAGTTGCATTTTAAATTAAGCACATTAATATTTTATCCAAATGTTTGGCAGTGGCAGTAATTCTCCAAATCCCAAAACACCCGGACGCATGGCGAAACATTTGGGGGAACTGCCCCCCGGAAGGTGGTTGCCTAGGCTAGGGACACATAAATCATAGCACCAGCCCTATCTATTGCACTGTAAAATCTATTTAGTTGATCTTAGTTAGATTTTTCAAGGCAATTGGTTTGCATGCACTTTTTTGGTTCAAGTAAACTAAACATAATTTTTTAAGTAACGGGGACAATTAAAGTACAATTGAAGAATGGCCTAAACTTAACAGGCTCCAAGTTTACCAGAGGCAGCATTAATCACCCTCATGGTGACTTCACAAACATCTCAATTATCAACCAGCAACAACAATACAATAACAATAGTAATAACAAATACATTTAAAAAAATAACAACATTATTTTAAGTTCCCTTGTTTGACCAAATATACATAAATTATTCAAGAGTAAGGGCTTATGGGTATTCCACACAGCTGCAATTTTGTATTTAATCATTTTGAGGTCGTAATACTCTAAGCCAAATTTTAAAGAATGAAAATTATGTTATGATTCCAAAATTTGACATTTCAAGTACTGTTTATAAGACCATTTAAATGTTTTTATTAATGACAACTTTATGATTTAGAGAGTAATGGTAACTTAATTAAAACTAGTAAGAATAGTAAAAACGAATCTTAAATTTACAATTTGATTTGATTACTATTTACTAGGGATGTGCCCAAAGCCAAATACCTGATAATCCAAGAGGCACAAGGATAAAGAGACATTTTAAATAAACATTCACAAAATTACAAAGAATTTATGAATCTGTGCAGCCAATATTTCTAAAGTGTAAATCTTATGAATGACAATGCGCATGGTGTGATTTCAAATCGGATGGCTGTTCTCAACTCCGCTTGCAGTCTCTGTTAATTATGCACGTCTGGACCTTATCAACTGGCTGCAGTAGCTGGGGAGAAGTACGAGTCCGTGCGTGCTGTGGCCGCATAGAGAGCAGATAGGAAGAGTGTGTATGTAGATGGGTGTATGCATTGTGGAAGTCAGGAGCAGATCCGTAAGAAGTGTCCGTTGAAGCGTAGTGAGGTGCAGAGAACAATGCCCAGACAATTAGGAGGCAGTCGTATTCCCGACATGCCGTACATGGGCAGCAAGTTCAGGTGTACAGCAAGATGAAAGGTAACCACACTCCTGACACATGGGCAGAGACAGGCAAACAAACAGATACACAAGACAGCACCAACTAGACAAAGAGAGCAAGGTTAATTGCATGACACCACACAACATTTACACAACTCAGTCAACACTGAGCAACATTTAATGTCTAACTACATTTAATAAAGGACATGACACACGAGGGGTTAATATAGACATGAACAAACAAGGGGCAGGTTTTGCTCGCAGCTGAAAGTTGGCATGATCAGCGATCCCATGGAAACAATCAGGGTTCCCATGGAAACGCTGATTCCATGTGCCAGTGGCACCTGAAACACATGAGGGCAAAAACATCAACATGCTTGGAACAAAACAAATAGGGAACGACGATGCCATGGTCCTCGTCAGACAAAACCCCAGCTGACCAGGGGACAGGACCGTGACATCACTGGCGAGTGCACAGTGGTAACTTGCGCATGGCGGTCACAAGCAACCAGACCTGTGTGCTCACACAAAGAATATAAACAAATCAGATGGGGATGATAATGCCACGGTCCTGTCAGACAGACCTCCGTGGCTGTGAGGACAGGCAGAGACAGGGGATCAGCCTCCATGGCTGTGAACACTGGCAGTGACAGGGGAATAGTCTCCGTGGCTCTGAGGACAGGCAGAGACAGGGGAGCAGCCTCTGTGGCTATGAGCATATGCAGTGACTGGGGAACATCTTCCTCAGCTGTGAGCATTGTCAGTGACAGGGGAACAGCCTCCATGCCTGTGAAGGCCGATATGAACTGGGGAACAGCCTCCGTGGCTGTGACAAAAACTTGGAGGTGAAGTCTCTAACATCACCCTCTCCTTCCTGGAGAAGGCAGAGTTGGGTGATCTGGGCCAACCGCTGGCTGAAGATGTCCTAGAGAGAGGAGCCAGCATCGGGAGGTGTGCAAAGCTGCTGCACAATGGAGGTGAGCTCTGCGAGCTGTGAAGCCATCATCTCCAGAACCCAGATCGAAGCAGATGTTTGATCCTGCTGATGTCCCATCAAAGCTCCCTGCTGAGAGAGGGTTAAGCGAAGAGTGGATTCCTCCACTGGGCCCATACTTGGCTGGATTGTTCTGTCAGAGTGAGAGCGAGACAAAGGACCCAAAAGCAGAGGAACAGTTCAAAGGAATTATTCACAATAAATGTCAACATAATCTGTGCTAGTGAAGTATAAGATTCCCAGCACTGGCTGCAGTAGCGGGGGGAGAAGTACGAGTCCGTGTGCACTGTGTTCGCGTAAAGGGTAGATAGAAAGAGTGTGTTCATAGACAGGTGTATGAATTGTGGAAGTCAGGAGCAGATCCATAGGAAGTGTCCATTGAAGCATAGTGAGGTGCAGAGAACAAAGCCTTGATGATTAGGAGGCAGTCGTATTCCTGACATGCAAGCAGCGATGAGGAATCCTCCACTGGCGATTCATGTGCGGCAAGAACAGGCATACAGCAAGCTGGAAGGTAACCACACGTCCGAAACGTGGACAGAGACAGGTAACCAAACAGATAACCAACTAGACAAAGATAGCAAGATTAGTTGCTTGATATCACACAACAATGCTCAAAACTCAGTCAACACTGAGCAACATTAAACATTCAACGTCTAACTACATTTAACAATACAGCAAAGGATTTGACACACGAGGGGATTATTACAGGCATGAACAAACAAGGGGCAGGTGCCAGTCGAAGCTGAAAGTTGGCATGATCAGCGTTCTCATGGAAACAATCAGGGTTCCCATGGAAACGCTGATTCCGCATGCCAGCGGCACCTGAAAAACATGAGGGCAAAAACGTCAACACGCTTGGAACAAAACCACGATCCTTGTCCATCTCTTGGAACGATGATGCCACAGTCCTTGTCAGACAAATCCCAACCTGACCAGGTGACAGGAGCGTGACGTCACTGGAGAGAGCATGGCGGTAACTCACACACTGCGCGGTAATCAACAACCTGACCCATATGCTTATATAAAGAATGTACATGAAGCACAAGACAGACAGGGGATGATAATGCCATGGGCCCGTCAGACAGAAACCCAACCCCTGCGTCCCAATGGAAACATCACTGGAAAGCGATGTTAAATTCCTGACATCGGAGCCCATCTATCCATCTTATAACATTGACCACATTTATGTCCACTTCAGCGATTAAGAAAATTATCTTGTTAAGGCTTTATTTAAAAAAAAAATGTAAATGCTCATAAAGGTTTAAATGCTCCATATAGTATTCATCAATTCAGAATATTCCTCCTTACGTAAAACAAAGGAACATTCTGCATCGTTTTTTTTCTTCTTCTTTAAAATGTGCTACCTCTGGCAAGGCGCTATATAAATCTAACATTATTATTATTATTATTTAACTAAATAATGTTGTCTGATCGTATAAATTCCAGATAGACCTACGGGAATTTCACCTGTTTGTAAGCTATATTGATTTTATTTTCAGTTCATTTAATGTTTCATTTTTAATTATTAATTAAAAGTAATATTTATAATAAGTAATATTTAAAAATGGACATTTGTTTTATTTTGACAGACTTCCGAGTTAAGCCCTGCCCACACCCATTTCTATCCAAATACAGAGACTAATACAGATAATTGTGTTATATGAACAGATACAAATAAAAAATACAGATAATGGCTTCACTGCACACCCCTAATATTTACAGTGGGCTATTAAAACAATATGACCCACCCAAACATTAATACAAAAATGTCAGCACAGTAAATGTCAGCCATTTCATGAGGTCTTTAAGCAAGACACTTGACAACAGGTTACTTGGGGGGTGCTATGGATTTAAGCAACTTCTGTTTCTGTTCTGTCTCTTGTTGATTTTTTGTGTGTTAATGCAAAGCTTCACCATCCTAAACTCGCAATTTAACAACAGATCCAAAATTCTCTATTTTAATCTACCCTTTTGGAAAGTCCTTAATTCTTCCAAGAAATCTAAAACTTTTACTTGGTATAGAAGTAATAGAATAATATGGGCGCTTCTTCAACTTCAAGCACTTTAAGCACTTTAGACTTAAAAAAAAGTAAAGTCTTGTTAAAACATGTTTCACACTCTCACAAGTTTTTTATTTTTTTTTTAGTCATAAAAATTCTAACCACTGTCATTTCCACCACATCACTCATTCTGTATTGTGCTTAGTATAATTCTGTAGTGGGAATGATGGTAATGGAAATTACATTTAAACTGACCATTTGTCTTCCTGAGACTAATTTAATCACTTACAATTTATGTATCCTAAATACACACAAAAATGTTGGGCGTGTTAGAAATCATGCCGCAACTGCAGAACAATTGTTATTTATATATTTTTAAATGCCAGATTAATCATTTTTCACAGAATAAATACTGATATGGTTTATGTTTATTTCACTCTTTGTTTAGAATATCATCGTTATAAACATGCAATAATTGATTTTTTTTAATGAATTTTCACAGTTTAATACTTCAACTCTGAGTCTGGGACAAGGATAAAACAATACATATGGTAACAGGCATTTGAAAAGCACAAAAAATACATTTGAATTTGAAGGAACAACCATTTGTGCACATTTGGAGATTGATTTCACTTACCTCCTCAGAGCAACTGTAATCCAGCCATTCCTGCCTGTATCTGTCTATACCATCTGAACATCTGAGAGATTACATACACAAGCAGAAACACACACACACACACACACACACACACACACACACACACACACAAACTGTCAGAAGACAAATGACTTAGTATATTAAGCTTGAATTCAGTGGAGACACACCGCAGACTCTCAGTTAATGCCTGTACCTTTGTAGAGTATTACACCACCCACAGCCTGTTGTTAGGTTAGACTGGATACATTGTCCACAGGTGGTGTGCTGGAGGCAGGCTAGAGAGAGATATGCCATCATAAAACAGGATATAACGTCTAATGTCAGGGGGGAAATCTTCAATTACAAGTAGTCAAATTTATGAATATTTCATTTTAAAGTGTGCAATTTTGTGATTGACGTAGAGGAGAGTAACACGAAAAGTCATTGGTTACTCACTAGGTAAGGGGCTAAACTCAAATGCTGATCTACTGACAATCTTTGTTGAGTCAATTTCCACCCGATGGTATTCGTAAATAGTCCTTCGCCTATTATCTGCTGATGACACATCAATATATTGTTGGTTTTAAGTGTAACTGTGTAAATGTACCGTAAATTAACACATTGAAAGAACAGTTCACCCCAAAATTTGAATTTTGTCATTACTTATCGTCATGTCATTCCAAACCTGCTTGCTGTTGTTTTACAAAAGGATAATTTTTAAAGACTCTTCACAGTTCATAGTGACCAGTGGCTGTCGATCTCCAACAAGGACAAACAAAGCTGTGATGAACTAAATTCCAAGACTTTTGAAAACATATGATAGGTTTCTTTGAGGAACAGACCTAAATTCATAATGTTTGGATACGACACAGCATTTTTTAACCATCAAGCACAATATCAACTTTAGTCTTTTTCTCACACAAAGCTATCGTGTGGCAATAGAAGACATTGGATGTCATATAAATCATATGGACTACTTATAAGGTTCTATTATGGGTATTTTTTTATGCCCTTGTTGGAGCTTGACAGCCCCTGTGTATGGCGTGAGCTGCATTCTTCAAAATGTTAAACTTTTGTGTCCCACAGAAAAAAATAACAGCATACGTGTTTGGAACAACATGAGGCCGAGTAAATAATGACAGAATTTTCACTTATGGGGGAACAATGGCTTTAACACTCTCAAACTGACCTGGAGACTGTGGAGAAGAGAGAGAAGCCATAAAGGCATCAGACAGTCCCACTTTTACTGGGTGCTCTGTAGAGTTGATTTTCTCCACAAGCACTGGGACCTGTAAAGAAATGCCAAAAATTGGAAATTAGATACTATCAAAACCATATTTGTGCTTCTTTGTGAATTTGATATGCATTAGCCAAGCTTTGTGCAAAATGTATTTTGATGACAGCAACTTCGAAAGATTATCCAAGTAATACTTTCAACATTTTCAACATTTGGCTACATAACTTATGTGAATTCATATTATCTCTGTTAAGCTGAGCCAAAGAAAACAGTTGGAGTCGACTCACGTCTTTGTAGCCAAAGACAATGGTCCCGTTACGATGGAGAACAGCTTGGAATGTGAAAGCTCCTTCCATCTCTCGATCTTTCAGCCTCACCTTGTCCCACTGCACCACGAACACATCACCTGTGGCACCAAAAGTCAGAGGTCAATAGTTAGGTTAAAGCTCAAATAGACATGCTGGGCTGCAAATATTCAGTAGTGATAGGTAAAGCACATACTTCTGTCAGACTGTATTGGTACAAACTACCACAGAAGTTGTACTCATTGCCTGAGTTTGACTGAAAAAGTTAACAGAGAACCAATCTGTTGGTGGTTCTGGTGACCTACGCAAGATATGCGAGATAGCAAGTACACTTGCTAAATGGAGATGGAACATGTGTACTGGATAAAATAAAACCTGCAATATAGAAATATAGAAAATTGCAATTTTCATTTTTTTTGGGAAACAATGAAGCTTGAACACTGTTCTGGATTTTTCGATCCCAATTTAACCCCTGATTGTGCGCAAGAATAACTAAAAAAGCATGAATGGATGCAAAGTCCTAATCCTGAATACTATGGACCTTTCCCTCTCTGCATTGTTTCCAATTCAGTATAAATAAAATAAAATCCTGACTAATTCTAATGACTATATGTGAATTGTGATGCAGCCATACGTATTTCTATTTAAAAGGACTCACCATTGTCCAGATACCGTACAGTGGAGTTTTTAGAAAAACTGGGGTCAAAGTTTGCCATGAGTGGAGCAATATACTGGGTCGCCGTCAGCATTCGATGTGTGATCTCTCCAGTGAAAATAAATCCTATAAAAAAGTTTGAGTTGAAAGGGAAGAAAATGTTTTTCATAAAAGATCCTTGTTTTGATTCCCATATGTTACAGCCTTTGGCATTACTGTTAATTTGATTATTTTGAGCTTTTAAGATTCTATTGTTGTGTTCCAGAATGGAACAAATGTCTTTCCATTTTAATGGTATGACAATAGTTTTATGGAAATAAATTAAAGTAGAATGGTGATACAGTGAGTCTGGGGTTAATGTGGAAACAGACACATTGACTCTGTAAAATCATCCCATAGGCGAAGGGAAATATGAATTTTTAATTAAGCGAAGCTTCCTCCTCATTCCTCTCCATTTATCTGAGACTAATTTGGGAAGGGGTCAGTAAGTAGCCCATTATTAACTTCCCTTTAGTGAAATGAGCTAAATATCAAATAGGAAAAAACTGACCCTCTCTTAAATAAGACACAGGAACTTACAGAGGCATAGTGGATCTCTTGTGGGTTATATTATCAGTTGTGTCTGTGTGATCTAAATGCTCTAAAATCCTTTAAATGGCCTGAAATAGAAGGTAGAGGTGCAATGCATCTATGTACAATACCTCCAGTTGCTATGGTGATTTGTCTCACTTGATGTCCATAGAATGGAAAGTCAAAGGTTAGTGCCACCCGCTAGTGAGGGGACCGGGAGTACAAAAAGTGGAGGAGAAAGAGAGAAAAACAGGAAACGTAGGCAGAGATGTAAAAACATAATTACATGCTAGAATAAGATTTTAAGTTTTAACTGTGCCCATGTGGGCCATGTGAATATTTACGTAAGAGCACAAGAATATACTGTAGAATATACTACAGTATATATAATATATTTAATTGTGTGGTTGTCTCACCGATGCTTGTCGGTGTGTGTTGGACAAAATACCATGCACTCTGACAGGTCCTTGATGGGCCGAATCAAGATCTACCCAGAGCTGCTGCGTACGTTTGTCACCAGGACCAAAACTATGCCAGGAGTAGTACCTCTGAGATTCCTCCTGAGAGACAGAAAAAGAGAATATTAGCATAAAATGCCAATAATAACATGCAAAAAGGCAGATTATAGGATAATTAAAGGGATAGTACACCCCAAAATGAAAATTCTGTCATAATTAACTCATTCTCATGCTGTTCCTAACTCAAATGTTGTTGTTCTTTTAGTATTTTTTTATATAGCTAGGCCAAACTATAAAATGTGAGATAATTAAATTATTATTATTTAATTATAATTATTAACGGATAATCTTCCGCTCCAGTGAGCTGTTCTCTCTCATTCATGCTCTTACCTTCATGTCTTTCCAGATGTGTATGATTAAACCACTGGAGTCGTATGGATCACTTTTATGCTGCCTTTATGTGCATTTTGGAGCTTCACAATTTTGGTCAACATTCACTTGCATTGTATAGACCTACAGAGCTGAAATATTCATCTAAAAAACAGGGTGGCATGAGGGTGAGTAAATAATGAGAGAATTTTTATTTAGTTTTTTTGGGTGAACTGTTGCTTTAAATTTCAGACTTTTAATTATACAAAGCTTGCAATGCACAAGTTGTATGCACTACTTATCTGGTGATTTCATAATGCCTTTTTGGGGATTGACAGCTGTGGTTACAATAAACTGTTTTGTGTGGAAAACAGCTGTGAAAATTCATTAAAAAAATCTAATTTTATGTTCCAACAAACAGGATTAGGTAGTGGAGGAGGGAAGAAATTGACAAAGACAACATCAAATCGCTATGTATATACACACATATGGAATTAATTTGACTTTATACATAAGACGCTTCAGTGAACTTTGGTACACTCTGTCTGTACCAGTCCATTATATGTAATTACTCTTAGTTCAAAACACAATGAACGGTTTACCTCAGAGACAAACAGGGATGACCAATGCAGGTAAACCAAAGAACTATTAGAGCCGAGGCTCTCAGTATTGTATTAAGTATGCATCTTGAGTCCTTTCCACGTGTGTGTGTGTGTTTGAGCACATGTGTGTGCTTAAAGGACCTCGCAGTCCCAGTTCTTTGTCACATTATTAATGAATCCTCCTGCTCAAGGTGACGGAGAAGGATGAAAGCAGTATATAGAAAAGGTGCAGGAAGCAGAGGAAAATGGAGCAGTTATAAGCAGTGCACTCTCTCTCTCTTTTCGCAGCACAGCTCCACAAAACTGCCTGCAACCCAGATTATCTACCCAAAGACCAGCCTGTATTTCTGGGGAAAACATCCATCAGCGGCAACTTCCATCTCTCCAGCAAAGAAGACCTCTGCCTGATTACTCCTGCTTATGGTTTAAAAAAATTCTGAACATACCAAATAAACTCCAATAAAAGAAACACAGAAATGCTAATCATAGGGTTGGTCATGAAAAAAATCCCCATTTGGACCAGCCTTATCTGGTTTGTACATCTTAGCTGTTTAAAGCTAATTTCCCAGCTTTTCCAAGCTTGTAAAAAGTAAAGATTCTCTAAAACTTTTTAGATCCTGCAAGAACTCTAAAGGCCATCAACGGTTCCTTTAGTAACCCCGTAATAAGGGCAAGGTTTTGGGCCTCTTACAGTAAGATATACACAGATGAGCCAAAATATAGAGACCACTTACAGGTGAAGTAAATAATGATGATCATTTCAAAACAAGGCCACATTTCAAGGGCTGGTTAGATTAGCTGTTAGAGCAACATGTAGAGCACAGGAGAAATAGGCAGGAGTAAAGACTTGAGTGACTTTGACATGGGCCAATTTGTTATGGCCAGATGACTGGGTCAGAGCATCTCTGAAATGGCACGGCTTGTGGGGTGCTACCAACAGTGGTCCGAGGAGGGACAAACCACAAACCAGTGACAGGGTGTTGGGGCTCAAGGCTCGTCAATGTGCAAGGGCAACAAAAGACTATCCTGTCTGATCTGAACTGACAGAAGGTCTACTGTGGCTATTGTGTACGTGTGCACCATTTACCTGGAGAAGTGATGGCATCAGGATGCACTGTGGGAAGATGACAATCCGGTTGAGGGTTTATGATGCTCTACAATGTTCTGCTGGGAAAACCTGGGTCTGGACTTTCATGTGGACGTCAGTTTGACGTGCCACCTACCTAAATATTGTTGCAGACCAGGTACACCTTTCATGGCAGTGATGTTCCCTGATGGCAGTGGCCTCTTTCAGCAGGATAATATGCCCTGCCACACTGCACACATTGTTCGGGAATGGTTTGTGGAACATGATGAAGAGTTCGAGGTGTTGCCCTGGCCTCCTAATTTCACAGATCTCAATCTGATTGAGCATCTGTGGGATGTGCTGGACCAACAAGTCCAATCCATGGTGGCTCCACCTAACAGCTTACAGGACTTGAAGGATCTGCTACAAATGTCTTGGTGCCAGATACCACAGAACACCTTCAGGGGTCTTGTAGAGCCCATGCCTCAAGAGTCGGCACTGTTTGGAGGGACGCAGGGGACAAACATCATATTAGGCAGGTGGTCATAATGTTTTGGCTCATCAGTGTAGTGTGTGTATATATATATTGAAATTCCTTGTGTACATGTTGGCATTGTTTAAAGTTAATGCAGAGACAAGAAGTATGTTTCTAAGAGAACTGAATGGGTGCCTTCCGAGGGTTCCACCCCAAATGATATCTCAAAAATCCACTGTGGTTTTCCATCCTGACCAGCTGAAAAGTGCCCAAAAATGACCAGGCTGAGAGGTCACATCAAGACCAGCCAATCAGCTTATGCTGATTTAAGATTTTTTTTCAGCAGGGAAGACAAACACAAACAACCCCCCAACAGTCTCTCACACACTTAGAGGAGTATTGTAAACTGGCAAGACTAGCAGGAAATCTGTTTTTAATTTGTACTGAGGGGAGGGAAGCGTAACAATTGATGTGATCAAAATTATTCTTACATGGCTGTTTGGAATGCACATAATAAATATCAAGCTAAATATCAAACCTAATGATCCATGTTATCCACCATGATTTGAGAATGTTCTTAAGAGCATCTTGTGTTCATCAATGGAAGCAAGGACATCTGACATTTTGTGTCACAGTTCTCTCTGGGGTTTTGTCTGACAGGACCGTGGCATCATCGTTCCATGTCTGTCTTGTGTTTTGTCTGTCTTTTGTGTGAGCGCACAGTATCGGTTGTATTCCCTGCCATGCGCTCTTTAGTCTGTCTCGTTTCATGTCTGGAGTATGGTGTCTGGGTTCTGACATCTTGTCTGGTTCGGTTTCGGTTTGTGTCAGTATCCGGACACTCATGCTCCATGTGTCTGTCTGTTATTGACTAACTGTCACAGTCCTATCTCTCTTTCTCTCTGGGGTTTTGTCTGACAGGACCGTGGCATCATCGTCCCATGTCTGTCTTGTGTTTCGATGTCTGTCTTTTGTGTGAGTGCATGGTTTTGCTTGTATACCCTTCCATGCACTCTTCAGTCTGTCTTCTTTCATGTCTGGAGTAAGATGTCTGGGTCCTGACTTCCTGTCTGATTCAGTTTCGGTCCATATCGGGATCCAGACACTCATGCTCCATGTGTCTGTCTGTATTGATGTGGGTGCATCGCGCTTATGTCATCTTGGTAGCATGCACTCTTGTCAATAGTTTATGTCTGTCTCTCATGAACACAGGTGCGACTCATTTCATGCTGTGTTGCGCTGCGCGCCCGAGTCACAACTGTCTTCACGTTGTACTGAGTTTCGGTCACTTTGGTCTAAGATTTGGGGTTTGTGTGTGGCCGAACTCTCACACAGGTTTTTCTGTCTTGTTTTTGTAGATTGCATGGCGTATGCCTCGCTCAGGTTTAGTTTAGTGTGAGAATGCGTTGCTCCGCTTTCTCTCGTCTTGTTTGTCAGTTGGCATGGGTGTATATTCCCTTATTGTGTTGGCGATGTGTGCTCATCTTGTGAGAGCACGTGGATTTATTTTGTCTGCTGTATCACTGCGTGTCTCTCTGTCTTACGTCATACCCTACCTCTTTGTGTGCCCATTAATAGTTTATTAGTCACAACTACCCTGTCTTGTTAACCTGTTGTTTCTTCTCCCTAATTTAGTCTCCTCATGTTTGCTGTCCAGTGCCAGTTTGCCTTGTTTCTAGTCATGTTTTCCAGTCGGTCCTGTGTATTTGTTTGTTTATAGTCAGTCTGTCAGTCGGTCTAGTTTCCTGTCCTGTTCATCCCTACCCATTCCAGTTGTTCTTGTCCCACTGACTTCTGCCCCAGTGCTAGATTACCTTTTCCCCCTACGGGGTAGTTTATGTTTGTTTTTCCCCCTTGTGGGAGTTTTGATTTGTTTTAGCCCTTTTTGTGTCAATACATCCTTTCTTTTTTAAAACTCTGTGCTTAGGTCCTGAGGCTCTCTTTTCCTGACACTTTGTACAAAAGAACATAACATGGACAGTTTCACAGTTTCAATTTTCTTATTTAATTAGTGATCTAGAAATACGAAAACTTTGTTTATTTTTCTAGGTTAAAATTAGATTTTGAATCCCAGTTATTCAATGTGGTCTCAGACTTTTGGACCCAACTTTATATACACAAACTTGCACCGACAAACACTCTGGAGATTTGCTGGAGGATCTGCTTGTCCTGCATGGGACATTTATTCCCTCCCATGATCTCATAAATTCATGCTGGTTTATCCTGTAGATGAGTAATTCCTCCATTGACCATATGACCCAACAATCACATCATCAGAGGAGATGTGTTTTGTAACCTGTTGCCAGTACATGACGCGATCTCATATGTATCATTAGTAAGAATGTTAAATTGAGCCTTTCAGGTAAACAATATAATTAAATGCATGCTGGCAGTAAAGACATGAGGGGTTTTAAATTACCAAGGAAAAAACATCACTTGCCGAGTAATTAATGTCAATGACGCATTTAAGAAGGCTTGAATGGTAATGAATGAGTTTTTAAAGTGACTTTAAGATAATTCTTAAAGCCAGCACCCATGCCTGCCACGGCCAACGAGCCAGTGTCCACGCCTGCCAAGGTCAACAAGCCAGTTCCTGAAGCCTCGTTTGTCCCAGAGCCAGCACTTGAAGCCTCATCCATCCCAGAACAAGCACCTGAAGCCTCGGCCATCCCAGTGCAAGCATCCTCACAGACACAAAGGCTTTTCCACCATCACTGCCAGTGCCCAAGACCACGAAGGTCATTCCCCAGTCTCTGCCAGTGTTCATGGCAACGGAGGGCGTTCCTCTGTTGCCCCCTGAGCCATTCACTCCTGTACTATGTCCACCAGACCCGCCCTTTTCCTTAAGTTCTCTCCCTTGTTTTCCTCCCTTGCTGTTGTGTTTTCTGATAGTATTCCTTTTGTCTGTCTTGTGCATCCCTTTGGGGGGGGGGGGGGGGGGGGGGTTAAGGTCACAGTCCTATCTGTCTGTCTGGGGTTTTGTCTGACAGGACCACGGTTTGGTTGTATAAACCTGCCGTGTGCTCTTCAGTCTGTCTTTTTTCATGTCTGGAGTATGGTGTCTGGGTCCGGACTTCCTGTCTGGTTCAGTTTCGGTCCATATTGGGATCCAGACACTCATGCTCATTGTGTCTGTCTGTTATTGACGTGGGTGCATCGTGCTTATGTCATCATGGTAGCATGCACTCGTGTAAAAAGTTTACATTTACATTTATGTTCCCCTTTATCCAAAGCGACTTACAGAGCCCTTATTACAGAGCAACCTGGAGTTAAGTGCTAGCTCAAGGACACAATGGTGGAGGCTGTGGGGATCGAACCGACAACCTTCTGCTTAACAGTTTAGTGCTTTAGCCCACTACGCCACCACCACCACAGTTTATGTCTGTCTCTCAAGAACACAGGTGCACCTCATGTCACGCTCGCGTTGGGCTGCGTGCCCGAGTCGCGACTGTCTTCACGTTGTGCTGAGTTTCGGTCACTTTGGTCTAAGATTTGGGGTTTGTGTGTGGCCGAACTCTCACACAGGTTTTTCTGTCTTGTTTTTGTAGATTGCATGGCGTATGCCTCGCTCAGGTTTAGTTTAGTGTGAGAATGTGTTGCTCCGCTTTCTCTCGTCTTGTTTGTCAGTTGGCATGGGTGTATATTCCCTTATTGTCTTGGCGATGTGTGCTCATCTTGTGAGAGCACGTGGATTTATTTTGTCTGCTGTATCACTGCGTGTCTCTCTGTCTTACGTCATACCCTACCTCTTTGTGTGCCCATTAATAGTTTATTGGTCACAACTACCCTGTCTTGTTAACCTGTTGTTTCTTCTCCCTAATTTAGTCTCCTCATGTTTGCTGTCCAGTGCCAGTTTGTCTTGTTTCTAGTCATGTTTTCCAGTCGGTCCTGTGTATTTGTTTGTTTATTCCAGTCAGTCTGTCAGACGGTCTAGTTTCCTGTCCTCTTCATCCCTACCCATCCCAGTTGTTCCTGTTCGCAATGACTTCTGCCCCAGTGCTAGATTACCTTTTCCCCCTATGGAGTAGTTTATGTTTGCTCTTTTTGTGTAAATACATCCTTTGTTTTTTAAAACTCTGTGCTTGGATCCTGAGCCTCCCTGTTCCTGACACTTTGTACAAAAGGACATAACATGGTCAGTTTCACAGATTTGCTTATTTAATTAGTGACCTAGAAATCCTAAAACTTTGTTTATTTTTCTAGGTTAAAATTAGATTTTGAATCCCAGTTATTCAATGTGGTCTCAGACTTTTGGACCCAACTTTATATACACAAACTTGCACTGACAAACACTCTGGAGATTTGCTGGAGGATCTGCTTGTCCTGCATGGGACATTTATTCCCTCCCGTGATCTTGTAAATTCATGCTGGTTTATCCTGTAGATGAGTAATTCCTCCATTGACTGTATGACCCAACAATCACATCATCAGAGGAGATGACGTGTTTTGCAACCTGTTGCCAGGACATTAAGCGATCTCATATGTATCATTAGAATTTTTTTTAAATCAAACCTTTCAGGTAAACAATATAATTAATTGCATGCTGGCAGTAAAGACATGAGGGGTTTTAAATTACGAAGAAATAAACATCACTTGCCGACTAATTAATGTAAATGACGCATTTAAGAAGGCTTGAATGGTAATGAATGAGTTGTTAAAGTGACTTTAAGATAATTCACATGGAAAAAATCCAAGGAAAAAAAGTACTGAAAACGGAAGAGACAGGACAAAAGTAGGAGCTACAGTATTAACTCACCACCACTCTTGTCATGTTGTCAGGGAGTGTGTCAATAGACAGGCCATTTAATGTCTCTTGTCCAGTTCTGTTCTGAGTGAGTCTACTGGGATCCTGTTGGCCTCTCCTTGTTCTCTGGATGTCCGATGGAGGTCCATCAGCCTGTGCTGTCTGCCCATGTAGTATACCTGAAAGAGAAACAAAGCAAATGACATGCCATTTTAGCAAAGATATGCATGTGGTGTGCAGACAGAGTCAAGTAGTTTACATAAAAATGAAAACTCTGTCATCATGTACTTACCCTGATGTTGTTCTAAACCCTTATGTCTTTCTTTTTTTTAATGGAACACAAAAGGACAAGGTAGGCAGAATGTTTGTGCTGATCTTTTTGATAGAATTAAGATGAATGGGGACAGAAGTAAAGTTCCAAAAAATTACAAAAAAGCACAATGAAAGAGTCATGAAAATTGCAGTTATATTTTAAAAGCTACAATACAACTCTTCTGAAGCCATATTGTAGCTTATTGTGAGAAATAGATGAACATTTAAGTTGTAAATAATTCAATGAAAATCTTATCCTCCACAGAAGATATAAAATCTAATTTGTAGTTCTGCATATTAAAAACTGATGTGTTGCGATCGAATATGGCATGCAGCAAGCAGTGATGGGTGTTTTTGGAGTTTTGAGAGTTGCAACAGCAATTTTGAGCTGTTTCTCGCTTAAATCTATTGTATTGCTTCTAGGACTGTCATGATTATTACATTTCAACAATTAATTGTCATAAAATTAATTGTGATTATGATGATTAATTGTCTGTTTTAGGGTTTTCATGATTATGACGATTAATTACATCGTTTAGGGCTTTCACAACTATGATGATTAGTTGTAATACAAATGTGTTTCATACACCTTATGAAGTACGAGGATATTATTCCAATTTAAATATGAATAAATTGGAATAATTTCCTCATGTGACCCCGCAGCCTCAAGCAACCAATGCATACTGTTCAGGACAGTCTTAGGAGTCACTTAATGGGTTAAACCTCTGACACAATGAGTCATGTGACCAAACACCAAGGCGTTGATTTCCGTTAACTGCTTCTATGGGCACAGTGCCAACAAAAGTGCCTCTGGTAAGCAAATTCTTCAAATTTTTAAAGGAAACCAATGTCAGTTATTTTGGTTATTTTGAATAACTTTTCACAGTAAGAAATCAGTGGGTCATTTGCTTCATTTTAATCAAAATTTTGTTACATTTATGTTTGTTAACAGTATAAAATAAGGTGCTATTCATTAACATTAGTAAATGCATTCCTATACATTTATATTTTCACAATGGCTAAATATCGTTCCCATTATTTTGCGGCACCTGGCCTTTTTATCTACACAACATTAAATTCAGACTTCAAATGGACATTCACAAAAATATGTTTTCTTTTGCCATAGGGCTGTATATGGGTGAGCACCACTGCTTGAAAATGGTGCATGGAACTGCCGTTTTACATGAACCCGAAAAGTAAGTGCAGCCTTTTCTTTTTCACAATGTCTTCGAACCTGTGCTTGAGTGGAACATGATCCATCAGCAGCACTTGTGCAGCCGCACTTTGGTCAGAGTGGAAGGAATGCAATTAACATGCCAGTATAAAGTGATTAAAATTGGAGTACTCCACATATCTTACAGCGATTATAATTACTCTGATTATTAGCATAATTGCAATATTCAGTTTACATGAGCAATAGTTTAATCACATTATTGCCTTAATCGCATTATAATCGCAATATGATGGTGCATGTAAATGTAGCCATTGAGAATAAATGAGTTCATCCAAAAGATGAAAACATTTAGCTTTCAGAGGCTTTACATGGAGTTAGGATGAAAATAAGGTTCATTTCAAACTGTTCTTGGAGGTTAAGTCATTCACTAAATAGGATGCATCCTATCCCATCTTTCCTTTGCAGCTAAGTGTATTCATTTCTAAAAATCTGACTAAAAGTTTAGTTTCAGGCAGCAAATAATTTTTTGACCACTCAAAATGTTTACAGACATGGGACAGTGATAATCAGTTCATAGATTCAGAATTTAATAATTCAAAATTTTATTTTAACATGATTGGCAGTGATTTGATGATGCTGGCCATTACATTTAATCAGAATTATATATAAATTATTTCTAGAAAATCAGCTGTAATATCAATAACATCTCAAAAACATGAATAACAAACACTCCTGGACAGATGATAAACGGAAAATGCACAAAGAAGTCACGCGGGGGTCTCAGGAGTATATAATAAAATAAAGATATATTATTTACTTTAAGGCTTTAAAAAAATATGAATGACATGAAAAATTATATTTAAAAAAATCGATGTTCTTTTCTGCCCCCTTCAGCATATTTTGTGGCCCATTCTGCATAACAGCTCAGCTCATTTCAGCTAAGTTGCGGTTCTCCCGATGGCCAGTCCACCCCTGATCGGCACAAAGTGCGTTCACCCACTGGGAAAATGCCCAGTATGCCAGATTACCAATCCAGCCCTGGACATGCCCATATTTCACAGAGGCTCCTCTGTGTCAATGTGTCAAATTAACACTCTGTGGATGAACCCACAACGACAAAGACAATTTGCCACTGCACAATCAATAAATTAAAGTGAACCGGAGTGCTTTATTAATTATTATTAATATTTATTAGCTACATTCATTAAAACTTTGATTTTTGCAGGGGTTTGTCATGAACATCCGTAATGGTGTGTACTTCACCGCATTAAAAGTGGTTAATCTTCACGTGCTCTTTGGGAGCTGTTCTCAGTACGATCTGCTGTGCGGCTCAGTGAGACGGTCAAAATTCCTTAATTTGTTTATGGCATGTTTAACAGTATCCGAGAGCTTTAAAATGGCCCATGTATTCTACAGATATCCAGTGAAGACAATGGACTCAGGATTCAACAGGATCAACAACTGTAATGGGCGAAGTAATTAAATTACACTCATAGAGTGGGAGAGGAGATGCTCAATCAATTCCAGCTCACTTTCTTCTCTCTCAGCACACACAAGTTACCCAAAGATCTCTACAGGTGTATGAAAATAACATTTTAAATAAATGACTGTTAAAATACAAGTCTCTAAATTAGTTTCACATTTGGACTGCAAAAAAAAAACCTGGTCTCATAGTAAAAACGTGACTATATGCATTTTTGCAAAACTTGTTATTCAGGTCTCACTGTTCAATTCCCTGCAGTTTCCAGATGAAATGAACACCAGGACGCGCTACAACAACTGCGTGTTTTATCCACTTTCGTTTTATTCACTCAAATCATGACTTCAATGGCTGATTATGACTTTATAAACACTTATTTTTCTCTCTAATACTCAGAATATAGCTATGTTATGATAGCGAGACACCTTTACTTTAATGCATCTTTTGAAAAATTATAAATTTTAACGCTTGCAAAACAGATCCACCTACATATATACATTTTTTCCAATATGATTATGTGGCAGCGGGGGCGTGGTCAAGCATCTGTCCGGGGAGAGAAAGCGGTAAGGGCGCTTGCACCTGAGCCAAATTATGTCTAACACCTGTCTCTAATTTCAGTGAGCATGGGGAGCGGCATAAGAGCGGCCACAGAACCTCCAGAGAGGAGAGAGAGAAAGAGAGCTCTGCACGTACACGGCAGGCCAGCGTTGTTGTGATATGATTTCAGTCTATAGTTGTTGTGTCCTATGTTGTTTCCATTGAGAAAGAAGCGCTGTACGAGACTGTGGCCATTAAAAGATTGATTTGTCAAAACCCACGTCTACATCACTCCTTTACAGATTACCTTGCACGGTAGCGCACCTCATAGAGCCTTGGATTTTGGACTCGGAGGACTGTGGATTAAACCACACAAGATATCATGCTGACACATGACACAACAGAGGTATAAAAGTGATACGAATTGACATGGGTGCTTTAGAACATTTTCTTTTCGCTTCTACATTTTGAAATACTATCGGTTAAGGTTAGGTGTTGGTGAAGGGTAAGGATGCCTGTTTTGTTAACCTCAGTTCTCATTTCTCTTTTCAGACACTATTGGTTATGTTTAGGCTAAAGTTTTAGGTTAGGGAGGTACGTTTTATTGGCCCCCATCCCCATTCACTGGCATTGTATGTAAAAGAGCAGCCTGTACATTCTGTCTAACAGCTCTTTTTGTGTTTAATGGAAGAAAGTTTGAAATAACATGAGTGTGAGTAAATGCTGACAATCTTCCAACTATTCCTTAAGCCACATCATCCCTTTAAATTCTCTTCTCAAGTCTTAATCTTGAATGAAATGTGACTTTGGAAACCTTGCAACAGTCAGATGGATGAGACAACACTTATAACATTCTTACACGCTAAATCACTCATAATGCAACTCGGACAGATTATTGGCTGTTAGTTTATCAGAAAAAAAAAAAAAACTGCAAAGAAAAACAACCTTGAAGTTATATGTCAGGCTGCCAGCCATTCCTTCTAGAGGAAAGAGAGAAATCTGCCAGAGGCCAGTGCACTGGCGGCTGATTGTCCATCTATAAAGAACAAGACAACTAGACACAATCCTGATGTCTTTTCTTTCTCTATATCTTTCTTCTACAACCCTCTGTGGGACTGTATTTTATCTCTATTTGGCACAGGAGCTCAGTTTGATCACCTCAATCAGTGGCAGCCAAAAATATGTTTAATTACCCTACCCTGCCAAAAATAAAATAAAACAGAAAAAGATGAATAAAAACAGCCAGTAGGCTGATCTTAACTGGTCTCCCAGCCTAGTCAGGCTGGTCATGTGGTTGGTATTAGAGAGCTTATAAGCACTTTTTTTTCAGCCACTAATCTTTGCAAGGATGGGAGACAAACTAAAACCAGCATATCACCTCAGAGCTCTTTTTTTAGCAGGGTATTAGTAAGCGCATAGAGACTGAATGGCTGTTTGTTGATGGACTGGGATCATTTAATCAATATGCGAGCAATCCTAATCATATGTGAGCATCCACCCCCCAGAATCGATTTGAAAATGTTGACCTTTTGTATGAATCTCTTGCTGTTCATCATGTCAATAAAACACAGGCTAATGTAGTGTCTGTATAATTATGCCACTCTTCGGAAACAATCAGGCCGCAGGAAACAATGAGGGGGTGACATGAGTGAGGGAGTGGGGTGGGAGCTGCATTGCAATCATCATCATCATTGCGGTATCACAGACAGTTGTTGAGTCAAGGTGGTAAATAGAGATTGAGACACCACACAGTGGCCATGCACTCAGATTAGGGTACACCGCGTACAGTTGTAAAGGAGTACAGTTGTAACACAGTCAATTTTACATTTTCTTAAGCCTCTTTCGTTGTAAGTCAATTGCTGAATGACCAAGAAAAGAAACTTTCCTTGTTATAATTATTGATTTGCTTACTCAAAATTAACATAATTGTGACATAGTGCAATAAGTCACATGGTAGAAAATGTTCCTTCTAGAGTTTTGTTAACTTGGATGGATGGATGGATGGATGGATAGGTGGATGGATGGATGGGTGAGTGGATGGATGGATGGATGGATGGATGGGTGGGTGGGTGAGTGGATGGATAGATGGGTGGGTGGGTGATGGATGAATGGATGGATGGATGGATGATGGATGAATGGATGGGTGGGTGTGTGAGTGGATTGATGGATGGGTGGGTGATGGATGGATGGATGGATGGGTGGGTGGGTGGATACATTATTAAGTGGCAATAATTTTGCTAAGTACATTAATTGGGACATGTTACCGTGCAATAAGACAAATGGTAGCAAATGCTCCTTCTACAGTTTTGTTAACTTGGATGGATGGATGGATGGATGGATGGATGGATGGATGGATAGGTGGGTAGGTGGGTTTGGATACATTATGCAGTGGAAATTATTTTGCTAAATAGATTAAGTCCAATTTGATTGCATGTGTGTTCATGTCACAGGATGCTGAATTTCAAGGTTAGGAAAACCAAGAAAATATTTCCAGCTGATGTGTTAGAATTGATACATATGCATAGGTATAAAAGAGTATAAAATGTGTCAGTATATTTCACTTAAGCCATTAGCACATAACAAATGAGTACTCGGTGTACCCTTCATGCAGTCAGAATAATAATCGTCTACATCTTAGAGGGGTTTGCTGACTGCCCTGCTAAAAACAAAAGGCAAAAAAGCAACAAAAAAAAAAAAAAACCCAACAACAACAACAACTATACAAAAATCAGCCAAGCTGGTTAGGCTGGTCTGTTTTGATAATTTTAGAGGGGATTTGGGCACTTCTCAGCTTGGGCACTTAAACACCAGCTTGACCAGCTAAATACCAGCTTGTATAGAAGCAAGTTTTAACGTCAAATTAAATAAAAAAAAATGTATTATGCACATAGAATTCTCTGGATCTTCCATCGTTCTCCACCTCTGTTACAGCAGATCTTCATCTCATAATGCACATTAATAATTATGTTTTGCCTACTGAAAAGCTATACATAAAATGGTGAATTAAATGGAACATTATGACAACTTTGGGAGATCCTAAATTTGAAAGAGGGTCTATAAATACAATGACATCAGCAACTGTGAAATGCAAGAGGATATGTTGCTAAGTTTTAAAACCCAAATGTTAAACTGGGTACATGATGGTATAAAAAATAAAAGTAATACAGTACACATTACATACAGTAAAATAAAATAAGCATGAACAGTAAATGGTAAAATACCAGTAAAATTAAAATAATAATAAAAAAATTCAGCAAACCTAAAAAGGCAATTATAATAACATTAATAGAATCTAAAAGTTCTGATTCACTGAAATATGGCATACTTTTCTTAGTATCTGTGTCCATGGCGACTCTGCTGAGTTCACCACGAACATGCACAAACTGTGAGTTTCAAACTCAGGGTTGAGTGAACTAACCCAGAATTGGTATTCTGGTATCAATAACCATGAGTAATCAGGGTTGGTTTAGGCAACCCAGAGTTCAGGGCTTGTGTCAAAGTTAGCTAAACTTATATTTTGAAGCAGACCTTAGTTTGACCAGGGTGGGAGTCCAGTTAGACCAGCTTGACCAAGCTGAAGGAATAGTTAGACTAGCTAAATACCAGCTTAACTAGATGGGTAGGCCAGCCAGACCCGCAAAACATCAGCTTGACAAGGCTAATAGACAAGCTAGTCAGCTAGTTACCAGGCTGGGAAACCAGCAAGACCAGCTAAATACCAGCTTGACCAGGCTGGGAGACCAGCTAGACCAGCTAAATACCAGCTTGACAAGACTTGTAGACCAGCTAGACCTGCAAAACACCAGCTTGAACAGGATGGGAGACCAGTAATACCAGCTAAATACCAGTTTGATCAGGCTGAGAGACCAGCTAGATTAGTATAAAAAGCTCTTTGTTCAGGGCAATGGAGGAGTCAGGAGACAGCGAAGCAGGTTCAAGATCAGTCTTTAATTTCTCCAGTCTCACACACAATCACAATCGATGGTCACCGTCGGAATCAAAACAAAGGAAAGCACTATCGGCTTCCAGGTCACTCTCTCTCCCCTCTTTGGACACTCGGCGTGCCTTTTACGTCTCCCTCCGTATCACTATAACAAGAGACAGGTGTTAGGGTTAATTATGAACCAGGTGACAAGCCTTACCGCTCTCTCTCTCCCGCAGACCGACACATGACCACGTCCCCATGCCACAATTAGTTAACACCAGTTTAGGCAAGTTGGGTGATTAGTTAGACCAGCTAAATACCAGCTTGACTAGGCTTGGAGACCATTAAGACAAGCTAAATACCAGCTTGACCAGGCTGGGAGACCAGTCATACCAGCTAATTAACAGCTTGACCAGGCTGGGAGACCAGCTAAATACCAGCTTGACCAGACTGGTAGACCAGCTAGATTAACAAAACACCAGACTGACCAGGCAGAACAGCTAGACTAGTTAACACCAGTTAAGGCAAGTTGGGAAGTCAGTTAGACCAGCTAAACACCAGCTTGAACAGGCTGGGATACCAGTTAGACAAGCTAAATCCCAGCTTGAACAGGCTGGGAGACCAGTTAGACCAGCTAAACACCAGCTTGAACAGGCTGGGAGACCAGTTAGACAAGCTGTATACCAGCTTGACCAAACTGGGTGACCAGTTAGACCAGCTAAACACCACATTGACCAGACCGGGAGACCTACTAGACCAGCTAAGTACCAGCTTGACCACACTGGGAAACCAGTTAGACCAGCTAAACACCAGTTTGACCAGACTGAGAGACCAGTTAGACCAGTAAAACACCAGCTTGACCAGGCTGGGAGGCCAAATAAAGACCAGAACATCTTAAACCAGATAATCAAACCATGTGCATCTACACATGTATGCAAACACACTTACCCAGATGCACTCCCCAGTCACACGTACAGATGTGTATGTAAAAATCTCTAAGACAGATACATAGGTGAGCCCAAACACATGTTCTCTCTGGTTTAATCTTCACCTCAGATGTGAGTTGAGCCTGACACACAGGAATGCATTAAATGCTTATTTATTTTACAACTGTCAAATGAAAAGCAATAGATCAAAATAAAAGGGCTGCACAAAGACCATGGTGCCCTGACGATAAAGGATGAGTAAGATAGATGAAAGAGAGAGAGAGACTGAGATAGAAAGACACAGTGATAGCAATGAATTGGGAAAAACTCAGGCCTCTTTTATTGTGTGAATTACCCCCAAAGGAAGATAGAAAAGTTGTGTCTTGAAAACTTAGTTTCTTAAAAAGGAACTTTAAGCAACCCCAAATGCTAGTCAGAGATCTGGCTCTAAACAGACTTTAGTGAACAAAAGTTGCATGAAGAGGAAACTATAGCAACAGTCATAATCCATGACTTTATTATGGATGGACTGTACTTAGCACTAGTGTATCCCCACAAAAAACTTCATAAAGATAGTTAACATTTAGCTAAATGTGCCAAAAGACAGTGTTGTAAAATACTATCAGATTGTGCCCTGAAAATTACATCAAGAAATTACTTTATAATGTTGATACCCCTAGTAGTCACTGTGTAATTTCGTCACTGGTTTATTTGTATGTATCTTCTGAACATGTAGCCCCATTACCCAGCAATTCACTGCAGCTGAGCTTTGTCTTCTGACCTCAAGCTTCTCCTTAACAACCTATTAAAAGAACATTGGAGGTAAAGGTTCTCAGGCCGTAATAAGATATACTGGAGAGGAATGAGAGTGCAAAGGATTGAAATAGAGAAGAAGAATTAAAAAGGATTCAGGGAACCAGAAAAATGGTGGTTTAAGTTACAATGGGCTGCACGTCCAAATGATTGAGCATTTCCTTCAGTGGTTTCAAGGGGAGTTCATCCAAACCAACCACTTACTGTGGGATTTTGCCTGAAGGAGTGCTAAACCAAGCCTTCAAGTGAGAAAATAAGAATGGCAATGTTTAGACAGAGAGAGTTTGTGCACAAATACAGGAAAAACTAAGAAAAATGGAAAAGGCCTACTCTGCATTCTGGTAAAGATTGCAGACTCTTGTGTGGATTATGAGAAAGCAAATGTGTTGGAGCAATCTTAAATAGAATCATTATGAAAATGGCAACCGTATATAATATTTATATATTATATAATAACACTTAATGTGTATTTTTATATAATAATAATAATAATTAATAAAACATTGTGTATGGCAATATTTAGAAAGAGTGTCTTAAATACTAATAATATTGAAAATGGGAACAACGAAAAATATATATAAAAATTCTTAATAAATATTGCAAATAGTAATTTTTTCATTCATTTAATTCCTAGTGGTGGCGTGGTGACTCAATCCAGGTGGTGGAGGACGAACCTCAGTTGCTTCTGCGTCTGAGACAGTCAATCCGGGCATCTTATCACATGGCTTATTGAGCGTGTTACCCCAGAGATATAGCACGTGTGGAGGCTTCATGCTATTCTCGGCGGCATCCATGCACAACTCATCATGTGCCTCACCTAGAGCAAGAACCACATTATGGCGACCACAAGGATGTTACCCCATGTGATTCTACCCTCCCTAGCAACCGGGCCAATTTGGTTGCTTAGGAGACATGGCTGGAGTAACTTCGAACTTGCGTCTCCAGGGGTGGTAGTCAGCGTCTTTACTCACTGAGCTCCCAGGTCCCCATTGAAGGGTTTATTAACTGTATGGACTTCCTTAAAATCTCATGATCACGCCTAGAAATGCCTTTCTGGATTCTGGATAATGATCTGCATATCCTGCTATCAGCCACAGCAGGGTGCAAAACACATTTGCCAAGTCTGGCTCTCAATACAATGTAGTTTTCTGATCTAAGCTCTTGTTGCTGCTAAGGACAAGGTACAATAGAAACAGCTGGAGAGTGAAATGGATAGAATGAGAGAAAAGAGTGGGAAATATAAATGTGGAACAGAGAAAGGGACACACAAAGTGGAAGAGCAGATGATTAGAGATGCAGTGAGTGGGAGGAGAGTGTTTGTTTGGAGGGATTATGTGTCAATGGGGTGCTGGTTTTAATAACAGGTCTTGTTTGATTTTATTGCCAGAAAGGCTCAGCTATATCTTCTGCCACATAATCAAATCCTGCTAATTGGGTCATTTAAGGTAGACAAACAGATGAGCATGAGTGGATGAAGCACTAAAGAGAGTCAGTTCAAAAAGAGAGAGTGAGGATTGTATGTATGTGTGTAGAGAGGGCAGGTTAAAGGTGAAGTTTGTAATTTCTATGCCAAACTGCAAAAATATTGACTCCTTTCCTAAACAATCCTCCCATCCTCCATTGGTTTGATCAAACAGATCGTCCAACCCTAACTCCCGTGTAGCTGTTATGGCTGTTCGGGATACTTTACCAAACAGAACATAAGGGAAAAAAATCAGTTGAACAAGCAAGAGAGATTCACTTATGTACCAAAAATGCCAGATGAAGTAATGAACACAATCATATCAACATGATTACATTCAGCAAATAAATATCTAATCTCTCAATCCAAGTAAACTGCCTGTCATCTGTTGCACACTTGTTCAGTGCAGCAGGAGCTGTGTAATGGCTGTGAGACTATTTGCAGAAGGTACTTATCAATTTCAAAGAGGATATGTCAAGCTGAGGATAAAAATATGATCAAAGAAAGAAAATAGGGTAGGTTCAGACCCACACAGCACTGTAAACATACACTGACACAGTACACTCACCCACTCCTCAGTTAAACCGCATTACCATGCTTTCTGCCCACACCACATCACTTTGTTTAATCAAAGAGAAAACTATCCATTCGCAAATGAAAACTGGAAGCCTGATGCTTCAGTTTCTCTGTTTTTACTATCCCACACTTCTGTTGTCACTTAGCCAGGCAGGGTCTGACTGTCAAACACTGCTGTTATAGTCCACTGATGTGTCATGCATTGAGGTCATTATATTTCCCTGCTGGAAAAAAAAATGCTTACCAGCCTAAGACCACCTTCACACAAATATGCTTTAGTTTGAAAATGCATAAAGTTTTCTACATCTATGCCTCTTAAAAGGATATTTTCCTCCACTGAAAATGGAGACTTTTGAAAATGCTCTCTATACGTTTACATTCAGTAGACACTTCTAACCAAATTTTGCACCCCATGCTAAATCCACAGTGACAAATGTGTATTTGTTTTTGTTATATTTGGATTCTGGATTAAAATTTGACAAAAATAAATAAATGCAGTAGTCAAATCAAGTTTTTTCCAATTTTTACAACAAAGGTCAAAAGCTTTTTATCACTTGAAGTGATTGAGAGAGTGATACATGCTTTTGTTTTATCTTGTCTTGACTACTGCAACTCACTTTTTATAGGAATAAGCACATCTTACATGAATCAGTTACAAACAGTTCAAAATGCAGCTGCTAGACTTCTAACTAACACCCATAAATATGAACACATCACCCCCTTTTTTCTTTCTTTGCACTTGTTGCCAGTCTGCTACAGAATCGATTTTAAGATTCTAGTGTTTGTTTTTAAAGCTTGAAATGGACTGGCACATATCTATCTCTCTGACCTTTCGAATACCATTACACATGTCAGACATCTAAGATCATCGGATCAGAGACTCTTGATGGTCCCTAAATTCAGATTAAAGTCTAGGGGTGACTGTGCTTTCGCTATAGCAGGCCAGAAATTGTGGAACAATCTACCGCTATCTCTTAGAATCATTCGACAGAATCAGAATTTAAATAAAAGTTAAAAAACATACCTTTTCAAGCTGGCCTAAAACTAATTCCAGAGCCTTTCCTTGGTCAGTGTACATTTTTATATGTACTGTATATGATGTCTTTATTTTTGTGCTTTGGTACATAGATGGATTTGTAATTGCATTATGTTATGTCCTTTTAATTATTGTTGTACAGCACAGTGATTGTTTTTATTGTGCTTTATAAACAATTGATTGATTGACTGATTGATTGAAAGTGACTTTCAAAATGAGGAACAGAATCAATTTGTCATACAAAAGTCTACAATATCCACAGTATCACACTGCTAACTTCTAATCGTAGCTGGAGTTTTAAAGAAATCAGAGCAGAAGAAAGACACAGAAGACAGACACGAAAGTAATTTTTTTATATTTATAAAATAGAACGCAAGTGCCTTATGTCTGTGGACTGATTAAGTGCTCATAGATGTCTCTTAAGCTGTTTTTTGAATGTTAAATTCAGGTGGGTGTTGGAAGCTCATTCCACCACAGAGGAGAGTGACTTTGTGCCTTGTTGCAATGAAACCACCAGGCTGCAAGCGAGAGGAGACATAGAACTGGAGAAGTGAGTTGAATTAAAAAGATGCTGTTCCATTGGCTGTCCAAAAGACCAAAGTCAAAGCCCTGAATTTCATGTGGGCAGCTACAGGTAGCCAGTGGAGTGAGATCAAGAGGGGAGTGACATGAGACCTCTTATGTTGGCTGAAGACCAGGCACACTGCCACATTCTGGACCAACTGCAGTGGCTCAATTGTGCTAGTGGGAAGACCAGCCACAGAGCATTGCAGTAGTCATATTTTGATATGACAAGAGCTTGGACCATGAGCTGCTCAGCATATTCAGACAGACAGATTCAGTCTGATTTTCCTGATGTTGTTAAACGCATACCTGCAAGACCGGGTGGTTAATGAGATGTGGACAGTGAAGTTTCCCAAAAGCATAGTTTGCCAACTTTGGTCACAAGTTCCATTGTTACAACATAGTTCAAATATTTGGTGTTTCCCGAAACCGCAATTCTAACAAACATTTGCAAACAGCATTGCAAAGTTGTGTGGTTGAAACTACTGCTCTCCACTTGTGGTTAGAAGAATAGTTCCTTGTTAGTTTGCTGTGTGGACAACATTTGACTTTTCCGAGGCTTTTAAATCTTTTATTCCATATATATCTTCCATGCTATCAAGACTTTGACCACATTTACATGCATTTAAGAAAACAATTTATTCTGAGGTTTTGCAGAATGTGCCATTCTGAAACATCATGTAAACGTGAATGCAGCCATTTAAGGTATTCATGGCTGTGAAGAAAAAGTGATTTTACACATGGCTTCTGTTGGAGAACATGGCTAATGTGTCCATGTTAATGAACATTTTTTGAATAGTGCAGATGTGCATATGTGCTCAGGTGTGATTGAAGATCCCCAAAGTCTGGTGTAAAGGAAAACCCCACTATTTCAGAGCAATGTATCTGTCACATTTGCAAAGTGCATGCAGCTTTTGTGTCTATAGCAGCTTTCACGCATTAAACAGCTTTCTGGAGTACGTGTAGATGAGCTGTTATAATTTGAGTTAGTTATTAATCTACCCCCTGCGTAGCATCTTTAACGACAGCTCTAAAGTATATTGTTGAACCAACTTGGTTCGAACAATGGATGTGGAACATAGTTACTATAGTTTTGGAAAACAGTTGTGACTAGCTAGTTAATTTCTCCAACAATGCATTGTACTACGGTAGTTAAGCTGGTTGGTTGTTTAATCAAATGTGAAATGTGAGGTTGTGGTCAACAGATGGGTTGGCAGGGATTACCTGAAATTCTGTCTTGGCAAGGTTAAGCTGAAGGTGGTGTACCTTCATACAGGCCGAGATATCTGAAAGGCAGGCTGAAATATGAGCTGAAAGCAATCCATAACTGCATACTTTGTAAAATTACGACTTTAGGAAAATTAAAACAATGTTTTCAAACACAAACATATTAGTGTGGATATGGCCGAAGACTTTGCCAGTCTATGCTGGTTTAAAATGGTCTACAAATGGAGTGCAAGTGGAAGAATTACTCCGTCAGTCATATCACCCTGCAGCTCTTGCCTGGTTAGCCACTAAAGCTAAGCAGGGTTGAGCCTAGCCAGTATCTGGATGGGAGACATCCTGTGGAAAACCCAGGTTGCTGCTGGAAGCGGTATTAGGGAGGCCAGGAGGGGATGCTCACCCTGCGATCTGTGTGGGTCCTAATGCCCTAGTATAATGATGGGGACACAATTCTGTAAAAAAATACTGCACAAGCTGGGGGAGGTAATAGTGGTGAAATACATCACATGACCTTTTAGGTCACATGTGGAAAGTGGGGCGTGGTAGATCCTGCCTCATTGGGAGGGAGGAGTTGCTACAAACATGGCGACCAGGGGTCCGTGAGGACTGCCCAAGGGAGACGCGGGTCCGCTCGCAAGGGGACCATACCGCGGAAAATACACACAAGGGGGCAGTCCATGTAGGAGCCCGTCCTGTGGAGCACCTGTTCCAGTACAGGGTAGATTCAGTAACCGCATTGTATTTGGTCGGCGAATTCCTCAGCTGAATTTGCGGACCCAGAGGGCTAGGGAGGAGTCATCCAGGGAGCCGAGTTAGTGGGATTACCTGGGATAAGAGCGCACGATTATAGCTCAGTGGAGGGAAAGGGCGCTAGGTGCAAGCGATCCACCCGGTCAGTTTGTCAGTGTGTTACCGAGTTCTACCGTCTCAGACCTGAGAAAACATGGGACAAAACCAACTCAACCCTGAGATTGTAAAATCTCACAAAGGTATTGGGTGTTGCCCAACCCGCTGCTCTGCATATGTCTGCTAGGGAGGTACTCCTGACCAGTGCCCACGAGGATGCATCAGTTCTTGTTGAGTGTCTTTGGACCCGCAAGGGGGTGGGCATGGCCTGGGTGTGATAGACCAATGTAATGGCGTCCACTACCCAGTGGGAAAGCCTCTGTTTGGAGACAACGTTCCCTTTCCGCTGTCCACCAAAGCAGACAAAGAGCTGCTCAGATACGCAAAGCACGTACCGGACACAGCAACGAAGGGGCTGGGCTTGCCTCCTCCCGGGACAGCGCTTGCAGGTTCACTACCTGGTCTCTGAAGGGGGTGGTAGGAACCTTGGGCACGTAGCCCGGTCGTGGTCTTAGGATCACATGAGTGACTGCCGGTCCGAACTCCAGGCAAGTGTCATTGTCAGAGAACGCTTGAAGGTCCCCGACCCTCTTGATGGAGGTAAGCGTGATCAGGAGGGCCGTCTTCAGAGTCCGACTGATTATAGCAGCTCGAAGGGAGGTCTCTGAAGGCCCGAGAGGACCACTGAGAGATCCCAGGAGGGGAAGAGGCTTGGCCGGGAGGGATTTAACCTCCGGGCGCCTCTTAGGAACCTGATAATTAAGTCGTGCTTACCCAAAGACTTGACATGTCGTGGTGGGCCGCGATAGCGGCTACATACACCTTCAAGGTGTACAGCCTTCCCTCCAACCTCTCCTGCAGGAATGAGAGCACTGACCTAACTGCGCACCTCTGTGGGTCTTCAGCCCGGGAAGAACACCAATTCGTGAACAAGCGCCACTTCAGGGCATAATGTTGCCTGGTAGAAGGGGCTCTGGCTTGGTTGATTGTGTCTACGATGGCAGGTGGTAGATGTGGAGGTTCCAGAGGTCTGGGTGTGGATGCCAGAGCGTGCCCCATCCCTGAGAAAGAAGGTCTTTCCTCAAGGGAATTTTCGCGAGGAGTACGAGATCCGAGAACTATGTCCGAGTGGGTCAGTAGGGGGCGACTAGAGTGACTTGTTCCTCGTCCTCCCTGACCTTGCACAGCACCTGTGCAAAAAGGCCAGATTCTGCCCAGAGGGGAGCCTCTGATCGGGCGTACCAGAGCAGGCAGTGGGAGGTCCCTCGGGAGGCGAACAGGTCTACCTGAGCCTTGCTGAACCGTTCCCAAATCAGCTGGACTGACTGGGGGTGAAGCCTCCACTCTCCGCTGGGCAAGTGTTGTCATGATAGCAGCAAAACGACTTGGGTCGTTGCTGGCTCCAAAGGAAGAGACGACGGGCGAGTTGTGACATGAGGCGGGAGCGTACGCCGCCTTGGCGATTTATGTATGCTACCGTAGTGGTGCTGTCTCATCGGATCAAGACGTGTTTGCCCTGAACTAGTGGGATAAACCTCCGCAGGGCAAAGAATACAGCCAACAACTCTAGGCAGTTGATGTGCCAGCACAGTGGGTCCCCTTTTCAATGGCCCGCAGCTGCGTGCCCGTTGCACACGGCGCCCCAACCCAATTTGGAGGCGTCAGTAGTGACCAGGACGCGTCGGGACACCTGCTGCAAGGGACTCCTGTCCGCAGAAAGCAGAGGTCTGTCCAGGGTTTCAACGTTTGGCGGCAGGTGGGGGTGATGATCACACGGTGCATGCCGTGGCACCATGCTCATCTCGGGACTCGAGACTGGAGCCAGTGCTGAAGCAGTCTCATATGCATCAACCCCAGCGGCGTGACTCTGGAAAAGTTTTAAAGGGACCGCTGTGCCCGGCATAAAGGTGGCAAGGCATTTCAGCACTGACTGCGTGCGCTCGTAGGTGAGGCGCGCTGATATTGAGACTGAGTCTAACTCCAAAATTGATGCTCTGAACCGGGGTGAGCTTGCTCTTTTCCCAGTTGACCTGAAGCCCTATACGGCTGAGGTGCCTGAGCACCTGGTCCCTGTGGGCACATAGTAACTCTCGGGAGTGGGCCAGGATGAGCCAGTCGTCGAGGTAGTTGAGTATGTGGATGCCTGCTTCCCGAACCAGGGCAAGGGCTGCCTCTGCAACCTTGTAAAGGGCTGTAGAAACCCTTCTTCATCTCGGTTGGAGGGACAGGCTCTATCGCGTCTTTGAGTAAGAGAGTAGCGATTTCTGCGCACAGGGATTTGGCATGTTCGCCGTGTACTGTGGTGAAGCGGATGCCCCCGAAAGGGGGGTGGGGGTCTGGAAAATTGAATTGCATAACCAAGTCGAATGGTCCGGGACAGCCAGCGTGAAGGATTGGGAAGTGGGAGCCACGCGTCCAAACTCCGAGCTAGGGGCACTAAGGGGACGGTTATTTTTGAAATACCCAGCGGGGCTTCGCAGCGGGCGGAGCAGGTAATGTGTCGTCTAGTGCTGAGAGAAGACTCGAAGCACTTACCTTGCTCCGCACACCCGGCAGGGGGTGGGTTAGTGACTGAGGAGGAGGTCCCGTGGAGGCATCCTCTGGACTCGTCAGAACCGGCCGGCCGGGGAACAGTCGTGGGGCTGAAGGAAAAAGGTCTGCGTCCAGCATGCCGGGACTGTTGAGGTGTAGCGGCAGAGTGCAGTGAGAAGGGAATTTGCAGGTCAGGTGACCCAGAGACAAAGGAAATAGCTCTTTTACTGAGAATGTGTGTACCGCAGCCCGAAGGGGGTGTTGCAAATGAAATAAATTCAACAAAGGATTCTCCTCCTGGCCCTCCACTGAGGGATGGAGTGGTCTTCTTACCAGCTCTGGAGCGAACATCTCGGTCTCTGGGTCAGGCATCTCAGGACCGCTTGGGAGCCTTCCGGGTCCTCGAGGGGTCCGCGAGACTGGGGGCATGCAGACCCGAGGAACCAATCATCCAGCCGCAAAGGCTGTGGGGAGGACGGAGGGTTCCAGTACGAGCCCGGACGGAAGTCAACGAGCATACAGGGGGGCGGGTGGTTCGCGGGGACATACACGGCAAAACCGAGCCCGCTGCCATCCCCAAATCGCCTCCATCATCAGCCGTGTCGTCCTCAATCCCGTGAGAAGAAGGAGCGATGTGGGGGGCGGCTGGAGTGGCGTTCCTTCTGAGGAACATGAGCCATCCACAAGCGCTGCCTCGGTGTGATCACTGCCCAGACACACGAGACAGCGCCTGTGGCCGTCAGGAGCGGAGTGCCCTCTACCGCATCCAGGAACTACACAGGGGCGGAAGGGCATCTTTATAAAGATGCGTCCTGAAAAGGACGTGCAACGCCAGCGGTGTATTTGCTCTTTAAGAGGAAATAACTCTTTTAGAGAAATAAACTCTTTTAACTGCGCTGTCGTTGCAGAGTAGGGAGAAAGCCACTGATATGCGCCGTAGATCCAACAGCAATCTCACTCAGAGATGGGAGGAACAGTGTGTACTCACAGCTCGCTGCATACACAGCCAGTCGGCTCCAAAAAAAATTTCTGAATGAAACAGATGCATTTCCCTCCCTATGTACCTGTATGTCCGGGGGTGGGACATGCAAATTCTGTCTGCCAATATCTCATTGGTCTTTTCTCATAGATCAGAGATGCAAAAGGCGCTCAAGAGAGACCCCTAGTGTCGCTTCTTCGACACAACGTCGAAGTGAGAGACAGACGGGGAACCAGATATTCTGTCGCAGCACACAAGTAATGACTTCATGAATATTTTACTGACAATATTGAAATAATCAGAAATAAAATTGTAATTATGCAATCATCTGTCACAGTACCTCAACTCAACTCAATTTTATTTATAGAGCACTTTCAAAAACCACACTGGGTACCAAAGTGCTGTACATGGAGTTAAAAAAATAAATATAATCACATACATACAGCTTAAGAATGCAACAAGCCTTTAAAACCAATAAAAACAGGATAAGATAAAATGTACCTAGTACAATTTATAATGCAATTAATTAAAAGCTAGGGAAAATAAATACGTTTTTAAGGCCACCTGGAAAGAGAATAGAGAGGGAGATGATTTTATGACCAATGGAAGCTCATTCCAAAATCTAGGGGCTGCAACCGCAAAAGCTCTATCACCTTGAGTATTTAGGCAAGATCAAGGGACTGACAGACATAGCTGATCACCAGAGCGGAGAGACCTTGAAGGTTGATGCAAGCTTAATAAAGCAGAGATGTACTCTGGTGCAAGACCATGGAGAGCCTTAAATACATACAGCAACACACTGTACTTGATTCTGTATTGGATCGGTAACCAATGTAGGGAAATAAATACTGGGGTAATATGCTCTCTTTACCTCAGAAAACAATGTCTCATAATTTTCTTCAATCCTTCACTGTCATAGGTCATTAAGAGCTAACAAAACTTATCGAAACATCAAAAGTCACAACATGAATGTTAGATCCAATACCAACCAAGCTCTTAAAAGAGGTATTCCCTGTAATCTCAGAGCCTTTTCTTAATATTATTAACTCCTTGCTATCCTTAGGACATGTCCCAAGAAACTTCAAAATGGCAGTTATCAAACCGCTTATTAAGAAGCCACAACTTTATCCTGGACAACTGGCTAGTTATAGACCAATTTCAAATCTCCCATTTATGTCGAAAATACTAGAAAAGGTGTTATCCTCACAAATGTGTTCATTTCTACAAAGAAATAGTATATATGAACAAAGTCTTTTTACGCCTCATTACAGTACAGAGACTGCACTTATCATAGTTACAAATTACATGCTCTTATAATTTGATCGCAGCTGCATTTCCCTTCTAGTGCTTTTAGATCTTCATACTGCATTCAAACGATAGATCACAACATTCTCTAGAATAGGCTACACAATTATGTTGGCATTCATGGAGTTGCATTAGCATGTTTAGGTCCTATTTAGCAGACTGCTAAAACTTTGTAAATGAGGAATTGTCAAACCAAATAAAAGTCAAGTATGGAGTGCCAAAGTGATCAGTTTTAGGGGCTCTGCTTTTCTCCTTGTATATGCTTCCATTGGGCGATATTAACAGGAATCGTGGAATAAGTTTCCACTGTTACGCAGACGATACCCAACTTTATATTTTTTCAAAACATGATGAGATTTCACAATTCTCCAAATTTGCAGAGTTTATCAATTAAATAAAAGATTGGATGGCCAGAAATTTCCTTCTACTCAATTCCGACAAAAAAGAGGTATTAATTATTGGACTAAAAACAAGCCGCTAAAATATAATTTGACTCTTGCTGAATGTACTGTTACATCGTCTTCAACAGTGAAGAACTTAGATGTTATATTTGATACCAATCTGACTTTGAAAATCAAAATACCAATGTTTGTAGAACAGCATTCTTCCACCTAAGAAATATTGCTAAATTACGACACATTCTCTCTGTTGCTGATGCCGAAAAACTAATTAATGCATTCATGACCTCTGGACTAGATTATTGAAATTAATTACTGGGAGGATGCAAGATCAATTAATAAACTTCAATTGGTTCAAAATGCAGCAGCCAGACTGCTGACTCGAACCAAGAAATGTTATCATATTAGTCCCATTTTATCTTAATTACATTGGCTACCTGAGAAATTTTGTATTAATTTTAAAATTCTGTTTACTACATACTTTGAATAGTCTAGCTCCGCCGTACTTAAGTGAATTATTCTGGCCTGTTAATAGTTCCTAGAATATCAAAATCCACAAAAGGAGGTAGATCATTTTCATATTTGGCTCCTAAACTATGGAATAGTCTCCCTAACACTGTTTGAGATGCAGGCACACTCACTCAGTTTAAATCTAGACTAAAGACTCATCTATTTAGCCAGGCATACACCTAGTTTATCCATCAACTCACAATTAGACTGCTTTAGTTAGGTCTGCCGAAACCAGAAACAGTGATCATGATCTATAACTCTGCAAAAAAATTAACGGCATCTATGCTAATATTATTCTATTTGTTTCCCTGTCAAAACCTCGGGACTCCATTCCTGAGGTCACCAGAACCGGCTGGATTGAGCTCCATTCCTGCTTCATGTTGGACTACACTGCTACGTGCCGCTGAGTGATGATGACTAATAGCAGCTGGTGCCAGCCAAATATCACTTCAGACTATTACGATGGACTTCAGAGGATGAACTGTTGCCAGCTCCAACCATAAGACATGGGATACTTAATTTGCCATTGCCAGAAACTTGGATTTAGGATAGACCTCACCGAAATTACTGGCCAGGTTGAACTGCGATGCACCTAACTGATTTCTGCCTACATCACCTTGGTCTAATGATGGATTACACTCTTGAAATGGATAGTCTATCAATTAATTGCCAACAAAACCCTTCATCAGCCAACTAACAAGGACAACTGCATCTATATGAACTTCTGCAGTTAATTCAGGATGGACTGCATTAATCTAAGACATTGGACATTAATCTTACAGTTCACAACAAAATCTTTGTTTAAACACTGACCCTTAACACTTACTTAGTTTAATAATTTTAAACTATGACTTGCACTATACATAAGTAATATTGGCATTATATTCATAATGGAGAACTGGCCCCCACAGTGAGTCTGGTTTCTCATAAGGTCATTTTTCTCTATTAACCAACATCTTATGGAGCTTGGAGTTCCTTGCCATAGTCACCTTGAACTTGCTCACTGGGGTTATAAATATAATTATTATTTAATTACTTAATTTTAAACACAATTCACAATCGTATTTTATCAAACTACACAATGATGACTCTAAGACATTATAGATATAACAGTTTTATCTTCTGTTAATGCCTGATCGTCTGTAAAGCTGCTTTGAAACGATGTGTGTTGTGAAAGGCGCTATACAAATCAAAATTATTTGACTTGACTTGATTAACTGGTTTAGCCAAGTTGGTTCTCACCTGGTTTAGCTGGTCGACCAGATGGTCTCCAAGCCTGACCAGCTGACAAGTGCCTGAAAAATCAAACAGAAAGCCAGCTTAGGCTGGTTTTAGGAGTTCCGTTAGATAACTCAACAAAGCTGGTCAATTTCAATTGCTTTTCAAAAAAAAGTATATTGATTCCATGCAGCATGAGTTGACAGCACATTGTGAGAGAGAAATGAAGATGGTGAGACTGGGTATGAAACTCCAATGGGAAACATTGGAATTGAAGACCAGATCCTTCAAGAAAAGACTCTTCTGTTTTCCTGACAGATGGCACTTGCTTTAAGAAGCTCTTTAAGAAGAGTGCTACAGTTCAGAGAGCAATATAACATGCAAAATGATTTCAAGAGAAACAAAGGTCTGGTTGCCCTTTGATTTGGCCAGGGAGACTTGCCTTGGGGGCAAACATAAGGGACCAGTCCACATATGCGAGTGTGTATACTGATATTGGCAATGCTATGGCCAGGGCTCATATGAATCAAAACCTGATTCATCACATTTCCATAGCAGATAAGAAAATCCCACATTAAGCCATAGCTTCAATCTAAATTTATAATTTAGTCTGGGTGTCCTGTGGAGCACAATACTAGTTTGCACACATAATAAATTTAGTGGATGAATTATGTTTTACACAGAACAGGGTCAGGGATTATGAAAGGAGTTTTTCTTTATGAAGAGGAGCCGAATACATTTTTGGCATTGCATCAGACACTGTAACCATAGCACACAATCACAAATAGAGGCAGCAAAAGAAAGAGAGAGGGGTCGCTAAAATACAGTATGTTGATTAACTCCCTCTAAAACAATGGCTTCAATGCAAAACAGATGAGGAAAACTAGTGTCAACATAAATGATACTGGAATATGGGAATACTTTCCGATGTTATGCTAAGTTTGATGGAAGCATACAGTGAACCTGGAGCTTACGATTGATTCATTACTGTTTGATTGGTTCATCAAATTGATTCAAAATGGTTAGTCAACAATTATCCTCTGGATCATACTGTAAAATCAATAGCAGTGATGAGTGTCAGATTTTTGTATCATGGTTGTGAACATTAAGTGTAAAGGATATAGACTGTGGCCTGGAGGTGGAACACCATTTGACAGGCTGGAGCCTGTTGGATGCTGCATCAAGTGTGTGCTGACTCACAGATGTCCATTAAATCCAGATTTCTTTGCTGATGATTATGGTGATAAATACAGAGGGAGGACCTGTAGGTGACCCACATCAGAGAACTCACACCTCAGAGCAGTAATTCATGGAAACTACGAGAGTATTACAAATAATTTAAACAAACTTCAGCAGGCTGTTTAAAGAACAAATATAACTGCCCTGCATTAAAGACCAGCTTAGACCAATATAAATTCCAATGGTGGTTTATGCAGGTTAGTGCTGGTTTGATGCTGGTCTAGCTGGTGGAATTACATAACCATGCTGTTGACCAGCCAAACTAAGCCAGTGAAGATCTTCATATAAATGAACTAAAATGGAAGTAGCCTCAACATCTACAGGTAATGAACAAATATTTCTGTTGCCATTTTATTATGCCAGTGTTACCTGGAGTGCATTCTTTGTTCTTAAAGATCTAGCAGCAAAATATAGAGGTGAATTAAGGAATTAATGTAGTGATAAATATTTTGCAACAACAAAGTCGTTTTGCTATTATGAGTCTGAGTTGCCATTTTGTAATAACAGTAATTCCGACACAACGAATGTAGAATTAACTTTCAATTTGATGAGTTCTAAATAAGATTCTAACTTAAACCACCAAGTTAACTAACAGACTGTGCTCCAAATCTGATGCATTTTACCCTGTGCAATTACACTATGCATTCAGCCATCTAGTGTATGAATTTTCAAAATATATTACTGGCTCAATTGGAAAACACATTTTTTTATTACTTCATGGATATTTTTTAGCTGCCTGAAGTGATGTTTCAAATGCAACGCTAGCTTTGGCACATTAGCCAACCTCAGTCCAACATTTACTCAAACAACATGAGTGAAAATAGCGTTTAACTCACATTTCTAGGGTGCTGTCTAGACAGAGGTTGAGCTAGTTGTCACATTCCCTGCTAATAAAAAAATGTATAATTGTCAGGCCAGCATTGCGGCCAGGTAACCCCACCCCCTCTGAATGTAGGGTAAATTGTGACCAGCTATGCAGATTATTTCAAATGGGAATAAATTGAAAGCCAGTTGAAAACCCTAACTAAATCCTAAAAATAGGATTACCCAGTTATTCCAGTCAGCTATACTGATATAGTTCATCTTGCATAACAACGAAAGTGATGCTGTGCTTATACATGTCTGTTTGTTCAGTCCACACATGGCTGTTGTAGGTTTTGCACATGCTCAGTAACCCTTAAGGTGTGTAGCATGTGGTGATGGCCAGGTGTAGTATACACTTCAGTATGTGGTGGGCAGAATTGGGTAGAGTAGCCAAAAAATTTACTCAAGTAAAAGTATAATTTCTTTTAAAAAATTATTACTCAAGTAGATGTAAATGTGATAACATAAATAATTACTTGAGTAAGAGTAAGAAAATATGCAATTAAAAGAGTACTCAAGTAGTAAGTAACTTGTTACTTTCACAAATGACACAATGGATGTTAACTCCCTACATTCCATTAAATAATACACATTTAACATGTACTACAGAATTATTATTATTATTATTATTAATGGAAATTCTGTCATCATTCACAATCATGTTGTTCCAAACTGACTTTCTTTCTTCCATGCAATACAATAAGGAGATTTTAGACAGAATTTTAGCCTTGGTCACCACTTACTTTCAGTGAATGTGTTTTTTCCCCCTCTATATTTTGAAAGCTAATGGTGACTGAGACTGTCAGTCCCTAACATTCTGTCTAACATATTTTGTTTTCCACAAAATATCTCATGGTTTGGAGCATCATGAGTGTCGGGACATGATGACTGAATATTAAATTATGCCTGAACTATCACTTTAAAAGGATAGTTCACCCAAAAATAAAAATGATCTCATCATTCACTCACCCTCATGCCATCCCAGATGTGTATGACTTCCGTTCATCTGCAGAACTCATATTAAGATTTTTAGAATAATTTCAGCTCAGTAGGTCAGTACAATGCAAGTGAACGGGTGCCACATTTTTTATGCTCCAAAAAGCAAATACAGGCACCATAAAATTCTTCCATATGACTCCAGTGTTTGAATCCATATCTTCTTAAGTGATATGATGGGAGAGATACAGATATGTTTTTAAGCCATTTTTGGCAAGAAGTTCTTCTCCCTGCACAACAGGGGCCAATATGCAGAAAAGAATGTGAATCACCAAAAACACAAGAAGTGTCAAATATTCCCTGTTGTCTTTTGTTTTTGTGCTTTTATGTTGAAATTCTTGTTTAGTTCCTGTTTCCTGTTAGTTTTTGTAGTCCTTTGTAGTTTCATTTTATGATTGGTTTTCCCCTGATTGTTTCTACAGGTGTTCCTAGTTCCTTTGTTTGTTCCCTTGTATATTTAAGCCCTTGTTTACAATGGTTAGTTTGTCAGTTCTCACATGCATTGTGACATATTCTGTGCCTGGTTTCCTGCATTTTATTATATTCTGAGTTCCCTTGTTTATCTTTTGTTTCATTAAAGCTGCACTTGGATCCTCATTCTTTGCCTGGCTCGTCACAAGAAGAAGAATGTGAAAGTGATCTGTTTTTCATCCACACCTATCATATCGCTTCTGAAGATATTGATTTTACCACCGGAGTCTTATGGATTACTTTTATGCTGACTTCATTTTTTGGGTGAACTATCCCTTTAAGGGCTCTTGTCAGATCTGGATGAAATTGTCAATAAATAGAGGTTTGGAAACCTTTCTAGTAATTATTACAGTGAAACATGAACAATGTCCCACAGGGAAATATAAACCAAAGCAAGATCATGTTTTATTAATGCCTACTTTTGCTATTTCATAGCTTTTAGTTATTTAAGTGCAGTTACAGTTTTCAGTGTTGGAAAAACTTGAAATACTTGGTTCACAGTACTGCCACTCCCCAAACGCAGAGTAAGCAGCCTGTGTAGGGCCCCACATGCAGAAATGCTGTCTGTTCTCACTCCAGTTGTCAAAAAAGCGATTGGCAGAGCAAAAGGCATTTACACTATACTTAGATGTTTACATGGATTTATACAGTTAATCATTCCGACTGTTAAACAGTTTCCAGTTCACCCATAAGGGCGTGGGGTTAATGCATAAATACTGCTCATGACATTCGAGATGCGGGACAAAACGCACTGATATATTACTGCAGATTTAAAAATGTTCATTTAAAAATGTGTCATAAAAGCCCAGTTACAGAATCGTCCTTAAAATAACCATCACATTACACAGAAAAGCCTGCGTTAGAGTCACAACTTACCTCAGCATGCTGCCTTAAGTTATAGCTGTGATTTTTAATCTTGAAATATCCACTTGACTTGGTGTTAATTGAAGGCATTGCATGACCAAATTTTAATTTTTTTTAATGTGCAGAGTGAAGAGTTTCACTTTGAAGGGTTTGATGCTGTAGCAATGATGGACTCCGTCTTGAGTGACTGTCTGTGACAGTACGTGCAGCTGTGTGAACTTCCGCTATCGTAAAAGTCCCATTCAATAATGTCTCAATAAATTAAATGTTAATTAAAATTAAACCCAGTAATGTAACTATAGGAACGCTGCCCAATGTAATGAAGTAAAAGTACAAAGATTTAATTCTAAATTTACTTGAGTGAGTAAAATGTACCCACTTCTAAATCTACTCAAAGTAATTTTTTTCCAAAAAGTTACTTGAGTAAATGTAGCATGTTACTACCCACCTCTGGTGATGGTTCTTGGTTTTAAGGTCATGCACAAACACGGTCCATATGCTCATCTGTTTATTAGCTGTCTTTAACAGATTTTGTTGGATCCCATGCTCAGTATATCATGTGTATACACATAGGCGTCTCAGAGGGACCAGAGAGAGACAGAGAAAGAGAAGTGCTGGAGGGACTGAGAGGCCAGTGAAAGTAGAGCAGCGCTGCCTGGCAGAGAGAAGAACCAGGGCTTCTAAAAATACAGTATCTCAAAGGAGGACAGAAATACACACGCATATTGGGTTTGTGCCGCCAAAAAAATTAGAACAATGTATAAAACAAGCCAAGCTAATCTGTATGACTACTCTTTATGTATAGACACAATCACACAGATGGTTTACATTACCTTCATCCCTGAAAACATAGAAGAGGATGTTTGATTTAAATTGCACAAAACTCATAACCCTGGCCAACAGGGGGCACACTGTTGCTAAACCCCCATGTTACCTGACCCAGAAACATCGAACTGATCTTTCCCAGTTCTCTGATTGACATCTGTTGAACATAAAGCTGATGTGTGCTGGAAAGAGGGATGCTCTGCTTGCATTCTCCAAAAACGGAGCCAGCCCTCAGACACAAACCCCAGCATCCAACACATGGGTTCATTTCCTCTGACTCATAAAGCTCCTTCGAGAGAGAAACACTGAGATTTACACAAACAATCCCAGCACTGACCTTCAGTTTACGTAGGACTATTACAATCCAATCACACATACACACACTCTAACATGCAGGTATAATGTGGAGTTCAAAAGTTTGAGTCCACATTGACAATCTGGGATTCAAACTTAATTTAAATTTGAAAATGGACTGCACTCAATTTGGTATTCTGATAATATAATTTGTAATGAAAACAACTTTATTAAGATAGAAAAATACAAAATAGTAACATATTCACAAGGGGACTCAGACTTTTAAACTTTTTAGGCTCTTGTTCGAGGTACACAGAGGCAAACATGGAAGAGAAAAACAACATCAATCTGCAAATATACATATTTATTTATAATTTAAATAGCTTCTAGTTGCACAGTTTGTAATAATGCAAAATGTAACCTGTTCAAATGAGAGTCATGAGGTATAGATCAGTGAATCAGAGGATGTTTGATTTGTTGGTGATTCAGTATATCACTGTATGAGTCAGAGCATGTTTGCTAATGTCTTACCTCTGTGCTCCTGAGCCCACACTCTGGTCAGCTCTGCCTGCGAGAGACAGATCAACAGCACGGCACACAGACCCATGTCCAGCTCGCAATCCTTCTCTCGTACTCAACTCTCCTGCACACGGTCGTCTCCTCTCTTCTCACTCTTCCTCTCCCTCCTCCTGTCACCTCTCTCTGAGTTGGGTTTAACGTGCTCTCCTTTTCCCTGGATTCCCCCTCCTTTTCTTAACCCGTCTTTTTCCCCCTCCCTCTGTTCTTCCCTCCTTCTGGCTTTTTTACTTTGAAAACAAGGGATTCAGACTTTTGTCTAGCTTTTTTTCTGTGGCTTCTCTTTCGGTGACTTATGGGATGGTGAAGGAATGGAAATGCAGGAGTTGAGAGAGAGAGTGGAGGTATGGAAGAGAGATCAGTAAAAGGAGTCCTATTTCTCTAGACTGTACATTATTACTGCGCTCTCTCTCTCTCTCTCTCTCTCTCTCTCTCTCTCTCTCTCTCTCTCTCTCTCCTCTCTCTCTCTCTGGATCGCTCAGTAGGTAAGGCTGAGGCTATGTTTTATATTGCCTATTTTTTTTTTAAACAGTAAATTGCTCTTAGTGATTTTAATATGAATTGCAAATTTTATTCAAAAAGAAATAGTAACAGTAGAATAGTATTTTTAAAAGATATTTTTTAAAAGTACAAAAATTGCTGTCTGCACACTGAATTTAGATACAGACTAGAAAAAAATGTGAAAATAAGAAATTAATACAGAGAGAGGCTTTTTGGATTATGAATTGAAAAACTCCAAATGGGATGAATGAAAATGTTTTTTTAGTGTCTCTTATTTTTTTCCGTTTTTTTTTTTAAGCCTTAGTAATTTTAGCACTGTCACTTTAAAGACATTGTTTGACAACTCACCCCCCCAACCCCCCCCAAAAAAAAGGTCCATAATATGCAAGTGAATGGTGCCTAAAACTTAAAAAGCTCCACAAAGGAGAAAAAGTGAGCATAAAAGTAATCCATAAGACTTCAGTGATTTAATCAATATCTTTTGAAGTGATCCAGTTTGTTTTGGGTGAGAACAGAACAAAATATAACTCCTTTTTCAATATATATCTTGACAGCATATCATGATTTTAAGCTCAAATACACATCCTATAGCACCATTTAACGCTCTGTGCATGTTTCATGTGCAAAGTGTAATCAAGCTTGAAATCATGACCATGCCTATTGACTGCATTGGCAAGAGGAACAATGAAATAGGAATCATATTTTGGTCTGTTCTCACCCAAAACTGATTGGATTGCTTCAGAAGACATTGATTAAACACAAAAAGCAAAAATCTAGGTTACAGTTAGGCACTTACAATGGAAGTGAATGGGGCCCATAGGAAGAAAAGTGAGGTGTACTGTACATTAATTATTCTGTTACAATTCTATATTTTTATTATTTGATCTGTAAAGTTGTTTAAATCTTTGTCTTTACGGTTGTTTTGGGTTTCAGGGTTTACCGTGATATATTGTCATGGCAATTAAGTTGTAAAACTGACTATAACTTCACACAAAAAAGGTTAGTAAGCGATTTTATCAAACTAAAATCAGATTAACATGCATATTGTTTATGTCTTGTGGCTATACTTTTGAAAAAGTGAGTATTTTAATGTTTACAGATTGGCCCCATTCACCTCTATTTTAAGTTCCTCACTGTAACCCAGATGTTTGCTTTTTTGTTTTAAATCAAAGGAGGGACAAGTTGAAATACATTTTTGTAGTAATCAAAGTTATGCCACAAAGGAGCTTAACTTGTATTAAACCCGGAATATTCCTTTAAATGCGTTTTCAGACCTGTAGCTTGTTTAATTTGTTCTAAAATTGTTACAATGCTGCACTTTCTCATTGGTTCAGTTTGTTTTTTTAAGGCAACATTTCAAAATGGACCAAAATTGTGTTCACATTTAAAAAAAAATCGCATTTGAGCAAACTGCCCTCATTGGTCAGAATGTTTATTTCTTGTTCCAGGATTTGGCTCATACGTCAATATACATGTTAAAATGATATATCGGTAAAAATGTGTCAACCAGCGCACATTTTATAGAGTATTGTTTATGTCACAGTTATGTAGAACACTGCCAGAGGTAGTTCTTCAAATAAACATTTTCCATCACTTGGATGAATAAGAATGGTAAATATTCCATTATGGTTATTTTTATCTGTCATTAGTTACTTTTGCATTATTTCTGTAATGGAAAATGAGAGAGTAAAGAGTAAAGTCTTTTCATACCTTGTAAATGTCTTTCTTTCGTTTTTATTAATCTGTCAAAAAGTTGCCATCACTTCTCTTTGTCTTTTCTGCCACTTTTCAACAGAGAGAAGCGAAAATACTAAAATGACCACAATAATTATTAAGTAACACCTTTATTAAACATGCAACTATATCTAATATAGTTTCACTATTTAATGGAAGGCTAAATCTATGTTTTGAAAATGAGTGACAGTGACATGCTGACCTACAGATTCTCCAAAGATCCATCAGGTATGCTCATGGTTATCATAGGGATATTGCTTGGATCGTTGGTCTGCTGGGTTGGTCTGCATTCTCAGCACGATAGTTTGTTTAAGATCAGACTTGATGAGGTAGTCTCGCTCTTATTATTGTGGAGCGGATCAGAGTGTGATTGCCATGTTCATTTATGCCTAAACAAACCAAACTAAGGGTTGTGATTGAAATTTTGGAATAAGTGTACATGAACAGAAAATATTTTTAAGAAAATTAAGAATAGGATGTTCTGAGATTTGGTAACTATGATTGGAAATGATTGCATATGACTTTCTATGTCTACGAGGAACTTAATCCAGTAAGTACTGGAATCATATCTATCTTTGCAACACTGACATTAAGCAACACCAGTAATTTGTTTTTAATATAATTTTTTTTAGAACAGACACTTTGGCTGAGCAATAAGATTTAAACCAATCTGAATGAAGTAAACAAGTATTATAGTTAATGAATTTTGATTTGATTATGCAATGAAAAATATATAAGCTTGTGTTTAAACTTTGAGCTGTGTCTCCCATTGCTTCATCTGATTGGGAACTCCCTGCAGTAAATTAATAAACAATGGAAAGGGGAAGCTGGAGTTTGTCTGAGATATTGCTGCAATATAAAGAACAAAATACATGAGAAATCTGATCAGAACCAGAGTGGATGTACGAGAAATCATAAAACATCAAGAGTGAATACATCTAAACAGACAGGAAGCCGTCAACCTCTCGGTTAGAGGCCAAGTTGTAAGATAACTGGGAAACTAGTATACCAGTGTAAGTTTCATTGACATACATATCATTAAAAGTTGTTGAGACACTGATTAAAGGAATATTTCACCCAAAAATCATTTTCCCTCATGCAGTGCTGGGTAGTAAGAGATTACATGTAATCAGAGTTAAAAAAACAAACAAGTACTTGTAATTATATTAAATTACATTTTAAAATACTCATAGTGAGACTAAGTTATGTTTGTAGATTACATGATTACATATTAACAAGGCAATGGCAGTAAATTGTTAATAATTTATTGATAATTTTTATTTAAATATCATCATATTCTTATTTTCTTACTAAGCGCATTAGTTTCACAGATGATCATTTTGAGCATGGCTCCTTTTATGTTACAACAGTAAGATACGCACCTCAGCTAAGGAAAGGTGATAGACTATTACTAAGTAGTAAACGTTAAAAGTAAAAGTCAGAGTTTTGAACTGATAGTAATGTCATTACTGTTTGTTCATGTAATGTTTTTATTCTATAAAAAATCTATGTTCTATGCAATTAAAATAAAGTAGATAGGTTTATTTCTTATTTCTTAAACATTTCTTCATTTCACAAATGGTGTGCAACTCACACAATGAACTTAATTGCTGCAAAGTAGAGGATGCCATCTATTTACACAAAAGTTCAAAAGTTTTGTCATGTAATTTGTAATCAGTACCTGATTAAAATTCAAAAGTAATCCTCCCAGCTCTGCCCTCATGTTATCCCAGATGTCTATGAATTCTTTTTTTCTGCTGAACCAAAGACTGTTTAGCAGACACAGGCCACTTCTATTAAAATGAATAGGAAAAACTGGAACGTCCAATGGAAGCCAACTGTCAACGGATGTAGAAAGGAATTTAAAACTTCAACAGTTCAAAGAGCCAATCACATTTCACACAAGACATTGCATGTCAATCAACTCGAGAATGCGCATGTGCATTAGCTATACAAGCCAGGAAAATTCAAGCCATAAAAAGTTTTTAGTGTAATCTGAGGTAAAGAAGCACAATTTAGGATTCCAGTGTTGTCATATTATACTGCTGATTTGAAATATGTTCTTTGTTAGTAATCTTGACCAACTGTTTTGGAGATTTAGGTCTTTCCCCATTCAAGTAGGTAGGCGCTACACTGTTATGACAGGAAATAGCCTCCCGAGAGCGTTCCAGACATGGCTGTCTGTGGATTGACTTGCTAGAAAGACTTTGGCTGAACACAAACAAAGATTTTTAGAAAAATATCTCAGCTCTGTTGGTCCATTCAATGCAAGTGAATGGTGGCCAGAACTTTGAACTTTGGCTCCAAAAAGCACATAAAGTAATCCATAAGGCCAGTGGTTAATGACATGTCTTCTGCAGTGATATGATAGATGTGTGTAGAAACAGATCAATATTAAAGTCTTTTTTTTTTTACTCTAAATGTACACTTTCACTTCCACATTCTTTTGTTTTTTGTCGATTCACATTCTTTGTGCACATTGCCACCTACTGGGCAGGGAGGAGAATTTAAAGTAATAGAGGAGCTTTAAAGGTCACTTGCATTGAACGATTGAAAACTCTATGCTTGTGTTCAGCAGACGATAGAATGTCATACATATCTGAGATGGCATGAGGGTGAGTAAAAGATGACAGAATTTCAATTGTTGGGTGAACTATCCCTTTAACTCACTTGTAGAACGTCTACAACAGAGTGAAAACCCACCAGGTTCCAAAACAAATGTTCCAAACCAGCCAGGTGTGAAAACACCAGAAGAGAAAAAGCTGCTTTAATCTACATATGGTGCTGGGCAAACATTTGTGATGTTGATTACCACAAAAAAAAAAAAAAAAAAAGGTAAAAAAAGAGGTTACAGTGAGGCACTTACAATGGAAATTAATGGGGCCAATCTTTGCAGGGTTTAAAGGCATAAATGTGAAGTCTTATAAAAGCACTTACTGTCAATTATTCAGTTAAAATATTTGTATTATTTGAGCTGTGAAATTGTTTAAATATTTGTTTTCATAGTCGTTTCAGGGTTTACCGCATTATGTTGTCATGGCAACAAAGTTTTAAAATTGTATACTGTATATCTTTACACACAAAAGTTGTCAAAAGATCACATGACCAGCCAAATATCGCTTGCTTTATCTCAATAGAGCGCAACAGTGCCCGCCCACATCTTGGCTGCGGAAGTATTTTCCCCATTCATTTTTTCTATAGCCTTTTCATGACATCCTTCATAAAAGAGTTTTAATCCATGAACCAAACCAATCAGCTCCGAGGTAAATCACAACATTTCAAAATTTTATTTGAAGCAAAAAAAAGTATTTAAAAAAATCAGACAAGACAAAGGTACTTTCACAAAGGCACAAACTACAGTAACATGAAACTCTGCAAATGAAGTAATCGAATATAAAATGGTGGAAATATGTAAAAAAAATATGTATTTTAAGTTGTTGGTTATAAGCATAGAAACAATACAGTTTAACCATTTCGCACGTGCGATCAAACCGGTGTGAATACACTAGGCTGGGCTCAGACATGTACGATCAAACTGGTGTGATCTGCATTCGTGCTGCTGTTTATCAGCCAAACAGGAACTGAATCATTTGGTATAATGAACCAGCTGCTCAAATAGTCTTTTCAACTTTACAATATCTTTATTTTTATATGTTACAAACATTAAAATAATCACTAAATAAAAGTTTAAAGGCATTACCATCAGAGCGCACTGTTTTGATGCAGCAATGTGGCCATGTTTTCTTTTGTCAAACAAAGAATATACTAACTAGTCAGAACACTCAAGCCTTCTCCCATTCCGTCTGTCACTCATTCTAACCACTTCCGGTTCTGGGAAAGTGGATGGACTAGGTTTTTAGAACTTCTGTCACAAACTCAGAATCCTATGCTGCATTGCATGTGAACAAGCGCATTTGTGATCACATCTTATCTATCATTATTAATCATTATAAACATCTAAAAAAAAAAAAACACGTATATATATATATATGTTTGATCACATATATTCTGACCTTCATTGCACCTGCTGTGATATAATCTGTCCTTCAGTGCATCTGCTGTGAAGTGTAAATTAAGATTTTTTTTTTTTTTACATTAAATCACACTAAAGAACTCATGCTGGGAGGTCTGTCAGAACAGGAGAATCTCACATGCAAAACGGTTAAGTTTACGGCAAAATATTCTGGTATATATACGTAGTTTGATGGTGTAGGGAGTCTGACTCAACTGGTTCACAGTAAGTCTTGCGAGTAGGCGTTCGCTCCCTGGCTTTTTTCGTGGGCTATGTTGGCTGCGGTTCTCTGGTTGGTGGTGCTGTCTTTGCTAGACCATGGGTAATGTAGTTGTTCACCAGGAATTCTGCTATTAAACACAACTTTTATACTATGAAGTTGAAATAGAGTGGACTGTTTGTTTTAAAAAAGGCAAATACCATAGAACCTCATAACTCACGGTAGGTCTGTCTTTAAAAGGTTTAGTTATCATTGAAAATAAATAATTCTATGGAAATAATTAATAGGATTTTTACTTCCAGTTCCAGACTGTTGCGCTCTATTAGCCATTATAATTAGACTATAATGCAGTGTGCTTTGATGTAGACTGCACATGAATAGACTAATGAATAAAGAAAATCTGCACACTGTGTGTAGTATACATACTATATAAGCATGTTGTAGTGCTATTACAACATAGGATGGGATTGGCCCACACAGCAATATTAATGTATTCTTTTTTCTGTCTTTCAAAACAACTGTGTAACTGTAACTGTGTTACAGTGCCATCTAGTGGATATGATTTCATGCAAATAGCCAATAAAGCCCAGATCTATTCATCACAGTAATGTCAACAACTATTATATATACACCATACTATTATATACCATTTGCTGGTACTGTATTACCTCATAGATTGACATATGCCTGTGATATAAGCAAACTATTTATACACCCCCTCACTGACATATTGCTATGGTGACAAGTGGCAGCACTGTAATTTTGTACAGCCCTGTTGGCAGGATGAGAGAAACTCATCCTGCCAACTTTGCTTTTTTGTTTTAAATCAAAGGAGGGACAAGTTGAAATACATTTTTGTAGTAATCAAAGTTATGCCACAAAGGAGCTTAACTTGTATTAAACCCGGAATATTCCTTTAAATGCGTTTTCAGACCTGTAGCTTGTTTAATTTGTTCTAAAATTGTTACAATGCTGCACTTTCTCATTGGTTCAGTTGGAACAATTCTGCAAAAATCCCACGCAGCTGCCGAGCATAAATAAATGCCTGCATTCTCAGAGACTAAGAAGCTCTCCAGCAAAATGTAACAAATGAGGCTCACACCCTTGTGCTCCCTTCTTTGCTTAAAACAGTCACCCCACTGTTGTTGATCCACCCTCTTTTTCAGAATGATGGAACGTAATATTGAAGACAAAGTGATTTCTCAATATTCCTTTGCCAAGGCCAGAGCAGTTAGAGTCAATAATAGCGATGTCAGTTGAATAAAATTGTTACTTTGGATTAAAACACATCAACAAAACAGCATGCGCAAAGCATCCTTGAAAGTAATGTGACTCTGCAAACTATAGGACCAAAGTAACATAGGACTTCCATGTTTATTTGGAATTAGTACCATGGCAATATCATGGTTACTTTGACATGTGCCATGGTATTATCATTGTTTTTATTTAATTATCTTGGAGTACCATGTATCATCTCATCCTTGATTTTGCAATGTAAACTATTTAAGACAGAGGTATATTTAGGGGATTCAATAAAGACTAAGAGAGGTTGTCAAGGAGGGGCCAGGGCCCACTTGGGGGCCTCTGCAAACTTCCAAGGGGCGCTCAACATAACTTAAAGGAATATTCCGGGTTTACTACAAGTTGAGCTCAATCAACAGCATTTGTGGCATAATGCTGATTACCACAAAAAAAAAAAAAAAAAAAAAAAATAAATAAATTTGACTCGTCCCTCTTTTTCTTTGAAAAGTAGACACACGACATAAACAATATGCATAAACATGATTTTATTTTGATAACGATCGATTACTAACCTTTAAAAATCCAATGTTACTTACAATGTTACCAATGTAAAACTCTAAAAGAACCTACAAAATGATGATTTAAACAACTTTTCAGCTCAAATAAGTTTTAACAGAATTCATGTAAATGCTTTTATAAAATTCTAAGTATCAAATTTTAGCCTATAAACGCTCCATTCAATTCCATAGTGGAGTGCCTCATTGTAACCTTGATTTTTTCTTTTTTTTTTTTTTTTTCTTTTTTTTTTTTGTGGTAATCAATATTATTCTCAAATGCTGTCGATTGAGCTTAACTTGTATTGAACTCGAAATATTCCTTTAATATTACTTAACATAAACTGTGGTTATTGAAAAAGTTAAATAATAATAGTAATAATAAAAAATAAACTTCTATTTATTTAAATCATCAAATATATCATGAGTAATTATTTTAATTCTTAAAATAGGTTATAAAAATGATTTGAACTCCTTATTTCTGGGGGTGGGGGTATTTGAATATTATCTTTGGCAATGAGGGGCCAAAAAGTTTGAGAATTTGGACTAGAATCAGTGCCATTGTATTTGATACATTACCTTGGTATTGGTCTCATTAAGGCTTTTAAGGCCATTGATTGATGTGGCATGTCAGACAGGTGGAGTGTGTATCGATCAGTTATGCCTCTTTTTGCCGTGATAGTCTGCTGCTGTTATACACTTCTCAGGCTTTGACAACACACACTTGTCTTTGACAGAAAGAAAATTGCTGGATGTTAAATTAGGGAGAGAAGCTGAGACAAGGTGGTAAACCAGATCCAAAATATATCTAGACCTAGACCAACTAAAGTAGTGGGACATATTTCATCATTCTTTCTAAAAACAGGTTATGCAATGTTTTTTTCTTTCCCAGTTTGAGCACAAACCTGGAAAACAGGGTGTAAGAAAATTAATAGAGGGATTTATGAGTCTAAATAAGCTTATTAAAACCAATTTGACTGTTGTGTGTTGATTCTGGTCTGACATAATTTTGGTCACTGAGAGAGATCATCTTGCCAGAAATAGATTTGATTTTACCAACAACTGAAAACTCACTAGTTTGCCAAAGCTGGATGTTACACATACTTAATTTTAGGTGGGGACATAAAGATATGTGAATAATTCCACAGTTTTTCGTACATCTAGTTGTTTTCTACACAAGAAGACGTAGCAAAATAACTTCAATGACACTTTTGAAGTGGTTCTGCCATTCAGTAATAAGTTAAGAGCTGGAAGACTTGCTGTTATAACATATTTTCACCCTGTGATGTGGTCTAAACATAAACAGTTTTACAAAGTTTTGAGGTTAAAATCGAATTAGACTCTTTCAGGCCAAACAAATCACTCTCGTTTTCATCTGACGTCAAGAATGTCGCAGAGCTTATAAAGCACTTCATGTGGGATTATTTATGTCAGATCAGGTGTCAGTTAAGCTTTGTAAAGGAAGGGAAAGTACAGTACCTTCCTCTTTGTTATGTATCAAAAGTCAGACACACTGGCCCTGAAATAGTTTTTAACAAAGTATTGATGAGTAAAAAACATCCATGGACACAAGCTGATTCCCACAAGATGACAACTAATGAGTAATCACCATGTCTCGGTGACCCTCGTTCTAGATCTTCCAGTCTCTCTCTCTCTCTCTCTCGCTCTCTCTCGTTCTCACTCTCTCTCTCTCTCTCTCTCTCTCTCTCTCACACACACCATCCACCTGGCACATGAACGGTGCAGAATGGTTCTAATTAAAGCTGGAATCTACATTGCCCTGCAATGATTGAAGACAGAGCACTGAGTAAAGAGGGTGGTGTTAGCTTGCAAGGAACTCAAGCTTAACATCAGTGCTTTAGAACATCTGTTAGAAAAGGGATTAAACAAATCTAAAACATCCACAATTATTATGTAAAACTTGGAATGCTTTGCAAATCTTAGTAATACTTGTCCTATGGAATTCTTATGGAACATGGGTGTTTGTGTGAGTTTGTTAGTCACTGTGATTTTGCCTAGGTGTGATTCTAGATCTTTTGTTGGTCCTGTAACAACATTCCTGTTAAACAATATCCTAACCCTGTCCCTAACCCTAGCCATACTCTAAACATAAACTAGGGTTGCCAGCTGTATTTTGGCCAAAAATTAAGATACCCCAACATTAATTGTCCTGTATTTAAAAGGTCCCTTGTCATACAATGAAACGTCTCATATAGAAGGCGTCCTGTACCTTATTGTAGTGCTCAAAATGCCCAAGAGTCCCAAGCGAAAAGTGTGGTTTCCCATGAACAATGTTCTCAGAAAATTGACACCTGCCGAAATGACTACTGTGACCGGGTGCTCCCACAACATTTCAGAGATACTGAGAGAGAAAATCTTACTGCTTCTAATAAAACATGAAACGTACATGTAAACATGTAAAATACTGTTCATGTTTGTTATTTGTTATGCTTATATTACATCTGTTCATTTCTCAAAATGCACGAATAAAGGAGGCTTTTCTTCCAAATTCTACAAGCCCTATGTCTGTAACCAGTGTAACTCAACTACTATAGAGAACTTATTTCTGTGAAATAAAATGTGTCATTTCAGGTTCCTATCTGGTCCCCCACCAGAGATATTCAACCCAAAATTAAGGGAATAAAAAAAAAACATTAGGACTTAAGTTCTAAGTCTAATGAACAAGCGTGTGCAAAATGTTTATATATGTGCATGTACCTTTTAATGTGCTCTAGTGATCCGTTTTTGTCCCAGTGAGCTAGGTCCTTCCTGAGCCAAGATATTGAGGTTTCCGTAAACAGCTTTATCACCAAAATTTGTCGTGTGACATAACACAAAGATGGCCATCGTGGTTAAACCAAGTAAAATAAAATAAAAAACTGGTGGTTTTGTAATACCAATACATAGAGGTAATCACTCAAAAAAGAAAATTGGAAAATGAAAAATGGTCAAGCAGGCAACTTTACAATTATTGGACAACATGAGATGAACTGACCCATGTTGAAAAAATTGCCCTACCATAAACTACCCCTAAAATCTAAACTGATCATATGGGAAGTCTGCTATAATCGCTTTGTGCTTTCTGAATGGCCCCCAAGGGGCAGAAACTGGAACAAGTTGAATGCTTGCACACCTTTGTGCTAGCACAATATTTGGGCAAACACTATTAAAAGTAAACATTTAACTGGTAATTACATTAATACCCTAAAGGCTTCCTTTTCATGTGTTCCAGTACGTCTCTCACACAGTTGAGTGCTCAGCCTTTCAAAATATGTTTTACTCTTTCGCGAGCCCATAAGAATGCGTTTGACAAATATGTACATGACTACTTTGTAAAATGCTTTTAGTATTATCAACAGCAGGCGTATGTACCGATGATGCACAAAGACGTGGACAGTCCACCGCACAAGATTGATGATGATATTTGCGTTGCGTGCACTATGCGTGAGACGTAGTGTCACGTGGAAAACTGAAATATTGACCTCAACCCTAAATCTAACCCTAACACTTCTGAGACAACAACTGTGCTAGTTGGAGATCAAAAGATATATCAGGTCACAGCACAGCTGATTTTTAATGGGTTGGTTTGTGGGCAAAAATTAGTTTGCATAATATTTGTGTATTTCAGCTTTGGCCTGTTTGTGTAGTGTATTTATAGAAAGACCACCATGCACACTCTGAAATTTTATGTAATGGTCTACAGATTACTCTTCATTTAGTAAGGCTTTTAATTCCTGATAGTCTTTCAGCCAGATGCAATGGAACAGTCACTAAACATCACCACTTACAAACACTGAGATACTTGCATGTGGTGTACAACATCATGCAAGCATATGCAGAGACAAAACAGACATTGTAAGAGAATGAGCAGACAAAAAAAAAACAATTAAATTAAGCATGCAGTGAACTTTTGGCCTTAATTCTCTTGGAGAAGTTATTGCAGTTTAGGTGAGTTCTGTGAGAACACAGAGTTCCTTGAAAATATCACAAACAGTTTTACAGTTGCTTGTGTGCCTAAGAGGAGCCTATAAAGTGTTAATACAAACACACAATAAAAACTATAAAAAAACAAATTAAATAAAGAATTGCTCAAAAGATTTACCATTGGAGTTAATGAGGCTGTGTTTGCAGGTTTATGTGCTATGAATGGATATTTTCAGTGGCTTAGACCACTTGAGGAAAATGATAAAAGGGAAACTCCATGTGCTTTATCTTTTCTGTTTTTAAACTAGTGCAGTCAGTCGATTAATAATTTTTTATAGTAAATTACGATTAATCGCAGATGTTGAAAAAATGCATTTATTTATTTCTTAAGAAAGAAAAACAAAACAAAATATAACAATAATGCTTTATTAACATTTTCCATTCAAAGCCTTCCAGGGTATAAAGGTAAAAATGCACTAAATTGCACCAATGCAAGTAACATTAAACATTTCTAAATGGGAGGTTGACTAATTGAAAGAATTAGCCCCCATAGGTTGTGTTTTTATTGCGATGTACATTAAATCTCTTAAACCTCCATCCTCCACAATATTAATCAGCCAGCAGGCTGTTGATATCCACTTTGCATATGTAATTCACATGATTCGCATCAAGGTGTCAAGCGCTGCTTTGAATTCCACATGAAAAGTGCTCTAGACAGTCTGGAATGGCATTCCACCCATGCTACTCATATTGCTTCTGTCATATCTATGTATAATAGGAAAAGTATGAGTATTGTGGTAGTATGCCATTCCAAGAATGACCAACGTCTTGTTCTGCTTTTAGTGCAGGCACTGAAGTATTACATACTTCATACAAATTGTCCGATAATCTTTAGCTTACACTTCGAAAAACTGTGGCAATGGGTACAAAGTTAAAATCATTTGAACTTTGAGTGGAGCGTCGATAGACCCTCCACGGAAGAACTTCAACAAGCTGTGCATCAGTTTTGACATTCTTCTGTGGTAAAATTCTGACTCACAAAGGATGCTAACTACTTTATTTTTGCAACTTCTGGGTTTGTTTTGTAAGAAGTCCTTTTTCCATCTCTTGATCATTGGCACGGAATCGCTGTTGTGTGTTTCTGGTGTGTACATATGTGTAATGTCCCCACCAGAAACACACTGTAACAGTTCAAGGACAGCCAAGGAGGAGGCGGGAACCGACTGAACTGTAAAAATACTGTAAACAAACATAAACAACCACAGACACACATGCAATGCGGCAGCGTGCGTCTCTCTCTCTCTCTCTCGAACTGGCGTCTCCAATTATCTCGCTCTGTGAACCATGAAGGCCCGGCCACGTGCTCCTCCTTGTCACAAATGCAAAAGTTCCGTCCTATTCCAACAAGTGTTTTGGTTCCAATTAAACCAAATGATCTCCAGGTGATTTGTAGTGGCAGTTTGAAGTTCTGTGCTATTTTTAACACAAAATCTGTGGAATTTTGCAGATTTGACTTTCAACTACCAACACTCATGTGATCAAATTAGCCAGAATTTTTAATGAAGAAACATTGAGTATGAAGTTCATGGGATGTATAGAATTGTATAAACAATTCCTTGGAATTTAATTTGTTTGATAACAATAATACCTGTGAGAAGAGAGGAGATTTTTAGTTACAGAGGAGAGTAAAAACAATTTTTAATGACATTCTTGTGGTTGATGTTTATGTACTACAAACTGCAGATAGGCTCAGAATAGCTTAGCTAGCCTACACTTACAAACAAGCTCCCACTCATTTCATTAAAATGCGTAGGGAGAAAGTGAAAGAGGAAGAAAGAAAGCAAGTGAGAAAGAGAGAGGGAGACCTTTCTTAAAACAAAGATTCATGCCATCACATAAACACACTTGATGTATCATTTTCCACTATTCATGCCAATTTCATAATGTTCAGGAAGTCTGAGAGAAATGACAGAGCACTTCAAAAACACTTGACGCAACACTACATACACAAACAACCCTGTAAACAAACATTCAGTACACACATTGGCCTGATTTTCCACCTAATGAAACCCAGCTTCTTTACGACAGCTAAACTGCAAGTTTTCGTAGTTACAAATGAAACACTAACTGCTGTTTTATTTGAATGATTGACCTCCTGCCATCTCAATCAGCTCCGAATCAGCTCCTAAATGTGTGTTTTGTTAATGCTGATAAGCAGAAGTACTCAGGTTTGGTTACAACACAGATTCTTTATATTCCCTTGATCGGATTCACATGGTATGACCTCAATATCGGCCCAGCGAGAAAAAACTGTTATAGATTAAGCGCCTGATGTTCTTGCCCTCTTCTCACATCTGTTTGTTCAGGAAGTACATGTCACTCCTGAGAAATATACTCTGCAGAGAAAGATAAAAACGTTTTGCTTTTGAGCCATTGACTAGAGAGCTGTTAAACAGGGCCCCGAGTTTTGAACTTTAGCATTTATTTGTGGTTGAAAAAAGTGTTGAAAATTATTTTGAGCCACAGTACCCACAACATATCCCACGCTCCCTCAGATAGCCCATACTCCTTTAGATTTTTGATCAGGTTGTTTTTTAAATCCCCACCCCACCAAAAAAAAACTTTTGCTACACAATTATTGTATGTAAAAATAAGTGCCATTTGGACCATTTAACAGCCAGCAGCCCGATGACACCCATTCACATGCATTGTCTGGACAAAAGAAGCTAAAATGTGCTTATAAAAATCTTCACTTTGGTTCTGCTGAAGATGAAAAGTCATACACATCTGGGATGGTTTAAAGGTAAGTAAATCATAAGAGGATTTTCATTTTTGTGTGAACTAACCCTTTAAGCTAGTAGTATTCAGCTGGTCAAGTGATTTAAACATGGCAGCCCCCATGAGGGGACCCTGCTCCATGTAGAATAAAACAGCTTTTATAAGGTTACTGATTTGACTGGAGTCTTCACCTCATGTGATTGCTCATGATTTTATACAAAATTACAATTCATTTATTTAGGAGTAAAACTATTTTACTCAGGAACAAATTACTGACTGCACATTTAAGTAGTTTATAGCTACACTTTGCGGTTTGTGCTAATATAGCACAATAGCCAACTCCTGGTAATCATTTAATATTTTTAGTCCATTAGTAACTCAGAATTCACAATATTTTCTGTTCAGAGCTGCAGATCTGTCAAGCAGCAAAATCATGGCCAGTGAGTAAGCTCAACTCTAGCATGCTGCTTTAATTACAAAGCAGTTTCAGGTGCACATTGTTTTGGTGTGTGGTGTAAAACAGAGTTCCCATTCATTTTCTTTGTATGGAGAAAATGCAGTGAAAATTAATGGTGATGGAGCCTAAAATTCTGCTTAAATTCTCCCATTTGTGTTCCACATAGAAATAAAGTCATATGGGCTTGGAACATCATGAGGGCGAATAATCAAATCAAATCAAATCACTTTATTGTCACACTACTGTGTACACGAGTGCAACAGCAGGTGAAATTCTTGTGTGCAGTTCCGAGCAACATTGCAGTAATGACAGTGACGAGACATAAACCACTTTACAATAAACAACATATTACACAAAACAATTTACATAACAAACTTACACAACAATTTACATAACAAATGTACACATACCTACACAACAATTTACATAACAAATGTACACAATACACACAATGTAGAATACACACACTAGAGAAGGGTATAAATATATATATATATACACTGACTGAATTGGGAGCGAGAATATATTGACAGAATGAGGATTAATAAAGTGCAGTGCTGATTGTAGATCGTGAGAGATCATGTGTTCAAAAGTCTTATTGCTTGTGGGAAGAAGCTGTCATGTAGTCGGGTGGTGCGGGTCCTGATGCTGCGATACCGCCTGCCTGATGGAAGCAGTGAGAGCAGCCCATGACTCGGGTGGCTGGAGTCTTTGATAATCCTCCGAGCTTTCTTCACACACCGTCTGTTATATATATCCTGGAGGGAGGGAAGCTCACCTCCGATGATGTTTCTGGCCGTTCGCACCACCCTTTGCAGGTCTTTGCGGTTGTGGGCGGTGCTATTGCCGTACCAGGCGGTGATGCAGCCAGTCAGGATGCTCTCTACAGTACTAGTGTAGAACTGTGTGAGGATGTGCTGGTTCATTCCATACTTCATAATAACAAGAATAATAACAAAATGCTAACGTTTAATTGAACTATTCCTTTAAATTGAAGGATCAAAATGCCAATGCAGCTCTTTTTCATATTAATGGTCTTATCACTTACTCTCAAGATCAGTTTTTTAATTGGTTCTTTAAAAAAAAAATGGATTTCAACACAAGATCCCTTTTATGCTTAATAATAAAAATAGTAATAATAAAAATAATAAATACCATTAGACTATCTCATCTCATACTATAAATAACTAAAGAGTCATTAAAAATAATTTCCCCCCCTTTGGTCATGTATTAACTCATCTTGGGAACCAAGTGAGCCAGAACTGAGACTGTTGCACCCTCAAATTAGGTGCATGATGGCCCTGCCAAACAAATAGCTAATAGAACATTTAGAAAACACTTCATAGCAATTAAAGGAATATTCTGGGTTCAATACAAGTTAAGCTCAATCAGTAGCATTTGTGGCATAATGTTGATTACCACAAAAAAATTACTTCAACTCATCCCTCCATTTCTTAAAAAAAGCAATTAATTGTAAGTGCCTCACAGTAGCCCAGATTTTTGCTTTTTTTTTTCTCAAGAATTTTTTTTTTGGGAAATCAACATTATGACAAATGCTGTAAACTGAACTTTACTTGCATTAAACCCAGATTATTCCTTTAAAGATGATTAAGATCTTAGAGCCACAAAATAATAATAATAATAATAATAAAATGGGATGGCTTTCATATACCAATCAGTCTGGGTTGTGACACCTTTGTCCACTTGCTGCCTGAAGCAACTTTACAGACAAACTCCCATGAACACAGACCCAAAACACAGCGTCTCCTCACTATCATTCTCCCTCTCTTTACTCCCCCTCATTATCAGCCCTGCAATCATTAATTGTTAAAGGCTTTTAATTAATTCTAATGAGGTAGGAGAGTGGCAGACAATGGTGTCAGGCCCAGACAAGAGCTGCGTACGCAAGGAGCAAAAATACACAATACACTTACAGCCCAGCACAATAATCTAGCAATGCAAAGATTAGGAGATGTTATCCATTCACAGTGGCTAAATTGCTCAGTGATTTGAGCAAAAAGAAATGAGCTCTCTGCCCGATGCCTGTTATGGCCCGTCACCTTTAATAGGACATGGATAAATTCACAGCATGCTAATAATCATGTTTCTTCTCATTTGCGTGCTGTTTAAGTATGTGCTACTCGAGTGTTTCTTTTACAATACAAGAATGATCTAACACAGCATGAATTCAGCTGTTGAATCAACATTGCTCTAAGTGGCAGAAACATTTAGATTTGATATGTGCCAAAGAGGCTGGTAGAGGTATAACAGGGTAATTTCGTACAAAGTTCAAGGTATAAAGAGGTTAGTCATATTACTGGTATTCATCAGTGCGGACAGAAAAGAATAATGAAAACATTATAAAGAAGTACTGCCAATTTCTCCTTTGTTCAGATTGTTCCTAGCACACACACACACACACACACACACACACACACACATACACATACACACACACACACACACACACACATATGCTGGTCTACCTATCATTATGAGGACTTTCCATAGAAATAATGATTTTTATACTGTACAAACTATAGATTCTATCCCCTAAACCTAACACAACCCCTAAACCTAACGCTCACAAAAAAACTTTTTGCATTTTTACATTTTCAATAAAATATTGTTTATATTGAAACTTTATAGTGAGACCAATATGAAGCCATTAAAAAAAGCCAGTGATTACTTTGTCTACATGCAGTGGGGTCCAAATGTCTGAGACAAGTGAAAAATGATTCAATTGTGCATTTTTCTAATTTAATTATTTAAAAAAAGATTACAAGTTATATTTTCAGCATAGCACTTTCAGTGAAAAGTTTAATCGAAAACTTAACAAGTACAGTATTTAAGACTTTCTTAATATTTGGTTTTGCCCCATTTTTTCTTTTACCCATGCACACCTCGGGTCTTTAGAGACCTGGGACCTCATTCCACCCCCTGTATGTCATCCATTTTTTGGAGTTGTACCCACATCTCTTTAGTATTCCTCAATCTAACTCATATAAATACTGTAACACACTCACACACAAAAATTATACATTATTATATACTAGGTAAGCGTGTAATTGTTTACTATCACAGGATGTCTATTTCTTTGTTACTACAAGAGAAATTAGTGCTATATTCATACAAATAAATAATATATCACGTTGATTTTCTGTGCAACAATGGTGAATTATTAGTTTTTAATATTTTAATGGTAATTATTAGTGTACATATACATATACTTCTTACTCAAGGTGGCGCTGTTTTTTAAGAGACTTAAATTTACATTGACTTGATTTACATTTGACACTGCCATTTGATGAAAAAATAACATGGAAGTAAACTATAGCAAGTACAACACATGAACAGTATGATATGACTAATGTCATTGGGGTGTACAACTGAAATCATGTCAAGTTGTGCAACTATTTAGACTCAGTTAGTGCCTGAGAAAATACTTATATGTAGCTTATGTGTCATGTGCAGCTCAATATGAGTTGCCATGAAATTTCAGTTTGAAAGTAATAAATCCTGTTCTAGATTTGTCCTGATTTGTTGCATTATCTCTTTGATGTCTGAAAAATAAAACTTAAAAATATATAAAAATATATTTTATCTTTTTATTTTTAGGAATTTTGTAGATCCATATATGGTAGATATACTGTACATGCCAGGTCTCTAAAGACCCAATATGTAAAAGTGTTTGTTAAAACTCCAGTGCTTTTAAGGGTTAATGACAGCATGCACTCGAGCCAGTGTGGCCTCAACATGTTTGTACAAAACCCGATGATCCTGCATGATTTGAGAATGTTTGAAAGAACATCTTGTGTGCTTTAATTGAAGCAATTAAATCAGATCTTTAGTTAGACAGGATAGTCATAAATATGTTTTATAGATTTTTGACCTATTAAATAGTGCAGAATATTAAATATTTAGGTAACACAATAAGGTTGTATTATTATTTAATATTAGTTAATGCATTAGATAACATGAACTAACAATGAACACTTTTGCTTCATATATTAATCTTAGTTAGTGTTAGTTTCAACATATACTAATACACTTTGGAATGCCCAATTCCTAATGTGCTCTATGTCATCATGGTGGCGCAGTGACCCGCCTTAATCCGGGTGATGGAGGATGAATCTCAGTTGCATCTGCATCAGAGACATCAATCCACGCATCTTATCATGTGGCTTGTTGAGCGCGTTACCGCGGAGACATAGCGCATGTGGAGGCTTCACGCTATTCTCCGCGGCATCCACGCACAACTCACCACACGCCCCACCGAGTTCGAACCACATTATAGCAACCACGAGGAGGTTACCCCATGTGACTCTACCCTCTCTAGCAACCGGCCAATTTGGTTGCTTAGGAGACCTGGCTGGAGTACCACACCCTGGATACAAATCCGTGGCTCCAGGGGTGGCAGGCCCCCAAACAACTGCATTTTTAATCAATTAACAATAACCAAGATTATGAAATGCTGTAAAAGTATATTGTTCATTGTAAGTTTATGATACTTAATGCATTTACTTATGTTAACAAATATAACCTTATTGTAAAGTGTTACAAATATTACTTCACTGTTTTCAAAATCCTGGAATGGTTGCACTTTAATTTACAGTACGTGTACTTTCAGTATACTTACACTGTACTCACACAAGATATTACTGACTAATATTAGGTAACTACATGTACTTAATATGGGTTTGGGTTAGGTTTAGGGTTTGAACCTAGTAATTGCTTTAGTGGTTGTAATTATTTAGTACGTAAATTTGGAACAGTACTGTAAAATAAAGTGCTAACACCGGAAATGTATTTTCAGCTTTAAATCATATTTTGAATCTCACATTTTCAATGTAAACTCAAAATATTTTGCCCCACTATATACTATATTAAACATAGCTGGACATAATCATTTCACTGGTTGCATGTCCAATTGGCAAATTGGCTGTCAATGAAATGTCATTCACATTTTACCTTTAGGCCTAAATTTGGGCTCCCAATGGGAGTTGATTGCTGATGATAATTCCACTTAATGAGATCAACAGTGTCATCTGTGGAGCACACCTCTGCAAATTAATCCCAGCATGGGGCAGTGTGGCTACAGGGGGTCCACTGAGGGGGTGAATGGGAGACTGTTTGTCCAGTGACAGGAGGGTGAGGTCAGCAGCAACAACCCCGTGGCTGCCCCTCCATGCTCCAGTTGCCTATCATTTGTTTGTGTTTGTCCAACCTTTCTCCTCTGAATTGGCCTGAATTGAGGTGAGATGCTTGTCTTGCCCCATTGTGAGGGGTGGTTTGTTGTCATCCTATTAGTGCTGATAAATCCTCCCCTTGTCTACTTTTCACCCCTGTTGTTGACGAAATTGCCACTGTTTCCATGCTAAATGGATGGGGGGGGGGGGGGGGGGGGGGGGTCGGTACATGCAATTCAACTAATCCATCAGCTACTAATTGTCTCCTCTGTCTTATTTAATACAAACACAACAGCAGGAGAGAGTGTGGCAGGGGCATTATACATAAGGTGGTGTTACATGGAGGAATTGTCAGAGTGGACAGGACACAGACACAGACTGGGAACTCTACAACTTTCTTGAACTTTCTTATTCACTAGGGTTTGGTCTAGTTTTACCATCAGCTTTTTTTTTTGTTCTATCTGCTGGGCTTTCAAAATGAACACAAAGTTATGGATGCTGCAGGTCCTGTATATTTATATGTGTGTGTATGCTGTACAAGCGAGGATCTGGGCATGGATTCTGTCTATACCCTATAGCCCACCTGAGGACGGACCCATGGGGCTTAGAGACAGAGAAACGGAGATGCCCCCAAACAGCCCAAAAGGGGACATGGTGAGTTCATAGCTCGACAGAGTTCCCACACTTTTTAATTAATTTTGATTTGGACTTTTTCATGGCATTTCCATTTATTACTGTATTAAGAATATTATACAAATCACTTTACATGTATGTAGTATGCTTGGGCAGATTTCCATTTGTTTGTCAGGCATCCTTTCATAGAATTCATAGATTTAAACAATTATACTTATTAGGAGTACAAATATGTCCAGTAAGGCCATAAATGGACAAACTGATATTATCACGCTGGCTTGCGGACAAAGAGCCATTTGTAGTACTGTAAAATAAAGTGCTACTAAATTCTCACTTTTGAGAATTTGTATTAATGACTGATTAAAGTATTTAACATAAAAACTAAAGACATAGATTACATTTTGAATGGTTGTAAATTTGCCCTTAAAAATTTATAATTCAAAAAAAAAAAAAAGCCCCAGAAAATATGATCCAGGCGGCAAATATTGCCTCATAATTTAAGTGCATTTCTGGCACTGGTGTGCTGGCAAGGTTAATGTCAATGAGGGAACAAATATGTTTGTTTTTTTAAGAAATTATAAATGCTTTGATTAACTTTACTATAAATATTGGAATAATATTGTTTTTAAGCCTTAAAAGCTGGTTCATGATTGGAAACATGAATCTCCTATATGAGATCATACTATTCCTGTTTCTTAGATTTATGGGCACTTATACCTCACTGCATCTTTCAGTGCCAGACAGAAAAACAACCAACAAATGACAGTTAAAGTAAAGTTTGGATGTGTTCTTATTTTCTTGTCAAAATCCTGAAACTGTGAGTTATTCTGACTTTTCCCTTCCTTTTTAGGTAGCTTGTGAGCTGGACCGTTCGTGTGGTAAGGGCTTCTCCTGTGACCGCCATTTTGGCCTATGTGTCTCCCTTAGGCAGGAAGGGAAATACTGCAGGCGAGACGCTCAATGTGTGCGAGGGCTCAGCTGCATGTTTGGCAGGTGCATCAGAAGCATTCCAGATGGGCAGGAAGGTAAGATTCAAATTACTGACTGCACATTTCTCAGTGGATTGAATTACATCACGATACAAATTGCAAACCAATGCATACACTTGCCAAACTCTTTACCTCCTTCTTAGGGGCTCGGTGTAAACTTGACAGAGACTGTGGTGCATCTATGTGCTGTGCCCGTCATCATGGTGAAAGAGTGTGCAAGCGTCAGCTGGTTTTGGGAGAGAGCTGCTTTGTGCCTGATGGTGGACTGGCATTCAGCATCAACCAGATCTGTCCATGTGATGAGGGTCTGTTGTGCCGTGGCCATGGAGAACCACATAAAAGAGAGTATGTGACGTTATATAAGTGACATTAATGCACAAATCAATGGCACACATGTGCATATCAATAAAACTGACATTATAAACTAAAAGAACAACTGACATGTTGATCTAGCCGAAATTGAAACTTTTAGTACTGAGCATTAACAAAACAACCTTTTTTTCTTTCCTAGGAGAGAATTTGTAAACCAAGCAGAGTCCACCAGCTGGACCTGCCAGGCACCCAAACCATGAAAACCTCAAAGCTGTATAATTTATTAAGCTATAGTGCTGTGTAAATATATATGAAGTGTCTGTAAAAGATTGTATATTTTAATAAAAATATATTCTCAAACACTGTGTCTATGAAATGATCAAATGAACTGAAATTCCTATCACAGTGGAAGATCATGCCCTTTGCTCTTATTCTTTTAACTTAAAGTAATTAAAAAGTGAATATAGTCAAGATGCTACAACATTTTAAAGATATGCTAGATATGTTAAATAAGGCATGTTAACAGTATTGGAGACTGGATGTTTTTTAGGTCTAAGTGTTTAAATATTTCAAATGCATAAAATGAAATTTTTTCTGTACTCTACGTGTTGTCAGTTTGAAACTTTTATTTTGAAATCAAAATCGGGATCTAAACAAAGAGGACTCTACATTTAAAAGTAAACGTTGAATAAGACATTTAAAAAATATTAGGGATGAAGTGTTTCTTAAATATTGTTTACTCTAACCTTGATCTACATTTTTTATTATTTCAAGGGTATAAAATAGAATTTGTTTCTTATGGAGGACGAAACCTGCAAAAATAATAAATAAATAAATGTAATAAAAAAAAAAAAATTAAATAAAGGAATAAATGTCTTGAAAATCAAATATAATAAATTTTTAATTAAAGTTATTCCTGAATTTATTATTGTATGACTTTATTCCTTTATTATTTTCTATAATCAGCAGGAAACCGATGGAGTGCGTACTCCAGGTAGGGAAGGAGGTATTGCCCCAAGTGAAGGAGTTCAAGTACCTCGGGGTCTTGTTCACGAGTGAGTGGACAATGGAGCGGGAGGTTGGCCGGAGAATCGGGGCAGCGGGGCGGTATTGCACTCGCTCTATCGCACCGTTGTCACGAAAAGAGATCTGATCAGGAAGGCAAGGCTCTCGATCTACCGGTCAATTTTCGTTCCTACCCTCACCTATGGTCATGAAGGTTGGGTCATGACCGAAAGAACATAGTCGCGAGTACAAGCGGCCGAAATGTGTTTCCTCAGAAGGGTGGCGGGCTTCTCCCTTAGAGATAGGGTGAGGAGCTCAGTCATCCGCGAGGAGCTCGGAGTAGAGCCGCTGCTCCTTTGCGTGGAAAGGAGTCAGTTGAGGTGGTTTGGGCATCTGGTAAGGATGCCCCCTGGGCGCCTCCCTAGGGAGGTGTTTCAGGCACGTCCAGCTGGGAGGAGGCCTCGGGGAAGACCCAGGACTAGGTGGAGAGATTACATCTCCACACTGGCCTGGGAACGCCTCGGGGTCCCCCAGTCAGAGCTGGTTAATGTGGCTCAGGATAGGGAACTTTGGGGCCCCCTGCTGGAGCTGCTACCCCCGCGACCCGACTTCGGATAAGCGGTTGAAGATGGATGGATGGATATTTTCTATATTTATTTTTAACTTTATTTTTATTTATTCATTTTGCATTGTTTTTTTGTTTTTTTTATTTATGTTCATTTATTTTTGATATTTATTTATTCACAAATATATTTATTTCCATATTTATATATTCCCAAATATATTTATTTATTTATACATGTATTTATTTTTACTTTTCTGTGTGCAACATGGAGATGAGGGAGGCGGTCCTTGCGTAGCTCCAGTGCATCATTGGTTGAGAGCTCAATTGTACTTATCGGAAGCAAATAAGATGGACGTCCCACCTCAGGGGGTGCCTCTGACTCGCACAGATTTAGAATATGCAGGGAAACATTTTGCAGAGAGTCTAACAATTCAGGATGTGCTTTGACATTCATACCAGCCTACAGCTCACCTAAACCATCAATAAGCACCTGTACTCTAAATGAAATATAGTCATTTGATGCGTGGTTATCGACATCATTAGTTAAGTTGCGCAACTCTCTAGATAGATGTGAAGCGCCAGCTATAGATTTTTTTAAATCTTGGACTGACTTAAGCTCTTATGTTTTTAGCCCCACAAATAGCTATAGTTTACACCGTATGTCTATGACCTAACCTCACATCAAAACAAGTCAAGAGTAGTCGAGCACACGCTTCAATCTACGATAAACCAATTGTAAGCAGGACCAGCCCACATAATTATCATAAAAATATATACATGTGGGAATATTTAAATATGGAAATAAATACAGGTGGGAATAAATAAATATAAAAATAAATGAAAGCATAAATAAATAATAATAATAAACAAAAACAAATGAAAGAATAAAAAAAGATGTAAAGAATAAAAATAAAAAGAGTAAATAATAAATAAAGGGAAAAAAGTAAATAAGGAATAACTTTCATTAAAACGAATTGTATTTGTTTTATCAAGACTTTTATTGCTTTATTTATTTTCTTATTATTACATTTTTTTTTATTTATTTGTTATTTTTGCAGGTTTTGTCCTCCATAGTTTCTATTCGTGTTGTAAATGTGAAACTTTTATTTTGAAATCAAAATTGGGTCCTAAACAAAAGTAATCTACTTTTGAGGCTAACTTCACATCTTCACAATAGCAGTTGTCAAAAATACATGTTTTAAAGGGTTAAATAAGAAATGTAAACAATATTAGGGACGAATTGTTTCTCAAGTATTGTTGTGATACAATTCAAATATTTTATATATTTCAAAGGTCTAAAATTAAATTAGTTTCTGTCTTCTTCGTGTTGTAAATTTGAAACTTTTATTTTGAAATCAAATCCGGGTCCTAATTATGAAGTAGGCCACTTTAAAGGCTTCATTCTTACACGAGCAACTGTCAAAACAGTGTGTCCTCTTTTCCAACTAAATCCCGTAAACTTTACGTTAAAGGACAAAATGTCAACGGCGATGAACTTCGGAAGCAAGACGTTTCGACCGCGTCCACCTGATAAAGGAGCATTTCCCTTAGATCATTTTGGTAAGAGTGTGAACATGCACGGTTAAGTAATAACCAGCAATCTGACTTCACACTTATCACAATACTATTGTGTGTGTACACAGGTGAATGTAAATCATTCAAAGAGACATATATGCGATGCCTTAGAGACAACCATTTCGACAACTCACAGTGTCGGATTCAGTCAAAGGAGTATTTACAGTGCAGAATGAACAGGTGAGTTTCGCTGACCTCATTTCACCTGAAGTTGGAGAACTACAAGCGCACCAGAAACAAATCATATACAGAATATTTCATTTACTTCACAGGCAGTTGATGGCAAAGGAACCACTTGAAAAACTGGGCTTTAAGGACTTGATGGACAAACCGGAAGAAGAAAATAAAAACCAAATATGACTTGGACTTTGAAATAAAAACAATTGTATTCTTTCCATTTTCCTTATCATCTGGTAAACATGTATATGCTTTGCACAAATTAACGAGTCTATTTAAATATTTGTATTTTATTTATTTTGTATTCTTTCCATGTTTCATCATCTGGTAAAGTTTTAAATGCTTTGAGCAAATTAACTGTGTGTGTGTGTGTGTGTGTGTGTTATTTTGTTGTTTAGGTCTATGGCTGCAACTGAATCCTTAATCGTTCAAAAATACATGCAGATTAACCTCTAATATTATGATATAATATTTGCAGAGACAGGCACTCCATGTTAGACAAATACATATTTGCTATTAGGAGCGTCTCATGATAGAGTATGCATCCTCCTGATAAATAAACAAAATTATATCATTTAGTGATCGACCACGAAGAGATTCGATCTTTCAGTCTTCTGATTCGAAGTCAAACACCTTTCCTATTAAGCTACGCAGTCGCTTAACTGATTGTATTGAGAATGCAAAAAAGTTTAACAATTGTATAAGGCATTGACAATAGATAAAAAAGACAAAAAAAAACTGAAACGAGACAGCCTCGATGACGTATGCGGCTGACAAATGCGACCTCCGGCAGACGCATACTTCAAAATCAATATTTTCTTCACGTTGGGGTCCAACGTTTATTTTGCTATAACTAGAAAGTGACGTCCGTGGTAGCGTGGCCGAGCGGTCTAAGGCGCTGGATTAAGGCTCCAGTCTCTTCGGGGGCGTGGGTTCGAATCCCACCGCTGCCATATGTGATTTTTTTTTTTATGTCTCTATGGAAAAGATAAGAGTAATCGGAGTTGCACAGATTAGCACGACATTACCAAGAAGTTCTAAACTGTAAATGTTTGAACTGTAATAATCTTATCGCGTAGGACTCTTATTTTGAAAAAGCAACTAAGGCTATCATCTTTATTTAAGAAAGCGCTCAGTCTACCTCACTTCAGTGACATTCTTAACCGCAATAGAGGAGACCACAGTGTAGGTTAGCATGTGTGTGTATTCCTACTAGGCATTTTCATTAATAAAATATAATATTTAGATAATGGTACATATTTAAACGTTACGTGCTATTTGTGTTTCCCTTTGATCCTATACATTTCTGTTTTGTTTTATAAAATGAGTAAAGCTAATAAGAAACGAGAAGGTTGCACATTGACTCTTGCACTAACGGTGTGCTCTGCAGCAATTGGTGGCACTTTTCAGTATGGCTACAATATTTCAATCATCAATGCACCCACATCTCACATGCAGAAGTTTATTAATGAGATATGTATGAAGAGATGGGGTACAGCTCTTGAGTCCAGTCAGGTGACACTGATATGGACCATTATAGTCTCTACTTTCTTACTTGGAGGACTACTGGGATCCCTGCTTGCTGCCCAATGGCCATTCACTTTGGACGGAGGGATCTCTGCTACTGAACAACTGCTTTCTTTTTTTAGCGCTTTTCTGGCTTTGAGCAGTCGCTCAGCTGGATCCTTTGAAATGCTCATCCTTGCTCGTCTACTTGTGGGAGTCAATGCTGGAGTTAATATGAACATCCAGCCTATGTACTTTGGTGAGAGCGCACCTAAGAACCTAAGAGGTGCTGTGGCCTTTTCCTCCGCTGTTTTTACTGCTCTAGGAATCTTGTTGGGCCAGGTCACTGGTCTGACAGAATTCCTGGGGAGTGAGTCTCTCTGGCCATATCTGCTGGCAAGCAATGCTCTCCCTGGTGTAGTGCAGATGCTCACCTTGCCCTGGTTTCCAGAGAGCCCACGATACCTACCCATTGACAGTGGAGACCGAGAGGCATGTGGCGGAGCCTTGAAACGTCTTCGAGCAAGCAGCGTTTTTAATGCAGAGATGGAAGAGATTCTTCAGGAGCGGGCAAGAACCGGTGATGCTCGTGCCAAAACTCTGTGGGAACTCTTCACCGACCAAAGTGTTCGTAGGCAGCTCTGCACTGTTATGGCAGCCAGTAGTGCTATGATGCTCAGTGGTAATGATTCCATCTACTTTTACGCCTCTTATATCTTTCAGGAAGCTGGAATTCCTATGGAGAAGATACAGTGTGTCACAATTGGCACAGCAAGCCTGTTAGTTCACCTCTGCCTAAGTGTGTAATCTACTGATAGAGCGCGTCGGCCGCAGGTTGCTTCTTGCAGGTGGGTATATGCTCATGGCTTGCTGGGCGCTGGTCTTCACTGTGGCTCTCTCATTGCAGAGCAAAGTGGAGGGCATGTCCTATCTAAGTATGGTGTGTGTGTTCACCTACATCTTGAGTTTTGGCATGGGTCCCGCAGAGGTCAAATTGCAAGGCCTGCGGCTTACATGATTGCTGGCTCCATGATGTGGATTAATCTCTTCCTTATAGGAATGGCATTCCCATTCATAGTTAACAGCCTGGGACAGTTCTGCTTTATCCCCTTCGGTGGCGTTTGTGTGGCTGCATGTCTTTTCATTGGTTTCACTTTACCTGAAAATAAAGGGAGGACTCTAGCAGAGATCACTGAGGAGTTTGACAAGCTAAATAGGAAAGTCACGACTAATGCACTTTCTAATGATGGACAGCATGAGCAGACCCAAAGCCTGACTGATCAAACACTAGAATACCTGGAGATCGAAAAGATTTGATTAGAGGGTTGCTAAATAAAACTTTGAACTTGAACTACAAGTTAGAATCAAAGTCATCAGTGTGGCACAGCTGTGTTGTACATGCCATCCAGTTGTGCCATAAGTTCAAAGTTTAAATTTTTCACAGGTACAATGGTACACTTCAGCTCAAAGACTGTGAAAGGTGTTAAAATTCTTCAATACCTAATTTTTACGTTTGAAATGCTGTAACTGTAGTGCTTGAAAGCAAAATACGTGTTAAAGGGATCTGTACACATAAATGTTGAGGGTCTACTCAGTGATAGTATTGCACTTTAATCAAATAATCTTTACTGAGCCATAAAGTTAATTGTTGTATTTTATAGGCTTAAGTGGCCTTATTTTTTATTTTTTTTTACAACTTTTAAAGTTAAATGATTTAATAATTTAACCTTTATTTTTTTATTCTAAGGACATTTTTGTGATGGCTCTGTCTGTTTCCCTCTCTACTCTTTTTCCAATTTGACTGTTGAAATGCTGCTAGATAATATAGGATGTAATGTAAAAAAAAAAAAAAAAAAAGAAGGAGGAAAAAAAAAAGTCAAGGGAAAATCTGTGGATCTGCCATCTGGATCACCTTATCATGGATGCATGTTCTATTTAAATACATTGAATCTTAATGCCAGTAAAAGATCGAAAAGATTTAAAAATGATAGAAATGCAATTTGCTCTAATGTATTTTACCTCAATAGTCATATACATTATGATGTTATTCATTATTTATTCATATTAAACTGTTTTTAGTAACCAATTTCAAAATCAACATCCAAACAGCAATGCATCATATTAAACTACTGTCTTTTATGCATTTGTCAGAGATCAAAACAACTATTGCCTGAATGAGAGGACGTAACTTATTTATATTTTGCACCTGCAGATGGCACTATATTGCCATAATTATAGTCTGTTCTCTGTCTGTATAATTGTTCATCAAAACAAGGTCACCCACAGCAAGCTGTTGCATTCAGGTTGTGAGAGGAAGACAATCAGCTTAAACACTGGCCAAGTGAGCTTGTGTTGTTACTTTCTTTCAATTAGAGTTTCACAGAGTGGCTGTCTAATGAATGTGCAGTATGATCTCCAAAGTTATAGCCAGGGACGTCGTTAGGCCTATTTTAGGGGGGCTGAAGCTACCCCAAAATGTTCCTAAGCAACAACAAATGATAATAAGAACAACAATAACAATTCGATTTATCAATAACCGTATCCTCATTCATATTTAGAATTAGACGCAACAAATCCAGCTACAAAAAATAGCTGAAAAGTCGGAAGTTGGACAGAAGTACAAAGAGTCGTTGTGCTATCAAGATGATGCACCGCACCGTCTCGTTGCATTGGTGTGAACTGTGGCAGCTTTCAGAGCGTTGCAGACCGGAGCGCTGCAAGTAACTGGAGGATTCATCTCCTCTCGTCGTTACTCGAGTTTGGACTGAAGTTGAACTCGCTATGCACCCTCCTGCCCACACACACCGATACACACGCTAATGGTGAAAGGAAGATTGGTAAGTGTCGTGATACAGAGTGAAATTGTAAGTTGTTTTTAATTACCTACTTACCTTTAGCTACATTTTCTTGAGGTAAAGGAAAGGGGATATTTTGATTTGCTATGGAAAACTGTAGTCTAACTAGAGTGAACAAGCAAAATACAAGAAATGGTTAACTTAGCAAGCTAATCACAACTCTTTATTCTTTGCCAATAATTTAACCTATCTCTATAATAGGCATATAAAACAATATCAATCCCCACAGAATGTTGTTGTCACTGAAAACTAAATGTCATAGGGTCCCTGTTAATGCTATTACCGTTGTATCCTTCTTGTATACATCATTTGGCAGAATAAATCATCTTTAATTGAGAAACGCTCAAACCTGTGTTGTTCACTATGACCTTAAAATTCTGGTTCTTGGGTTAAACTGTATGCAAGCCAAACTACACAGTGAAATTACACTCTGATAGAACCAATCCACAGCGCAGTTACAGTAATTAGAGTAATTAAATAGCATTCTGTGGACAATTTATGTTATATAGAGAGGAATTAGATATAGTATGCTATTACTTTATCATACATTTACATGAGCAGACAGATAGCATTTAAGTCATTGCTTATAGAATAACTCATCAGGAGCAAAGTCTGGCCTAAGTAAATTCCCCCAAGCAGTTTTGATGTGTCTAAAAGCAACATTACAGTAACTTTTCTTTAACAGAGTAGAAATGGACGAAGAGGATATGTCTGTCACATTTTACTTGTTAACATCTTGGTTTCTTGACTGGTTGTTGACATAAGTGTAGCTCTAGATGTGAGTGCAAAGATTTTGCAAACGCAAGTTACAAATACCCTGGGGGCTAAGCCCCCCCTGTCTTCCAATCCTAGTGACGTCCCTGGTTATAGCCTAATTTCAAATCCAATATACTGTCTATGTCCAAAACATTGACTGAATAATTAATCCAAATATTATTAAAATGTATGATGATCAGGGCCTGGGTAGCTCGGCGAGTACTGATGCTGACTACCACCCCTGGAGTCATGAGTTTGAATCCAGGGTGTGCTGAGTGACTCCAGTCAGGTCTTCTAAGCAACCAAATTGACCCAGTTGCTAGAGAGGGTAGAGTCACATTGGGTATCCTCCCATGGTCACGATGAGTGGTTCTCACACTCAATGGGGTATGTGGTGAGTTGTGCGTGGATCACGGAGAGTAGCATGAGCCTCCCATACTGTGAGTCTCCGCAGTGACAAGCCATGTGATAAGATGCGCAGACTGATTGTCTCAGAAGTGGAGACAACTGTGACTTGTCCTCTGCCACCCGGAATGAGGTGAGTAACCATGCCACCACAAGGACCTACAAAGTAGTGGGAATTGGGCATTCCAAATTGGGAGAAAAGGGGATCCAATTTTTATTTTTTTTAAACTTCTTATTAGGGCTGTCAATCGATTAAAATCTTTAATCAAATTAAATACCTGATGTCCCAATTAATTAATCATTGACAAAACAATACAAAAAATGGCTTTAGAATACAATGTATTGTTTACTACCATATTATTGAACGTAAGTCAATCATTGGCATACAGGTCATAGCAGTCCATTTCATAAGTGAATTTGACAGTCAGTTCGAGATTTATTATGAGGGCTTGTTTAAGGACCTGTCAATTTCAACAAGCATCAGACATGCTTGTGTAGCGTCTCAGGTGCATTGCGTCATAAACAAAATGTTTAGGTCACTGTGTCAAGTTAAATATAGTTTAATACTTAGAACACATCTTGAGATCCCTTAGTTCGAATTTGCGCTCCATCAAATGTTTTGAACGCAAGAACATAACAAATGTCTTTTTTGTGCTGTCTTTTTTTTCTTCACTGCGCATTGCCACACAGCTGAAATTTCAATTACTGCCTTCTGAAGTAAACAGGTGGTACTACAACCTTGCATTTCTCAGGAATCTTCCTTATTACAATTGTGATTAATTGCGTAAAATTTTTTAACAGAGTTAAAGTGGCTGTGGCCATCTTAATGCTGTCAGACGCATTGGGGAAGGTGTTCTTTTCCAATTCCTATTCTACCCTGCAGAGACCACCACCTGCCCAGGCTGTGGGGAGGTAAAGAGTGGGGAAATACGTCACATGGGTTTTCAGGCCACATGTGGAAATGGCACGGAGGTAGATCCTACCTGCTGAGAGGGAGGAGTTGCTACAAAATGGCAACCGGGGGGCAGCAGGGACTGCCAAAGGGAGATGCGGGTCCGCCCGTAGGGGGACCGTACTGCGGAAAATACACACACGGGCCCATCCTGTGGAAAACCTATTCCAGTATTCTGGTCGGGGAATTCCTCCACTGAATTCGCGGACCAGAAGGCTAGGGAAAAAGAACATCCAGGGAGTGCAAATCTAGTGGACTCTCCTGAGGGAAAAGAGTGCATGTGATCACCTCAGTGGAGGGGAAAGGCACTTTGTGCAAGCGGAACACCCGGTCAGACGTTCCGCATTCCCGAGTTCTACCTGCTCGGACCTGAGAGAGAAGGCCAAAGCGATGGCGTCAACAACCCAGTGGGAAAGCCTCTGTTTGGAGACAGCGTTCCCTTTCCGCTGTCCACCAAAGCAGATGCAGCAGGGCGGAGCAGGTAGTGTGGTGTCGGGAGGCAAAAGTGCGTCCCGAGGCTTTGGTGCTGAGAGCTTATGAAGACTCAAAGCACTTACCTTGCTCTGCACACCCGGAAGGGAGCAGGTTAGGGACTGAGGAGGAGGTCCCGCGTAGGCGTGCTCTGAACTCGTCAGAACAGTCTGGCTGGGGGGCAGCAGTTGTGGGTCCGGATGCGAGGGGTCCACGTTCAGAGAGCCGGGACTACAGCAGTGTGGCACTGGGTTGCCGTGAGAATGGCAAATCGTCAGCTCATCACGCACCTCCGGGAAGAAAAAACAAAACCAAGCCCGCTGCCATAACCAAATCGCCTCCATCACCAGCCTGGTCGTCCTCAATCCCGTGGGAAGAAGGAGCGATGCGGAGGATGGCTGGAGTGGTGTTCCTCTTTAAGAAGGACAGCCGCGACCGCAACATTGCCATGGTAAGGTTCTTGCAGTGAGAACACAAACCATCCACAATCGCTGCCCAGACACACAAGGCAGCGCCTGTGACTGTCAGGAGCGGAGAGATATCGACCGTATCCAGGAACTACACAGGGGCGGAAGGGCATCTTTGTAAAGATGTGTCCTGAAAAGGACGTTCAACGCCAGCTGTGTATTGCTCTTTTAGAGAAATAAACTCTTTTTGACAAATACTCTCTTTTAGCAGTGCAGCACCCAGGGGCAAAGCTGCACTGCTGTGCAGAGAAGGAGAAAGTCGCCGATATGTGCTGTAGATCCAACAGAATAAGCTCTGCAGTGAAGAGTGGAACAGTAAGTGATCTCAGCTCGCTGATCGCACAACCGCTCAGCTCCGAAGAAGAAATCTGAATGTACATTTTTTTATAATATTGTAAAAAAAATTAATAATACCGACCCCAGATGTAGAGAGTGTGTTAATTTGTATAATAAATTACCATAAAATTATTTACAATGAATAGCCTTTATAAAGATAGAAAAGTATAAACATTTGCAGAGCAATACTTCAGCAGAATATTCCACCAGTCACAAACTTCAGAATCATGCATTAGAATGGGAACACAACTATTGCTGAGCTTAAAAGATACAAGAACTAAATCAATGTTGAACATTGTATCTCAAAAAGAGGACAATGTGGCCCCCCATGTGCTACTTAAAGAAATAATTCACCCAAAATTACTCACCCTCATGCCATCTGTCTATAACTTTCTTTCTTCAGAACACAAATTAAGGTTTTTAGAAGAATATTTCAGCTCTGTTAGACCATACAATACAAGTGAATGGATGGATGCCAAAATTCTGAAGCTCCAAAAACTTATAAATGCAGCATAAAAGTAATTCATATGACTCCAGTGGTTAAATCCATGTCTTCAGAAGTGATATGACAGGTGTGGGTGACACAGATCAATATTTAAGTCAATTTGTACTATAAATTCTCCTCTCTGCTCAATAAGGAGAATCTCCACTTTAACTTTCACTTTCTTCTTCTTTTGTTTTTGGTGATTCACAATCTTCATGCATATCGCCATCCACTGGGCAGGGTGAAGAATTTCTAGCAAAAATGGAATTAAAAATTGACACATGGATCACATGGATTAAGCTAATTTTATGCTGATTTATGTGATTTTTTTGAACTTCAAAATTTTGGCACCCATTTAATTGCATTGTATAAATCAAAAGAGCTGAGATATTCTTTTAAAAATCCTAATTTCTGTTCTGTTGAAGAAAGAAAGTCTTACACATATACGGGATGGCATGAGTGTGAGTAAATTATGAGATAATTATCATTTTTGTGTGAATTATTCCTTTGAAGCCAGATTTGGCCCCTGTACCAAACAACTGCTCTCTATTGTGCGGGACATAATGTACCAAGTGACCCTGCTTTTTTAGTGGGTTTTCATAAATGTTTTTTTTTTTTTTTTGCATTCCTTACATTGTTTTGAACATGTTTTATGTGCAACAGTAACTCTCTCTTGTCTGCATTAAGGGAAATTTAGACCCTACACATAAACTGATTTTAATGTAATTGTTTAATCATTATGATTTAAAATGGACATTACCATGGGTAATGTAGTTGTTTACCATGATTTCTGCTATCAAACATGAGGTTGAAATAACGCAGATGGATGGCTCCGACGGAAGCATACAGTTTACCATCGATGAACAACCTCTTAGCTAACGGTAGGTCTGTCTTTAAAGGTTTATTAGTTATCACTGAAAATCAATTTGTCAATGGGTTAAATGAATGGCATTTTTCTTCCGGAACCAGGCTGTTGCTCTCTATGCTGCCACGTACGGATTATTTTTTCCTGCTCCGTTAAATCACAAAAACGACATCTTTTCTTGTAATGACGAGATATTATGAAATAAAAATGACATATTTTCTCATAGTAACAAGATATTTATTTCATAAAAACGATATCATCTGTAGTTTTAGCTAGATGTTGAGCATTTGAAAAATAACTTACAGGCTTCGTATCACTTTTCATGTTCCAGACCACCTTTGCATACAGTAAAGTGTAGGCTACTCAGTGGTAAATTAATCATACAAAAAAATATTTTGTTAAATCAGCATGGATTTTTTTTATTTTCTCAGGAATAACGAGGTTTCAGATAAAAATATTTAGAAAAAGAACTGTTAAACTTCAGGCCAAGACATTTTGGAGTGTTCATAGAAGGACGCGAATATAATATCTATTTTACAATGAATTTAATATAATTAATATATTGACAATATTTTAAATGACTTTAATTATAACCCTTGGGAATGCTGCCACAAATTCATACATTAAACTACGTCAGGCTATTTAACACAAATTGATCTTATAAAAACTATGATATAGTGTATCATAAAAGTAGCTATTTTCACAACAATTAGAAAATAATGCAATAATGGCCACTCATCAAACAGATCATGTTACAGCATATGATAAATATATTAAACATGTTCACAAGAGATTGTTCATTGTTTGTACACTTGTCTAACATAAATTATTCTTTAGACAACTAATATGTAATTACATAGCCTATGCAATCCAATGCTTTTCATGCATTTAAACAAATAAAACTACAGAGGAATTGTAATGGCAATTACAATTACAATGATAAAACAAAATATTGTTGTTGTTTTTTTTTTCTTTTTATTTGCCACATAATAAAATATGTAATGAATAAAACTTTTTAAAAGCTGTTAAAGTAAAGCTATTTATACATCGATATTTTGATGCATTTGCTGAATCTAAATATATAAATTAATCTAAATAATAAATAAAATATTTTAGTCTATTTTTATGATTTATATTATTTTATATATTTTATTGAACATTACTCAATGTGATTTGATTGAATTTTGTTATTAAATAGAAATGTGTAAATCTTAAAATTATTTTTTTGAGTGAGATTTTTTGTTTATGTTTTTCTGACATAACTAAGTGAAAAGTGAAAGTACGTGGCAGCATTGCACCGCCGTATGGATAAAAGCAGCATAAAAGTATAGCTTGAATGGGAAAATACTGAAATTTCCAAAATGGTTGGTCAAGATTATGATCAAAAACATAGTTGAAAATCAGTTGTTAAATCTGACAAAAAATGTATAATAAAGTGTGCATTTTAAGCTCTGTTCATGCTAAACAATATATATTTTTCAGGCTGGTCCAGCTAATGCATATGTATGTTCCTGAGTTGACTGACATTTGACGTCTGTATCTGAAAGGTGATTGGCTCTTTTACATGTAAGGCATGTCTTCCTTTTTTACAGCTACCTTATCAACCCGTTCATACTCCCAATGCGTCAAATACTGCCGCTTGAGCAAGAGCCCAGCATGTAAATCTACAGATGCCAAAATCACTCTCTGGCATCTGTATCCTACGCACACAGAGGGAGTCTAAAAGGGAGGCGTCACTGCCAATATTCAGATAGTATTGCATGTGTTTAAACGCAATATGATTTATTATACTTATAAATATATTAGTGTGGTTATATTACACGATTGTGTTGATTAGTTTAGATCCCTTAATTGGTTTGGTTCTGGAATGGGGTTGGGTTATCAATTATATAAATCATGAATGAGTTTCCACGTTTAACAAATTAGTTAGGTTTACGGGTAAGGTTGGGTAAATTTTGTAACAATTAAAATTTACATTACACAATTTTATTTAGATATATTTCAGCACCTGACCCCACCATTATGCCTAAACCTCACAAATTCTCAACAATATTAAAGACATAACAAGCAGATAAAAGTACTGCCACAAACATTTATTTAAAATAAAAATGATACAAAAACACTATAATAATTCCAAATCATCTGATAGCATTGTGTACAGGGAACAGAGTGAAACTGAAGATTTTAATCGCTGAAAATCTTCCCCCTCCATGAAGGCAGTGCCATCCAATACCGGTCACACATTTCATTCAGAAGACACATCCGAACTTGTGCTCATCATAATCGGTCACAAGATACGTGAGAGCCAATGGCATTTGACATCGTGCTGACGCCTTCTTGTGGCGGTGATTTTTGAATTTGTTAGTCGAGAGCTGAATGTGTTACGGCTGACGCATGGAATGCATCCAAACTGAACAGGTCACTTCAGCAGAGCAGAATGTGTATTTAAAAAATGGATTTAACATTAACCACTAAAATTATACTTGTTGCTGATTAAATATTACCATTGTGAATAAACATGGCTGATTTCAAACATAATGAATTTATACCCCAACATATCATGTCAGAATGACAAAATTCATATAATTTGACATTTATAGAAATCTGATTCCCTTCGTGTCAGTCTTTGACGTCAAACATTTGTCATTGAAAGCAATGCTCTTGCCGGATGCGTTGGAAAGTAAAGCCAAAGGGTTGTTTTGGTGTCCACCTGTTGACGCGATGGGGTCTTGCACAAGCAGCAGTATTTGATGCTTCGGGAGTGAGAAAATTCAGTCAGTGTTTACTCCCCCTTTGTTGTTGTATCCCAATATGGCTTTCTTTCTTTTTCTAATCACAAAGTATAAATTATTAATCAAGTATTCCATGAGACTCATGATTATTATGACAGCATTCGATAAGGTTTGGTGTGAAACAAACCAAAATCTGATTTATTATTTAGTAAAAATGTTCACTGACCATTATTCTCATGTGCATGTTCATGAGTCTGCAGCTCTTTGTACAAGAGCAATGGTAGTTCTGCAGCATGCGCGAGAGGAGTTCAAATGAAAACTTGCTTTGTTTATCTTCAATAGGACCACCAACGATATTAAAAACAGAAAACACAACATTAGACATTGAAATGCATCTATTCTTCCACAACAAACCCTTCAGACATGTTCTGTTCTCTGGTTTGTGTGCAGCAATGTTGTGTTTTCTGTTTGTAAAGGAATTTAGACGGGCAAGGAGGAGGCGAGAACCGGCTTGACAATATAAATAATAGTTTAATTAAAAATTTACACAAAAGACACAAACACACACATGACGGACATGCCCATAAACGATCTCTCTCTCCCGCACCATCTTCCGCAGTTGGCCTTTATCCCTCTCGGAGGCTCCATCACTCCGGGCGGTCGGGGAGTCCAGTTCCCATTCGCCTTGCGGACGGTGGCTGTTCACCGTGTCCGGGTGGTCGTGCTACTCCATCCCCCGGCGGATTGCACCGGCACTCCCCCGGGTGGACGCCAGTGTCGAGGACTCCGTGATGGGCATCCATCCTCCTTACCGGATTTCAGCACCAGTGTAAAGGGATTTAGATGGGCAAGGAGGAGATGAGAACCAGCTTGACAATATAAATAATAGTTTAATGAGAAACTTAAACAAAAGACACAAAAACACACCACAGACATGCCCATAAACGATCTCTCTCTTCTGCAGTAAGCCTTTATCCCTCTCGGAGGCTTGATTAGCCTGATAACAGACCGAGTGTGTAGAATCACCACCCGGCCCTGCTCTCCGGCCTGCCTCGAAAAGGAGATCAACCATTGGTCAAATTTTAGCTTAATAATACGTTAAATTTCGGATTGTTTCTCACCAAACCTTATTGTATGCTTGCATAACGTCCTGGTTACTTTCATAACCTCTGTTCCTTGATGGAGGGAACGAGGCCTTTTGCTGATGTTGTGACACTAGGGGTCACCCTTCGGAGCCCCAAACACCTCTGATCTTTGAGAAAAGGCCAATGAGAATTTCCAAAGGGTCCAAACATGGGGGAGGTCCAAACACGGTGACCGGGGCCTTTGCCCAAGGAAGATGCAGGTTTACCAGTGGGGAAACGGTTTCACAGGATTTACATCACACAGATTACCACAGGCAACCAGCGCATGTGGAGCACCTACCCCAGTACTGGGCCTAGTTAGCACACGTACTGGGCCGGCAGTGAGTTTCTCTGTAAACTTGCCTGCCACAGGGCTAAGGAGGAAGGACATCCAGGGTCAACAACTTTGTGACCATGACTAGGGGTAAAAAGCACACGTCTTCATCTCGGGGAGGGGAAAGGTGCTATGTGCAAGTTACAGAACTTACCTGCTCGTACCTGACAACACACGGGACAAGGCCGGCTCAACCCAGAGATTGTAAAACCTTGTAAAGGTGTTGGGTGTTGCCCAGCCCACTGCTCTGCAGATGTCTGCCAAAGAGGCACCATTGGTCAGGGTCCAGGAGGCCGCCACATACCTAGTAGAGTGTGCTCATAGCCCCAAGGGGGGCGTCACGTCTTTGGTGTAATATGCCAAAGTCAATGACCCAGAGGGCGATCCTCTGTTTGGAGACAGCGCCCTTTCCGCTGTCCACCAAAGCAGACAAAGAGCTGCTCAGAGTATCTTAAGCTCTGAGTCCGATCCAAATGATGTGTAAAGCATGCACTGGACATGGCAATGCCAAGGCTGGGTCTGCCTCCTCCTGGGGCAGTTTCGCTTGCAGGTTATCCACCTGATCCCTAAACAGGGTCGTGGGAACCTTGGGCATATAGCTCCGGACCGAACTCTAGGCACGTGTCGCTGACAGAGATAGTACGCAGGTCCCCTACCCTCTTGATGGAAGTGAGCACAGACAGGAGGGTAGTCTTCAAGGAGAGTGCCTTTAGAACGACTGATTCCAGGGGCTCAAATGGAGCTCCCCTCCAATGCCCCAAACGTCCTTGGAGAGATCCTGTGAGGGAATGAGGCACGGTCTGCGAGGATTCAACCTCCTCATGCCTCTAAGGAACCTGATGATCAGGTCGTGCTTCTCGAGATACTTACAGTCAATTGCATCTTGGTGCGCCACTACTGCGGCCACGTACACCTCTCTCCTGCAGGAAGGGAAGCACTGACCTGACTGCATATCTCAAGGGGATCTTCGCATTGGGATGAACACCAATAAGTGAACAGACGGCACTTTGAGGAATACAGGTGCCTCATAGAGGGAGCCCTAGCCTGAGTGATTGTATCTATCTACTGTGGGCGGAATGCCACTTAGGTCTTCTGCGTCCTGTCCAAGGATCAGACGTGGAGATTGCAGAGGTCTGGTCTCGGGTGCCCGATGATGCCCTGTCCCTGAGGAAGGAGATCTCTCCTCAGGGGAATTCGCCAGGGGGTACTGTCGTGAGGAGTATGAGGGTGGATGGGCCAGCTCCGTACCTGGGGGCAGATGTGTGCCAGTGCATCTGTGCCAAAGGGAGCCTTGGTCAGAGGGGCAGAGGGAGGATTCCCAGGAAGCGAAAAGGTCTACCTATGCTTGACCGAATTGACTCAAAATCAGCTGGACCACCTAGGGGTGGAGACTCCACTCTCCCCTGAGCGTGACCTGCCGCGATTGCGTGTCCGCCATGCTGTTGAGATCACCTGGGATGTGAGTGGCTCACAACGTCTTTAGCCATTGCTGACTCCAGAGGAGGAGACCTTGGCAGTTGATGTACGCTACTGTCGCCATGTTGTCCATCTGGATCAACGTCCTGGATCAACACCTGAAGCCTCAGTAGGGCGAGCAATACTGCCAGTAACCCGAGGCAGTTGACATGCCAACACAGTCGTGGCCCTGTCCAGGAGTCAGCAAACGCACGCCCATTGCACTCAGCACTCCAGTCATGCTTGGAGGCATCTGTCGTAACCGCGATGCACCTGGACACCTGCACTAGGGGAACCCCTTTCCGTAAAAACCCTGGGTCTGTCCAAGGGCTGAACAGATGATGGCAGATCGCCGTGACGAGCACATGATGTGACCCACGGCACCAGGCCCATCTCGCGACTGAAGCGGTCTCATATGCATCAACCCGAGTGGAGTGACCTTGTACCGGTATGCCCAGCCCTAGAAAGCAAACCGTAAGGAGGGCCTGTGTCGAGGTAGAACCGAGACGTGGAAATACACATCCGTCATGTCTACCGCTGCAAACCAATCTTGATGCCGGACGCTCGCTAAAATGCATTTATGCGTCAGCATCTTGAACATCTGTGCAATGCTTTATCTGTTTTCCCGTCTTGGAGTTAGACTCAGTCGCAATATCAGCACACCTCACAACTGAGCACGCGCGGTCAGTGCTCAGGTGCCTCGCTCGCTTCAAGCCAGGCACAGCGGTTCCTCTCAAACAGTTCCAGAAGCTCCTGGGGCATATGGCATCCTCGGCCGTGGGCGCGATGCTCGAGTTGATGCATATGAGACCACTTCAGCACTGACTTCAGACTCAAATCCCAAGATGGGCTTGGCGCCACGGCACATACCGTGTGTTAATCACCCCTTCCTGCCGTCAGACTTTCAACCCTTGGACAGACCTCTGCTTTCTGCGGACAGGAGTCCCCCTACAGCAGGTGTCCAGATGTGTCGTGGTCACCACAGACGCCTCTCAACTGGGTTGGGGCGCAATGTGCTACGGGCACTCAGCCGCGGGCTCCTGGACGGGGCCCCGCCTGCATTGGCACATCAACTGCCTCGAGTTGTTGGCTGTACTACTTGCCCTGCGGAGGTCTCTCCCGCTGATTCGGGGCAAGCATGTCTTGATCCATTCAGATAGCACGCTATGGTAATGTAAATAAATCGCCAAGGCGGCGTATGCTCCCGTCACATTTCACAACTCGACGCCATCTCCTCCTTTGGAGTCAGCCGCGACTCAGGTCGCCACCTGCCACTCACATCCCGAGCGATCGCAATGTGATAGCAGACGCGCTGTCGTGACAGGTCTCGCTCAGCAGAGAGTGGAGTCTCCAACCCCAGGTGGTCCAGCTGATTTGGGACCACTTCAGCAGGGCACAGATAGATCTCTTTGCCTCCCAAGACAACTCCCACTGCATGCTCTGGGACTCCCTAAGGGAGGCACCTCTTGGCACAGACGCGATGGCACACAGCTGGCCCCGGGGGCTGCGCAAGTATGCATTCCCCCCAGTGAGCCTTTTTGCACTGGTGCTGTGCAAGGTCAGGGAGGACGAGGAACAGGTCACCTTAGTTGCTCCTTACTGGCCCACTCGGACCTGGTTCTCGGATCTTACACTCCTTGCAACAGCACCTCCCTGGAAAATTCCCCTGAGGAAGGAACTCCTTTCTCAGGGACAGAGCACCCAATGGCACCCGCACCCAGACCTCTGGAATTTCCACGTCTGGCCCCTGGACGGGACATGGAAGAATTAAGTAGTCTACCACCTGCAGTCGTAGACACGATCAACCAAGCCAGAGCTCCCTCTACCAGGCAGCTTTACGCCCTCAAGTGGCGTCTGTTCGCAAATTGGTGTTCTTCCAGATCTGAAGACCCACAGAGATGTGCAGTTCGGTAAGTGCTTTCATTCCTGTAGGAGAGGCTGGAGGGGAGGCTGCCCCACTCCACCTTGAAGGTGTATGTTGCTGCTAATGCAGCCCACCACAACGCAGTAGGCGACAATTCCCTTGGTAAGCATGACTTGATTATCAGGAGGTTGAACCCTTCCCGGCCAAGCCTGTTCCCCTCCTGGGATCTCTCAGTGGTCCTCTCTGGCCTTCAGAGACCGCCCCCCCCCCCCCCCCCCAAGCCTCTTGATTCAGCTGAGCTCAAAGCTCTCACCTTGAAGATGGCCCTCCTGATCGCACTCGCTTCCATCAAGAGGGTTGGGGACCTGCAAGCGTTCTCTGTCAGCGACACTTGCCTGGAGTTCAGTCCGGCAGATGCTCGCCTCATCCTAAGACCGCAACCGAGCTACGTGTCCAAGTTTCCAACGACCCCCTTCAAGGTTTAGTTTGTGAACCTGCAAGCGAAGCTGCCCCGGAGGAGGCCGACCCTGCCTCTTCGTTGCTGTGTCCGGTACGTTCTTTGCGTATCCATGTGGACTGCACTCAATGCTCTAGATGCTCTGAGCAGCTCTTTGTCCCACCATGAGTCGAGTGCTCCGTGCTGGGCTTGGGCTCCATAGGCATAGTTCCCACTTCAGGCAACTCCCTGTGACGTATTTTCCGTGGTATGGTCCCCCACTAGCAGGAACTGGGTCTCCCTTGGGCAGTCCTCGCTGCCCCCCGGTCACCGTGTCTGTAGCAACTCCTCCCTTGTTAGGCAGGATCTACCACCGCACCATGTCCATGGGTTGCTTGAGAATCCCCATGCGTGTTCACCACATGTTACCTCCCCTCAGTCTGGGCAGGTTGTGGTCTCCGCAGGGCCTTTTCCCCTGAAAGAATAGGAATGGAAAAGGACGCCTTCCCCCGATGCATCTATAGCGTTAAGATAGCCCCAGCCGCTTTTTAACTCTATGACGAGAAATATAGAGAGAGAAAAGGCCACGGCTGGCCGGCTGGCTCCCATGCAAGTCACGTCGCCTGTTTCCATACAGGTACGGGTAACCTACGAGACGTTGTGTTCCCATTGCCACGTCACTATCCCTACCACTGTAATGCGCCGTATCCGAATTCTTGACTCCTCAGTGAAAACCTGTCTGGCATTCGCTCGCCCGCTCCCTTTATACCCGTATGTCTGGAGGCGGGGCATGCAAATTCTGCAGAAGAGACCCCTTGTGTCACTACAATCGACACGTCTCGTTCCTTCCATCGGGGAAAGGAGGTTACAACAGTAACCATGAAGTTTTTAATAACGTGCAGAGATATAGAGTCTTAAAAAAATTGCATTTGCTGTGTGATCCATAAAATAGTGATTTCTTCATAAAATCTTCATACAATTTCTTATTTAAACATTTTGTATAGCACATTTTGGCCTTGCATTATGCATGTACATGTATAGCACTGTACACATACTGTACATTATATATTATGTACATTTGTAAATTGATATATACATTACACATTGTTACTTTGCCATAGTGAGCATTTTTAATGGTGCTCTTATATATATATAAATGAGCATTTATTAATTTATTAGAAATTTTGATAATTTTCATGGGGGCATAAAAATCCACTTATTTTCTGTAATCAGTAACCCATGAGAGTCCAGCTCAACACTTATGAGCAACTTAATTTCCATAAAATGATAAAGCATAGACAGCTACCCTGCTTAATGAGATTCTCAAGTGGCTCGCAAACTCAATTCAAATTCAGTGTGGCTGAGCAGAAAGAGCAAGCCTCTCAGGAAAAGGGACTTTTATGGTTTGTTTTTCTACTTGTTAGCAGCTCTTCCTGTCACGAACTGTGGCAGTGTTGTGACATTGCTTCAGGAGGAGACAGGAAGCTGAAGGGGTCTTAAAGGAGCAGGGGCTCACTGAAGCAAAAAGAAGATCAAAGAAAGAGACAATGAGCTTCTCAACTCAGACAGCACTAGTACCTTTAAAACACGATAATCTACTATGTGGAGCAATGCAAGAAATATAAGTCTGCTTTATAAAAGAAAGTTTGAAATTCCGCATATGTAGACGTTATACATACAGAGGAAGGCAACACTTTACAATAATGTTGTATGTGTTAACATTAGTTAATGCATTAGGTGAACTAAGAAATATATAATTTTTTTTTTTTTGCATTTTGTAACCTTGTTCAATGTTAATTTTTAACCTTGTGTTCGCTATACAAAATGCATAATTTAATTAAAACTGACTGATCTCAGTTCAGGGCACTCTGGGCTCTCAGTATAGTGTGACAAAACAACATGGCACTGATCACAGCAGAGTTTGTCTTTGGGAGAAACACCAACAAAACTACATCTGGTAAGAAATCTTTTTACATTGAAACCTATATTTTCATCTGATATGCCATTTATTTTATTTGAGCAATTCATGACGAAACACCAAAGCTTTCTTCTGAAGCCAAGTACATTCAATCCAAACTTCCTATCAAATGTTCACTTTCAGGCTGCAGATGATGTTTAAACCACTCAATATGTTTGGCAGATATGGGGCAATGGTAATAAGTTCATAGATTCAGAGTTTATAATGCATAATTTTGTTATAACATGGTTTGCAGTGATTGGACAATACTTTCAAAACTAATTTCTGATTGGTAATATGCTTCAGCACTGGCTATCACTTGTTTGTTTGACAGTGCAAAGACAGAGCATTGAGATTTTGTTGCCAAAGTAGAAAAAACATTGTAACATAAAAGTTAAATCGGGTCATATCATTTAAATAATACAGAAAATCAGCTGTAATGTCTGTAATGTCACAAAAACATGAATAACCAACACTCCTTGAAACATAATAAACAATTTGATTTAAAAATCAGACTTTCTATTGCTTGGTATTAATTAAAATTTCACAGCTTAGTCACGCTGTCAACATATGTGGACATCCATTTTTACAAAAACATTTTGTTCTAGAATTATTTTTTTCCCTCTGCATGTTTATTATATACTATTTACAAATCAAAAAGGGAATGGAAAATGCACACAGCAGTCCCGCTCAGGTCTCAGGAGGATAAAAATACTATTTATAATTTTTGTTCATAAAGCATAATGTTAATGTTAACATACTTCATAGAACATTTAATGTTGAAAATGCATAACTATATTTAGAAATTAACATTATTCAAGATAATTAAGTACTAAAGTATTTTTCATTACTAGTTAAAAATTCAAAATGGAATTTTTTTATTTAAAAATTGTGTAAATTAATGTTAATGTATGTAACCTTACTTTAATGTGTTAACAAGAGGAATTATATATTTTGTATATTTTATATGGCAAACAAACTTTGATGGGATTGCTTGCATATGCACCCCAATGGTTTAGTTGATCTTAGTTGGTATTCTTGATCGGTTTATCCGTATTTGCCATTCTGGCATTAGATTGAATGGCCAACATATAGCCTTGGTCTTTTTTAAACAAACACAGAAGAGAAACTATTATGTATAAACATAATAATGTAGGATGAAACACAAATTATTATTATTTTATTTTTTTTTACATTTATAATGAATACCATATGTCCGTTCAATGACAGATGTGATAAGTCTGTATACATTTTTGTGTTTCTTTCCCCAGGTGTGTTGTAAGTGAATATAGAGCATATGATGAATTAGTAAATTAAAGTGTGTATGGCTCACTACAAGTGGCAGGTTTTAATCTTTTCTGAGCATCTTGTGTCCCCAAGGCCCACTATGGTTGACTGATACAAAGCATATGATGATGTTAAGATTGGAATCTGGGGAATATATGAAAGTAACTTAAGAGCAAAATCCTCTTAGAAATATAGCCCACATTAAACTCTGACACTGGAGAAAATATCTATATTAATGGGGAGCCAGAGAGCAATTGTTACTACAAATCTAAACTAATTGAATCTACTCTATGGCAAGCATATATGTTGGACAATCATTATAGTAATTTGAAATTAGTTAAATCCTTTTTTATTAAAATATTTTCATAAGCTTTTAAGTCAAAAACTCAAATAAATAGTTCCCCAAAACAATGTTACATATTTTAAAGATTCAATCTTTTAATTAAGTCATAAATAATTTGCGTTACAATTAACCCCAACTTCACATGCGTGATATAGTCTTGTGTGGTAGCTATACCAGCTCGGTATATTCCACTGCTCGGTACAACTTGACTCAACTCCACTCTGCTCACTTTTTGGGGGTTTTCCACTGTGGATATTACAGGTACCTTAGGTATGTCTGATTGTATCCCAGACCTGAGGACAGTGACAAAAATTATAGGGCATATCCCCACATAGACTTGTCCTCCTGCCTTACCCCGCACAGCCTCTTGGCATGCTCTGCATGCTGGCGAGCAGGAGAACCATTAAAAAAAAAATTTCTGCTGGGTCCATCTTGGCCAGTTCGTTCTGTCATGATCATAGGGAATGATGAGGCTCAGGACCCCATTTTGTATTTATATATAAAAATAAATAAAAAACAAACAAACCAAAAACTCCCACAAAGGGGAAAACAATAATCCAGGACTGGGGCATAGGGAAACAGGAAACCAGGACCAACTGGACCAGACAGGGATGGGATGAAGAACAGGACCAACAAACGGGCAATATCGACTAACTAGAAACACAAGACTGACTGTGTAATCAAGAAGAACTTGCACTGGATACCACACATGAGGAGACTAAAATAGGGAGAGAAATCTAAAGGTTAACAAGACAGGGCAGATGTTGATAATAATTCTCAATGCCAGCAAATCCTTTTCTACTGGCCTAACATGTCTAATAAATAAATATTATTTCATCCATTCATTCTCATTCAACTTTTTGCTTATTTATTTTCAATCGCTTTCCACTCCAAATTCAACTAAAACTAATAGTTTATACAATCAGAATGTATTCCTTGATCCTTACAAGCAAAACATGATGACTGGTTCACAATCGTATGCACAATGCAGAGCGCATCTGTAGCAGCATGTGAGTTTGAGCTCCACCCTGTTAAGCCTCCAGAATAGGCATGTAAAGTCAGATTGTCAGATTCATCATCCAATCAGACTGATTTATTTGTTCTTGTGGGTGTGGTCTTTAGGATATGTCCCAGTCCAGGGGCACGTTCAGCCATGACAAAAAGTAGCAAAACGTATATTTAAACGGTTATGGTGGTGAGTTGAACACCCTGTTGTGTTACGGAAGTGTTGCAAGTATGGTAGCTGAGAAGGCCATTCTTTGCGTTCTTTTTGAAGAATTTTACTAATACGTGTTTAATACTACAAAATACGCTCATTGTTACAGTCACTGCCCTTGCCATCCAGAACAACAGAGAACATCCCAATCAAGTGAAGGGATATGTGGAGACTGTGGTTACTAATTATGGTAATCATACATTTGCCTCGCATTTCAGGATGACAAGGCAGACATTTCTTCTAATGTCTTCATTTGTAAAGGACTTAAGTTGAATCCATTGTGCACACTGCCTTTTTAATATGGCAGGGTTTATGTACATGTCGCTGCTGATTGGGTAACACCTCTGACACACCCACTAAACAAGAGAAAACATACCTCAAAGCCCATTGCACACCGTTTCACACCATTTCGAGGAAACACGGAAACCGTAGCAAAACAGTGCACACTATTTTGAGATTGAACATGCCCCAGGCATTCTAGCTGGCATTGAGTGACGCAATAACACTTTAAGTGATGCACGTAATTTGATAGCGAAGAGCGCGAGATCTTGCTGATGAGTCGGATGTCATCACTGCCGCTATCGCCATTGAGAATGAGATCCTTGTGGATTTAGAAACCTGAGATGTAAACAGAAAAGGAGGGCTGATTTTCACTTCAAGTAAATTGCTAAGTGCTTTGTTATAGCAACATAGATTTTTCTAAGTGTAAATTAGCCTGCTGGATCATTCAGTGTCGGATCAAGTTTTGAAAAGTAACCAAAATTTATAGCGAGCAACATTTCTATTGTAAATATTATTAGAGAGCTTTTTCCTGGTATTAAACCTTCTTGGTTTTGGCTTTCGTGCGTGGACGTTTTTTTTAAATGTCAATTGGTATTATTATTTGCCTGTGATGTAATGTATGATGTCCATAGGCATAGGGTGTCTTATTCATTGTAAACAGTTTTTTCTTAATGGCACAAATTGCACTGAAGGCCAAGACTTAAAATGCATGGGCCACCACTGTAAACTAATAATGGGCAAACAAGTCTTCTGTATCGAAAGGCTGGTGTGATCAGGTGGTATGACAGAAATAGCCCCCCATCTGTCAATATATTGACATGGACAATATTGAGAAGTCATTTTTATTCCTCGCTGATATGCGCTTGTTGTAAATCATGTTGACAGACCCAAATTCTGTTCCCTCAATGGAGCTGAGACAGGACTGAAACAAAAGACACATTAACAAAATCAACCTACATTACAGAAGCCATAAGAGTTTTAACTTCGGTCTTTTACTAAAGATATCTACAGTTTCCTGTGTTATACAGCAGTTGCATCAGACCAAACAAGCAGTTAAATTCATCAGGATGAAAGAGAGTCTTTCCTTCTTCAAACCCAACCATTCACTTTAAACTTAATTACCTCAAAATTAAAATATTCTACAAGTGTGTAATTTAATTTAGCATGACTGAATCATCTGTAATCATAAAAACAGTTTCCTGTTGAGTGAAAGATGAGAAGATAAAAGGAGAAGGAAAAAGATTATGAAATACAGTTAACTTTAAAAGGATTATATAGATGCAGACAAGAGGAAATAATGTGTGCAAAGTGAGTACCCAAGAACAAGAGCGGAGTTTATTCAAAGAGGATAGGCTTAAATTATACCATGAAGATTCACATACATACCATAAAATTACAATTTGGTGAAATTCCAAGATTTAATAAAGTGCTAATGATGACACAGCTCGCTGAGTCATTCACACCTGTGTAGGTTTATTAGGGTCTGCTCCCACAGCCATGAGTCTTAATGAGAAATTAAAATAAGCTTTAAAAAAATAAATAGACTATTACAGCCATATGCAAAAGTTTTAATAGATGTTTTTCAAGGGAATAAAAGAAAATATAAATATTTAAAAGCATTTATACAAAATACACAGAAAAAATGTTTTAATCTAAAAATGTGCCTTATGTGGTCAAATGTTATTTAACATCAATGATTTGATCAGTGATCAAACTAATTGTAAGGTTTAGAACAATACGTAAAGCTCTTTAAGGTAACAATTGCAGGTTACCACTTTTACAGTATTGTCTGATAAAGCATATACTAATATAAGTATATATTATATATAAGGTCATTATTTATTTGCATATATAGTTGTGGCATGGTGGAGGGCGGGACCGGCGCGTGATTACGCACGCCCGGTCCCGTATCAGGCTAATTGAGCCGTCAAGAGGGATAAAGGCCACTCGCAGACGGCGATCGGGAGAGAGAGCTCAATTACGGACGTCCGTTATCTTATGTGTTTGTCTTTTGAGTTCTTCATTAAACCTTTAAGTTTATATGTTAAGCCGGTTTCTCGCCTCTTCCTTGCCCATGAAAATGATCTGTTTTACATTGGTGCCGAAACCCAGGAAGGAAGAGGGATGCGCCGTAGCGGAGTTCTCGCCACTACCCCAAAGAAGCAGCCGCGGCCATCTGCCGGGGGACGAGGAGCCCAGCCGCCTGGACGCGGAGGAATGGCCGCCGACCGCGAGGGGAGAAGGGGCTCCTGTAGCCGACCGCCTGGAGCGGTCAGGGCCGCTGCCAGGGGCGGAGGATGCCCCTACCAGCCGCTGAAACGCGGAGTGGTCGAGGGAAGACCGCCGTCCGCGAGCGGGGAGGGGATCGCGACCGACCGCCTGGAGCGGGAGAACCGCTGCCAGGGGCGGGGGAGTCCCCTTCGGCTCCCCGAGAACGCGGCGGGGCGTTCCGTCCGCCAGGGGCTGAGGACTGCCTCGAATCCGCCTGGAGAGGCGCGGCTGCCGTTCGGTAGAGGGTGGAGGAGTGGCTGAGGAACGAGCTACGGCGTATCAGAGAACCGGTAAGTTAGGTTTTTTTTTATTATTATTTTTATTAATCTCTCTCTCCTCTCTCTCTCGCTACCGCTCTGCGTTGGCCTTTTTCCCTCTTTTTTTTTTTTTAAATTATGGTGTTCGCGGGTGGGGAGGTACCGCCCAGTGCAGGAACCTCCCCCCCCCCCCATTTTTAATTGTTTCCCTCCCGTTGCCCCTCTTTTTTAAATTATGGTGTTTGTGGGAGGGGAGGTACCGCCCAGTGCAGGAACCGTCCCCCCCATTTTTAATTGTTGTTTTTTGTTTCCCTCCCCTTGCCCCCTCCCTCGTCCAGGTTAATGGGGATGACCTGCCGGCAGACCGCGCGGGAGGCGCCCCCCCCAGGGGATGTACATCAGGCGGGGGGTCCCCAGCCTGAAAGAACGGGGGAGGAATGTGGCACGGTGGAGGGCGGGACCGGCGCGTGATTACGCACGCCCGGTCCCGTATCAGGCTAATTGAGCCGTCAAGAGGGATAAAGGCCACTCGCAGACGGCGATCGGCAGAGAGAGCTCAATTACGGACGTCCGTTATCTTATGTGTTTGTCTTTTGAGTTCTTCATTAAACCTTTAAGTTTATATGTTAAGCCGGTTTCTCGCCTCTTCCTTGCCCGTAACCTTGAACTGTTTTACAATAGTGTATACTTTAGGTCCCAATTTTCACACTTGTAAATAAGTTTCTTTTTTATTTTTCTGTTTACGCTGCATAGCTGTTTATCTTGTAATGTATGTGTTCAGACCTTCTGTAAACCTACAAATTCCATGTCCAGTTCTGCTCTGATTCAAAATGGGTAAAGTTAGCAAAATAATACAATAAACAAAACAAAAAAAAACTTACTTTATTCAAAGGTTTCTTTTGTCCCTTTATTATATTTTTATACATTGTCTCCATATACCATTCTGGTGTTCTGCAATGGCTTATTTGTGAACAGTAGTGTATACAGTATGTTAAGAGTCAGTCATAGACAGTTTGGACAGGCCATGATCTGTTCTTCAGGAGAATTATTCATGATATTTCTCCTCTTCAATCTGTCCTCTTATGAACAATTCTGGTTTAATTTCTGCCAGCTACCAGAAGGCAGGAAACATGGTGTTTTGACCAACACTTTAAACTAACTCTTGATCAGTGGTCTAAATACGAATCAGTATTTAATCATTATAGTATGTATGCAATTATTCTCCAGTATTAACAAAAAGTTTACAACTGCAGATATTTGTAATCTTGCAAAAGTAGTGATAGCCACATATGCAATATGCACTAACTGCTTGTGGAGTGTGTGTGTGTGTCTGTGTGGGTAGGTTTAAGACTTTTTTTTAGGTTACAAACTGGTTATTACAAGGGTATAATGCTATAAATGTGTTTTATGAGGACATTTCTAGTGTCCCATAATTCAAATCACTTTAAAAACATACTAAACTATGTTTTATTGAAAATTAAAAAATGAAGAAAGTTTTGTGAGTTTTGTGAGGGTTAGGTTTAGGGGTAGGGTTAGGGGAGAGAATCGTTTGTTACTATTGTAACCTCTGTTCCCTGATGGAGGGAACAAGACGTTGTGTCGAACGAAGTAACACTAGGGGTCTTTCTTGAAGGCCTCGGTTACCTCTGAACTTGAGAAAAGGCCAATGAGAAATTGGCAGAAAGAATTTGCATGTCCCTCTGGGAATCATACATCTGTCCATTCAAGTTCTGCACTGATGAGCTGAGAATAAGGTACAGTGTTGTGGCCGGGGGACACAATGTCTCGTTCCCTCCATCAGGGAACGGAGGTTACAATAGTAATCTAGATGTTCCCTGTCTGTCGCTCACTCAACGATGTGTCGAGTGAAGCAACACTAGGGGTCCCTATTCAATCATGCCATGCGTTGAACCGTGTACGTGAGCTGCTGATACAGGTTTGGGCAGGCAGTTGCGTACCAAAGCAGCAGGCTGCATAAGACTGCACGTACCATTTCCCAACACCCCATAAAAACATCATGAACTTCTTAGGTTCCCAGAATCTCCAAAGGTGGGGAACAAGCGATGTACCAAGCATAACATGCATCGGGGAAGGTGTTCTTTTCCAACTCCTGTACTTTCAGGGGGAAAAGACCCCACGGAGACCCTCCATGACGTCGTCAGCTCATTGTGCACCACTGGGAAGAAAATAAATGAGGGAGGGGGAGTATGGGGGCGTGGCTGTGAGCAGCTCCCGGACCCAAGGAACCAATTGTCTAGCCGTGAGGGCTGTGGGGAGGACGGATGGTTCCAGTCCAACCCCATGCTCATGGCGGCCCGGGCAAGCATGTCGGCCATCTGAGCGTTAGCCTCAGACTGGGTGGGCCGACCCGAAGTCAGCAGCCCAGTCGAGTCTTCCGCGTCAGATGCTGGAACGCTCTACGATGCAGCGGCGAATTCATCATCAAACACGGCTGGTCTGAGTGAGTAGTCCGACTAGCCATGTGGCGAGCCGCTCTCACCTCGTGCCCGGACAGAATTCAACGAGCGTGCCGGGGGTGGGTGGTTTATGGGGATTTACCCGGCGAAACCGAGCCCGCTGCCATCCCAAAATCTTCTCCATCACCAGCCGTGTCATCCTCAATCCCATGAGAAGAAGGAGCGATGCGGGGGGCGGCTGGAGTGGCGTTCCTTTTAAGGAAGGAAAGATGCGACCGCATCATTGCCATTGTTAAGTTCTCGCAGTGAGAACAAGAACCATGCACAAATGCTGCCTCAGTGTGATCACGGCCCAGACACACGAGACTATGACCATCAGGAGCGGAGAGAAATCGACCGCATCCAGGAACTACACAGAGTCGGAATGGCATCTTTAAAAAGAAGCGTCCTGAAAAGGACATTCAAGCCTGCTGTGTGTGCTCTTTTAGAGAAATTGTACTCTTTTAGGAAAATAACTCTTTCAGAAGGGCTGACGAAGCGCCCAGGGGCAAAGCTGCACTGGCATGCAGAGAAGGAGAATGACGCTGATACGCACTGTAGATCCAACAGCAACGATCTGCAGAGGTGAGTGGAACAGAAGTGATCTCAGCTCGCTGATCGCACAACCTCTCGGCTCTGAAGAAGGAATCTGAAATGACAGATGCACAATACCCTCCTTTTATACCCGTATGTCCAGGGGAGGGACATGCAAATTCTGTCTGCCAATTTCTCATTGGCCTTTTCTCAAGTTCAGAGGTAACCGAGGACTTCAAGAAAGACCCCTAGTGTCACTTCATTCAACACAACGTCGAGTGAGTGACAGATGGGGAACTATAGATCATATAGTATAAAAATCATTATTTCTATGGAGAGTCCTTATAATGTCAGCTGCACCAACATGTGTGTGTGCATGCATATTATTTAAGAATAATGAGCAACAACAACCACATGTCCAAACAATGCCAAATCAAGAGAAAAAGTGAGTTTAGTAGATTATTATGTTTATTTATTTTGCAAATAAAAGATGGCATGTGCAAATCGACTACTGGAAAAATAGTTTGGCCAAAACAAATATAATCAATAAAACCTTTGTAGTGCTATGGAGTAAAGTAACAGTAACTCAGTAGACCAGCATTAGAAGTCTGTTAGTTTGGTGTCTCAAAGAATATCCCAGACTCTAAGTATGAAGAGGGTGACATTCTTAATTCACATAAAAGCCACTCATTTGTGACCTTTATCACTGCTTGGTAGTCAGTGCTTTCTGCTACCCTCAATCAAAGCCACAGCTGAATCAAAATAGCTTAAAAAATAAAAACATAGTCTTTAATTAAAGCAACATGAAGTGATACACTACATTGGAAGCTCCAATAATTAGTTGGACTGGAGAAATATACAATTATGGGACTTGAAATAATTTTGCACCGCACTGAATATCTGAGGGATTGATGAGTTGGGGTATGAGGAGACAATACTGAGACCATAATGCTTCCATAGCGTATTGTTGAGAGCGACAGAAGCATTAGGATTTGACAGCTGCAGTCTGTCACAGTATAAAGACAAAAAGCCAATTAAACAATGAGCAATAGTTAACAAATGCCAAGTCTATTAATTTTACATGTCCTTTATTGCGGAGTAATAGGATGCATACATTGTGAATCAGGCTTTTCAGAATATTAGTCTTTAAATACTTTTGTTTAATGGCTTGGAATGGTTCTCACATGTTTTTTATTTTTGGTGAACTGAAATCAGATTTTAATATTAATGTTTTAATCTAGTCATAGATTTCTATAAAACGCAAAATATGCAAAACAAAAAACAAAACAAACAGACAAACAAAAAGAAAACAACATGATTTATAGCAATATTTAAGTATGTACATTTTATGTACAATTCAAACTGCTTAATCAAGTCAAACGCGCATGCAACATTTAAAAAATATGTTAAAAGTAATACTTTTAAAGTAGCTTTAATGCATTGAATAGCATGTATGATTGTACCAAGTTATTCAAAAGCTAAAACTGAGCATAGCAAATAATCTTATCAAACTAAACTGAGGTGGAGCTTTCAATTTCAGCTGAGGGCAGAGGCTTATGAAAATAATAACCAACACTAATAGGGGTCAGATCACCTGCATGATGCACCATGCTTTATTTTTTAATTATGTGTGTGACAGCTTATTTGTTATGTTTGCAGTAATCCATGTAGTGAGATCCAAATGAGCATGTATTGCTTGATACATTGCTTGGCACAATGCATGGAAGGCTACATATGCATGGCTAATGGGTGTTGTACACGTGCTCTGCGTATGCATCAAGCGCAAGGAAGTGTGATAGAGATCTATATAAATATAGATAGATAGAGAGAGAGAGAGAGAGAGAGAGAGAGCATTCAGAGAGCATTCAGACCCCTTCATTCTTATCACTTTTTTTGTTGCAGCCTTATGCTAAAATACTTTAAATATTTTTTTCACATAAATCTACACTCCATACCCCATAATGACAAAGCTAATTTATTAGTAAGTAAAAACTGAAACATCACACTGAAATAAGTAATCATGCCCTTAAGGCCCTTCTCCCCTGCTCTGTTTGGCCAGGCGTCAGCTCTAGGAAGAGTCCTGGTTGTTCCAAACTTTTTCCATTTAAAAATTTATGGAGGCCACTGTGCTCTTGGGAACCTTCAATGTGTCCTTGGCTGGCGAGCCCGTCTCTCTCTCCCCTCTCTGCTTTCTCTCTCCCTTTTGTTATTCCCACCCTCCTCTTCCCTTTCACCTCTCTTTCACCCTGTTTCCCTTCCCAGGCATGCACAAGTCAGATGCGGAGACTGGTGTGACCCGTCGATGCTCCCTCTTTGAAATGGGTAGGTAACAGGTCGGAGAAATCCCGACCTGAGTTCGGCGATGGGGGTATGTGGTGAGCAGGGAGGTGCTGCGTCTGTGCAGAGCGAGGCCGGGAAGATAAAGGGCAAATGACTTCCACCTGCATGTCACACCTGCCTTACGTTCCATTGAGGGTAGTTGGGAGTATTTGAGGAATAGAGACAGCGGCAGACAGGAGAGAAGTGTAAGAAGCTTGTCTGCGTGTCTGAGTGTTTTTAAGATTTGAAGCAGCTGGCTGAAAAGCAGTGCTTGTTTTTGTTTCTTTGTACACTGAAAAGTGTCAATAAATGTCTATGTGTTTGACAAGTCAGTCCCTGCTTCCTCTTTACCTTCATAATTGCTCAGAGATCTTATATAGACAGGTGTGTGCATTTCCTAATCATGTCTAATCAATTGAATTTGCCACAGCTGGACTCCAGTCAAAGTGTAGAAAAATCAGGCATTATTTTGAAAATCGCTATACAAATAAAAATATGTTAACTTGACTATACAATATAGTAAGGTAATTCTGGTACTGCTGTGAATGGAGGAATAGGGAGGGGCTTAGTTGCCATGAAAATAATGTCACAATGTCCTGAAATTTTCTTTAAGCAAAATAGAATCTTATTACTTTTCTGCTGATTTTAGGGTGATATATATAATCCAACCATAATCTTGACAGGTTTCATGAGATTAACCCAAAGAAAGAAGAGTGTACTGTGTACCTTTATGCAGAACGATATAACAGTTGCTATGCATTCTGTGCATACCGTGCCGGTGCCGGTGTCCAAGGAGATGAGATCAATACAAGATAAAATCCCTGTCATCTACATGAAAGAATACAAAATGCAGAAAGGACATTGTTATAATGACTGGAAATGTAGTTTATATAATGTAAAATAAGGTCAAGAAGCTTTTGAGACATTGCAATTAACTGGTGGTCCAAGTCACTACAAAACCAGAACAAAGGAAGCACTGAGTGGGATTGAAATCTGAGCTAGAGGAAAAGTCATTTTACATTGAGCTGATTTAAATGCACACATGTTGCTTGATTGATTCAAAGAGAAGCAGGTGCTTCGTTACAACCCTTTTAATCTTATTTGCTTCTTTTGTTGTGGCTATGCCAGAAGCTAGATTGGCTCCTTCTCAATTCAGTAGGCCTATAGCACAAGATAAGGAGAGAGGCAAGAAATACAGACGAAAATCCAATCCAGTAGCTCCATATATCGACTCATCCTGCACAGGAGCTGGAAGTGATGTGATTGACTGCTAACGCCTGGGGGCTGGACAGATTAGATCAGTGCACTTACTCACAGGAGCTGGAATGTGGGAGGCTAGATTGGCTATCAGCACTGTTTAACCTGTGAGTCTGCCCATCAGCAGAGATCATTACACCACCACAGTGAATTTTTGCACATATTTGCAATGGCATATGTCTTCTTGTAGTTTTAACCCCAGCATGCATAACAAACTTTCCACCATAATATGCAAACAAAAGAAAATATAGATGCATGTTTTCTATACTTGTTCTGTCAATGAAAATCAATTCTAAATGTAAATTGTGTGTGTGTGTGTGTGTGTGTGTGTGTGTGAGAGAGAGTGTGTGTGCGTGTGTGTGTGGTATTGGGTGGGGGAGGGGGGGTGATATATTAATATATATATTTTTTAATGTGATAACAATGCTATGTACTCTCATTTGCTATTCAACAGCATGGTATTTACTTTTTTACTAAATATAAATCTGAACATAAAGATGATATTTAACATTGCAAATATAGGTAATTGCATATATGAAAAGGAAAAATTAAAAGAAACAAAATTTAAACAAAATTTACCACATATTGTATGTAAATTAGGGGTATTAATATAAACTTCCCTACAATTTAAAAACAGGAAAGAAAATGTGAAAACAATTAGTTTCTATAATAAAAGACCTTAATTGAGGCTTTCCTGAAATGTCAGATAAAAACACCACTTCAAATAGCCCCTAAATTTTGATCCATCCATGCATTTTAGGGTTTTATAAAAGTTTTATACTGCAAGAAGATGTGTTTTATAAATTGTAATGTGCTTTGAAAAACCTAGACAGATTGTTTTCATTTTCATCCAGAGGTATCGCTGAGTAATGGCTTAATAACACCAGATCATGAGATCACTGATAAGCAGGGGTGTAAAATTGCATTGATGCATCATGATGCCTCAATCTGAAAATAAAAATTCAATGCAGCATCAATCACAGAATTTAAAGGTGAATCGTGACATTTTATTTGTATTTTCTTACATTTTAAAATGTGTTCTCTTATCCCAGCTTAATATGTAGAGACAACTATAGAGAAGCCATTCATAGGTTGATTCCTCCGAAAAGAGTAAACTTGTAATGTATTTGGTAGCTTTGTGTGGTTTTGCTTTTTGTGTATGAACTCTTATTTATAATATGGACTCTTATTTTGATAGCCTTGTGTTAACTGATCCCCAAGTTCCTGTTTCCTGTCTTTCCAATGCCCTGGTGTTTCTAGTTTGCCATTAGTTTCATGTGTATTTAATCCCTCTTGTTTCCATTGTTCATTATCTGGTCTTTTCCTTTAAGGCTGTATCGTTGGCGAGTGTACTTTTATTATTGTTAGTTCTTTGTATTATTTATTATTGTATCTGTATAATAAAATCTTGGATCCTAACACCCTTCTCTCTAAGTACCAATGTTACAAAACTGTGGCACTACCAAAACATTGCTGTTTGTTAGAGCATATTTGGGAAACCGTTTGAAAAATGTTTTATTTCTGCAATTACATAAGTGATGCCAGTGACACATAATAGATTATTACTATTTGTAATTATTATTATAACCTGTTGCTGTTATTAAAGCAATATTATGAGCAAGAGTGCTATATGGCCCTATATCAGCTCCGCTGTGATTGCCTGCACAATTTTGAGTGTGATATTGCTTTTATACAACATTTCAACAAACAATTAAATAAAAACATTTGGAAAAACACACTTGTGCATGGAACTACTATCTTACAGCGTGGATAAAGATCTGCCGTTGCTAATTATTAATTATTATTATCACCTGAGGCTGTACAATATAAAAATAAAGTCTTCCATTGAACTCGTATCAGCCATATCACAAGTTTCACCTATTACATTTATAAGTGTAGTACAGTGCAAACATTAATAAAACACTTGAACATTTTTATTAAAATATTCTGGTATTGGTTGAGGCAATTGAGCCCCATGTTCTTTATGTAAAACACTTAGTGTCAGCTGTAGTGTCAGAATATAGTGGCGCTATAAGTGTCAAATTCATACATTCAAAATATGTAAATAAAAGTGTGATTATCTTCAAAGCAAGTAATATTTCAGTGTTTAATCATATAACATTATATCAACATGAAAATAGAAAATAGACTCCAGTTATGATCACACACAGGTGATATCTAGGTAAGCTAAAATCATGAGATTCATCTGCCAAAAGAGCAGTGCTGAAGCTCGACTTGCGTTAATGTTGTTCCGCAAATTGCTTGTAATTAACTTCCAACCACAGATGTCGCTAGAGAGGACAAAGTTACTAGTGCAGCTTGTCATAATTTCCAGCCCTCATGTTGTTCCAACCCTGTGTGACTTTGTATTTTGAGGAACCCAAAAGACATAGACAGAAAGTTAGGGACTGACAGTCTCAGTCACCTTTCACTTTTGAAATATGGATTCGAAAATAGTATGCAGTGAATGTAAATGGAGACTAAGGCTTACATTCTGTCTAATATCTCCTTGATTGCGGTGCATAAAAGAAAGTCATATGGTTTGAAACAACATGAGGGTGTATGATGACAATTTCCAATAATAAGAAGAATGATTATTATTAGTATAATTTACATATATGCATTTGGCAGACACTTTTATCCAAAGCAACTTACAGTTCAATTATTACAGCGACAATTCCCCTGGAGCAAAGTGCCTTGCTCAAGGACACAATGGTGCTGGCTGTGGGGATTGAACCAGCAACCTTATGTGCTTTAGCCCACTACGCCACCACCAGCAATACAATGTGTATTATGTAATGGAATATTGGGGTGTAAATGCCCATTATGTTATATGTGGAAGTAACTAGTTACTCGCTACTTGAGTATTCTTTTAATTGGATACTTTCTTACTCCTACTCAAGTAATTTTAAGATTACCACTTTAACTTCTACTTGAGTAATTATTTTTTAAAGTAATTTTACTTTTACTCACGTAAAAGATTTTGACTACCCACCTCTGAGTCAGAGACAATATAATGACTTCAAAGAAACCGTGCGCTGACTGGAAGAACTGATTCCGTGAACGTCAATCCTCAACTCAACTGGCTCATAACACAAAAATGGTCTTCTCGCCACCTGTTGGCTAAAACCTTTAATGTCACATGAGTAAATGAAAGGACATCTGCATGCCACGAACACAAGCGGAGTGATTCAAACAGTAAAGCTAACGAGTGCTGCTGCATTTATTTTAGCCTATTTTTAAGATGTATCCATTTCAATTTAATAACAAATTTCCATCTAAATTAATTGGCTAATCTTTAACTAAATAAATTGTATAAATCTTAAAAAATGCAAGTTTTATTAATTACATTCTTCAAGACTATTCAATTCAATTTGATGGAAATTTGTTATTAAATTGAAATGAATATATCTTAAAAATAGGCTAAAATATTTTTGTGAGTGCTGTTCTGAGACATCAGCACTTTTAGAACGGCTCTCGTCCAATCAGTTTCAAAGACTGGAACTGTCTGTTGTATAATAATCTATATAATAATTACAACTGAACTAAATGTTCATATCTTATCTGCAATACTTGACCTTTATTTAAATTGTAAAATCTACCAAATGTAGATCCTTAATCTACTTCAGATGCAAATGCATTAGATTTTTAAAAAATAATTATAATTTGTACCACAATAATCAAGCGACACTAAACCAAATTGTGTCCAGATTTCATTATGCATTAGTATTATTATATAGTAAACAATCGTTAAAAAAATACTAACATAAATTACGAATGAATCACTCAGCAAATTTACACTCCTATTGAAAAGCATGTCATCAATGCTAACATATGTGCCTCTCTTCTATGTCTCCCTCTGCTTTTTCCCAAAATGCCCAACCCATATCCACCCTATCTTCCATGCTGCCAGCCAGCCATGTGACATGTCTAGCTATAAAAAAAAAACACTCAAGTGTGGGTGTGATGTGGAGAAAGAGCTGATATGGCTTTTAGATCGATTGTACTAATAGTAAGGGTGAGCAGTGGTGTGAGGGTCAAAATAAAGGAGACTTTAGTGAGGGAGTGGTCTAACAGTCTGGCTGGAAGATTGCTCTCATAAACATCCAACTCGTCACAATCTAGAGTAAGGGGTGGCAGGTGTGCACCTTGGAATGATTGCTTACAGGAAGATATATTTATCTGGTGAATGATATGGACATTTTTGCAGGGCTGTTAGACACTGGACTTTGTGGAGATTTTCAGGGTCATGAAATTGTTAAGATGAATAAAGCATGAAATATAAACATCTGCTGTAAACTTAAGAGACACTAATTACCTCTTTCCTGACAATCTGTCTCATTTTATTCACATAGATGAACCATGGGCTCATGAAAAGCAACTCCCTGTTGCTGCAATTGTAGGGACTGAGCTTGTATGCTTGTGTGTGGGTGTGTTTTTGCATGCAACAATGGTTGGTGTGTTTTTTCTTCCTTAATTACTAAAATTACAGAAGGCGTGATTAGTGCTGTGGTAATTTTGATGGAAAGCAATCTTTTTTGCAGTAATTTCAGCAGTATCTGGTAAGAAATTGTTTATTGATTAATTTAACAGGGCACTTTACATTTCTGTACAAACTCATAAATTATGTTTTTTGTTGTTGTACTTTATCAATTATAGATGCTCATTCTACCACCTCAAAATGTAATAGCTATCAATTTGAAAGTATGAAAGTTGTGTAATGTCTATTCTCCAAGCAATAACCGCTATCATAAAATTGACGTCAAAGCTATAGCTCAGTTATAGCTCAGTGTTTCACCATTCTGATCCTGGTATACCTTGGGAGCACAAAAAAAAGTTACTTTTGGTTCGGGTATTAAAATAGCATGATAAAATATATAATTTAAAAGAAAAATCTCATCTGTGCTGCATCTGAACTTCTTGGTTACTAGAGGGAACGAGACATGTGTCGATGTAGTGACACTACGGGTCGCTCTTGGGAGCCCCAAACACCTCTGATCTTTGAGAAGAGGCCAATGGGAATTGGCGAGTGGAATTTGCATGCCACTCCCGCGGACATATGGGTATAAAAGGAGCTGGCTTGCAACCACTCATTCAGGTTTTACACTGAGGAGCCGAGATAGGGTTCTGGCCATTTCAGTGGGTAGCTCAGCGGTGTGGTAAGAGGGACACAACGTCTCGTTCCCTCCATCAGGGAACAGAGGTTACGACAGTAAACAAGACATTCCCTATCTGTCACTCACTCAGTGTTGTGTTGATGTAGTGAAGCTAGGGGTCCCTATACAAAATGCCCCAACCAACTGAACTGTGTTATGTGGACTGGCGGTGCAGGTGTGGGAAGGCCACTGCATGCCTCGTAGCAAGTGCACCCGGCCCCCACGTAACCTCCCCAATGCCCCACAAGTGTCGTACAGCCACTCACATCCCAGGGATAAGATAAACTCATAGTGGGGACAGACCATGCCAGCCGTGGCCTGGACCGCAGAGATAACGTGTGAAGAATACGTCACATGGACTTACCGACCGGCAGTATTGCATGTGGAAGAAGTCCCGCAATACTGCCGGAGAGGAGAATCTCTACAAACATGGTGACCGGAGGCAGAGGGAGCTCTGCCCAAGGGACACATGGATTTACCAACAGGGAAACCGTACTGCAGAAAATACATCACAAGGGGTTACCACAGATAACCAGCACATGTGGAGCACTTACCCCAGTACAGGGCATACTAGCACACATACTGGGCCCGGCTACTAATTCCTCTGCTGAAATCGCCTGACATGGCCGTGGAGTGTGCTCATAATCCCAAAGGGGAGGGCACACCCTGGGCATGGTATGCCAAAACGATGGCATCCACGATCCAGAGGGCAAGCCTCTGTTTGGAAACAGCGTTCCCTTTCCGCTGTCCGCCAAAGCAGACAAATAACTGCTCAGAGCGTCTAAAGCTCTGCGTGCGGTCCAAGTAGTTGCGCAAAGCACGCAACGGACACAGCAATGACAAGGCTGGGTCTGCCTCCTCGCGGGGCAGCACTTTCAGGCTCACCACCTGATCCCTAATAGGGGTTGTGGGAACCTTAGGCACATAGCCAGGTCGGGGTCTCAAGATCACATGAGAGTACTCCGGACTGAACTCAAGGCAGGTGTCACTAGCAAAGAATGCCTGCAGGTCCCCAACTCTCTTGATGGACGTGAGCGCAGTCAGGAGGGCAGTCTTCAATGAGTCAGCCTTTAGCTCAACTAACTCGAGGGTCTCAAGCTGGGCTCTCCGCAGGCCCAGCAGGACCACGGACAGATCCCATGAGGGAATGAGGTGTGGCCTAGGAGGATTTAGCGATTGATAGCTCATCCTGGTCTCAAGCCCCAAATGAAACATCAAACTCGCCCTGGGGCGAGCTGCCTGTCTCATCCCAGAACTCGACCGGGGCATACGAGCGTACTGGGGAATGGGAGGTCCATGGCGTATTACCCGGTGTAACCACTCCCATTGGGGTCCCCAAATCGCCCGCAGTGATAACTGTCATGGCCTCATACCCGTAGGTAGAAGGACCAGGGCGAGGAGCGGCTGGAGTGGCTTTTCCCCTTAAGAAGGAAAGCCATGACCGTAACATTGTCATGGTCATGCTCTCGCAGTGAGAGATTCCTCCGAGCCATCCAAGAACGCTGTCTCAGCATGACTGTAGACCAGACACAAGAGGCAGAGATTGTGGCAATCAGAGGTGGAAAGGTAACAACAGCAACCAGGAACTATACACAGACGGAAAGGAATCTTTAAAAAGACACTCTCTGTCAGTGCAACTCTTTTAGAGAAAAATATACTATCTTATTATTAGAATATATACTCTCTTTTAGCTTTCGATACACATAGGGGCATTCTCTGCACTTATTCATGCACGAGGGGGAGAAACCACTGAAATGCGTCATATATCTATCAGCATACGCAGAGGTGAATGGAACGGCAGTGGAATTCAATTAATGAATTCAATGAATGAACACCGCTCGGCTCCGAAGAAAAAAAACTGAATAAGTGGTTACGAGCCAGCTCACATCGACACAACGTCGAGTGAGTGACAGATAGGGAACAGGGAGTTTTACCCTCTCAACAGCTGGTGCAGTCTCTGAAATTGCTATATGTATATGTGTTTGCCTAGAAATGGCTTGTCCATCTTTCTTGGAATCAATTGTATCTCATCATTCCATATGGCACATGCTCAGACTTGCTGAGGCCTCCACTCTGTGAAAGTAAGATGTAGGTAGTAGTTACTAGCCATTCCCATGGGCCTGATCTTAGCTCAATGGTTCAGGGCATTTCTGTTGTGGCTGATAACAGGCTAGTACTTAAAATGTAGATGGTCAGCATAAAATCATGGTCTTGACTCTTGCTGCTAGTTCTTTGATTTACAAAAACATCTATATTTTGGCAGCTGGAACCAGCAGATCTTTCCACATTGTCCCACTTGACTTCTGTAATTTCAGATTCCATCTTATACATTTTATTGGTGGATTTACAGTATTTTGTTTCACAAAAGTTTGAAGATTTGTGAACAAAAAAAGACTCCTCAATATGGGAGCAAACAATGTAAAAAATACGTCTTCCAGATGTAAACACACTTATCAAATAGACATCTTGGTTATGTACATATGCTATCAGTGTATTAAAACAGGAATTTGGGGTGGAACACAGAATCCATTCATGAATCGTCTGCAATATGTCTATAAGACGTATGTCAATAAGACTTTCAGCAGCTTTTAGATGTTTCTGATTTGGAATGTTTTTAAATCTGATCTTTTTAAGATTTTTACCAGCTGTTAATTAGATTGTGTTAGATTGAAAAACAAATAGCCAGTAGTTTATACTGTATAGTCATTTTGAACAAAATCCTGACAAAAGGGTGTTTTTGAGTTTGTTGTGGTGATATGAAAATTCTTGCCAGAGCTAATTTCAGGAAAACTTTGTACCTTACTGTCATTGGTCCACAACACATCACCGGTGGATGATATCTACTTTGACACCAACATCTTTTTCTGGTTAATTACTTAATTCAGTCAAAATCAGTCTATCTATATGAACACACTGGTGTGCATGTTGGCACCCTTTTATACACCCCTCTTTACAGCAGTATTTATATCTTTCTTTAAAAAAAAAACAATTATAAAAAACTTTTTCATGATCGTATGTGGATTCTATTAGCAAAATTCATCATAAAATACAATAACAGTTGGTAACGGGTGCATATTATGACATACTTGTACAGTATAGTATGTTAGCATTAGCATAATGAATGAATGCAGAATGTGAACATGACAAATTACACATCTACTGCATACAGTATATATTACTTTAAATCATCATCGAGTGGTTAAAACATCTTTTTTACTTATCTCAACTCAATTGTATTCATAGAATAAGGGAGGATGTCATTGATAACACACCCTTACAAAAAATCTAAACTACCAGCAAACTTGCAGATAATTTGCCACTTGTTATTTTCACATACAAATGAGCCTTTGATTCACAGCAAATGTTTGCCAGAAGTTTGCAGCTCTTCATTGGTAGTGGTGAATCCTCGGCAAACCTTTGGTAACTATTGACAATTTTCCGCAAGTTTGCCACAAAGCTCATTTGCATGTGAAAATTATCAGTGGCTAATTTGTGGCAAGTTTGCCATGAACTCTTGATTTTCATAGGGATGTCACACTGGTTTTACATGTAGTCTGTCAGTACAGCATGCGTCTCATATTTAAATGTTCTTCTAAATGGCAGCCCTAGCATGGGATAGTGTCCAAATGTTCACAAACAGTTTATCATTGCTATGATGTTTCGACCTTCTTTTTTAGCACTTTCTAGCTTCTAGTTCTATTTAGCTAAAAGCAAAACTTAAATGAGAAGGCCTACAGTAAAAAAAGAAAAAAAAAAAAAAAAAAAAAAAAAAAATATATATATATATATATATATATATATATATATATATATACTGTTTTCCTGAAAGTTCAAGCCAGTAAGCCATTTCGAACCATCGAATAAAACTCAAAAACTTGAGTTATCCTTTTGGCATAAAAAAAACAATACTCAAAAACTTGAGTTATCCTTTTGGCATAAAAAAAACAATATTGTTTTTTTTTATGCCAAAAGGATAACTCAAGTTTTTGAGTTTTATTCGATGGTTCGAAATGGTTTACTGGCTTGAACTTTCAGGAAAACAGTCAATACATCGTTAACACCTTGCTGCCATTGGTCCACTACACGTCATTGGTGGCTGTGACCTGGTGCTCCACCTACTTCGACACCAACATCTTTTTCTGGTTAATTACTTCACAGTCAAAATCAGTCTGTCTAAAGAAGAATAAATTGTTTTTCTGTAGATGGACTGATGAGAATTTGATTTGAGTCATGAGACTGATTATTCTCTCTCTAACCCATCACATTGATGGATAAAAAAAATGTGAACAGGGATGTAGCAAACACAGACAGAGGGAAATAGTGCAGTAAACCACTTAAAATGTACTCAAGTAAAAGTATACATATTTTTAAATACTTAATAATGTACAAAAAATTGATATATTAATTAAAGTAATGAGAGTACTTGTAATTAGTTACTTGAGACACCTGATCATACCAAACAGGATTGCAGTTTGAAATACATGAAAAAGAACTTAAACTAAAAAGATTATAATAATCATGTGCACTGAACCCTCCATATTGTTTTAGGAACATAATCAGCTGTCTCACAAACAATTGCAGCTTCAAATCAAGAGGGAATAAAGGGTAATTTTAATTAAGTGTAAGTGTATTTAGTATGCAGACACTGAAATGAATGCTCCACAAATTTAGTGACCTTATGTGCTGAAACACATCATGTGCAGAGGGGGTGGAAGAATGGGGACAGAGGTGAGACAGTTCAGCACAGACGACAAGCTGTTTTGCTTTTCTGACAGCTCCGCCAGCCAAGACACATGCACTTTTTCTCAATGGCTTGCTCACCCTCTTCTTGGACAAATCTTAACCAATTAGTAGGCTTAGTACTGCTGCTTACAAGATAACCACTCACTCTTAATTGAATTCCCACACTTAAAGGATTATTCCGGGTTCAATGCAAGTTAAAGGGTCACAAAACCCCCCCTGTCTCCAGCACAGTTGAGCTCTTACCACATTTTTGCGTCACAGTACTATCAACTCTCTCAGCTGACTGATGGTGCTTGAGAGTTTGAAGCGCTGGTCACGTGCATGGCAACTACTCACTTGTCACAGGGCAAAGGCAGCACCTTCTCTGAAGCCTAAACCACATACGTCATGACCTGTGACATTGATTTTATGTCCATTTAAATCCCGGAAGACGAAAATAGCCAGAAAAATCCATAAATTTACCCTTTTCATCTTTAAATTAAAAATAAACTATGTTGACATTCTCTGTCCCTGTGTGCAAGACATAAAGTATATACCTGTTAACATCTCAAAAAATGTGTTGGAGTGTTTCATGACCCATTATGCTCAATTGACAGCTTTTGTGGCATAATGTTGAATACCATAAAAATTAATTTAGACTCATCACTCCTTTTCTTTCAATTAAGCAAAAATCGAGGTTACAGTGAGGCACTTATATTGGAAGTGAATGGAGCCAATATGGATTTGAAGGCAGAAATGTGAAGCTCATAATTTTATATAAGCACTTACATTCATTCTGTTAAAACAGGTTTATTATTTGATCTGTAAATTTGTTTAAATCATAATTTTTACAGTTATTTTAGGGTTCGTAAACATTACATTGCCATGGCAACGAAGTTATGACATTGGCCATAACTTTACACAGAAAATATTTCTATGTGGTTTTGTGACACTGAAATCATGTTAACATGTATTTTGTTTGCCATACTTTTAAAACAGCGAGTATTTTAACGTTTACAGATTGGCCCCATTCACTTCCATTGTAAGTGCCTCACTGTAAACCAGATTTATTCATTTTTTTAAAGAAAGGAGGGGCAAGACAAAATTAATGTTTGTGGTAATCAAAATCATGGCACAAATGCTGTTGATTGAGCTTAACTCGATTTAACCCATAATATTCCTTTAAATGTATGCTTTCATACAGAGATATATATACAGTGTATTCAGAAAGTGTTATTTTTTTTTTTTTCAAATTATTTCATGTTGCAGCCTTATGATAAAAACTTTTCACATCAATCTACATGGCATACCCCATAATGACAAACCAAAAAACTAATTATTGATGACTTGAAAAAACTGAAATATCACACTGACATAAGTAATCATACCCTTAAATCTACTTAGTTGAAGCACCTTTGGCAGCGATTACAGCCTCAAGTCTTTTTGGTTATGATGTAACAAGCTTTGCACACCTGAATTTGGGGATTTTCTGACATTCTTCTCTGAAGATCCTCTTAAACTCTGTCAGGTTGGATGAAGATCGTCGGTGGACAGCCTTTTTCAGATCTCTCCAGAGATGTTCAATAGGGTTCAACGGAGGCTGGGCCACTCAAGAACATTAACAGAGTTGTCCCTAAGCCACTCTTGCATTGTCTTGGCTGTGTGCTTAGGGTCATTGTCCTTTTGGAAGGTCCTGAGCAGTCTGGACCAGGTTTTTATAAAGGATACAGTATCTCTGTATTTTGCTGCATTCGGTTTCCTTCAACCCTGACCAGTCCCTCAGTCCCTGCCGCTGAAAAACACCCACACAGCATGATGCCACCACCCCATGCGTCACCGTTGGGATGGTGTTGGGCAGGTGATGAGCGGTGGCCTGGTTTTCTCCAGATATGATGCTTGGAATTGAGACCAAACAGTTCAATCTTCATTTCATCAGACCAGAGAATCTTGTTTCTCACAGTCTGAGAGTGTTTTTTTATGTGTCTTGCACTGAGGAGAGGCCTGGCCGTCTGGCCGCTCTGCCATAAAGCCCAGATCGGTGGAGTGTTGCTGTGATGGTTGTCCTTCTGCAAGTTTCACCCATCTCCACACATGATCTCTGGAGCTTAACCAGAGTGACCATCAGGCTCTTGGTCACCTCTCTTACCAAGGTCCTTCTCCCCCGATTGCTCAGTTTGGCGGGGCGGCCAGCTCTAGGAAGAGTTCCAAACTTCTTCCATTTAAGAATTATGGAGGCCACTGTGCTCTTGGGAACCTTCAATGCAGCTAAAATATTTGTGTAGGCTTCCACAAATCTGTGCCTCGACACAATCCTGTTTCTGAGCTCTGCAGGCAGTTCCTTTGACCTCATGGCTTGGTTTTTGCTCTGATATGCATTTTCAGCTGTGAGACCTTATATAGACAGGTGTGTGCCTTTTCCTATCATGTCCAATCAATTGAATTTGCACAGATGGACTCAAATAAAAGTCCATCTGTAGAAACATCTCAAAGATGATCCAGAGAAATGTGAAGCACCCGAGCTAAATTTCAAGAGTCATAGCAAAGGGTCTGAATACTTGTCAATGTGAGATTTCATTTTTCTTTTTAAAACATTTTTATCAAGTTTATAAAGTTATCAAAAATCTGGTATGGAGTATAGATATGATGTGGAAAAATGCAATAATTTAATGCATTTTTGCATAACAAAATGTCAAAAAATTAAGGGGTCTGAACACTTTCTGAATGCACTGTAAATATCCAAACATTACATTATTTAAGCAGTACTTCCTAAAAATGTTTGTAAATTCTAATCATACTCTACATGGCCAAAGCTTGTTGAAAATTTGGTTACCATCATATTTGAACCATCAGCTTTATTCCCTCCCTATGCTGCTGTTCAGTCTGATCACACTGAATTCACACTGACAAGAAAGTTATGCTGCTAACATCGGCCTGTGTTTACTGAAATTAAAACCACTGCCTCCAGTGGCCGAAGCTAAATGTGTTGCAGAGGTGAACTGTGTACAGGGTGGCACCAACACGGTGTAGTATTTTTGTTGTAAATGCTGTAATACAGTCAACAGGAATGCATATTTTCTTAACCCTTCTCCCCAACTCAAACCCAAACTCTAAACATAACCATCAATGAAGTACAAAATTTAATTTTAGAGCAAAAATGCAACTTCCAAATCGCTCCCGTCATTGTTTATGTAAAAGCAATTACTTCCTTGTTCCCTGGAGACGAGTTCTCTAATGCCAGTTGAACAATGCGCTAGTACCAAAGGGAAAGGTGAACATCTGAATTTATGTAAAAATGTTTGATAGGATATGATCAGTAATTTTAGAATAATATGGTACATGAATATTCTGTAACAGCATGTCGATGTTGTGCTGTAAGACCATTTAAAGCAACTCAGGATTTTCCATGGTTACAAGGAATTGAATAGATCCTAAAATACATTAGCATTTGCTTTGTCTAACATACACACACACACACAGAGGGAGAGAGAGAGAGAGAGAGAGAGAGAGAGAGAGAGAGAGATTTATTATAGATCAGTAATAACATATTCCACGAGTGGTAAATAAATTATGATCCCCAGAATAAATGAGGTTAATGTTTAAGGAATAGTTCACCCATATAATTGTCGTTATATTCTCACACTGATTTTGTTATAAACCCATAAAACATTCTTCTGTGGAACACAACAGGATATATTTTAAAGAGCATCGCAAAAAGTAACCACATGTGTCAAAAAGGTAATACATGCAACTCAATGAACAGAATTAATTGAATGAATAATTCACTCTTAAATCACTCTTAAATCAACAGCTTTTGTGTCTTGACATCATTACATTCACAAGGTCACAGGATGCAGAAGAACCAATGAGTTTTGACGTTATTGACATGTCGCAATATTTGATATTTTATGTCTTCAGAAGATTTGGAATATGAAGCATGTGTTTCACACTTCTGTAGGGTTTTTTTTTTTTTACTTTAAAGTGAGTCACCATCAACTGCTATTGTTTCAGCTTTTGCAACATTCTTTAAAATATCTTATTTTGTGTTCTGCAGAAAATGTTTTATTTATGCAGGTTTCACATGAGGGTGTGTCAGGGCCCTGTGCCTGTACAGCAGTGACTGGGTGTCCCACATACATAATCATTTGTTTAATGGCATTTGCTACAAGTTTGATTGATTTTGAGCAGAAGCAGAACTACGTGGGTGTTTACACAGTCACATCTCTGTGTGCTAGTAATCCTTTCATTTCATAAAATAGGGTTTATGAGCAGTTCCTGTGATTGTTTGCGCTGTAAAATGACAGGTGGTCGACTATTGATCTATGTGCATTCTGTCATGATAGGGGAAATGATCCCAATTGCAGACAGTAGAGTCATTTATTTAAAAAAGTACAAACAGAAAACACTGGGCAAAAGAACCAAAAACAGCCCAGAAAACATCACAACACTGCTGGGAAATAAAAAAAAAGTTCACGAAGGGAACCAGAAAAAAGAACATAAGACTATGTCAAATAAAAAACAAAACCAACAGACTAAAAGCTAAACACGACAAGACCGTACAGAGCACTCATGGGAACAGAGAGGAAACCCCAGGAATACCAAGCACTAAACAGAGGAATGAGCCAGCACAGGACAGAGCACACAAGGGGAATATAAAGGGAAATAAATAAATAGGGTAATGAGGAGAGCAGCTGGGGACCAATCAACTAATAATCAGGCAGATATCAGGGTCAAGACTCCAGACAGAGCACATGGAGGAGAAAAATCACAAAAGCCTAAAACAAAACAAAGACAGGTGATAATATCTCGACACTGAATAAAAACCCAAGAGTGTCGGGAACCTGACATATTCATGCAAAACAGCCAACAGCAATAGCCTCTTTGTTGCTAACCTGTCTCAGTGTTTCATAAATATGTACAAAATCATATTATTTCCCCTATCTAAAGGAGCATATCCTACTTTTTAAATACATTTATGTTTTCCCCCAAAGACATATAATGTTTTTCAAGGTTTCTTGCACCAAAAACAGTTTTACATATTTGATACATTGTCCTGTGCTTTTAAGATTTAGATGTAAGAAATAATTGGTACATGTGAAATAAGTAAACATATGTTTCAGTTTGACTGTTGGATTCAAGTGTTGACACTGCTCCATCCTTCACCAACAGCTTGTTTGCAAAGGCTGCATTAAACTGTGACATATGAAATGTGGCACAACCACAATATTGCACTTAATAATTTAGAATAAAGAAGAATAAAATCATACTTTTTACTAATTTAAAGTACAATGGAAATATTTCTGTAAATATTTAAGTACTTAATTCTTTCTTCTCAATAAAATTAGATATTTACTGAGCCAACAAGCCAATCAAATACTTTAACTTAACTTTTATTTCTGATCTAACTATTGTTTATTTTGTAATGCAATTCTTCTAATTAAAAATAGATATTTACTGAGCCAACAAGCCAGTCAAATAATTTAAATGAACTTGTATTTTATACAGCCAATAGAATCCATTACAGTGTCAAATGTGATTTGCAACTATGGTCATTCTTCTTGTAAGAAGATCTCTCACCTCGTAGAGGCACCAGAGAGTCTATGACCCAAAGCAATTGCCAGAGCTGGGTAGATTACTTCTAAAATGCAATTTGGTTTTAAAATTGTAATCAGTAACGTAATCACTTCTATTGTATATTTTGGTATTTAAATCAAATTTCATGCTTTTGGATCTGAACTCTTGTTTATTTTATCATGCATTTCAGCAGGATAATCTATACCATTAATGCTTCTTAAAAGCATTAAATGAATCAAAATATGAGAATTGATGTGTGTTTTACTCTCAATTTGTCAGTAACTGAGTAAAAGGGCACTTAAAGGGAAATTAAACACAAAAACACATTTTAATTTATATTTATGTTTTGTCTAAGATGGCAGAAAAAGATTATGTGAATTATTCTTAATTAGAAAAGGATGTCTTCCAGGTTTCAATTTTGTTTGGTCCAGACTTTCAGAATAAAAAATCTGTAAAATCCTAATCAATAAAATGTGTACATAGTACTTCACAGCTGTGAGAAGAATTAGGTAAACATTCTGATTACTGAGTAACAAATTGAATCAAATGACAATTACTTGATTTTTGTAATCTAATTATATTTCAAGTAATCTGTTACTACCCAGCACTGGCAATTGCTTTACTTAATGCATCAATGCATTTTAATTGTTGATGATGGGCAAACATGACTTGAGTCGATATTCAAAATATAAACAACTTCTACAAAATAGTTTTTGAATGTAAGTTTCAGATGAACTACATTTGATATGGCTTAGATCCTTACAAAGCCAGGACACTGATAAAAATGTGTTTAAATAGGTTTCTTTTACAAAGTTTGTGCATCAAATGTACTTAGTAAATGAAATAAAGTACTTGCAGGTGACTGCAATCATAGTTAAAATCATGTTTATTTTTTTCCACTGTTAAAACACTTTCTCCAACCAGTTTAGGCATCTAATGTATAAGCCACAAACACTGTGGCGCTTTCAAAATATTACTCACTGGCTCAACCAATGGTGTGAGTTTGGGGCAGATCTATCTGTTTGAGCATTTGTGAAACATACATTTTAAAAACAGTCTTCAAACATCTTGAGCTTTAATTAACAAAACCAACATGATCACAAGCAAAATCGACATGTTCCTTTTGAATATTCATGTATGAATTTTCAATTCATGACAAGTGGCATCTTCCATCAGACATTTTTATAACAATTTAATCATAATCATCTTTTCCTCTAGCTCTATTGATAGTGTGTTGCGTGAGCAATCTCAGAGATGAGAGTTCTGGTCCCAAGGAAATCAGTAAGTGAGTGCAGATAAACAATTGCATAAACAAACCCTAACCTCAGCTGGTGCATTTTCTCTGTAAAATGTAATTTTTTAATTAACTGATGGTTAGGTTTAAGGTTAGGGTTTTGATTGGGGTTTAGGGTTAATGAAATATGTATTCCTGTTGAAAAATGCAGTATCACGACACAGCACCCTGTTGGCAGGTCTTCGGGATTCCCCCCTGAGGCTTTGGCACTGGTAGAAGTGTGGACTGAGCCTAAAGAAATTGCGTAATCTGTCCTCATGGCGCATGGGGTGCAATGGCAAGGATGTTACATGGCTCTTGCCACCCTCACTTTGCGGTTAACCATTGTAATCAATGCCCGCTAGCAGTGTTCTAGTACTCGAGTTCCCTAGTCCTAGACCATATTTTCATGGTCTTGGTCTTGTAATGGACTTGTGAGCAATTTGACTCGGTCTTGACTCGAACTTGAACAAGTGTGGACTTGGACTTAACCTCGAGTTTAGTCGAGTTCCTTTTAAAAAAAAATATACAATGAAACCTTCAACTTATCTGACAAAATTTTTGACTGATAATATCAGAGATCTTGACGTCTTGTCTCACATTTCAATACGCTGAGTAGAATCAGAACTAGTGATGCCTAGTTCACAAATAAATCATTCTATTCTTTTCAGCAAATTGGCCAAACGGGTTAGCTGTACATACCCCAAAATGAAATCTTGCAGGCAAATGTAAGCAATAATGCTTACTTTACTTACAATGAATGAAATATAGTAGTGCAGTTGAGGATATTTTTAACTAATTGAATGTAAATGTTTAGATTGTCATATTTAATACATTATTGTTAGGTTTTTAGGCCCATTTTAGCTACTTTATTTTGTAAAGCAGAAATTATAAATGTTAAAATAATAAATTAGGTTTATTTGACTTATGCTATAGTTCCTATAGTTCTTTAAACCTTTTAAGACAGTCATAAAAACATTTGTCTTAGACAAGCATTTACTGGTCTCGGTCTCTTGACTCGTACTCGACCCTCTTCTGATCTTGGTCTTGATTCAAACTCAACCTACTCTGGTCTCAGACTGGACTTTGACTCATTGAGCTGGTCTTGACAACAACACTGCCTAAACGCTAATTAGCTGAGATGCTGGAACAGTGAGTCAGAGGCCACAGATGACCGTAAATGTCGATAAGATCACACTGGTGTGCAAAATTATCACCTAATTAATCTCTTTGACTGTCACCTGCCTTTCTCTGAATCTCATAATTGAACTCTTTGAATGCTTTAGGCCTCTAATTCATGTCTGTCCCAAAAAAATTATATTACTGGTTCAAAACAAGTTAAACTCATTCGACAGCATTGGTGGCATACATATCATTACCACAAAAAAATATTTCTACTCATACCTCCTATTCTTTAAAAAAAAAAGCACAAATCTGGGTTACCGTAAGGCATTTACAATGGAAGTGAATGGGGTCAATGCGTAAACGTTAAAATACACACTGTTTCAAAAGTTCAACAGGATATTGATACACAGGTTTTTAACAGAAACACTAATGTAAGTGTTTTTATAGAATTATAAGCTTTACATTTCTGCATTTAAATCCTCTTAAGTGCCTAGCTGTAACCTTGATTTTGTTTTTTTTACCGAAATAATTTTTTGCGGTAATCATCGTAAGGCCACAAAGGCTGTCGAATGAATTTAACTTATATTAAACCTTGAATATTACGAGTCATGTCTGACTAACATCAAAGTGCTGGGCTGGTTGTACATTATGAATGAGGTGGATCTGACAATATGTGTTTAAGAGAGGGTGAATTTTCATGATTCATCTAGTTTCCGGTATCACAGTATCTCTGATAATGAGTCCATTATACAATCATGATTAAAAGTGTTTGCAAAAAACTAGCTTGAAGGAATTTATGGGTGAACTGTGCTACGTCATATGAAACACCAAAATGCAAGGGCTGAAATTTATGCACTTTGTATATTTTGCTGTTTTTGAAAATGCGAAGTATACATATGAGTCATAGTTGTAGCAGGTGCCACACAGCACCTTCTTCGTGGCTGAATTTTATGACGTAGTGGTGCACTACCACAGCTCTCCCAGATGTATTATTCTGAGCACGTATAGTGCTGCTTCCTGCCGTTATATCTTAATGAATCCTTCTGGAGGCTTCCTTCTCCCTTTTACCTCCCGACCACTACTCTGCCTCCCTCTCACTACCTATTTTTTCTCTCCATCTACTTGTCTCTTTTCTCCCGTGACTAAATGAAAAAATAAATAAATAAATAAATCACATTGTCATTTCAACCTTTCTCTTTCAAAGCACAGTAATATTAAAACTTACTGTGATTCTACATTTATTTATCACCATACAAGTAAAATATATCTTTTGGACAGAAAATTAAAAAGGCTTCTACAAAGAGAACAATTTTAGTTTTTTTATAAACCCGGTGGTGGCTGATACAAAAATACTGTTATACGACAGGCACTCAAGAACACACTACAAATATATCTCTAGGATAGGCTACAAATAGCTGGCAATTTTTCTCACAGAGAAAAATACAATATACTGTATACACATTTATGAAAAAAAACAACAGATATACATAGCAAAAAAACTAAACAAACACACAACAAATCTTAAGTACATAAATAGTGCGAATAGAACCAACTTAATATCCAAATACTGATAATGCTTTTCTTTTTGCTTAATCTACGGCACATTCAGTTGTTCTTGGACCGGCACTCACATAAACTAAACTGTGTTGTGAAAACTGATTTACTGCTGACATGTCAATATATATGTTATGATTCATTTCCCTACTGCTCTACTCTGTATTACATTATGCAGGTGAATTCATTTATTACCTCAATGCTCATACACACATTCAGACACACAGCCTTTATGGAAATAAATGCAGGCAAGTAGGTAAATTGTGATGTACACAACACTGTCCCTCTAAATCACCAGATTTTTCTTCGCAGAAGTAACTTGACAGACAAAACCTCAAGCAATAGGTAATAGCAAATTAACAGTCAAGAACTAGAACCACATCTTTGATGCAACACAAATACTTAATCATGCACAAATGTCAGTGTAAATATACTCTCTAATCATAATTAATTTAATTAAAATGTAAAACATGTCATGCAAAACACAAATTCACATGTGCTTGTACTTCTACAATTAAAGTAGTCACCCTGTAATGTTGTGGCAATAAATAAATAAATAAAATGACCTGCAGTCAGTTGCTCAGAGATTTCCTTTGTTTTGCTGTGCATCCTTTTGTTACTGACCTCTGACCAGTTTTCCCCAACTCCAAAAATGTATTTTCTCTTCTCATAAACACCTAAAAGGGATAGTTCACCCCAAAATGAAAATTCTGCCATTCTTTTGTCCGTAAACTTAAAAGATGTTAGGCAGAATGACAGCCTCAGTCACCATTTACTTTTATTTTATAGAATAATATGCAATGAATGTGAATGGTGATTTTGGCCGTTTCCACCTGGTACTAAGATTTCGGGTGATGAGATCACATGTGGTCAGCCCTAAATACAGGTCTAAAAGGGGTATAAAACGTTTTGTGTTCAGATCTCTGTAACCTCATATGAATGTGGTCAAAAACGCATGTGACCACATCACATTTGAGGTGTAAACAGTGATCCGTCCTGTTTGCATCCCAGCAGCAGTGAAGTGTCACCCCTCACCTGTCTATCAACCACTGCTCTATAGCAAGAGTTTAAACTTTGCCATTTACAAGCGGCTTTAAAAGCAAGTAACCATCCAATCTGAAAATTTGTAAAAGCGGGTACATACACAATAACAAGAAGTTCACGGATCATTTTTAGAGTGTCTGATATCAAGTCAGATGAGAAGCATGAACACCTGAAGCTCCTTTAAGTAATCCACTAAAATAACAGATAAATCTGCTTGACATGTTGCGTTTGTGCTTAGATAAAATTTAATCCGCATCTGGGAGAGCACGCTGTTTTTTTCTAACATTGTTGCGCTTTAATATCATGCAGTAACACACTGACATAGTGATTGATGTAGGTCGTCATGAAACAGAGACCCTCCCCTCCAAATCCAAACATAAGTGGTAACAGACACTTAAAGTCTCCTGTTTCTCCAATCATCTGACCATAGTTCTCCAAGTTAGGATTATTGTACACACAAAAGCTTACAGTCAAAACACAAACCAATGCAAGGACCTCCTTGGTCTTTGTCCCATGTTTGACGAGGAGGGAGTCGTGGCCAGGCAGTAACGATGGACGCCCGGAGCTGAATCTGCCTAATCAGCCGGGAGAGGGATAAAGAGGAGCTGGGGATGCCAAGGAAAGAGTGAGAGAGAGACGCACGCAGCCGCTCTGTGTGTGTGTATTCCTCCATGTGTCATTATGTTTTCAGTTCAGAGTTTGTGTCAATTAAAGTCATGTTGTTTGTTACTCCGGTTCCCGCATCCTCCTTTCCCGAACAAAAAAGGAGGAAGGGCACACTGTCTGGGAGAACTCACCCCTGTCATCCGCCAGGAGCTGGAGGAACCGCTTCCATCCACCAGGAAGTGGAGGAGCCGTTGCCATCTGCCAGGGGATGGAGGACCCGCTACCATCCGCCAGGGGACGGAGGAGCGGCTGTCGTCCACCAGGGGTGGAGCAGTGGCTGAGGACAAGGTGGGCGGCGTGCCCTCGGGAGCCGAAGAAGAGCATTTTCTTGTCCATCTCTCTCCTCGCTCTCTGTCTCTTCGGCTTGCTAGCTCTCTCCCCCCTCCCTCCCCTCGTCTCTCTCAGATTCTCAGGAGGCGAGGAGGACCATTGGTTGGCGGAACGGGCCAAAGGGCAGCATCTCCCCTCCAGAGTGGGGGAGTAAGCCAGCAAGTTATACCATGTTTCTTTATAACATTTTACTGAACAGAATGAACATATAGAATGCAGGGAAGTAAACTCTCTTTCAGCAAATATGAAAGGGCAGATAATGTTACAGTTCAACAATTTAGAACTTAAACTTTAACTGAGACAAGCTACACGTATTCTGAAAAACAGTATTTTTCCAGAGCACCATAAAAATTCTTCATCCTTTGTTAAGTGCTTCATATGTTTGGGATGAATTAATATGCTTTTTTACAGAGTGCACTGCTCCGAGCTGAAGATGCCCCCTTCCTTCTTCTCTCTCCTCCTAGACCTGTGCACCTTCCAGCAGGCAGCCGCTATAAACAACATGACAAATCCCACAACCAGCAGTACCAGGGACACCACTTTAGTCTGGGGCAGCGTGTTGAAGGTGAATGTGACACCGGTGCCTGCCATGCCAATCACCAGAGAGATGACCCCGAAGGGAAACACGCAGCGGTACCAGGACTTCTCAGTGCCACCGGTGGCCTGGGCTAGCCGCTCCAGAGTGGAGAGGTCCTCCGTGGCTTTGGGTACAGGCATCAGTCCTGCACCATCCTGGGGTTGGCTGCAGTCAGGGTCCAGCATGGGCAGATGTGCCATGACTGGAGGCTGGCAGGGCAAGCGACCAGAAGAGCAGCCCATCTCAGAGCTGCAAACCAGGGGAGCCACTGGTGATTTCTTGTTAGTTTGATTTTCCTTCTTCTACTGGCTCTGTCAGGAGTAAATATTTGCCTGAGAAGAAGGGATATTTCTGGCAGTGATCTATATATAGAGCTGGACGAAGACAAGGAGAGTCATAGAGTAAGAGAGATACTGGCATCCTAAAATGAAAGAAAATTTACTCACCTCCTCTCTCAGGCTCTGATGTGTTCTTTGCTCCGTTGCATTGGTGTATCTGCTCTGCTTGTATCAGCAGCACACTGTCTGTTTTGCTGGCAGATCTGACTGGAGTATACAAAGCTGGCAAAGCAGGAGATAATGAGAGGACAGGGGTTGGTCACAGGCATCTGATTGGCTGCCTTTCTCCTGTGACATCATGAATGGTTGAGAGGGCTCCAAACATGAGTGTGATTAATGATGCTGATAACCACACTATATGCCACCTACACACATGCCCATCTCTTAACCGCTCTCTATCTCTTCCTTTAAATATCTACTATAATGACTGAAAGCTTTTCTCTTTATACACTGTAAAATGTGAATAGTGCAGATGTTACTTTAAAGAGATAGTTCACCCAAAAATAACAATTCTGTCATTATTTACTCACCCTCATGTTGTTTCAAACCCATATTACTTTCTTTCATCCTTAGAACAAAAAAGCAGATGTGATGCAGAATGTTAGCCTCAGTCACAATTCACTTTCATTGCATCTTTTCTTTTTCACACAATGAAAGTGAATGGTGATGAGAACTCTCTCTTAAGGAGCAATTTCATACTGATGATTCTTAGAAATTACTTTTGTTGGTGAAAACTGATCTATTCATCAGGCTGATTCAGTCATATTCAAAATAATTTTTGATTTTAATTAAACCAGTACTTTTAGATGCCACTGTGAAAATTGACACATCAAACATTTATTTTTTTTACAGTTTAATATGTTTAAAAGGAATATGAAAGCAAATATCCCTGATTTTATCAAACTAAAATCATGTTACCACATATATTGTTTACATCTTGTGGTTATACATACATTTGAAAGAATGTTTTTTTTTTTTGTTGTTGTTGATTTTCTCCCCAGTTTGGAATGCCCATTTCCCAATGCACTCTAAGTCCTCATGGTGGCATAGTGAATCGAATCGAGGACAAATCTCAGTTGCCTCCATGTCTGAGACGTCTATTCACACATCTTATCATGTGGCTTGTTGAGCGCTTTACCACAGAGACAGGCATGTGGAGGTTTCATGCTATTCCCCCTGGCATCCACGCACAACTCACTACATGCCCAACAGAGTGCGAACCACATTTTAGTGACCACGAGGAGGTTACCCCATGTGACTCTACCCTCCCTAGCTACGGGTCCAATTTGGTTGCTTAGGAGACCTCACTGGAGTCACTCACCATGCCCTGGATTCGAACTTGCGACTCCAGCGGTGGTAGTTAGCGTCTTAGCGTCTTTACTCGCTGAGCTACCCAGGCCCATTGTCATCTTGGACTTACACTGACATCTAGTGTCTTGGATGCAGCATCATTTAAAATCAATAGTTTTCAGTTTCAGATGCAATTGTAGAAATTCACTATCCACAGTCAGTCATGATGACTTTAATCAATGAGTGAAAGTGTCAAATAACAGGACAGTTACTGAGATTAAGCGAGTAGTTTTCGGCTGGTCATGTGATTCTAACATGGCAGCCCCCATGTGTGGACCCTTTCCATGTATAATAAAACAGCTTTTATAAGGTTACTGATATGACTGGTGTCTTCATTTTAATGGAGTGGTCATGATTTCCAACATATATTGCAAAATTACAATTAATGTCTTTAAGCATTAATTTTTTAATGAGGAAAAACATTTTTAATGAGAGCACCTTTAAATAACAAAGGAAGAGTGGAAATTATTTTTGTGGTAACCAAAATTATGCCACAGATTCCTTTAACTTGCACTAAACCAGGAAAATGATTTAAATTGACTGCTACCGCGTTGTACTTAATGCGGCTCAGGCATTTCCGGTCACAATGTTCATCGCACCTACAATAAATACAGAGATTTACTCATGGCAAGGCAGAATATTTCTACTTTTTTAGGGCTGTCAGTTGATTATATCAATAAATCATGTTTTTAGCCTTAATGTGAATGATCTCGTGTCCCTTTATTCTATATTTTTTTCGTTCCAAATTTACACTCATCTCCTGAATACAAAATTAATTATAATTCAATTTAACCTGCAGCAGTCAACTGCGGGCCTTCTAATTAATAGCGTATTTTATTCATTGATGATATTTCTTATAAGCTTCAATGATAATTATATTCCACCATAAAACGATTGCATATGACTTGACTTTGGTTAAATGTTCCATGTTCCATGAGAAAAGCTATTTATAATTAAATGGGCCATTCTCTTACTCTGACCAGCCTTTAAAAGTCACACGGAACAGAATGAAGCAGTTTTAAAGTCAAAGCGAATAAATACAACATATTGACTTAATCGCAAATGTTATGATTGTTTATATTTGGCAGCTCTACTACATTTTACATATAGCTATAATAAAAATATATTTATAAAAATATATCAATATATATATATGCGATAGAGGCTAGCAATATACAACTAAACAATGACACAAAATATTAAAATATAAATGTAATTATAACATATAAAGGAGTGATGCATGTATTAGTCAGGTCGCTAATGGAGAATTGCTCTATTTGAAGTATGTGAGCACTGGTACACAGGGTTGGGAGGGTTACTTTTGAAATGTATTCCACTACAGATTACAGAATACATGCTGTAAAATGTAATTTTAACATATTCCGTTAGATTACTCAAGGTCACATTTTGGATTACTTCTTCAGTACTGTATTTTTTTCACTTGTTTTGACTATAAAAACTGCCAGTACATTAAGACAAAATACACATGTTAAAAATACATTCTCTGAAAAACAATCAAATTGATCTTGTTTTATTCCAGGAAAACAATATAAAATTAGTATCAAGAACATTATTTTTGCCCTATTATCAAAGGTCTTACTAGAAAAAAAAGAAATTGTGATCTGACGTGAATTTTTTTTTATAAAAAATATGATCGTGTCTGGTAACGTGCATGTAAAATGGCTAGAAATAGCATTTTAGCTTAGTGTAAAGCTGACAATTTACACAAGGTTTATTTCTATTTCTTCTGCTCCAAACTTACTTCTCTGTCTGCTCGTATGAATGTGTTCAAATGCACTTTGGATCACATAATTTATATGTATAAATGTTTTCCATCTGAAAGGACTAAATATTGAATGAAACAAATGACAATAAAATACAAAGTAATCTCTTCAGTAATCAAAATACTTTTAGAATGTAACTGTATTCTAATTACCAATGTTTTAAATTGTAACTGTAGTAGAATACAGTTACTTATATTTTGCATTTTAAATACGTATTCAATACACTGTGTGTTTACCAAACATTTCTTTCTCAGATCGGCTCGGGCTGAAATAAAGCTTTGAAAACTGTTATTCCACTGAATTTTGAAGACACTATTCACAGTAATGTTTAGAATATTTCTTCTCCTGTCTCTGAAAATGTCCGGCATTTATCACCTTCTTCCGAACACTAATTTTAAATGGAGCTTCGGGAACTTGGCAACTTGTAAAACATTTATCTGGAAACTAGTGAGCTGGATTATTTCAGAATGGAAGTACATCATGAAGCTCAGTGTAAGTAGTCCATTGAACTCATTGGTTAAAAAGGCAAAACAACCTGAGCAGCAGTTCCCAAAAGCATTGTAAGCCTAAGTAGATTGCAGAAACCATTGGTGCCAGTGGTCTCTACAATCAAATTAAGCTTGCAATGCTTTTGGGAAATAGATTTGAAAATAGATTTTCATTTGTTTCTTTATTTTAAACTACGAAGTTGTTTCTTTTAAAAAATCTGAAACCCCTCTGCTTTATAAAATGATCTATTCACTTTGTGTGATGTGAATTTTATTGTTTAATACAATAAAATGCATACCACACATCCACAGTCGAACAAAAACTGGCTCTTTCAAGGCACACAGCAATGTAATACACATTGTCAAATGGAGGATTATGCAAAAGGTGATAGCTATTCATCTGTGAGGAGCTTTTTGATTAAATGAAAAAGTTGTCCATCTGCATGAACATCTGCAGTCCATGTAGTTAATTGTATGCTTGCTGCTATTTATATTGCCACAAGTACCAAACCGAGTGACTCAACGTAACAAGCTCAGAGTAAGAACAATGTGATCTGATTTGCTATCAACTTTGCACAAATAGAGAAATTACAGAGAGAACTATGAATATTCATCCAAAAATGACAATTCTTCTCTTTTGTTCCAAACCTGTTTGACTTTGTTTCTTATGCAGACCACAAAAAAGGTGTTTTAATGAATACTGTGGGCCATATTTTCAATACAATGGCAGTAGATAAAAAATGGCAGTGGAACACTAATAATAAAAAAAAAAGAAACAACCAGAAATGTAAGTCATTTTTCCAGTGAAAATCTTGATGTCTTAATGAGCACTATGAAATAGCTTATTCACAGTTGCAATTTTTCCTGCAAGAACTTACATTTGTATTAGCGCTAGTGCTATAAAAAACACAAGTTCTCATGTAAACACAATCTTCTTTCATAGCTTCTTTCATGAACATGAAACGGTTGTCATTTTCACTGAAATATTAATTTCATTTTGGGTTGTTTCTCAACAAAACCTATCATATGCTCTTAGAAGACTTGGGAAATGATGCACAAGTCGCATGGACAATTTTTATGATAATTTCTGGTCCTTTTTAAGCTTTAAAGTTGGTCAGAGTCATCTGACATTGTAATGAAAATTACAAATACACAAAATACGTTTGTGTTCCACATAAGAAAGAAAACCAAATGTGTTTCAAATGACATGTGGTGAGTAAACAATTTCAGAATTTCATTTTTTGTGGTAAACTATTCGTTTAAAGCAGACAGTTGGATATATAAACTCACAAACCTATGGTTGCATGTTGCATGTCTCTTTCAAAATTCCTGATCTATGGATATATTGTATAAAAAAGCATAGGAAATTAGAGGATAAGAAGATGCCATATGTCTACAGTTATATGACCACAGAATGGTGACTCAGCAGTGCCTGGAGAGGTACAACTGGCAGGTTGGGCACACTGAGACAAACAACGCAAGCTCTGCCATAAAGTCAGTGGGTGGACAGCTCCACCTGTCTCCCGGTCTGGTGCAACTTGTGCCAACCTATTAGTCGCCTCCAATCACTGTTGCATTTCTTCCAGTGAGCAAGCCCAGGATTACATACATATTTAAGGGGTAATGTAGTTTTTATCTACTTTTGGCATGTGTTATAGCATATAAAACCCTGCAGTGTTTTATATGCTATACTCCACAAAAAAAAAAAAAAACTATTTTAACAGCATTCTGCTACTTCTTTTATAATTAAGCTTGCAGCTTTAATGACCTCATATTAATTGAGAGCACATGGAATATTTGTAAGTTCAAAAATGAATTTGTCAATGGCAGGACATTATTGAAGACAAAAAGGTGATCAAATGTTCTGAAATCTTAATAGAAATGATGACCATTTACAGGACTGAATATTAAGCTGTAAAGTTGTTTAAATCATTATTTTAACAGTCTTTATGGGTTTGTAGACATTTCATCATCTTGAAAATGAAGTTGAAAATTGGCTATAACTTAACACAGAAAAGGTAAGTGATTTTATCACATTAAAATCATGATAACTTGCATATTGTTTACATCTTGTGGCATTACTTTTGAAAGAATGAATTGAATTTAGAATGAAAGAATATACAGATTAGCATCATTTACTTCCATTGAATGTGCCTCACTGGAACCAACATTCATTCTTTCTTCTTTTTTTAAAAAGTCTAAATAATTCTTTTGTGGTAATCAACATTATGCCACAAATGCTGTCGATGAGTTTAATGTGTACTGAACCCGGAATATTCTTTTAAGAATAAACGACACAATTATTGATTCATGGCATTTAATTTTTAGTTTTCATCATTAAGAAAAACAAAACAAAAGCAACATTTTGAGCTGACACAACATATACTACATGGCCAAAAGTTTGTGGATACACAAAAATAACACTCATGCTTGTTGAATATTTAATATCAGAACCAAAGGAATTAATATGAAGTTGGTCCTTTTCCCTAAAAACTTCTACTCTTCTTGAGTGGTTTCCACAAAGTTGGAAAAATATAATAATATAGATTTGTCTGCACTGGAATTAAAGATTGCAAATCATTATAATATAGTGTCCACTTACTTTTGGTAATGTGTACTTTAAGTCCAAGATTGCTAATTATAAAGCACTGAAAGTGTAGTCTCCTTAAACATGTGCTGAGAGCAACTCAATCTAACAAAGTTAAAAATATAAACTGAAATGAATTGAAGGGGGGTAAAAGTGAAACAACACTGAATCACTAAAATGTGTAATGTATTACTTTGTAATGTAAATATCAAGAGCAGAGGAGAGAGAGAGAGACAATATTATAAAACATTGAATACCCATAATGCATTAACATATAGTTCATATCAAGTTCTTTACCTGGTGAAAACTCTTCTAACAAAAGACCCCTGTATATCCAATATTCCCTAAGAAACTATTAAATCCTCAGAAGAATTAAAGAAGATGATTTGATCAGTTGTTATAACATTTTAGTCTTTTCTGAGCGAATATACTGTATACTTTTGTAAATACCTCACAAAGTGTCGTCATTGTTGATAGTAGGCGATGTGATTGTGATAGGTCACAAAATATATGTTTTTTGCTTGATGGATAATTGCATCGCTCTCCATGGCAATGGAGTTAATCACAGCTTAATGCACTTTAACAAGCAATATTATTTCCAATTATGGTTAAGCTTCTGGGATTCAAAACAAGTGCACAAATGTCATTATTAATAGCAACATATAGAGATCTCTGTGGAAACTGAGCCATACAATCTATAACAAAAGTCATCACTGTGAGTCACAATGTGCCCACTCACATAAATGCTTGATGCTCAAGGGACAGCAATGCTTCATTTTCAATTAAATAGTTCTGTATATAATTTAGCCAGTGACAGTCAAGTTCATCCAGAAGACAAACCAAAAACATTTAACAACCAGATATAAGAAATTTGGGCTTAATTGCTTATTTAGGACAGTGCACCCAGGCAAAGCAATATTACTATAAGAGTTACAGTGTCAACGGCAACTTCAAATTACATTGTTCCTGGGGAGACAGAAACTTCAGTTTATGCTCCAAACCTGCAGCCAAAGTTTAAAAGAAAGGTTACCTGATGTTGTGGAATTGTAAATGTTTTGCTATTTATTCCCCCTAGGCAAAGAACTGTAAAATAACCATAAACGTTTTACAGCATAAAATAGCAATGCAATTATACCCTACCCCATAGCTTTATACTCCAGATAGCATGCTGCAGAAGAGGGTTCATAATGCAAATAGAACTTGTGGTCTTTCTCTGTGGTGACTCATATATTTTTGGTCCTACTTATGACACCTGTGCTATGACTTTTCTAATGGATCCTGAAAAATTTCATAGACTTTGTATTGCAACGAAATTTGACAGATCATATCTCCAGATCTGAATATCGTAGAGACATGTGGGTGGACTAATTTCATATGGCCTAGCGAGCCGTTTTGGAGCATTACATGAGATTGGGGTTAAAATGTACCCCTGGGGGTTAAAACTGGCCCAAAAATTCCCCATAGGCATACTATGGTAAGGGTCTCATCCATGAAAACAATTGTATTTTTCCAACTATGACAAGAGACTGAATTATGTGGGATCATTTCTCCCAATAAAATTGTCATAGAGACATGGGGTGGGCTCATTTCACTCGGGCTACCAATCAGTCTTTAAATTCTTTTACTTAATCTACAGATTCTGGTGGCCAAAAGTTTGGAATAATGTACAGATTTTGCACTTATGGAAGAAATAGGTACTTTTTTCACCAAAGTGGCATTTGACTGATAACAATGTATAGTCAGGACATTAATAAAATGAAAATTTACTATTACAATATGAAAAATATTCAGAACTTCTTAAACTATTTCAAAGTGTTCTCATCAACAAAATCCTCCATGTGCAGCACTGACAGCTTTACATATCTTTGGCATTCTAGCTGACATTTCACCCACACTTCCTGTAGCACTTACCATAGATGTGTTTGTCTTGTCAGGCACTTCTCACACTTCTTACAGTCTAGCTGATCCCACAAAACCTCAATGGGGTTAAAATCCATAACACTCTTTTCCAATTATCTGTTGTTCAATGTCTGTGTGTCTTTGCCCACTCTAACCTTTTCTTTTTGTTTTTCTGTTTCAAAAGTGTTTTTTTCTTTGCAATTCTTCTCATAAGGCAAGAAAACCTGAGTCTTCTCTTTACTGTTGTACATGAAACTGGTGTTGAGTGGGTAGAATTCAATGAAGCTGTCAGCGGAGGACATGTGAGGCGTCTATTTATCAAGCTAGAGACTCTGATGTACTTATCCTCTTGTTTAGTTGTACATCTGCCCTTCCACATCTCTTTCTGTCCTTGTTAGAGACAGTTGTCCTTTGTCTTTGAAGACTGTAGTTACACCTTTGTATGAAAACTTCAGTTTTTTTGGCAATTTCAAGCATTGTATAACCTTCATTCCTCAAAACAATGATTGACTGATGAGTTTCTAGAGAAACTTTTTTTTGTTGCCCTTTTTGACCTAATATTGACCTTAAAACATGCCAGTCTATTGCATACTGTGGCAACTCAAAAACAAACACAAAGACAATGTTCAGCTTAATTTAAGGAACCAAATATCTTTTATCTGTGTTTGATATAATGGCAAGTGATTTTCTAGTACCAAATTAGCAATTTAGCATGATTACTCAAGGATAAGGTGTTGGATTTTTTACATCAGTAATGTCCAGACTATACTTTGTGATCAGTTAAATGCCACTTTGGTGAATGAAAGTACCAATTTCCTTCCAAAACTGCAAAATCTGTACATTATTCCAAACGTTTGGCCACCAGTGTATATTTTTATGTAACTATTCTGCTGCCTTTCAGAAAAGAGTGCAGAATTGGTTATTAGAAAAAGCTGTGATTGATATTACATTCACTTTTAAAAATATAATATATGGTACACATGAAAAAGATTGTTTATTGGCTTTTCTGATAAATAATGTTATCATATTGGCCAAATACTTCATCCATAAATGCAGATTTGTCAAATCTCCCCCACTTTTCATAGTATTTATGAATGAATTAAAACCATATACATATGCCCAAAAAAAAAAAAAAAAAGTAAAAGCTTTGAAATGATTGGAGATATTTGTTAAATCTAATTTGTTACAAAAACCTGAGAGTGCCCACTGTACAGTAATTTCTTTTAATGGTGTTTTTTTAAGCTTTGTTTAATTTTATATACTGTTTTGTGCAGAGCTCTCCATTGTAAATTGTCTATGCTGATTGTAAAGTCAATGCCTTTTTAGTTGTACTGATTTGTATTGTAATAAAAAACAAAACAAAAAAAACAAACAGTATAAATTTCCACCCCCAAATCTGGTTGACAGATGTCTCTGTAAGGCATCAGAAATGCAAGTGCAAAGGGAATTGCGATTCCATTAGAAATTTTGCAGGCTCCATGTGGGATGCAGAGGAATTGAAATAGCAAACAGGGCAATTAATATTGCTTTTTCAATATGACAGGGTCATAACTCACAAAACATATGAAATGCAATTGTAAAGTCCGTTTGCAATTGAAATTTGGCAGACTTTGTACGTTTGTCTAATTGAAAATTCAAACTCGTCAATATGCAATTGCATTTGGATTATGTCAAAATGTATTTGTCCAAAAATAGAAAATGCAATTGCAAATAAAATTTGCAATTTGGCTTGAAAATAGTTCTGTATATCCTCCCAAAGGTGTATGTAAGGCATATCCAAACGGCAAAGGGAAAGGGACGCCACTCAAAAAGAGTCATTCTAAACAAAAGAAAGAAAGTTTTTTTTTTTTTTTTTTTCCCACAAAGGGCCCTTTTACAGGAATTTTAGTGAAGGGTGCATTCAAACTGTAGTGCCATGCTCATGAAAAATGATCAAATTCCAAAAAAATAAATGCATGAAAAAAATAATAATTTCAGGGACCCAAATTCCTCACCTTTCTGAGAAATTTGCCATTTTGAAAGCATAATCGGTCACTTTTGTGATGTGAAGAGCAATGATTAATGTGCAAAAGTGAGTGATATTTACACATGACTCGCATCAGCGCTGCAGAAAGTGACGTGACTTTACACCAAAGTACTTTTCACACATGTTTTTTTGCTTCACCAATAATGTCTTTGAGAGTACTAAGCAACAAGAAATATTTAAAAACTGTCCAAATTTGTGAAGAGATTGAATGTCTCATAATTTCTTTTAATTAAATGTTACCTTATCGTTTACGAATATCAGAGACCCCAGTAATTGAACCAAGAAAACACTTAGACCTGAACATAAACGAGTCATTTTATTACTTTCTGCAATCAAAGCAACTTCAAGCTTTTTTCTCTCTTCCAAATACATGTTTTCAATGTTTATTGTGCACACCTCCTGCTTTTTTACATGGCAAACTCATAAAATCTCCGTGATGCTTTCTGCTACTCTTGTTATGTGGAGGGTGATGTGGTGCTTGACGGCTTGACTCAACTCATGTGAAATGCACTTTACAATGACAAAAGAACATTATTGAAACTCAAAATGATTATTATTTGTCTATTGTTGTGGTCTTTTTCTGATAAAAGTAATACTCAGCAGTTTAAATCTTTAGAAAAATGATACCATAGATCTGCTTTGTGTTTGTAATTCTTATACTGAAGCCAGTATATTTGTAGCCATGCAAGTTTTAATAAAGGAGAAGGATGTTATTGAAACTCACTCTTATTGTTGTCTTTTTGGATGAAAAATAATGCTCAGACTGAAGGAAGATTATAGATCTTTGTTCTTTTAATGCTTAAAAACTATGAAGTCTCTTGGTAGATTTCGGTCATGAATGGCTCAAAATGATTCACTGACTCACTCACAGCACATAAGAAACTACTTTGTCGCCACCTAGTGAAATTTCCAGAAAGGGTCACTGAACTAATCAGTTAATAAAATTGAACAAATTTGTGAAACAGATTTGTGCAAGCCTCACCAAAATACTCTTTCATTTGCAGCTAATTCCCTAGTATTGTAAACTTAAATAAACTTGAATCACTAAAATAGCTGGAATTGGTGCTTTTGCTAATTCTTTTAAAAAAATAAAAATAAAAATAAAAAACATTTTATGGACCAGTGATTGCCTTACCCTTTTTCACCCCTCAATTAGTTTGCATCCCTGTAATTTGTTGTGGCATTGCAAGAACAAATCTACAAATTAGAAAAGAAGCAAATTTGTTGTTTTTTCATTACCCATTTAGCACTCTTGCCACCTGTGACTTTTCTTTCTTTCTTTTTTTTTTTTTGCATAGCCGAATTCGAAACATTACAAGTAAACACGCTACTAAGATGGACAGAAAACATTAACAAGTTATTGAAAATTAAAACATATTGACGATGGTTAGCCTATATGTGGGATAGTGGTGTGCCGTAAGATTTTTTAGTCTTAAAAAGTGTGCCGTAGCAGAAAAAAGGTTGGGGAACACTGTTTAGAGAGCCCACATCAAGAAATTTGTCCTCAAGAGTTTTGTAGATTTTGTCCTTTGTAGTGAGTAGGACATAGCGACGATCACTTTCGATTGGATTCGCCCGTAGTGTCTGCGAGGGCGCAGAGACTGCGTGTGACGCATGCGACTAGTAACCAATGGCATTTCACGCATACGCAGCAGAGTTGCGCAGTTGCAATACGAGCAGCGCAGCCATTACAATAGGTGCAAAGTCTTTACAAAGCGTCGTTCGGATTGCATTGATCAAACAGTTTACAAATGTCTTTACACATTTCGTTCTTGTTAACAGATGATAGTTAAAATCAGAGCAGGATTTGACGGATATCTGCTAGCGAAAGTTGTGAAACTTTAGCAACCGGGTTACTTCTCAAGGTTTAGCGTGCCTGCGTCAGTAAAGGCTCACATCTTGCCAGTCCAATTTATTTCATGCACGCTTCGATTGGTCCTGAGGCGTAGTGTGATGATGGGCACACATCTTAGGAATGAGTCGTCTGCAGGTAGTTGCATGTCGTTATGCGATGACCTCACAACTGCAACCGACTCGACTGCAAGCTTATCTTCTGCACGAGCATCACAGCAAGGCGAGCAGCTCGAGGCCCCAACTCCTGTTTTGCTCTGTGAGTGTCACTGATTGCTTAAATCAAGAGCTCTAATAAAATGTAATAAAGGTTTATTCCCCCCTAAATTACTGTCACCGGTAGTATGGTAATACTACCGGGACTAAATTGTGTGTAATGCAAACTCTCTTTTTTATTTAATTTGCAGCTGCAGTAGCTTTAATGTTTCAAGATGTATGTCAAGTTCTGAGAATTAATCTGCAGCATCTTTCTGTTCTTTTCACAGATCCTATCAGTGTTAGCAGTGCTTTTTCATCATCATCATCATCAGCAGCAGCAGCAGCAGCATCAATATTTAACAGAGACAATAATGTCCCTCATGGTGAGTATGGTATTTGACAATTGTCCCAAATCACTTATTACTGTTCGCAAAACTCTTTATTATTTTAAACGACAGTTGTTTCTTCAGATAATGTTCTGATTGTAATGTTCACATGGCATAACAAGATGAAATTGTGTTATTGTTTTATAACGATGGCGAATTGTAATTTCTTAAATGTCCACAAAATTCACAGGTGGTCGAGGGACTGAGGCAGTTTCCACATCATCTGAGTTCACCCATGGTGCCATTGTGCACCTCATTGAAGCGATGCACAGGTGCTGGGATGTTTATAGCTCTCGAGAGCGTTCGCTTCTCTTCCAGAGCGTTCAAAAAGAACTGGAGAGTCATGGTCACTCTTTACCTGTGGAGAAGATTCGGCGCAAATGGAATAACCTCATTGTTACATACAAGAGGGTTAAAGATCGCAGCTCATTATGCGGGGGCCAGACAAAGACCTCATGGGAGTACTTTGAAGTATGTAAGAATATTTGGGCAGATTATGTAAGATTCAATTCATGATAATTTAGTAATGTTTTAATCACATTGCTGGGGTGCCTAAAATGTAAATGTTATACTGGATGAATTTGAATGAAATTTGAGTTTAAATTGACATTCTGTCCTATTTTAACATAAACTCTGTGCCAAATCATACAGGTATGACAATAGGACAACGGCATCAGTGGTTTAAAATCTAAACAAAAAGGCTTTAAGACATGGACATTCACCAATTTTGGATTTTGATTTTAAGAAAGTTATGTTTCAGAATTGAAGTGTCGTAAGTCTAAAACTCCCACCCTTTATAGAGCGCAACAGTCTGGTTCTGGAAGTAAAAATCCTATTAAGTTATCCCATAAATTGTTCATCCATGGTATACTGTATACTTCAGTTGCATTTTTTTCAACTTCATTGTACTAAAATCATGTTTGATATCAGAATTCACGGTAAACAACTACATTACCCATGTTGCAGCTGAGAAAGATCCACCAATCGGAGAACTGCGGCCAACGAAACCCACTAAACGTCCCTCTGAGCGACCACCCACTCCCATGATGCACTGTGAATGACGTAATTGAGTCGGTTTCGCTTCACCCTGAACCTACTTGTATATTTGTACATACCGGAATATTTAGCAATAAACAGAAAATATATTGTTTCTATATTTATAATAAACAACCTAAAATCAATAGTTTTATATATTCCCATAGTTTTTTATTCAATGACATCATTCACAATGCTTCTTGGGATTGTAGTCCGTGCCCTCATGAAAGACTGTGAGTACACAGTCCTGTACCTTTGTCTTTATGTCTGATTTTCTAATACTTTTTTGCCTTAAAACAAAGTTTGTGATGTCATGATTCTCCTCTGTGCTGTTAGTTTGTTTCATGGGTTACAACTCTTTTATGGAAGATTTTATAAAAAGTCTATGGAAGAAATGAATGGGGAAAATACTTCTGGTACTCAGACGGCTGAAAAAGTGGGTGGGCACCATTGCACTCTATCCACCTTATTTTTCAATTTGGAAGTAAGCAGCAGCTGCATTTTCGGCGAATGTGAGAAAGTTCCGCTGGCATTGACCGCATTGTAAATAACTAGAAGGTTATAATACCAGAGTTAGTGATCTGGGCTTATAAACTATCACACAATCACAGGATGAACAGCAAAATTATCTGGCAATGTCGGATAATTTTCTAAGGTCAGCATTTATAGTAAAAGTGTAAGTAATCATTCACTTGTTGCTGTGTGTTGTTGTATTTAAGAGATCTGCTACTTTACCGAGATCATGATGATACAGTGTTTCTTTTCTCCATGTAAACCTCCGTTCATACCTGCATAACCGCTGACGATGCCTTTATTTATTTATTTATTTCCAAAGGCGATGTTTCATAAGCCATGCTGAGTACCTGATCTGTTTGTCTGTTTACTATACACTGCTAAGAAATTGAGAATGCTCTCTGACCAGATCAGAGAGTAAAATGTGTTTATTATTTTGCCAAGATGAAACAAGATGCAGTTTTGTTGCAAAGAAAGTTAAAGCAGGATTTTCCCGGCATCTTTCTTCTCTCTGCTGGTGGTGTAAAGTTTGTGGAGGCATGTCAGATGGCGCTCAGGACTCTCTGGCAGCACCTGATTTCGTTCATTCTTCCAGTGCAACAGTGTGTTAAAACAATGGCAAAATGCGATAAACGGTAAAACTCTATGTGCACAAAACCAATGATTTTATGAAAATCGTAATTAATGATAATAATATGATGACATTTATTGCCAGCCTGTAATATAAAGCAGCATAATATAGTATTTTTGTATCTCTAAAATAGCTGGAAGTGGCTTATACCGGAAGTGGTCCACATTCAGTGTTGCTAATGGTGGTGCCCTACTTTTGCTGAAAAATAAGGTGGATAGACATGCCTCTTAATTGCCTAAATGGACAACTTTATTTTCTTGAGAACCAAAGAACAAGAAAAATGTTGTATAGCTTACCCTAACAACAAAATAATAATGGTTGCTTTATGATTATTGCAGTTATTATTAAATAACTTAAATATACATTCTATCTCTTTTCCAATATCAACTGTGTGCCAAATCATACTGATGAAAATAGTTTACTAGTCATTTATAAATAGTTTATTGTCATTTATAAATGTAAACAAAAAGGCTCTAAAGGAAAAGTTCACCCAAAAATGAAAATTATCTCATCATTTACACACCCTCATGCCATTCCAGATGTGTATGACTTTCTTTCTTCTGCTGAACACAAATTAAGATTTTTTTGATAAATATCTGAGCTCTCTAGGTCCATACAATGCAAGTGAACGGAGGCCTGCACTCCAACAGCTACAAAAAGCACATTAATGCAGCATAAAAGTAATCCATACGGCTGCAGAGGTTACATTCATATCTTCAGGAGCGTGATTAGTGTGGGTGAGAAACAGATCAATATTAAAGTCCTTCTTTACTATATATATTCACTTTCAGTTCCACATTCTTCTTCTTCTTTTGTTTTTGGCAATTCAAAAGGTTTGTGCATATCGCCACCTACTTGGCAGGGAGGAGAACTTGCAGAAAAAAAGGACTTTAATATTGATCTGTTTCCCACCCACACTAATCATATCACTTCTGAAAATATGGATTTAACCACTGGAGATTTATGGATTACTTTTATGCTGCATTTATCTGCTTTTTGGATCTTCAAAGTTCTGGCCACCATTCACTTGCATTGTATAGACATACAGTGCTGAGATATTCTACTAAAATCTTTGCTTGTGTTCAATAAAAGAAAGAAAGTCATACACATCTGGGATGGCATGAGGGTGAGTAAATTATGAGATCATTTACATTTTTTGGTGAAATATCCCAGATGTTTTTACACATGCAAGGTTGGTTTTTAAATTGTGCCAGTAATATTGTTAGAGTCTCAAACACTTGAACACAAATACTGATATTAGGATCATCATGGACATAAAAAAAAATTCGAGTGATAGTTGTGGAAAAATGTTGCTTCATAATTATGGAATAATCTTCCATGTTCTCTGTTTTTTTTTCCCATCCCAGATGATGGATAATATATTAGGGAAGACAAAATATGTTCAGAGAGGCCCTGCTTCAGCCACTCTTGTTGGATTTGCAAGTACAGCTAAAGCAGCTGTAAAGTCAGAGGATTGTCCATCTAACAGTGTTCCAGTGGCTGCAATGGCCACCCCATGTCTGCTCCCCACCAGCATTATCACATCCTCATCACAGATCCCTACACTGGTTACTTCCCCAGTGCTTTGCAAAGTCACCCCTAAATTAAACCCCAGTCCGTCTTGTAGCACAGACTCACCTTTGCCCTCCATCTCACCCAAGCCAGCTCCATTGGGAAGTCGTCAGCCACTGAAACGGAGAATAAGACATCTTCGGCTCAACTCAATGGGCACCCGTGTAGCTCAGCAGCATGGTGAGGAACGTACTTTACTTCTCCGGAATTTCCTCACTAGTCAAGAAGAGCGTACCTGCTTAGAGGAGCAACGTCAGCGCAAGGTAGATGCACGTGAGCGGCGCAAGGAAAAAACTGCACGCAGCATGGTTGATGCAATGGGACGGATGGCAACTGCATTGGAGTTGATCTCATCTAAGCAAGATACCATTATTGCTCTACTCCAGAGACTAGCTGATAAGCACTAAGGAAGAGAGAATAACTGTTTTTACTCAAATTACTTTTTCACTGAATTGGATTTAATTTTCAGCTGTTTAAATTGTACGTTGTTAGTATGGTCCTGTTGCTTAATGATATGGTTAAGAAGAATCAAAGTATCAAAAGAGCCTCTTGCCTATTCAAAAGGCTAAAAGTGACATAAAATGGTGTCTTTAACTTATTAACAGTATTTTTGTCATGTCAGAGCCTCGTAATTTAAGTAACCATTTTTATTATGGCTTTTCTGTCTTGGATGTGTGTTAGTAATAGGGTATGCGGCAAGAATGTATATATATGAATGTATATGAAATATATATACAAAGAGATTTTTTTCTTTAATTATTTTAGAATTATTATTTTTTTTTAATGGATCATTAAATTGTATTTGTTTTATTGTTTGCAGCACATGACAATATTAAAACTAGGTATGTTTCTAACACCTATGGCTATTCATTATGAATTCAGTGCAACAACATTTAGGATGTGGAGATATAAGATGGAAATATAGAGATTTATATATAGAGAATATATAAATAATTATTGCAATTAATTTAGTAGGCTACTATTCCTACACCGCAACCTGAACAAAAAGCAACCTAACATAAAGCATAGCATTTCACAGTAAAACCATTTATTTACTCACCCATATGCCATCTCGGATGTGTATGACTTCCTTTCTTTAGTGGTTAAATCATTGTCTTCAGAAGCAAGATGATAGGTGTGGGTAAGAAACAAATATTTTAAGTAAATTTTTACTATAAATTCTCCTCCCTGCCCAGTCAATCTCCACATTAACTTTTACTTTCACCTACTTCTTTTGTTTTTGGTGATTCACATTATTCATGCATATGCCCCTACTGGGTAGGGAGAAGGATTTCTAGCAAAAATGTTCAGTTCTGAAGACATGGATTTAACCACTGGAGTTATATAGATGATTTTTATGCTGCCTTTATGTATTTTTAGGAGCCTCCAAATTTTGGCATCCATTCACTTGCATTGTATGGACCTGCAGAGCTGAAATATTCTTCTGTGTTCTGCAGAGGACAGTCCACCTCTGGAATGGTGTGAGGGTGAGTAAATGATGAGAGAATTAATTTTTTCTGGTTAAACTATTCCTTAATTTTTACACCTCCCTACAATCCCTCTGGATTTTCCTATGGGTTTTTATAATGGGTTTTTTGAATTTGTGAGAAAAATAAAAACATGTGCACAGTAAAAACAGAAGTGTTGATTTAACTCCTATAGAGTTGAATTTGACTCTGTTTCAGATAACATTTGGTCCCACTCGAAATCAGTGTAAAATTTACTCTTTGGTCAGTGTCAAGTTTTTAGAGTTAATTATACTCAATATTGTGTAAAAAATAACAATGAAATGTGTAAAAGTATTTAACACTGTAGTTTAATCACACTGTTAAGAGTAATATGATTACACTGTATAGAGTTAATTTAACTACAATTTTACTTTAAAAAAAAATGACACTTTAAGTGTAATATTTAGTTTTTATTTCTCTACAGATGCAGCGTTACTGAATTATAGAACTATCAACTACTATCAAATGAAAACAAGCACAATAACATTAGATCACAGCACTCACAATTTATTGTAAAAAAACGCATTTCAATGTCAGTGAATTTACATTGCAAACCCTTTGCCTTGTCTCTGACAGAAACATGTATAACATCATAAAAATGTTTACCAGAGAAAGCAATATGGCACTACAAGGAGAGTTGTGTCATTCCCTCCATATGACATTTGTAGGTCAAAAGGCCTAGGGTAATGCAGGTTGTCGACATGAAAAAAAACAAAATCCTGCTTTGATCTGATCACCTCATATGCATGGAAAAGTTCTTGAAAAGTTACTGTAACTAAAGGCACTGTGAGTAGCAACAGTTTTTCACACATTATCAGAACTGACTCAATCTGATAAAACACGGGCACTTCAGATTCAACTTTGCCACAGATAACCAAGTATGGGCGATAAACAAACCCATTATGTTTAGCCCAGTTAACCTTCATAACCTGAATGCTACTGGGCACTTGCATTGCCATAGCAAACACAGAACCTCCTTTTACCATATTTAAAGACACCATTTTTCCAGGACCAATGTCTAACCGACTAAAAGTTGTTGAACTTCGCCAACTATATGCTGTATGATTCTGATCTTTTTTGCCAGCGTTTTGGTAATATTTTTAAACGATTTAAGCTGTTTTTTGAAAAAATTATGCTTGCCTTCATACCTCATACACCAACTATGAAGGACAGGCCCAATTTTCTGGATGCAGCGGGGATAGTGGATAAGAAAATGGTGCTTTGGTAAAAGGTTTTTCTGAGGATACAACTTCTTAAACAGTGTGTGGTGATCCACAATTAAATGTTTTAAATATACACATAAACCTTGAGATAACATGGCCGAGAATATAATGTTCATTATTTGAAGTAGTAAAAGAAGCAGGTCCCAGTGTTGGTCAGTAGAAGTTACCAAATCTCCAAAGATAAGAGGAACATTCCTAAGTAAGCACCAGGACTGAACTGCATTCAGTCCCAGATCAGTAGATCCTTCACCTAAATTAACAGCTACAGGCCTGTTGTTTCTCTCCATGAAACCATAATCAAAACTTTGTATTCTTGAATGTATTTCTGCGGATGTAACATGTTTTTCCTTCAAATACAGAAATAATACCTTCAATTCGTACTGGCCCACCCCTTCTAACACATCATGCATCACATCAACTGAGAAGTTCTCTGTTGTGTGAAAATACTCCAATGAATTTAATATGCATGACCTTTTCACACCAAAAACGTATGGAAGGGATGGATTACAAGCCATTTCTTGACAGTGTGCAGTGTGTAAATCTTTGGTGCGCAAAACTATTTTGGAAGAATCTTCAGAGAATTCTGTCTGAAAGTCCTCCTTTTCCGCTAAACAGAACCTGCAACAGTACCTTGCACTGAAAGACTCCACCAGACCAAACAAACTATGCAAACCCAAATTATCACCAGTAACCTGTACTACAGTGCCACGAACATAACCATCGTATAATGGAATCACAATACCATCACTCTCTAACACTTTAATGTCTCGAACAATGGGAGCAAAAATTTCACTAAAACCATACCGTTTAACATCTTGAGTATGAAATAAGGCGCACAGGTGTATGTTAGCCAAAAAAGAATTCCATTTTGGAGAGAAGTTTCTTAAAGTAAAATATACTCCACCCAATTTATGAATACCTCGCTTAGGACCCAGAGGGTTGGCGACCTCAAAGTCATCATAGAACATCTGGATCTGTATTGTCTGCTTCTCAGTTGAGAACAGGGGGTGACTTTTAAAAAATGATCCATCACAAATATCTCTCAGTCTAGAGTCGCTGGTAGCTGAGCTTTGCAACATTTCTGCAACATACTGACTTTTAAATATTGACTGCAGTGTAGATAAAATTGGAATATACATGAATTTATCTTGAACTACTACCCGATCATATGTTCCAGTCTTTTTATTTCGCCTTGTGTCAAATCTTGAACCAATCACACATTTAACTGGTTCTACTATTTCCCACTTGTCATTCATAAATTTTGATCGCTTGTATTCCGAATTTAAAATTGTGAAAGGATTCTCTAACCCCTCAAAACATGCCTCAACTTTCTTGCACATTTCCGTTTCTCTTTCATTACTAAATACATGCTTTATCACTGTCTCTTTAGCATGCTGATGGATATCTTGAACAATCTCTTCCATGGAAATCACTACAGAATTCAGTGTACTTTGACCAACTCCTGCTGCCTTTAGATCAGAAATTACAGCTGAACAACTATTTACAATGTATGGGGAAGATAACTGTGACTCAGCCTCTAAATATTCAGTCGACTCTTCAACATGAAAAACATTACTTGTATTGACGGTACTTTGAGGACATGAAAGATCATATCATATTCTACAGAATCAACTAAACTGCTTCCATGGCACTTATTAAGATGCTTTCTTAAACCAGAAAAACTACCAAAAGAACGTGAGCATCCTTCTTGACCACACTTCAGAAAAAGATTCCTGCCTGTACATAGCCCATGAATTATCTTAAAGTGCTTAACAAGGTTGTTTGGACTTCCATGGTCACTTTTGCAAAGAAAACACTTCATAGTTTTATCTCAACTAACGCACCATTCTTGTTCGCTACTCTGCAACTCTAGGAGTCTCCTTTGTTTCCCCCATGTCGATGTTATAGATGGTTGTTTGCACAAAAGTGAAAAAGCTGCTCAGGGAAGAACTGTATGACGTACCAAAGACGTAATGGGCTTTAAAGAGTTTGTCAAAAGCTCCAACTGAACCTTTTGCCTTGCATGGAAGTGCATGCTTGTCAACCACTATGAAGTAGGAGTGAATGGTGCTCTGTGTGGATCCCTGGGCGAGAAGGTATGGCTGACTGCTTTGGGTGATGTTGTCTAGATGCTGCTGCACACTGGTTCCAACCTACAACAAAACACATTCAACAGAATTGTTTTGGTGACTAACTTCTGACAATGGATCAGATCACATCAAACTGTGCACAAGATTGAGGTGATGGAAGATATATTTTAAACAACTGTTAAAGGATGTTCACTTTGAGAAAAATTTTTGCTGATAATTTACTCACCCCCATGTCATCCAAGATGTTCATGTCTTTCTTCAGTCGAAAAGAAATTAAGATTTTTGAAGAAAAAATTTCCAGGATTTTTCTCCATATCATGGACTTCAATGGTGACCAACTGTTTGAGGGTTCAAATGAGGGTTCAAAGTCTGTCTCAATGCAGCTTCAAAGTCTCGACATGATCCCAGCAGAGAAATAAGGTTCTTATCTAGCGAAACGATCGGTCGTTTTCAAAATAAATATAAAAATTATATACTTTTTATCCACAATTGCACGTCTTGTAGAATCTCAAGATCCGCCACACATTATGCCATGACGTTGAAAAGGTCACGCGGGACGTAGGCGGCAAAGACTAATATAAACGCCATTTACCAAAAAAAAATACAATAATTAATAAATAATAAACAATGATGTCGGACAATTTTGAAAGTAAAGGAGAAAATGAGATCAAGTTTTTCGCGCTTCCCTACCTTTTTGAACCTTACGTCTATGTCCCGTATGACCTTTCCGACGTCATGACATAATGTGTGGCGCATCTTGTGCAATTGTGGTTAAAAAGTATATCATTTTTATTTTTATTTTGAAAACTACCGATTGTTTCGCTAGATAAGAACCTTACTTCTCTGCTGGGATCATGTCGAGACTTTGAAGCTGCATTGAGACAGACTTTGAACCCTCATTTGAACCCTCAAACCGTTGGTCACCATTGAAGTCCATGATATGGAGAAAAATCCTGGAATGTTTTCCTCAAAAACCTTAATTTCTTTTCGACTAAAGAAAGAAAGACATGGACCTCTTGGATGACAAGGGGGTTAGTAAATAATCAGCAGAATTTTTTTTATAAGTGAACTAATCCTTTAAGCATACCTTTTGAAATCTGATGAGCTGATCTACAGCTTGATATGCAGACAGCTTTCCCGGCCTCTTTCTACCTTGTGCAGATGGTGGTAGCAAATGTAGCAGCAGCAAGATGGCAGACATGTCACTGTCCCAGCCTACAAATTAGTAAATAAAACCTGGTTAACATTATGCCATAGCATAGCATTCAAATTGACAACTTGCACCATTACGAAAATGTACACTACACACCTACATAACCCACAATAAAAAGTAAAACAGTTCCATTCACCATTCTCAACTTCAGCAGCTGACTCAGCATTGCGCATCAAATCCAAGAGTTCTGTGGTGGATACAAGTCCATGGCTTTCCTTTATTACTTTTGCTTTGAAAGTGGTTGGCCACTTCTCCAAGAATTTGTTGGCCGTGGCCTCACCAAACAGAAGTCTGAAATCTTGTTCTATCTGCAATGTAACACACATAGACAGAAGTGATGAGTGATACCTAATGCTATATTGGATATTTTGGTGATGCAGTGAATTAAGATGTCATACCAGTCCTGGTGTGTCCAGAAATCTTGGGAAGACCAAGAAGACATCTGATGATTTGGCTTCATCGTTGACCATTGCTTGCCGATATATGAAGGTCATTTTCATCTTCTCACGGACAGTCTTTTCATCAGCAGAGTGTCTCAAAACAGCAATAGCTGCTTCCACATCCTCATCAGATGGCTCTCTGTCATAGGTGAAGGGCTGACGACCACGGCCTGGCCCACCAACTTAAGACAAAATACAATGTTAAGAACTAATTTCTGTACAATTGACAGGTCACTATTATATTCACATGTCACTGATCAGTAAACATACCTTTAGGAGATTTGCTGACTGAGGCACCTCTTTCCTCTGCTGTTTTTCTTTGTATAGTCTTCAATCGCCATGCAAGGTATCCCGAACCACTCTCCGGATCGTAGTAATGTTCCTATGTGATTATAAATAAATTATAAAGAAGTACTATTAACATTTCAAAGAGTGAATATGTGCATAATGTTGCAATAACCCATTTACTTACATATCCATGTTGTGAGTATGGGTCTTCTAGATAGGGAAACAAAGCTACCATTCCCTGTGCATACATCACTCTGACACTTTTGGGGGGGGATGTCCTAGCATATGAATTCAAAGTTAACATCACACTAAATTGACATTGCACAACACAATTTACATAATTAATAACTGTAAATTAATAACAATGTTTCTTTACAGCCCATATATATGCTTAATGCTTACCCATGTGTTTCTGTCATCTCAGCAGCAAGTATGTTAATCATCTGTCTTCTGGTGGCATCTGTCAGAGATTTGGTTTTTCCATACTCTTGCATAATGCGTTCACCTCCAGGCTTTGATGTTAGGATTTTTTCAATCAACTATAGGTGCAATAAAATGTGCTTTCCATTATTGTAAAACCATATGTAATGCTGAAAAAAAAGAGTTATCTAAAGAACACTTACCATGGTGAAACAACATTCAGATTGGACTTAACAGCAATTTCCACCACTTACCGCTTTTGCCTCGTAGTTTATGTGGCATGGCCTTTTAGGCTGGCTTCCTTCGTCAGCGGCTACTTCTTCAACAGGGTCACACATCATGAAATTCAGGATGACGGTGTCATCAGATGTACCCGAGCATGATGATTGAGAGGCACCTGTTCATTATGAAATTTGTACAAAACATAGAAACATATTACAAGAAACAGATATTTTTAAGACAATAATTGTTCTCATTCCGGCCTTTAAACTAAACAAACTAATTTGTGAATTGTCTGAATGAATACCAAGTCCTCCATTGCCCAGCATGATTTTGAAAGTTCCAGGTGACTCCTTCACTATTTCTTCAAAAACCTCTGTGTCAACTTCTGTGTCTGACTGGTTGTGAGGGACCCAGCAGTCAAGGGCAAAGGACACAGGATTTCCAACCAAAAAATTATTTATTAAATACAAAAAAATTAATTACAAAATCAAAAGTTGAATAAATGAAAATAAAGTCAGGTCTGGGCCCATAACGGAAAAGGGTCAACTGAACAGAACCTAACTTAACAGAAATCAAACTAACCAAACCAACATGACCTCTCTAATGACACACATGGGGAACTTATATATACCAAGGACTAGTCCATTATACACACACAGGGGACACCACAATCATCACTTCACAATCAACACAGCTACAACAAAACAAAAACTCAAATTATCAATAAAGAGGTCAAAAAATAACTTACTCAAATAATTATAATAGAAAATAAACAAGTATCCTGTAAATAGAATAAACAAAGCATATAATCAATCATACCCCCCACCCCCTGCTAATTGGCAACATGGATTAACCCAACAGCATAAAATGGCAGCCACTGACACCAGCCAGTCCTTTAATGGAATGGACCTCCACCGAAGCTCTGCGTCCCAGGCAGCGCCAAACCTCCACTTTCCACATGCAGGTAACTTAAACTCAAAGAAATAAACATTAACACAATATACCTCTGACAACTAGAAAGTGTGCACCCAACCTAGTCATGTAAGATACAAGTGTAAATGATAAATAAAGTGAATGTAATGAACCAAATCGGTGTCTGTCATTATTATGAAATATATATAAGGTGATCTGTAATAAAATATTAAAGGATATAATTTAGTAAAAGGTAACCAAATTAACATACAAACAAAAGGAAAAGTTGTGTTCTTGCATGGGTTATTTACCGCCTTGCTGTGTGGCCACGTTGTCGGCCATCACACTCCCCCCCACTTCAGAAATCTCCTCAACACAGCGAGAGAGGAAGTCAGCTGTGACATTGTCTTTTCCCGGAACATACTGGACGATGAATCGGAAGGGCTGCATGGCCAAGTACCACCGAGTAATCCTGCTATTCGTGTCCTTCATCCTTTTCAACCACTGTAGAGCCTTATGGTCAGTTTCCACAATAAACTCTCTCCCCAGCAGATAATATTTCAGGGAATCCAGAGCCCATTTCACAGCCAAGCACTCCTTTTCGATGGTAGAATACCGGACCTCTCGCGGAAAAAGTTTACGGCTAATACAAGCCACCAATTGTCGTCCGTCACCGGTCCCTTGCAGTAGCACCGCTCCAATGCCTCGTTCGGAAGCATCTGTTTGCACAATAAAGGGTTCATTAAAATCAGGATTATGCAACACAGGGTCCTCACCCAGAGCAGTCTGAATGTCTTGGAAAGCCATTTTTGCTTCCTCGGACCACTGAAGTTGACTGGGGCATCTGGAACCCACCATATCTGTCAAGGCTGCTGCTCTGCCAGAGAAATTAGGAATGAATCGGTTATAAAAACCTGCCATACCAAGGAACGATCTCAATTCTTTCCGTGTATGGGGTAGAGGACAGTGTTGGATCACTTGAATCTTCTTTACCTGGGGTCTGACCACCCCTCTACCAATGACATACCCTAGATATTCAATTTCAGTCCGTGCTATAGCACATTTGAGTGGATTGATGGTAAGACCAGCTTGCTGTAGTCGCTGCAGAACTTCTTGTAGATGTTGTAGGTGCTGTTCCCAAGTGTCACTATAGATAACAATGTCATCTAAATAAGCGGCTGTAAAAGACAAACCATGTAATACCTGGTCCATGAGCCTCTGAAAAGTGGCAGGAGCCCCATGCAGGCCAAAAGGAAGAACCTTAAAATGGAAGAGTCCCCAGGGTGTTCTAAAGGCAGTCAACTCTCGGGATTGAGGAGTGAGAGGAATTTGCCAATATCCTTTGGCAAGGTCGATGGTTGTCAGGTACTGGCTTTGACCTAAACGGTCAATAAGGTCTCTTATACGGGGTGTTGGATAGGAATCAAACTTGGAAACCGTGTTCAAGTATCGGAAATCAATACAGAACCGTAAGGTTCCATCCTTTTTGGGGACTAAAACCACTGGGTGGCACCACTCACTCCTAGACGGTTCGATGATTCCCAACTTCAGCATCAAATCAATCTCTTCCCTCAAAGAGACTTGTAATCGCTCAGGTATTCGATAACTCATTCTTTTGACAACAGCATCATTTTTCAACACAATCTCATGTTCGATCAATGTTGTGGCTCCCGGGTACTCAGAAAAAAGATCAGAGTGACAAATTGCTCTCACTTGGGATTGGCGATCCTTGGGCAAATGCTCCAGATCAACACATTCCGTGACTGGTTGAGGCAAATATTGCTCCTCTAGTTCCTCCTCCTCCCTCACCTGTTGAATCATCAAAACTTGAGACTCCTTTTCAGGACGAGGAATCCACTCTTTCAGCAAATTAATGTGCAAGATTTTACTAGGCTGTCCCAAGCCAGGTGTGGAAATTTCATAGGTGGTGCGTCCCAGCTTCCGTTGGATCTCAAATGGACCTTGCCATTTTGCTAATAATTTGCTTTCCTGACTTGGTAACATCACCAACACTTGCTGGCCAGGGTTAAAACTTCGTTCACCTGCAGACCGATCATACCATGACTTCTGAGACCGCTGTGCCTCAGCCAGGTGACTTTGAGCCAGTTTAGCCATCGTTCCCAACCGTTCCCTCATCTGCATCACGTAAGAGATCACGTTTACCGAATCCTCGTTATCTTGCGTTCCTTCCCACAGCTCACGAAGCAGGGTCAAAGGGCCTCTCACCTCACGTCCATATAATAGCTCAAAGGGAGAGAACCCCGTCGAGGCCTGGGGAACTTCTCTGTATGCGAACAGGAGATATGGCAACCACTGGTCCCAATCTTTGCCAGACTCACTGACAAACTTGCGAAGCATTTGCTTGAGTGTTTGATTGAAACGTTCTGTGAGGCCATCGGTTTGCGGATGATAAGGAGTGGAACGTAAACTCTTGATACCCAAAAGCTGATATACCTGCTTTAGGAGAGTTGACATAAAGTTAGTGCCCTGATCAGTAAGGATCTGACTGGGGAATCCAACTCGGGAAAAGAGTTGGATTAAGCAGGTTGCTACGTACTTGGCTTTAATGGACTTCATCGGGAACACCTCAGGATATCTAGTTGCATAATCAGTGATAACAAGCATAAATCTATTTCCAGCTCGGCTCTGTTCTACAGGACCTACAATATCCATCCCCAGTCTCTCAAAGGGTGTACCCACAACAGGTAGAGGTTGTAATGGAGCTCTGGACGGACTTCTCATGGAGACTTTCTGACACTCAGGACAGCTTTTACAGTATCGAGTCACATCCCTCCTTAATCCTGGCCAATAGAAGTGTCTCTTGATGCGGGCCAAGGTCTTGTGTTTCCCTAGGTGGCCAGCCCAGGGAATCGAATGACCCAACTGGAGGATTACCTCTCGGACACCTTGTGGCACGACAAGCTGGTTTGTTGACTCGAACTGACGATACAGAATACCTTTTTGAAACAAATACCTTTCGGCAGAGTCAGTGTCATCCGAATTGGCTGTAGCTTTCTGTTCCCCTTTCTTGAGGTACGGAGCTAGACTGACGTCCTCCTGCTGTAGCTGGACCATGTTAGTAGGCACCTGGAAACTTTGAAACAAGTCACACGAGGGGTTAGTCGTTGTCTTGGAAGCATTATATGCAAGTTTGTCTCGTCGTTTTTCACCACGGGACTTCCTTGACTTTGAAGGTTCCACTTCAATATCCACATCAAAGAAAGGCAAAGTACTGAGTGTTTGTGTCGGTTCCTCTTTCTGTTTCTTTTTGGCCCTGGTTACCACAACATTACAAAGCTGTTCTGACTGCAATAAATCCAAAAGTACTGGTAGATCATGCCCAAGAATCACTGGATATGGCAAATTATCTGCAACCCCCACATCCATGAGATAAGTCTGTCCCTGTACTTTGATATAAAGACTCGCGGTAGGTAACAGTTTCGCATCGACATGGACACAGCATATCAGTCTCTGGTCAGTAGAATTAATCAAGGCGGGTGAAACAAACCGTCGGTGTACCAACGTCTGGTCGCTGCCAGTATCAACCAGAGCATGAAGTTCTTTACCGTTCACTTCCACAGTGATCATCTTTACGGACAATCCGGGCTTCAGCGGAGCTGCATTACTTCTGGGCACATAACAGACTTGAGAGAGCTTAACAATGTTCTTCGGGCAAACAGGTTTAGTATGACCCTCTTGGCCACACAGGTAACAAATAGGCACTTTCTTAGGTGATTTGAGGAACACCGCGTCAGCTTTTCCTGCTTCAGGAGGCTTACCAGAGTGGTAGTGCTGGGGCGGATGAAAGACATGGGGCTTTCGAGAATCTCTCCCACCCCGCCAACTCCATAGCTGGTTCCTTCCTCGTGCAGCAACGAACACATTCGCCAGGGATGCAGCCTCAGCAGCAGTATCAGGTCCCCGCTCCCGGATCCATACCTGAAGCTCAGGAGAAAGCATTCGCAGATACTGCTCAAGAATAATTATTTCTCCAATTTCCTCAATAGTTTTACCTTTAGGTCGAATCCACTTCCCATACAGCTCCTTCAGCCTGGCATACAGTTCATTGGGACTCTCAGATGATTCAACCTCCAGAGAACGAAATCTTTGTCGATAAGTTTCTGAATTAATGTCATATTTTCTCAGAATAGCCGACTTAACACTCTCATAATCCAGCGAATCATCAATGTCCATAAGCACATATGCCGCTCGGGCCTTACCAGTCAATAGGGGAATCAGGCGGAACGCCCAGTCAGCCTTAGGCCAACCACATGCTGCAGCAATCCTCTCAAAGGTTATCAGAAAATGTTCTACGTCATCAGAGTCAATTAACTTTTCTAATCTGGGTTCTTTGATCCAGGACTGACCTCTGTCTTGGTCCACGTGATGAAGTACTCTTTCCCTCCTTTCAGTAAATGGTCGATCAAGATCAGGGTCACCATCCTGCCCTTCCTCTGGACTTGGATTCATCGAACGTATATCAGGGATGGGTGGAGTAGGAATACGAGCTTGTACCTCCATCTGAAGTAAGCCAAACTGGTGCTGCAAACCCTTAAATCGTCGTTCTTGTTCCTTTTTTTCTTGGGCCCTCCCGGCCTCCCGAGCATCCATTTGCGCCATGTGGGCCCGGAACAAACTTGTCAAATCTGCCAGCGTTGGCTCCTGCCCTCCAGACTCCTCTGGGACAATCTCCTCACCATTCTCTATGGTCTCCACCTCTCCTTCCTGTACTTCCCTTGGCATCATCCTTTGTGCCCCTCTTCTTCCAGGCCGACTCATGGCTCAAAAAAGACACAGGGAGGATAAAAATGGGGAAAAAACAAAAAATAGGAAACCTGCATCCTCTGCGGATCCCACTTCTGACACCATATGTGAGGGACCCAGCAGTCAAGGGCAAAGGACACAGGATTTCCAACCAAAAAATTATTTATTAAATACAAAAAAATTAATTACAAAATCAAAAGTTGAATAAATGAAAATAAAGTCAGGTCTGGGCCCATAACGGAAAAGGGTCAACTGAACAGAACCTAACTTAACAGAAATCAAACTAACCAAACCAACATGACCTCTCTAATGACACACATGGGGAACTTATATATACCAAGGACTAGTCCATTATACACACACAGGGGACACCACAATCATCACTTCACAATCAACACAGCTACAACAAAACAAAAACTCAAATTATCAATAAAGAGGTCAAAAAATAACTTACTCAAATAATTATAATAGAAAATAAACAAGTATCCTGTAAATAGAATAAACAAAGCATATAATCAATCATACCCCCCACCCCCTGCTAATTGGCAACATGGATTAACCCAACAGCATAAAATGGCAGCCACTGACACCAGCCAGTCCTTTAATGGAATGGACCTCCACCGAAGCTCTGCGTCCCAGGCAGCGCCAAACCTCCACTTTCCACATGCAGGTAACTTAAACTCAAAGAAATAAACATTAACACAATATACCTCTGACAACTAGAAAGTGTGCACCCAACCTAGTCATGTAAGATACAAGTGTAAATGATAAATAAAGTGAATGTAATGAACCAAATCGGTGTCTGTCATTATTATGAAATATATATAAGGTGATCTGTAATAAAATATTAAAGGATATAATTTAGTAAAAGGTAACCAAATTAACATACAAACAAAAGGAAAAGTTGTGTTCTTGCATGGGTTATTTACCGCCTTGCTGTGTGGCCACGTTGTCGGCCATCACACTGGTCATACACCATAATGTCTGGCTGCCTGCTTTCTGGTATGTTGAATTTTAGACACGCTGTTTAAAAAAAATTAAATAAAAAAAAACATGCACTCCCTTCTCACAAGAATCAAAGGTCATATTTAAGTTTGCCTCATGTATTCACAAAATGATAAAAGACAAGTATCTGCACCCAATTTTAAGTAACTGAAAATATAAAGCGGCAAAACAGAAATTATTATTGACCTAACTAGGTATCATAACATAATAGGTTAATGCTGTATTCTTTTGTCATTGGGTGATGTATATTGGTTTAACCTACTGTACCCACCTTCTTTCCAGAAAGCATCGAATGTCAGCTCAGACAGCTTGACGTATTTCTGCTCTTTCCCGAATTGAACACGCAACAGCATTTTGCCCCTGTTAACAAAGAAAATATATATTCAAAAATCATCAGTAGTGGCAATGCACTATGCATTACTTAGATGTTACACTGCAATTACAAAGGGCGGCTGAAGAAGACAAAGTTGTGCTGGTTGAATATATATATATATAAATAGCTCATTAGCCATTTTAGTTCGAAGAGTAACGTAACCCGTTAAAATGGTTAAGCCATGTTAAACAAATACGTCATGCAATCAGTGATCTAAGTTATCGTTTTATAAGACCAACATTAACTATCAGAAGCATGCTAACATTACCGTATAAAAAATCCAGATTAACGTTGCCTGGGAAGCTAAAAAAATACGTTAGCTAAAAATAGCTATTAACTGTATTAAATCTTTTGTTGTTATAGCGACCGAGCTAAAGTTATTTTACGCATAAATCATTCTGACCAACTTCATTCGTGAAAATATTGCAACACATAAAGAAACACAGTTACCGATACGGATTGCTATCTGGTTACTTGTAATATGACCTCAACTAATATCAGCACAACTCTAAAATTATGTAAAGTTAAAAAATACCGTTTTGGTGTTGAAAACACAGGGATGTTACTTACCTAGCAATATCAGTGGCCTCCATCGAGATCTTCCTCCACCGACGTACGTGCCAAACTTCAGCACAGCAGTGTGGCGGGTATTCATCACTGCTGTAGAGTTAATTGTCACTGCGTTTCTGCAGATTTTTACACTCACTTTTAACTCCACTGATTGAGCAACTTTACTCTCCAAAATGTTGAAAATACTCTATCTGGGTTAAAATAACTTTACTCTGAAATATTAACACCCCATTTTTTACTGTGTGGTAAACAGGGACTTCACTAGGATTGGAAGACAGGGGGGGCTTAGCCCCCAGGGTATTTGTAACTTGCGTTTGCAAAATCTTTGCACTCACATCTAGAGCTACACTTATGTCAACAACCAGTCAAGAAACCAAGATGTTAACAAGTAAAATGTGACAGACATATCCTCTTCTTCCATTTCTACTCTGTTAAAGAAAAGTTACTGTAATGTTAGCTTTTAGACACATCAAAGCTGCTTGGGGGAATTTACTTAGGCCAGACTTTGCTCCTGATGAGTTATTCTATAAGCAATGACTTAAATGCTATCTGTCTGCTCATGTAAATGTATGATAAAGTAATAGCATACTATATCTAATTCCTCTCTATATAACATAAGTTGTCCACAGAATGCTATTTAATTACTCTAATTACTGTAACTGCGCTGTGGATTGGTTCTATCAGAGTGTAATTTCACTGTGTAGTTTGGCTTGCATACAGTTTAACCCAAGAACCAGAATTTTAAGGTCATAGTGAACAACACAGGTTTGAGCGTTTCTCAATTAAAGATGATTTATTCTGCCAAATGATGTATACAATGTATGATATAAATAAACAACAAAAGGGCAGTATTCAAATAAAGGAAAATTAAGAATGAAATAATTTTCAAAACCACAGTCAACAGTTACTTTTTGTTTATTGTCTACTTAATTGGTGGAAGCATCAAAAAATGCTCAATGAATTGAAGGATACAACGGTAATAGCATTAACAGGGACCCTATGACATTTAGTTTTCAGTGACAACAACATTCTGTGGGGATTGATATTGTTTTATATGCCTATTATAGAGATAGGTTAAATTATTGGCAAAGAATAAAGAGTTGTGATTAGCTTGCTAAGTTAACCATTTCTTGTATTTTGCTTGTTCACTCTAGTTAGACTACAGTTTTCCATAGCAAATCAAAATATCCCCTTTCCTTTACCTCAAGAAAATGTAGCTAAAGGTAAGTAGGTAATTAAAAACAACTTACAATTTCACTCTGTATCACGACACTTACCAATCTTCCTTTCACCATTAGCGTGTGTATCGTGTGTGGGCAGGAGGGTGCATAGCGAGTTCAACTTCAGACCAAACTCGAGTAATGACGAGACGAGATGAATCCTCCAGTTACTTGCAGCGCTCCGGTCTGCAACGCTCTGAAAGCTGCCACAGTTCACACCAATGCAACGAGACGGTGCGGTGCATCATCTTGATAGCACAACGACTCTTTGTACTTCTGTCCAACTTCCGACTTTTCAGCTATTTTTTGTAGCTGGATTTGTTGCGTCTAATTCTAAATATGAATGAGGATACGGTTATTGATAAATCGAATTGTTATTGTTGTTCTTATTATCATTTGTTGTTGCTTAGGAACATTTTGGGGTAGCTTCAGCCCCCCTAAAATAGGCCTAACGACGTCCCTGGTGGTAAACATTACTTGATGATACGTGGACGTTTTGTTTTACAACATAAATTACACATTTCCAATACCTTAAAAAAATATTTAATTCAGTCCGACTTCAAAAGTGATTAATAAGTAATGTTTACCAGACAAGACAAGCTGTAAACTTCTTGTATCTAGAGTTTTTAGTATGACCGCGTGGCCTAATGGATAAGGCGTCTGACTTCGGATCAGAAGATTGAGGGTTCGAGTCCCTTCGTGGTCGTTATTTTGTCGTATATTTTAAACAAGTAGACGGTGCATTTTTTTCAATACACAACGTGGTATTTAATAATTAAACATTAGTACCTTATTACTAACGCTTCAAAATCTTTTTTTCTGAGAACAAATACGTATGATGTTTCAGACTGCATTCGTAGCAGAGTGGCGCAGCGGAAGCGTGCTGGGCCCATAACCCAGAGGTCGATGGATCGAAACCATCCTCTGCTAACTGTATTTTTTACTTGTAATTTATCTACGAAAATGAAAAAGTTCTGAAAAAAAAGTTGCTTCTCTTGTACACTGTGTAGTATTTTTTTTCTCTTTTTGCAAAGCAGGTTTTCTCTTTCTCTCTCTTTTAACAGCTTGACCCGAGCACCTCCTGGTGGATGAGGTAAAAGCAGGAATACCCTTGTGAATAATAATGATTTTTATTCTGAAGAAGCGATAATACTGCAGAGACATACGTGCCTTACTTTGCATGTTTGAGTAATTATGAAAGAGTTTAGTTCATATACCACTATGTAAGGAATAACTTGTATTATTTTAATCTTCATCACAATAGTTCAATTCTGCATTTAATGTGTCATTTGAAAAAAAAAATCCCTCATTGACCACATTTGCGGCATTATTCCATATATATTAACAATATATTTTTGTTGAAGTGTTGAATTTACATTGTACTGCTGTCAATTATATTCATCTCAGGACAATATGCAGTTATTACATGCATATGATCTAATCATGTTCATACAGCAAATAATTGCAGATAATACTTTGCTGTCACATTTTAGTTGGTGTAATGTAAGAATAACATGATTTGCAGTATCTTGATGGTTTGTTTATTAAAACTGAGACTTTCATGCATCAAAAGGATGCAAAAGAACAATATGTATTTTATACGTTAAAGAATTCATTTTTTTTTTTGTTATAAATGTTAAAATGTGCTATACATTATATTGGATATGTTTCCCAGCTGAAACAATTAAAAACATAAATATTTTATCAATTAACCAAACAATGTCCACAGTATCAGACATTTCACATATTTGATGATATATTTTTATTTTAGATTTTTTTTAAAAATGACAGAAATTGACACATGGAAGAGAGTTTAATATATTTAATATATAAATTAATGATAGATTAATTTGAAATTTGATCCATGTGTTTCTGTAAAAATAAATAAATAAAAATATGTCAAATTTTGAAGGCCACACTTACCTATATGCATTATGTACAGCAAAAGAAAACACCACTTTTGTACTTTTGTGATGTTTCATTTGATTGTAAAAAAGTTTTAATATGAATTCCCCAGTGAAGAAACAATAATATTAATGGATCAGTCAAAGTCAACTCCTCTTGCTTGTTTTTTTGCAGCATGTATCTTCTTCTGTTTAAGTCTTTCCAAATTTCTTTTCTCTAACCTGGACAAATAATAGATATTTACGGAATATTATTATACAAAAATACATTTGAAATATTTGGTAATGATAAAGTTCTGCTTTATGCACTCTTACCTATGAGCTCTCAGGGCGATATCCTCTGCAGACGGCTCTGGAGGCCGCTGACTAGCCTCAGTAATCATTTCTGAGATCTTCTGAATGCAGTCCTCCAGGTTTCTCTGCTGGCTTCTGCTGATCTCTGAAGTCACAATTAACTCTCCTGCTTTGTTTACACGAGTTTTATTCTGTTGACAGGAGTGTATTGTATACTACACAGATAAATACTGACAGTCACACATGCATTTTGAAGTAGTGCGTATTTCATTATAGCACTGATTGAAGATGTTACTCTTACCTTCAAGATAATCTCTCTCTTTACTTCTTCTGGAATCCACTCAGCTGTTTGCACATGGAAACGGACCTCTGCCTTTGTACTGACTGCAATGTAATAATAATATACACTGATTTCATTTACAGACCGTTGCTGCTGAATGCAATGAACAGAATGTAAATAATGTACACTTTAATGCAATTTGGAATAGTTGAAACCAAATTTGACCAGAATGCTGCACAATTGACCACATTCTGATTACTTTAATTAGATCCTACACTACACAATAAGCATTACTTCTAAACAATTACGTGTGGAATATATCTTCAGACTGCTTAAATACACTAGTGCTGGACACAACATCATTATATTATTATTACCCTTGTTGACATGCTGACCACCTGGTCCACTGCTCCGACTATAGGTTATCTTCAGTTTATCTGGAAGTGGACAGAGTTTCAGTGTCTACTGGCTAGTTTCAGTGTATCAGTTATCATAATACATAATCCTGAACATCTTGTATGCCACTTACCGACTGGGATGCGTGAAAGCCAATCGTTCTGACACGAAACAAGACTTGTTTACATAAGCATTTGGATCATATTGCACATCATTGACAATAATCACAGAACAAAGATGGACAGAATTGTATGCCTTTTAAAAAAGATAGTGTTTCACCTGTGTAGACTGTGAGGTTGTATACATCTGCGAATGACTATTGTCTATACAGCGCCTCGCTCGCATTTTGTCATTATTAAATACGATTACCAAACGACGGTACACATCCCTCGAACATGTTAGCTTGGTTAACTGATAGAAGCATAAATTTGTCAGCATGGAGGCCGCCATGTTGCAACTGAAGTACTATTGAGGTGCCTGTGCAAAGCATCCGGGTATTTGAGACAAAAGCAACGCTGCATTTATGCCGTTTGTTTTAAATAATTCCTACTCGTTATGTTAGTTATTGGTAACACGAAGGTAATTGACGTCGCTAACTTATGTCTTTCAAGTATGCTTCCACTTGTGCTAACATATTCTAGTTTAACCAAGCAATAAGAAGGTTCCACCGAGATTTGAACTCGGATCGCTGGATTCAGAGTCCAGAGTGCTAACCGTTACACCATGGAACCTCTACGTTCCAATTAAGACAAGGTTTAAAAAAGGCTTCAAAAAGGTAGTTCAAAAAAAAAGAAACCTTTATTTAAAAAATAAATATTCTGAATATATTTTGTACTCCTATATGTTATAACCCTATATGACTTTCTCTTTTTTTTAACACAAAGGGAGAAATTGTAAAAAAGAAATAAAAAATGTGTTCTCACTGTCAAACAATGCCCGTTCATAGTATCCACCTCTTCAAGCTTCAAAAGAACGCAAAAGTATAATTCAGAAGTCTAATAATTTATTCCATGAGACTCATAAAAGTGAAAACGTTCATTGACAGTTGATCTCTTGTGCGCGTTCATGGTAGGGCATATCACTCAGGCCACTCATGACATTGGGGAGTTCAGCCGAAAACTCGTATTGTTTATCTAAACACAGGTCCTCCACAGTGATAGTGACAACAACAACAACAAAAAAACAACAACAGATGCACACAAAACAGAACAGAATTAAACATGCCAGAAGTATTTGTGGTCGAAGGATTGATGCATTTCTATGCTCACCCTTATTTCTTTGAATGTTTTTGGACTGGTGCCAGTTCACAGTTGACGGAATTACCTGCATGATGCCGAAAATAGAAAACAAGCGATGGATATAATGTACCGTCGCTCTTCACTGCTGGTTAGGACAAAAACTCTGAGTACCATAGAACCTGTCAGCATTGTTGGATGGGTGCTGGATGGCAGAGGCAGGCTAAATACATACAAATTGTGCATTGTGATTTAATATGCTGAGTAATGTCATTTGATTGAACTTTCCTCGTCTTCTACCTGCGCAGATATCAACAGCGCAACTGGGTTGTAAGTTGCCAGGTTGCAACTTCAAATAGGTTGAAATTTGGATGATGTGTCGATTGTGTGAGCGGGGTGAATTTCATACAAGATCCGGCAACTGGACAACCTTGGAATAGGCCTAATATATTGATGTGATTATTCACATAATGAGGTTTGGGCCATACAAATTACAAGAGTTTCCTGGGAGAAATAACAAAATGGTAGGAGGTCGGGAGATGGGTGTGAAAAAATGGGAGTGTTGACAGGTATGCATAGAAAATATACCTTTTATCGTGTCATTTGCCGTCAGGTTAGGTATAGCCTCCTCTATGTTTCTGTCTGATTACTGAGTTGTCCATTCAAAAAATGAGGCTGGGCTTAGAAATGCATCACTTCTTTGACTACAAACTTTTCTGACATGTATAGTAATTTCTGTTCCGTTTTGTGTGCATTTTTAGGGTTTACGGAGTTACATCGTCATTGCAAAAAAGTTGTAAAATTGGATATAACTTTACCCAGAAAATGTTAGTAAACTATTTTATCACACTAAAATCATGTTAACATGCATATGGTTTATATCTTGTGGCTATACACTGCATCCGGAAAGTATTCACAGCTTCACTTTTTACGCATTTTGTTGTGTCACAGCCTTATTCCAAAATTTATTATATTCATTATTTTCCTCAGAATTCTACAAACAATACCCCATAATGACAACATCAAAGTAGTTTGTTTGAAATCTTTGCAAATTTATTACAAATAAAAACCAAAAAAAATCACATAATCAGAAGTACATAAGTATTCACAGCCTTTGTCATGACACTCAAAATTGAGCTCAGGTACGTCCTGTTTCCACTGATCATCCTTGAGATGTTTCTATCACATGATTGGGGTCCACCTGTGGTAAATTCAGTTGATTGGACATGATTTGGAAAGGCACACACCTGTCTGTATAAGGTCCCACAGTTAACAGTTTATGTCAGAGCACAAGCCAAGCCATGAAGTCCAAGGAATTGTCTGTAGACCTCCGGGACAGGATTGTATCGAGGCACAGATCTGGGGAAGGGTACAGAAAAACTTCTGCAGCATTGAAGGTCCCAATGAGCACAGTGGCCTCCATCCGTAAATGGAAGAAGTTTGGAACCACCAGGACTCTTCCAAGAGCTGGCCACCCGGCCAAACTGGGCGATCGGGGGAGAAGGGACATTGTCAGGGAGGTGACCAAAAACCTGATGGTCACTCTGACAGAGCTCCAGCGTTTCTCTGTGGAGAGAGAACCTTCCAGAAGAACAACCACCAATCTATGGTAGAGTGGCCAGACAGAAGCTACTCCTCAGTAAAAGGCACATGACAGCCTGTCTGGAGTTTGCCAAAAGACACCTGAAGGACTCTCAGACCACGAGAAACAAAATTCTCTGGTCTGATGAAACAAATATTGAACTATTTGGCCTGAACGGTAAGCGTCATGTCTGGAGGAAATCAGGCACCACTCATCACCTGGCCAATACCATCCCTACAATGAAGCATGGTGGTGGCAGCATCATGCTGTGGGGATGTTTTTCAATGGCAGGAACTGGGAGACTAGTCAGGATCGAGGGAAAGATGAATGCAGCAATGTACAGAGACATCCTTGATGAAAACCTGCTTCAGAGCACTCTGGACCTCAGACTGGGTTGAAGGTTCCTCTTCCAACAGGATAACGACCCTAAGCACACAGCCACGAAAACAGAGGAGTGGCTACAGGACAACTCTGTGAATGTTCTTGAGTGGCCCAGCCAGAGCCCAGACTTGAACCCGATTGAACATCTCTGGAGAGATCTGAAAATGGCTGTGCACCGACACTCCCCATCCAACCTGATGGAGCTTGAGATGTCCTGCAAAGAAGAATGCGAGAAACTGCCCAAAGTGTGCCAAGCTTGAAGCATCATACACAAAAAGACTTGAGGCTATAATTGGTGCCAAAGGTGCGTCAACAAAGTATTGAACAAAGGCTGTGAATACTTATGTACACATTATTTTTTTGTTTTTTTATTTGTAATAAATTTGCAAAGATTTCAAACAAACTACTTTGATGTTGTCATTATGGGGTATTGTTTGTAGAATTCTGAGGAAAATAATGAATATAATAAATTTTGGAATAAGGCTGTGACACAACAAAATGCGTAAAAAGTGAAGCTGTGAATACTTTCCGGATGCAGTGTATAGCCACAAGATATAAACCATATGCATGTTAACATGATTTTAGTGTGATAAAATAGTTTACTAACATTTTCTGGGTAAAGTTATATCCAATTTTACAACTTTTTTGCAATGACGATGTAACACCGTAAACCCTAAAACGTTTTAAAAACGTATGAAGTTATTCTCGGTCGTTAAAAACTATGTAGAGCACAAACAGTAATATCTGCATTTGTGTAAAAACACATCACCCCAGATGGGACTCGAACCCACAATCCCTGGCTTAGGAGGCCAGTGCCTTATCCATTAGGCCACTGGGGCTACAACACTACAGATCTTCACGAATATTTTATTTAAATAAAACAAAAAAAAAAATAAGAAACCGTTATTTTAACGTTATTTGCATTATATTTTAAACAAATACGAAACCCAAACAAATATGACATAAAAAAATACGAATAATATTTGTTGTTTTAAAATTAACAGTGCAGAAAGTGCAGAATTAAAATTACCGATATAGGGGATTCAAATGTGAATATCTTGCTTAAATCATCTAAAGCATGAAAATTAAATCGCGGTTATGGAATGCGATAACTACAAACGTAGCATGTGTGTGAACACGAGAGAGGAGGAACGAGAGGCGCTCTTCCAACTTCATTTCCTGGCAGGATAGACGGTCATGATATTAAAACCCATGTACCAAACATTAGCCTGCCAACTTTAGCCCTCATCGGTGGCTGGAGGAATGCTGTCGCTTTGTTAGGGTTATACTCTTTCCAGTTAGATTGGTAAAATAACACCGAGCACTATGAATTTATTACCATCTAATCCCCACGGTAATGGATTACTTTATTCGGGATTTAACCAGGATCACGGTAAGATGTTTACACTTAGCTAGCTAGAAAGTAAGCTAGCATCACTCTGATATTTTGTTAACGTTATGAATCATAGACACCAGATATCTGTCATTTATACTACATATTAAAGAAATAATCTGTCTTTTACGTAGATGCGTTTAGTTGTAAGATATGGTTAACTTTATGAACATGTTTTTACTTAGCAAGTTTTCACAGCTGGTTAGCCACAAAGATGAAGTCACATGATTGTTTTTAAGAGCTGGTGTCAGCATGGCTGTTTTGTACTGTTTTTATTTATTTAGTTAATTTAGTTTATTAATCACTTCTTGATGGAATGTAAATTGTTACGTTATTAGAAAGCGGCAAATTTTCAATATATTATCAAATAAACATTGACAGTTGGGTTGCATTTGATTTAGCTAGGCTAACTGCTAACGCTAGATTGCTCCATTACTGGTGGTTTGGTGTCTTTTTTAACTGTCAAAGAGATAAATCTGTGTATTTGCGTTGTGAATGAACTGAAATAACATATGATGTTATTTATGATGTATTCTACTTGCAAGTAGATAATTGTGGTAACAACTATACCACAATGTAACAAATCGGCTCAATTAACTGTATTTGTAAACCGCTTTATGACGAATAGCCAAATAACATTAAATATAATGATGATGATAGGATAGTTAACGGGTTTAATCAGGATTTTTAGTTGCATAGTTCAATGTACATATTGTATTTGCCCACTTGAATTCAGAATCATAACCGGAGTCATTAACAATTGAACGACACTACTAGAAGTGCTGTTGCACCTTGATCATCACCTGAGTCCACCACAACATTTTATATAACAAAAAATATTACATATTCTTTCTTCTTTAGGTTTTAGCAACCTTTCCCCCCTAAACACTGTATGAGTAAAGCACTGTATTTGTGTCGTGTGTCAGCTTTCTTCAATATTTTAATGGAAAATAATGAAGACATACAGGATGATATTGGCATCCACAAGCATTAACATGGGTATGGTTTATCTGCCAGTATCCAGGACTGTTCTCATACAGGTGAAGCTGTATACCTCTATAGCAGCAGAAAATCTCAGCATTCTTCTGAGAGGGGTCATCTTTATTCAGTTCATGGTTTCCTTTAAAAATGTCCCTTTCTCCCATCAGGATGTTTTGCATGTGGAATGGAAAATGGATTCAGGGTGTACAACACAGACCCTCTTAAAGAAAAGGAAAAACAAGGTGGGCCTCCTGTTTTCTCAAGTATGTTTGATATTGCTGCTCGGGTATAATTTCTAAAGTATATCTGCAATTATTTATATATTAAGTACAGTCTGGCCAGTGTCACAGGCACAGTGCAACTGGACAACACTCCAAATAAGAGAGTTCAAAATAACAATATATGGAAGTTTATAACTTCCTCAGATACAAATACACTTGAAAAATCTGGTTAGGTATACAGTCGTATGCAAACGTTTAGGCAACCCTGACAATTTCTATGATTTTCATTTATAAATAATTGGGTGTTTGAATCAGCAATTTCATTTTGATCTATCAAATAACTGAAGGACACAGTAATATTTTGGTAGTGAAATGAGGTTTATTGGATGAACAGAAAATGTGCAATATGCATCAAAACAAAATTAGACAGGTGCATAAATTTGGGCACCCCAACAGAAATATCACCTCAATATTTAGTTGAGCCTCCTTTAGCAGAAATAACAGCCTCTAGACCAGGGGTGACCATCCCTGCTCCTGGAGCTACTTTCCTGCAGAGATTAGCGCCAACACACCTGCCTGTCATTTTCAAGTAATCCTAAAGACCTTGATAAGTTGGTTCAGGTGTGTTTGATTAGGGTTGGATCTAAACTCTGTAGGAAGGTATCTCTCTAGGAGCAGGGTTGGTCACCCCTGCTCTAGATGCTTCCTATAGCCTGTAATGAGTGTCTGGATTCTGGATGAAGGTATTTTTGACCATTCCTTCTTGCAAAACATCTCCAGTTCAGTTAGGTTTGACGATTGCCGAGCATAGTCTTCCCACTTCAAATCACTCCACAGATGTTCAATGATATTCAGGTCTGGGAAATGGGATGGCCATTCCAGAACATTGTACTTGTTCCTCTGCATAAATGCCAGAGTAGATTTTGAGCAGTGTTTTGGGTCGTTGTCTTGTTGAAATATCCAGCCCCGGCGTAACTTCAACTTTGTGACTAATTCTTCTATATTATTCTCAAGTATCTGCTGATATTGAGTGGAATCCATGCGACACTCAACATTAACAAGATTCCCAGTACCGGCACAGGCCACACAGCTCCACAGCATGATGGAACCTCCACCAAATTTTACTGTGGGTTGCAAGTGTTTGTCTTGGAATGCTGCGTTATTTTGCCGCCATGCATAACGCCCCTTGTTATGACCAAATAGCTCCATCTTTTTTTCAGCAGTCCACAGCACCTTCTTCCAAAATGAAGCTGGCTTGTCCAAATGTGCGTTTGCATACCTCAAGCGACTCTGTCTGTGGCGTGTGTGCAGAAAAGGCTTCTTCCGCATCACTCTCCCGTACAGCTTCTCCTTCTGCAAAGTGCGCTGAATTGTGGAACGATGCACAGTGACACCATCTGCAGCAAGATGATGTTGTAGGTCTTTGGAGGTGGTCTGTGGGCTGTTTTTGACCATTCTCACCATCATTCATCTCTGATATTTTACTTGGTCTTCCATTTCCTCACTATGTTCCTCACAGTGGACACTGACAGCTTAAATCTCTGCGATAGCTTTTTGTAGCCTTCCCCTAAACCATAATGTTGAACAATCTTTGTTTTCAGGTCATTTGAGAGTTGTTTTGAGGCCCCCATGTTGCCACTCTTCAGAGGAGAGTGAAAGAAAACAACAACTTGCAATTGGCCACCTTAAATACCTTTTCTCATGATTTGATGCATCTGTCTATGAAGTTCGAGGCTTAATGAGCCCACCAAACCAATTGTGTACTCCAATTAATCAGTGCTAGGTAGTTACAGGTATTCAAATCAACAAAATGACAAGGGTGCCCAAATGTATGCACCTGTCTTATTTCGTTTTGATGCATATTGCACATTTTCTGTTAATCCAATGAACCTTATTTCACTACCGAAATGTTACTGTGTCCTTCAGTTATTTGATAGATCAAAATGAAATTGCTGATTCAAACACCCAATTATTTATAAATGAAAATCATTGAAATTTTCAGGGATGCCTAAACTTTTGCATACGACTGTATGCAGAAGTTATTTGGGTATGAATACATAGTGATTTAGTCATGATGTTTTAGCACATTCATGTGGTCTGCTGATCTTGTTATTAGTGGAAAGGGAGAAATTATATCTGCATAAGTCCCTTCAAATGAATGTCATCTCTTTTAGAATCCATAAGGAATAGCATTTAGCAACAAAGTCATCATTCATTTACCATTCAGAGCCAGTTTATGAGATCTTTGTCAGGGTAATGGATAGCATCTTTGTGCTTGTTTTATTGCTGGAGCTATTGACTCTCATTAATTGTTCTCTTTGCTCTCAGAGTTTCTTGAGGGAGGAATCAGTCATGTGGAGATGCTTTTTCGATGCAATTATCTTGCGCTTGTTGGAGGAGGAAAAAAACCCAAGTACCCTCCCAATAAAGGTATATTTTCTTATGCGACAGCAGTTTTTAAATGGCTTTATTGCATAATTCATAAATAAAATAAGATAAGACCTTATTCAGAGCAGAGCCATCTTTGATTTTTATTGGGAATGACAACGGAGAGACTTACCATCTCGTCAATGGCACACATGGTATAAAGCTGTAAAAGGCTCCTAGATCAAAACGTTCTTGAAAATATGTATTTTCAATGTTTTGTCTGCAGAAAGAACCAAAAACACTTTAAACTGCAGTACAACCCATTGAAGAGACTGTATGTCTATCCCTCACAGCCTTGCTGTCATTCCCATCAAAAATCAAATATGGCTATTCTGTGAATAAGGTCTATAAAGGAACATGTACATATGTGTCATATTTAAAAAGACCGTTGAATGCGTGTAACAATGAATGTTTGAAATCAGTAGGTACATTTTGAACTGGCTGAAAACACAGTTCTAATATTCAAGTAAACTGTTAAAAACATATTTTTGCGTTTTTTCCTTATTTGTGTAAGTGATGATTTGGGATGACCTGAAGAAAAAGACTGTGATAGAAATTGAGTTTTCCACTGAGGTCAAAGCTGTTAAGCTTCGACGTGACAGGTATTTTAATACTCATATATGTTCTTGTTTTCTTTAATTAAAATTTGTGTATGATGTTTATTAGACTGTCATACTAAAATGCAAATAACGGTTTCATTTTATTTGTAGATAATCTTTCAGCATATGAATTGCCAGCACGCTTTGGTTTCAGTGTTATTGACATGTCAGAATCATTTAGACTAAAAAAATTGCAAGCAAAGGTACAAAATTTAAATATCACAAATGGCTGCTGAATACGGAGCTTGTGCAACTTCATATTAAATATTGGCAAACGTAGACACTGTATAGCCATAAAAACGGGTTGCTTTCGCTATTGTTGGCATAAAATCAAACCTGCAAGCTAAAATATGCTCAGAAATATATTAATGTGTCTTTAAATGAGTCAAATCCTTAAAATGATGTGTACATATTGCAGTCTTTCAGTTAATCTTAGCTTGTATATTTATTAGGGAAAACATAACAACTGCAGAAGCAAGGGATAATTAAGTGTGAGTTCCCAGAGTATCCAGAAAGAAAATAGCTAAATATACATATTGTGTGTTTTGTGGTTCCAGAATTGTTGTGGTCCTGGATTCCATGATTAAAGTCTTTACATTTACTCATAATCCTCATCAGCTACATGTCTTTGAAACATGCTATAACCCTAAAGGTAGGCTGTATAACTCATTCACAAAGTATAGTGGAGATTCATGCATTGTTTAATATACTGAACCACATATGTCAATCTGAATTGTACAGAAGTACAGTTTAAATAAACCGTGTTAATTTAAAGAAGAGAGAGATAAAAAAACATATCCTTACCCATCTTTTTGATTATATCTGCAGGTTTGTGTGTCTTGTGCCCAAACAGTAACAATTCATTGCTAGCATTCCCAGCCACTCACTCTGGACATGTTCAGATAGTAGACCTGGCCAACACAGAGAAACCTCCTGTTGATATTCCTGCCCATGAGGGTGCTTTGTGCTGCATCGCTCTAAACCTTCAGGGCACGCGGATAGCAACAGCATCTGAAAAAGTGAGCTCATTAGGCAGTGATGTTTTTTTTCATATAAATGTGTAAAACCCAAAAATCGTTTACTCACCCTTGTGTTGTTTCAAACCTGTATGACTTTAAGCGGAACACAAAAGGAGAATTGTTAATGAATATCCCAGCTTTATTCCTAGTTCTAATGCAATGGCAGTAGATAGTAACTCACTTTAATGATTAAAGGACCCAAAAGTATCATAAAAGCATGTTAACATTTTAGTGTCTCTCAAAGCTCTCAAGATTTTCACCAAAATATTGCTTACATTTTGTGTTGTTTCTAGATTTGGGATCAAAGCCATTTTCACACAATGACACTCCATCAGAAAAAGTTCCCTAATGATATATGTTGTAATTCTATTAAAATATAAACTGGGCTGTTCATTGCATTATAGTCTGTCTCTTCAGACATTTTTCTCAACACAACTTTCTTGAAGTTCAAAAACCTTTGTAACATTTGTGTGTATGGTGATTATATCCACAACTGCCACCTTCAATGCGTCCTGTGTGTGATACCTGTGCCTTGACCGCTTCTCAGTAAATGGTATATAATCTTGTCGACTCAAGACAACACCAACTGTGTGAACTGGAAAGCACGTAAATTAGGCTGCAATTTAAATGTCGGCTAATGTTAATATATAGATGCCTCAAAAATATATTGATTAATGATCACTATATTGACAGTACATGACATGCCTAGTTGTTTCTAACTAAAATGTATGTCTTCAGTAAACTTGGAATATGAAGCACGAGCTGCATGGACTACTCCTATGATACTTGGTCCTTTTTAAATCTTTAAAGTGAGTCACTATCAGCTGCAATTGTATCGAAAAATGGACTGGGATATTCAATAAAGTTTCCTTTTTGTGTTCTACATAAGACAGAAAGTCAAATGGGTTTTAAACAACATGAGGGCCAGCAAATGATGATAGAAATTTCCTTTTTGGGTGAACTACAATACTGAAATTTTGATTTGTTTAGTGTGTTGACATTATGCCAAAAATGTACCTAAACTGCACAACAATTATGCATTCATAATTATGTCACTGGATTCACTCTTTATTATTCTAGTGCTGCCTGTTAAATAAAATGGATAATTGATTTTTAGTGATTGGATGATTTAGAAAATGTATTATTTTTCTCTCTCTCTTTAGGGGACCCTGATCAGAATATTTGACACCTCAGCAGGTCAACTTATTCAGGAGCTAAGAAGAGGATCACAAACTGCCAACATATACTGGTAATCCATTACATGCATACTATCCAATTTTGTTACCATAGAGGTTTCTATGTGTCTATTTTTAATAGTGTATATTTCTTTCAGCATCAATTTCAACCAGGATGCATCTCTTATCTGTGTATCAAGTGATCATGGAACAGTTCACATATTTGCTGCAGAGGATCCAAAAATGAACAAGCAATCCAGGTTTGTGTAGAAATCTTCCCACTGCAATCTATTTGAATGAAAGCATTGTTTACAACCTTTATGAATGTCCTGCTCATACGTCTCTCAAACCCTCTTATACCACAGCTTGGCATCAGCCAGTTTTCTCCCCAAGTATTTCAGCTCCAAATGGAGTTTCTCCAAGTTCCAAGTCCCATCTGGTTCACCCTGTGTCTGTGCCTTTGGAACAGAACCCAATGCTGTTATAGGTAGAGGTGTTAAGCTTATTATTGTGGTGGCATGTGGTTAATTATTGGCTACTTTGTGGTAACTATGTTTTGAAACATAAGATCTATTTTGGCATTTTATTTATAAGACTTGATATGCATGCATTGTGAATAAGGAAACAATGAATTACTAACATGACAAACAGAACTGCATTAACTGTTTACTGACTGGAATTTTAATTCCAATATCTTTTTCATTAAGTATTTCTCTCCCTCTCCAAGCTATTTGTGCTGACGGCAGCTACTACAAGTTTCTGTTCAACCAAAAAGGAGAGTGCTCAAGGGATGTTTATGCACAGTTCTTGGAAATGACAGACGAGAACATCTGAGTGTAGACGCTACATTTTACAAGATTCAGTTTCTTTCTTGACATCTCCAAGCTTGAAGGATGTCAAAGAACTCAAATGGCATTCATATGACAGACTCACTTTTTGGAGATCACCATGTCACAGATGTGGAGGAGAGTTCAAAATAAACTTTAAATTCTCTCTTGACTCAAACCAAAAGAGACAGTTCTATGAACAAGCAGAGAGCAGGTAAAAAAAACTGTGACTACTCACTCATTCTGTGGAGTGAGAAGAGGAAAACCTTTTTTTTTTTTTTTTTTTTTTTTTAAAGGACAACCTTTTTTTTTTTTTTTTTTTTTTTTTTTTAAATGTCTTCCATTGGATTTTTAGAGGTTTGAATGTTCTTGGATAGACAGCAAGAGAGATCATCTTTGTGCGATAACAAAACCTAATGTAGGGAGTGCCTGTGTAATTAAGACAGGTGTATACATGTATGTATTTACAAACTATTTGGTAGTGTTAGATATTGTTTTACTTAAGTACTCAAGTCACTGCAGAAAATTATGTAACTATGTAGACAGAGTATAGACTAGTATAACAAAAACAACATTTTACGGTATAAATGTGTGCTCCTTATTTCATGTAATGCAATATTCTTTATTTTAGTTTTTTGCAGGTATTTGTTGGAATTTAAGTGGAAAAAAAAAACATATTTTCAGCACTCTATAAATGTTTTTCTTCAACCACTGTGCTATCACATTAGAAACACAAAATAAATGCACAACAAATTTGGCCATGGGGAGGACTTAAGAATGTGATTGTCATAAGTCTACATTTAAGCTCTTAATTGTTGCATAACTCTAAAACCCCATGTGTTTTTGTGTGCATACCAAACGAATCTGGAATTACTGTAATAGTTTGGGTGTAAATGGAATACTATTTTAAAGAAATGTTCTGGGTTCAATACAAGTTGAGCTCAATCGACAGCATTTGTGGCTTAATGTTAAATAATACAAAACATTATTTTGACTTCCTTAAAGCAAAAATTTGGGTTACAGGGAGGCACTTACAATGGAAGTGAATGGAGCCAATCTGTAAACATTAAAATACTTACTGTTTCAAAAGTATAGCCACAAGATGTAAACAATATACGTGTTAACTCGATTTTAGTGTGAATAATCACTTTTTTTGGGGTAGCTGTTGCTCATGTGGTAGAGCGGGTTGGCTGCCAATTGCAAGGTTGGCAGTTCGATTCCCGGCCCACACGACTCCACATGCCGAAGTGTCCGTGGCAAGACACTGAACCCCAAGTTGCTCCCAATGGCAGGCTAGTGCCTTGCATGGCAGCTCTACCTTCATTGGTGTGTGTGTGTGTGTGTGTGTGTGTGTGTGTGTGTGTGAATGGGAGATTGGGACACAGTGTAAAGCACTTTGGTAACCTAAGGTTAAAAAAAGCACTTTATCAGTGCAGACCATTTACCATTGTAAAAAAACATTTTCTGTGTAAAGTTATATGACAACGCAATTTCAGCAAACCCTAAAATATATGTTAAAATTATGACTTAAACAACTTTACAGCTAAAATAATAATTTTTTATTTTTATAAACACTTTTATAAACATATAAGCTTCAGTCTTAAAACCCTCCAAAAATTGTCACCATTCACTTCCATTGTAAGTGCCTCACTGTGACAGACGAGTGAAAATAATTTTTTGTGGTAATCAACATTATGCCACAAATGATGTCAATTGAGCTGTATTGAACCTGGAATATTAATTTAACTAACACATTTATGACTGATTTATTCTCTTGTTTAACAGCTAGAATTAGCAATTAATGTAGTATTAGTCACATTAATATTTCTTTGAAAGACTAATGCACTAAAATTCTACCAAAGTGCCCAGTCTTATCACTAGAACATTAAGTATTTTTTTTATTGTAAGTGTGTCTTAATTCTTATAACTGTTCTTTGAAATATATCTGTAAGCTGTTTTGTTACTGTTTTGATGCTTTTTGTCATTGATAATATGCAAATAATTATGCTTATGATGCTCTGATTGTGTGGCCTGAGGGGATGCCCACAGAAATCAGTATCATGTGACAAATTAAAAGATGATTGTACAATAACGAATGGACATTTCTTGAATTGAGGTCTCTTTTCATTAAAGTCAACCACACCAGGTTGCCTCCCCCATCCCCCCCTGTAATGTATGCCCCTGCGTCACTGATTTATACATATCTTTAATATAAGATAAATTCTGTCACAAATCCGAGTAGACCGTAATAGTGTACCTGACAAAACAATGGTGTCTATACTAAAATGGTTGTTATGGAATAGTTTGCCAGTTGGATTTCTACTGATTCATATTACAACGCACAGTCATCACCAAGGCAACCAAAATCAAATGGCCTGTTAGAGGACTGTTAAAACATCAGTGACATAAATTTACCCCATGTTAAAACGAGCATTGTAATGTAACTGTTGCTGTCGCATTAGATAACCCAAAACAGTATCACTATCCAAACTCTTCACCGTCACCAATTTGTCTCTTTCATCTAGAGACTATTTAAACAGAGACAAAGCGCACTGGTATTAAAATGAAAGGAAGAAATTGGAAAGCACGTTATGCACTGATTTACTTCAGTGACGTTATCGCGCATGTGGTAAAATAAGTCACGCCTTATTTGTTACAGTGCCAATCACCTTGTAGATACAGATACCGCCTGTCAGTCAACTCGAGAGCGCGCGTGCGCATTAGCTGAACAAGCCTGAAAAATATTGTTTTAGTGTGATATGAGAAAAAAGCAGCACAATTTACAACATCATTGTTGTTAAGATTTTACAGCTGATTTGAAATATGCTTTTTTTATCGTAATCTTCACCAAGCGTTTTGGAGATTTCGGAATTTCCACATTCAAGTAAATAGGAGCTGTACGTTCCAAAATGGCCGCCAAGTGGACCGACTTGCCTTAAAAGCGACTTTGCTTACAACACACCAATTACATGCGTGTCAGCCAGCCTACAGTGCAACCAACCTCTAAGAACACCATGCTTGTTCTTCTCACTACTCATTGGTGTTTTGCATATTTTCCTTCCTAAGACGATGAGCCATTGGCAACCGGCAATGTCAGCCACACCAGCCCCGCCTCCTCGGTTTGTTTGGTAGAGTTTTCCCTTTTCTCATTCTCTCTCTGTTGCGGCTGTGGGTTGGAGCCGCTGTCCCTGGACTGGCACGTTCCTTCGTATTTTTTCCTCATCCTTTGATTCGACCTCCCCCACCAAATTGTGCAATCAGGCAGCCTGTCCGACAAAACAACAGACTGCTCCTTCATTTCGATAGTCTCACATTTACGTCAAGAGAAATACTTGTAAAAAGATGGCGGTGAGCGGGATGTCAGGGTCGGTTGTCGCCCGGCTCGAGGGCCGAGAATTCGAGTATCTGATGAAGAAGCGCTCGGTCACCATCGGTCGGAATTCGTCACAGGGCTCCGTGGACGTCAGCATGGGCCACTCGAGCTTCATTTCACGGAGGCACCTCGAGATTTTCTCCGCCGGGGAGGACGGAACGGGCAGCGGAGATTTCTACCTTAGATGCCTCGGCAAAAACGGGGTGTTCGTGGACGGGGTGTTTCAAAGACGAGGGGCTCCTCCTCTCCAGCTTCCCCGCATGTAAGATCACGGTTGTTGGTAGGAGAATCCAGCGTGAGGGGCGATGCACGCGCGTAAATGCGTTTGCAATGATCGCGCGCTGTATTTGTTTTGTTTCGCGAGGCAACACGTGCTGATTATGACAACCGCGACTCGACGCACTTCTAATGTTGCCAGCTAGCACTGCAACCTTTGAATAGCCCGTCAGCTAACCATTCATCTCGTTTGTTTACACAACAAATACACTGGCCAATGTGTGCCTTCTGTGCATGTCGGCCTTGACTCCAGGCCCTGATGTATTTTTTTTTTAGTGTTTTTGTCTAACAAATTAATGAAATCAAGGTATGTGCTGCCCCAAGCACCCAATAATTAAATGAGAGAATTGGAAATGGTAGTGATGAATAATATAATGCAGTTGATATTTAATGTTAACTTATAGGTGATTATGAAAAAAGTGTCTATATTTAATGCAATAATGTAATTTACCTTTTATTGCATTTTTGTTGGAAGCTGTAGTTACATGCATTATGGACATACATGGTAGTACGCTATAACTATTTTCATGTATATTTACATAATTATTCCATCTTTATGGAGGAGATTTACCATGTGTGCCATTTTATTTTTGCTGCAGATGGGTGGATATGTGTCAAATGATTTACACCCCAATCCATAAAGATTGAGTTGTTAATTCCACTCAGTTTGAAATTAGATGTTTACAGCTGAGCACTTGTGTGCTTTATGTAATGAAACATTAAGGGCCAAATGGTAAATAAATAATTTGGGGGTGAACTCGCAGTGAGGTCATTGTGTTCAAGGGTAGAGAGAGGTTCTAACATATCTCTATGATTAATACAATATTGGCCTATTTGTCATGTAATCAGGTCATACTGGTGTCCATTTATAGCCCAGGTTCTTTTGTTTGCTTGCTGTTTTTAATTAAGATTTTGATACAGTAAATTATGATATCCAACAATTTGTTTTACAATTTGTCATTTCCAATATGTTGACTCAAGGTTTAAATTGTATCTCTTGTTACCTCCCCTTTGTAGGTGCACTTTTCGATTTCCTAGCACAAATATCAAAATTACATTCACTGCCCTGTCCAGCGACAAGAGAGACCGCAGGAACGCCCCAGAGTCTCCTGTGAAGGCGGTCCAACCCCAGATTTCGCCGCTGACTATCAACATTCCAGACAACATCGCCCACCTAATGAGTCCGCTCCCATCTCCAACAGGTACACTCAGGTAAGCTACTTTCTACTTCACCCATTTGTGTCATAATTTAATATTGAATGTCTTCTATGCCAAATAGCCATTACATTTTTTAAGAGCAGCTGTGTGTTATTGGTTAATGGACATTCCTATAATGACTTTGTAATTTGTTCCTAGTGCTGCCAACTCCTGTCCGTCAAGTCCCAGAGGGGCGGGGCTGTCCAGTTACAGGATGGGTCGCGGTCTCACAGTTGATCTCATCAATGAAAACTCTCAATCTGAAAATGACAAGGAAGCTTCAGGAGGCGACAGTCCGAAGGTATGAGATATTTTGGCAGCTGGTTTATTGCAAATCTGAGTACGACCAGGTTTCCACAGTCTTTGAAAACCTGGAAATATCTGGAAATTGTACAATTGTGTTTGCCAGACCTGAAAATTTCATGGAAATTTATAAAATCTAAGGAGTCATGGAAATTTCTATAGTGAATATACATTTTTCTAGTTATGCTCTGCTCTAAAATGTTTAATTGGCTAGACTTATGTAGAGTAAAACTAGCTTGCGAGCATTTTGAGCAGAGTGTTTTTGAGTGAAAATGCACTGATGTATCTGCCGCCAGTATTTATCAGCCAATTATTGACAAAATTAAAACTTGAGGCAAATCAGTTTTTAGCATGAAAATACCTATTTGAAAAAACGTTGGTTCATTCATAATTTATCACACTTTGTAAAATCTCTTTGAATTCAAATGCTCAATCCAAAAGTAATCATAATGTAGAAGGGTTGGGACTCCGAAGAACATGTCATATTTTACTTTAATATATTATAACAGCTTTCTCATAATGAGAAAAATACTGCTTTACAGATGTTTGTATTGTGAAAGTGGCACTTTATTATACATGATGAGGGAAACCATCCAAAACACTGACTCACTTTTGACTTTTTGTTAATGGTATTGTATCCATTAAGGCTGCACGACAGATTTATTTCAGATTAAAATCTCAATATGGATTTGCAGAATTACTAAACCTTAAAAGACTGCATTAAAATATATAATGTATTTCAGTACTTCAGTCAGCATTGTGTAAACAAGTGGCACCCTCTAGCGGTGTGGACGGCATTATCCATTATATCACTAGAATTTAAAAGGGTGTTTTGTTGCTTTGGTTATCTTTTTATTTTTCCATGATGTGGGTGACATTTTTGTCTAATTATATGCAGAATATTAATTTTTAATGTTCTATCATATACAGTACATTCATGTAAAATGTGAGTTCTTGTTTTGTTTTTTAAGTACAAAATAACCTTTTTGTCATACCAGGCATCATGCTACGATATTTATGTATTTATTTTTAGTCTTATCTTTTTATCTCCAATTAATCTGTATTCATTGTAGCTGGCTCTCTTTAAAATTTTGGCCTGTCATGTGTTCAGCAGATCCAGTCCATGCTCAATGGGAATTATTTATTGTTTAAACAATTAAAAATCTTTTGTACCGCTTTGTAAATTTTCAAAGCATAAATCCTTAGCAAAATAAGGTAAGTGGCAAAATATCTGTATCTGCATATAGTTTTTTTTTTTTTTAAAGATTTTATTGATATTGGCCAAAAAAATTATGTCAGTGCATCCCTAGTTTAGAGCTCTGTTTTCAATTCATCAGTTGAACCAATTCACAAATTTGTCTGAATAATTAATTTGTGGATTTGTCAGAAAAGTAATGATGTGTGGGCAAAATATCTGAAACTGATTTGCAACATTTTAATATCATGTAACCTATTTTAATGCTCTTTTGTTTTTTTTCTTTAATAGGATGACTCCAAGCCTCCTTACTCATATGCACAGCTTATCGTTCAGGCCATTACAATGGCACCAGACAAGCAACTAACACTGAATGGAATATATACCCACATTACTAAGAATTATCCATATTACAGAACAGCAGACAAGGGCTGGCAAGTGAGTGTCAATCAACTCTGTTGTTTGTGCAATGTCTACAATTTTAAAATGTTAGTGACTTTTTTTGGGGGAAGCTCTGCAGAATTCTTTGGAATGGATTTAGACATGGTAAAATGTGCTAAGCAGAGCTTAAGAGTGCTACACTCTATTTGAAAGCATTAAAAAATTAACCACAATATTTAACAAATAAATACAGGGGGTTAGTTAACTTGGTCATTCCTATTTTCTGCACAAGTAGATTCTTTGAGGGCCTGCTAGAGAGCCATTGAAACAGTCACTATGGGGACAAGTAGAGTTTAAATTTAAACCAGTTGCAATGACCTTAAAATCCTCAGGCATGCTCTAAGTAGAAATACACATTGACTATATTATAATCTGCTTTGACATTAAGCTGAGTTAAACTTAGACATTCCAAAAACTGCTGCCACACAACCTCTTAACCTTTATTTTTTTAATCATCTCTCCTTTTTTCAGAACTCGATTCGCCATAATCTGTCTTTAAATCGTTATTTCATCAAAGTGCCCAGATCTCAAGAGGAGCCAGGCAAAGGCTCTTTCTGGAGGATAGACCCATCATCTGAGGGCAAACTCATTGAACAAGCTTTCCGCAAACGCAGGCCACGTGGTGTACCCTGTTTCAGGACTCCAATTGGTCCCCTTTCATCAAGGTGATTTAATTATTTTTTTTTTAAATCCTTTACTGGGCTGGTTGTAACTGAAAAATTTAATAATTCTTAAACTAATCCGAGATCTTGAGGGGTGCTCACACATACAGCAGTTAAATCACTGGAGTTCGCCAAGTATCTGTGGTGTTCCAACTCTGGCTACATGCACATTAATCTAGATATATTTACATTTATTCGTTAAGCAGATGCTTTTATCCAAAGCGACTTACAAATGAGGAACATGGCAAGCAATTTGTCATGCAAAGTTCAACATCTGCAGTGTTGTACTGCCAATTTTTAAAGGTGGCTGGAGTAGTATAGGTGCTAGCACAGAAGAGACAGAGGAGTGTTATTTAAAAACTTTGTTTTCATTTTTGAAACACACTCCATCCACATTGCCGTATTCAAGCATTTTCCCAAAGTTTCCTGTCCATACTGAAACTTATGAAAATTCTTAAATCCCCTTACTGAGCATGCGAAAAATGGCCATTCCATGTATGATCTGAAATGCAACTGTCCTTGTGTTCCATTGCCGGACAGCAATTCTGAGGACACTTCCCGTTGCCTTTGAAGAAATGCTATGTGAATGCTGTACAAAGAAACATTTATCTTTAACAATGCTATCAAAGTTGAATGATCACATGACTACGTCACATGACAACAAATACTTCATTGTTTTCAGATATCTCAGGTTTCCCTGTCCACACTACAATGCGAAGGTGCTGTTTTCTAATTTATCCATTAGGGAGAGCGTTTTCCAAAATCTCAGTTTTCTCTCAGACTCCGTGTAGACGGCCAAAACGTAGAAAAAAATATGTGTTTTCAAACAAAAATGTGGATGAGGCCTCTCTCAGGCAGCAAATAAGCATCTGCACAACTGTTGATAGTAACTCATTTGCATAGAATTGATCAGTTTTGTTTCATAGTCAACAGTCCCTGTCACTCATGTTGTGAGAAGTCAACGACTCAAAGTTTTCAAAGGTTTCAAAATGATATGGGTAAAATCATAATATTTGTATTTTTAATCAAGTATGGCTGGGCGATATGGCAAAAAATATTATCACAATATTCTTTTTCGTGTCATTTTAATATCGAATATTTATCACGATATTTAATCACATTTGCACATCGCACATTTTTTTGAATTTCCAAAAAAAGAAGAGAAAACAAAATCCTAAACAGATAAATATCTAAATAGACTTTACAAAACTGCATTGGGGGCCCAGACACCACCAATGCACTGGTGTCTGAGGGATCTTCTATGAAAATATTACAATATTTTATAGAGTTTATCAATTGAGTGCAGTCGTATATGAATGTTATAAGATGATCTGTTCATTTTGAATCAGTATTTATGCATGTATGTGTATAATTTTTTTTTTTTTACATTATAATTATTTTCATATTTCTTTACATACAGATATCCAAGTATGGGGCATAGAAGCCCTTGTGACTGAGGAATGATACTGTATGTGGGGTTCAGGGGTATCTCCTGAGAGAAACTTTTGAAAATGTAAAAGTCTGAATGGACCATTTTTCTATTTCATTAAAGTGAGAAAGACAAACAAGTAATTGTTTTGTCTTTCATCCTTGTCAGAGATGATGAAATCTGAATAATTTCACAAAATCTATTTGTTTATTATTAAAGGCTTGGAACATGCTGATTAACTACATTTAGAATGAAAAAATGTTACGGTCTGAAGGGGCTCTGGAAACACTATGTTTCCTCACATGTGGGGAAAAGAGGAAGCGGGTGTGGACCGGAACAGGGCATCAGTGAAGCGTCTTCCAGTTCTAGAGAAAAATTTTCAAGATTACAGCGCAGAAAGATCAGATATGATGTAACCGGCACTGTTGATTTGTCACGCTGCTCACTAGAGGCGATGAGAGGGCGTAAGCCTCGTCATGATATCTTGCAGTCAAGATGGAATCAATATGGGGTCTGGATCCGGACCTGCGTAGCGGGGGCAATAGTAACTTCATACAGTCTGACGCAGAAGAAATCCGCACAAAGCCTCTCCCAACGCTAGGGAACCACTTGCCCTGCGCTGCTGTTAATTTTACATATGATAAGAAAGCCAAACTGCTAGCATTTTTAGCAACACACATGTCTAGATGTAGAACACAGGCTAAATATCAAAAATTACTCAAAAGCTTATCATGGAGTTTATTTTATCGTGATAAATATTGATATTGTTTTATCGCCCAGCCCTACAATCAAGGGAATATTTCGCTTTTATTTTCTCCAATAATGTAAGAATGTGGGGGTCAAGATGCTTCTAAAGTGTAGTTTCCTCAAGAATAATGTTTTGTTTACATGCATTTTTGTAAACAAAACTGCCTTCATTAATTAGGTGTAATTTTGTGTGCATTTGTGTTTATTTTTAAGAATTAATCATTTTCTTTACTTTGCCTCTCAGGAGTGCCCCTGCATCACCTAACCACACAGGGGCACTGTCGGCCCACTCTAGTGGTGTACAGACACCAGATAGCTTATCACGAGAAGGCTCGCCTGTTCCTATGGACCCAGAGCCCACCCCTGTCTCTGCTCCTGTTCCAGCCGTCCAACCTAAATTAGCAGTCATACAAGAGGCTTGCTTTGCACAAAATGCACCAGGTAAGAGAATTCCTTATGGGAGAGTTAGGGGCTGTTCACACTGACAAAGCGCACTGAACTTTTTTTAAATGTGTTTGACACCAGCATGTTAAAAACACAGCACCTATATGGGAAATGCTTTAAAAAATATATATCCAGTGTGTGTTTACATAGAGTATTAGGTACAGATGCAAGAATGCATCCTATATGAATGACCCCTTTAATCTGTGCCCATCTTGAAATTGCGAGCAATATAGTTAGTCAGACACTAATTGTTGCCATGATCTGTTTAGTGCTGCTCGGATTTATTTTAAATGCATTACAAAGCATAATGTAAAAAAAAATAAAAATAAACACTATCACTATCAAATTAAGCAAAGCTATATTTCCTCACAGGTTCACCCCTCAACACGCAGCCAGTCCTCATCACAGTTCAGCGGCAGCTACCACCGAACATGAAGCCTGTGACCTATGCCGTAGCCACACCAGTGTCTACTCCTACATCTCAGCAGCCCGTCATGCAGACGGTCCATGTGGTACATCAGATCCCCGCTGTTTCTGTTGCCACCATGACAGGCCTGTCTACAACCAACACACATGTCGTAGGGACCCAGTCTATGGTTACTCCGTCTACGACCATTAAAGTAGAGCCACATGAGAATGGAGAGTACCAAGAGGTGAAAGGTGAGGGTGCAGAAACCTTGCAATATGGAATTATATGGATATTGATTATAGTATGTCAGAAGTTGCATTTTGTGATTTTAGTGTGTTCTATCTGAAGATGGCAGAAAGAATTATTTTTTAATTACATTAATGTAGATTTGAAGAGAAGTTTACAAACACCTTAGCCAAATAGATTTAAACTACATTTTTCACAATTCCTAATGTTTAATTGTAGAAAAAAATTCCCTGTCTTAGGTCAGTTAGGATCCCTACTTATTTTAAGAATGTTAAATGGTAGCCTGTGAAAGGAACAGTGGCACACTCCTTCCCTCCGTAGTGTTAGGGTCTTCTCCTTGGACAAGAGAGAACAACCCTCAAGCCCCCCTTTCTGGGGTCACAGCTATAAAGGTTTTTCCACCATTCTGTAAGAACCCAGAGTTTAATAGATCCCTTTTTTACCTCTTTACTATTATAAGAATTAGGAAAAGAGACATCTCGTTTGCTGTGAGTTGTGACCCGTGTCGGTGGAGGATGAGATCCTGGTCCTTGAGAAATGCGGCCTGATGCAGACTCTGTTACTTCAACATGGTACTTTGGCTCCTACTTTACCTAGGCGGTAGGTTGGAGTGGCTCTGTCCAATCAATCAGCTGGTCAAGACTTGCCCTGGTACTGCTCTTATGTAGGATAACTGAACATCAGATATTTCTAAGACTCTCAGTTGGCGTTGGCTAAGTGTCAGTCAAGTAACTTGAGAAACTTGTTGCTCAGTTTGCTTGAGTATATTATCCCTGATGCATAATCTGCTGGAGATCCGCGGCACTGTGCATTCCTCTCATTTGGGATCCAAGGTGGGTGGGGAACAGAGATGATGAAACTGAAAACCTAAAACATGGCTACACACCTAAAAACAAATTTGTTTTGGACACTGATTATTCTTCAGAAAACAAAGGTGCCTCTATACCGAATAATGATGATTGGCCAAAATGTATCATCGTTGAAGCTGCTGCTCCAGACTTTCCAATAAGCAAGCTTTCCCCTTTTGCTATACAAAAGGGTATTGCAGGAATTGCACGTACAGTAAAAGAAGTAAAAAAGCTTTGATCTGGTCAAATTCTTGTGGAGTGCAGTAAAAAGGACAATGCTGAAAACCTACTACATGCCAGCATGTTAGCTGGAGTACAGATAAAGATCCTCCCTCATCCAACTCTGAATTACAGTAAGGACTAATCCACATTAGAGAGTTGGACTGTGGTTGAAGAAGAAATGACGCATGAGCTCTAGACTCAAGGAGTAACGAATGTTAAAATATTAATAATCAAGAGAGAAGAGCGAACAATCAAAGCTAGTAAGTACATCCTCACTTTTAATAAACCACTATTTCCAGAAAAAAATTCGAATTGGATACCTAAGTGTTCCGGTGGACCTATTTGTACCCCTCTGCAGAGTTTCAACTGTCAAAGGTATGGACACGGATCCAATGGCTGCAACAACAAACTACCTGTTGCAACTGTGGGGAGGAGGGCCATGACAAAGAGGGCTGTGAAAAACCACCTAAATGTTGTAACTGTTCAGGTGACCACCCAGCTGCATCAAAGCTGTCCCATGTGGATCAAAGCAAAATGACATTCATTCCGATCAATAACCGAGAATCAAAAAATAAATATAAATCAAATAAAATTAATAGAAAGGCAAGCTCTTCACTATCAAAAGCACCCCAGGATGAAACTTCAATGACCAGGCAAACTAGAGATGTGGAAATGAAAGAGAGTGAACATCATAGTAGAAGTCCATCCCCTAAAGGCAGCATCAGGCCAACTGTCCCTATTCTTCTTAACAGGTAATGGAGAATGTTATCATCCAATGGAACTGTCATGGTATCAGGGCTAATTTTACAGAGCTACAACGTTTAATTTCAATCACCAATCCTATAGACAAATGCCTTCAGGAAACACAATTACCATCGGATGCATAATTTTACTAAAACGCTTATAGCTAATGATACAGTCCCAAGATCATCTTTAAATATGAAACATAAGTGACATCCATTGTTTGATAATAAATGTAAGGAAATCATAAAAGAGAGGAAGAAAGCTGAAAGGCTTTTCTTTAGACACCAGTCAACAGAAATTCTTATCAAACTCAAGATAAGTATAGCACAAGGAAGAAGATTCATAAATGCGTGTAAAAAAAGTTTAAAAGGAAAGCTGGAGAAGATTAGTTTAGAACTTGACAAGTACTTCATCAAACCAAATATACTGATGATGAAGGGGAAAAAACAATGCCCCTCAAATACAAAACATCAAACGGCATATTACACTCCTGACGTCAAAACAAGAAATTGCAAACATTCTAGCAAATACTTTCGAAAGCAATTAATCTATTGAGAACTGTCTTCCTGCATTTCCAATATTGCATGCTCCACTAGAAAAAGAGAAGATTAACTATCAATGCAGAGCCCTACAACCAACCCTTCTCCATGGAAGAGCTACAGCGAACTATAAAAAAAATCCCACGATACAGCTGTTGGACCAGATAAAGTCCACTATACATTTTTTAAGAATCTACCCCACCTCTTTCTGAAAATGCTCCTTAGAATTTTTAACTACATCTGTATATCCTTAAAAATTCCATCCGCTTGGCATGAAGCAGAAATAATACCTATTCTAGGTATTATTATGAATCTTAACATCACTTAAGTAATGTTCAATGTGATTTCAGGAAAGGCTGAAGCACTACAGATCATCTTATTTGTCTTGAAAGCTATATTCGTGATGCTTTCATTAGAAAGGTGCATGTTGTAGCTGTCTTTTCTGATCTGGAGAAAGCCTATGACACGACGTGGAAACATAGGATTTTAAAGGATCTGTATTGAATACATTTTAGAGGTCACCTGCCAGTCTTTATTGAATTTTTTTTTTTATTGAACAGACTTTTTAGAGAAAAAGATAGCAAACGCCTTGTCTAATCTACATAAACAAGAACTCTGTGTACCTCAAGGTAGAATTCTATCAGTAACTCTCTTTAGTATTAAAATAGACAGCATTGCAAAAGTCATTGGTCATGATGTTCAGTGTAGTTTATTTGTAGACGACATCTGCATTTGTTAAAGAAACAAGTACATGCATACTATCAAGCGAAAATCACACTGAAGATAAACAAAATGCACTCCTGGTTAACTCAGAATGGTTTCAAGTTCTCAAACAAAAACTGTCTGAATGCATTTCTGTCAGCTCTGTTCGTTGCTCAATGAACCAGATTTGTTTATGGACGGAGTTCTCATCAAAGTCTTTAAAGAGAACAGGTTCCTTGGTATCAAATTTATAGTAAGCTGTCTTTTATTGCTCATATTAAATTATTGAAAAATAAATGCTTTAAAGCTATGAATGTTTTAAAGGTTTTATCTAAAATCAAATGGAGCAGACAGTTCAACTCTTATGAATCTGCACAGAACCTTGATTCGCTCAAAGCTGGACTATGGAAACATCATTTAAGTATCAGCCAGGAGATCATGTATACAACTTCTAGATACTGTTCACCACCAAGGTATTCGACTGGCCTTAGGAGTATGCAGAACATCACCAATTCAAAGTTTATATGTTGAAGCCAAAGACCCTTCCTTGGAAATCAGAAACCTAAAGCTGGCCCTACAATATGCAACAAAACTGAAAACAAATAATGAAAATCCAGCCTATCCAGCAGTTTTCTCAACTCAACACTCAATACTATATGAAAGAAACCCAAGTCACATTTGTCCATTTGGCCTATGTATAAAAACCCATCTGGAGAATCTGAAAGTGGATTTAAACATTCTGGAGCAGCCACATTTTTGCGAAATCCCCCCATGGGATCTCAAAAAGCACAATCCATCTGGATTTAATGAGAAACCAAAAATCTAAAACTCATCCGAATGAATATCACCAACAATTCCTGGATATATGAGCAGTGTTCACGCAACATATCCCAATATACACAAAAGAATCCAAATCTGGAAGTCAAGAGTCAGCAGCCTTTGCAACAAGTCAACTGTGTCAAGGGATACGCATCCCTGACCAAAGTTCAGTTTTTACTACAGAGGCAAATGCTTTATTACTAGCACTGAAGTTCACTGAGACTGTTCCACAGAAATCCTTTTTAATAATAACTGATTCCAAATCATGTCTGGAAGCGGTGGAGTCTATAAAAACTGATCACCCAACAATCGTGAAGATTTTAATCAAATTGTCATCTCTGGAATCAAATAACTTTTGTATTATTTTCTGCTGGGTACCTAGCCACTCAGAAATCTCTAGTAATGAACAAGCAGATAGAGCTGCCAAAGAAGTATTTTCCTCAGAACTAGTGAAATGTTCTATTCTGTTCCAGACCTAAAACCAACATTAAATGTATACACAAAAAACAAATGGCAGTTGGAATGGGATCAGTGTTTAAACAACAAATTATGGGAAACAAATCCTGTTGTTGGGACAAGGCACGTATTCCCTTTTAAAAATCGTGGGGATCAAGTCACTTATACTCTATGCCGGATAGGACACGCAAGGCTCACACACCAATTTTTACTATCTGGAGAAAATTCACCAAAGTGCCCATCCTGTCAGAACCCGCTATACATTAAACATATCTTACTGGACTGTAACACTTCTACACACTTGAGTAACCTGTATTATTCTGTTGACACTTTTGAAAAGGGTTTTAACCAAGTAAATCCAAATGTAGTTTTGAGGTTTTTAGAAAAAAATCTTAAAACACCTTTTTTAGTTTTACTCTTGAATAACTAAACTGGCTCTCGCCATGAATATAGCCATAGAAGCTGGAATGGTGTTAAAAAGGAAAGAAAGAAAAGAATGTGAAATGTCAGAATAATAGTAGAGAATTATTTTTTTCAGCTTTTATTACTTTCATCACATTTCCAGTGGGTCAGAAGTTTACATACACTTTGTTAGTATGGTAGCATTGCCTTTAAATTGTTTAACTTGGGTCAAACATTTTGGGAAGCCTTCCAAAAGTTTCTCACAATAAGTTGTTGGAATTTTGGCCCATTCCTCCAGACGGAACTGGTGTAACTGAGTCAGATTTGAAGGCCTCCTTGCTCTTGCATGCTTTTTCAGTTCTACTCAGGTAGGGCTTTGTGATGGCCACTCCAATACCTTGACTTTGTTGTTCTTAAGCCATTTTGCCACAACTTTGGAGGTATGCTTGGGGTCATTGTCCATTTGGAAGGCCCATTTGCGACCAAGATTTAACTTCCTGGCTGATGTCTTGAGATGTTGCTTCAGTATATCCACATAATTTCCTTCCTCATGATACCATCACTTTTGAGAAGTGCACCAGTCCCTCCTGCAGCAAAACACCCCCATAACATGATCCTGCCAACTCTATGCTTCAGGGTTGGGATGGTGTTTTTCGGCTTGCAAGCCTCACCCTTTTTCCTCAAAACATAATAATGGTCATTATGGCCAAACAGTTCCAATTTTGTTTCACTAGACCAGAGGAAATTTCTCCAAAAAGTAAGATCTTTGTCCAATGTGCTCTTGCAAACTGTAGTCTGGCTTTTTTATGGTGGTTTTGGATCAGTGGCTTCTTCCTTGCTGAGTAGCCTTTCAGGTTATGTGAATATAGGTCTCAATATACTGTGGATATAGATACTTGTCTACCTGTTTCCTCCAGCATCTTCACAAGGTCCTTTGCTGTTCTGAGACTGATCTGCACTTTTCGACCCAAACACGTTCATTTATAGGAGACAGAATGCGTCTCCTTCCCGAGTGGTATAATGACTGTGTGGTCCCATGGTGTTTACACATTTTACAATTACAGATGAACGTGGTACCTACATGCATTGAATCAGAAGCTAATTGGCTAATTTCTAAAGACTTGACAGCATTTTCTGGAATTTTCCAAGCTGCTTAAAGGCACAGTTAACTTAGTGCATGTCAATTTCTGACCTTCTGAAATTGTGATTATAGTCAATCAAAAGTTAAACAATCTGTCTGTAAACAATTGTTGGAAAATATGATTTCATGGAAATATGAAATCTGCAGAGTTGTTAAATTTGTTTTAATGACTTCAAGTGTATGTAAACTTCTGACTGACTGTAAATATAATATATATTTTTTTCTCAGTGAAAGTGGAGCCGGTGCATGCTTCTATAGGTGGAACAAGTCGCATCCTTCAAACATCCCAATCCACCCCCATACAGACAGTTACCATAGTACAACAAGCACCATTAGGCCAGCATCAGCTTCCTGTCAAGGCCATCACACAGAATGGAACCCATGTAGTTGCTGCTATCCAAGGATCAGGAAACACAGGTGAGGAACCAACATGAGTGTTGAAGCTGGTAAGACACTGTAGATTGAAATGGGTTTTAATTTCTTTATTTTTATTTTGTAGTCTATAGGTCTTTCCTTTTTCCATGTCTGTAATGCAAGTTAATTTCCTGAAAAATTTGTAAATGTTCTGATGTCTAGACTCTGCCTTAAGGGGTTTTGTGATTATACGTACAAATTGTTTGATATACAATGATACCTTTCTAGATAAACTTGACAATTTCTAGATATTGATTTCTAAATAACTTTCTAGATGGACTTGGTTTAGATAAAAGTTAATACCTATATTGGCTAAGAAGTATTTTGCAGTATTTAAGGAGTAATTTCTTATTTTATACTATTATTTCTGAACATCTGGGTTATTTTAAATGAATTATATTTAATTAATCTTACCTTTATTCTGTTGCCGACTTGCTGTGTGTGTGTGAGTGAGCGCTTATAGCATTGAGGAAGAAAGAGCGAGCGAGACCAGTAGATCCATGACAAAAGGTGCACAATTGAGATATATTACTATTAAATGATAATAATATTTAAGTTGAATGAGTTCCAAAAAATAACTGAATGAAAAGTGAGCTGATTTCTTACAACTAATTTGAACAAAAATGAGATCTGAATCCAGATTCTGACAGTCCAGAAGTAAAAAAAAAAAAAAAAAAAAAAATAGAACATTTACTCCTTTTCTTCTGATGACTTGTACTGGAATTACGGTTAAATTTGCTGCTCCATTAGCCAGTGTACTAGTTAACAAAGTTTTTCTTAATAAGAAAAAAATGTAAATAATGTGTATATAGAGGTTTGTGTTTCTTTACATATTAAAGAATACACCCAATTAGTTCCACAAAATAATGTAAAGATATTCAAAACCGATTATGCAAAAAACAACACTGGTATCGGTATCGCCAATACTGAGTTTTCCGATATGGGATCGGTAGAGAAAAAGTTGTATCAGTGCATCCCTACATTCTAATAAAAAACATGTTATTTGAATCATGTTGAAGTAGGGCTGCTCGATTATGGAAAAAATCATAATCACGATTATTTTGGTCAATATTGAGATCATGATTATTTAACACGATTACTCATTGACTTTGAAAACATCATGCATTTATTGAACTTTAAAACAAAACATGTCTCATTTACATTGGATTTCCTTGAACTTGAAATGTAAACTGCACTGGGCAGGGGAGGAGGCTTTTGTCATATGATAATTATTTTATGTTTCGATGGTAATCAAATAAAGGTAAGCCTCCATCGCCATCATTTACAGCAGAGGTGCTCACACTTCTATGGAATGAAATCTACTTTTTTATCATGTTAATGCAGCAAGAACTACCATGTACAATAACGTCAATAGATTATCTTCTTCCTCAGAAGTTAGTAGTAGTGGTCTGCCGACATCATTTTTTAATGGCCAATGCTGATATCCAGAGAGCAGGGTGGCCGGTAGGTCGATACAATGCCAATATATCACACCATTTAATATAGTAAATAACAAACATTAAATTGCTAAAAAATAATAATAATAAACTCTTTATATTTACTCAATTTCATACAAAACAAAAAAATAATATTGTATTTTAAATGGTAGATAACAGTTTCTTCTGATTTCTGTTTAGTCACCAAATTAGTAATTTATTTGCAAATGAAGAAATTGTTAAAATATACAAAAGAAGGAAATAACAGTACACACAGTAGTCCAGCAACCATGGATGGCATGTCCACAATAGCAATCATTTTTACAGAAACAATATCGAATCAAACTAATTGTGCATGCAGTGATCGTGAATAATACATTTACTTATAGCACATGTGACACACTTTTACCTTGGGCTGCATCTGAAAATGTAGGCAGGTGTCTTGCTAACTAATTATTAATGGCTTAACTGACAGCTGTTTTGAATGAATGGAACTCTTAAGGAAACTGATCTTTTAAACAGTTTGAAAAGCACCTTATTTTCATCCTACCTCTGTATACAGCCACCGGAGACAGTATTTACTTGTTTTGGACGTTGCCTTGAAGTTGCGCTTGTGCAGATCCACCTCGAGCCTCAATCTCCTGATAGTTTAATTGGCCTGGATTGCCAACTTGGATTATTGCAGACGGACCATCATGATTAGTGATTGAGAGGAACTTTTTATCCTGATCCTGAGGCTGATAGAATATGTGCTTTAGAGGTACAGTGAGGGGGGGAAAAAGTATTTTGTTTGCCCACTGAAAAACAAATGATCAGTCTATAATTTTAATGGTAGGTTAATTTGAACAGTGAGAGACAGAATAACAACAAAAAAAATCCAGAAAAACACATGTCAAAAATGTTATAAATTGAATTGCATTTTAATTAGGGAAATAAGTATTCAACCCCTCTGCAAAACATGACTTAGTACTTGTTGGCTATCACAGAGGTCAGACATTTCTTGTAGTTGGCCACCAGGTTTGCACACATCTCAGGAGGGATTTTGTCCCACTCCTCTTTGCAGATCTTCTCCAAGTCATTAAGGTTTCGAGGCTGACGTATAGTAACTTGAACCTTCAGCTCCCTCCACAGAATTTCTATGGGATTAAGGTCTGGAGACTGGCTAGGCCACACTAGGACCTTAATGTGCTTCTTCTTGAGCCATTCCTTTGTTGCATTGGTGGAGATTTTGGAATCTGATTGATTGATTGCTTCTGTGAACAGGTGTCTTATTTACAGGTAACAAAATGAGATTAGGAGCACTCCCTTTAAGAGTGCCAGAAGTCAGGATCCCGAAATCTCTGATTGAGAGGGCGTCAAATACTTATTTCCCTCATTAAAATGCAATGTAATTTATACATTTTTTTTTATTTTTTTTTTGTTATTCTGTCTCTCACTGTCAAATTAACCAACCATTAAAATGATAGACTGATCATTTCTTTGTCAGTGGGCAAACATACAAAATCAGCAGGGGATCAAATACTTTTTTCCCTCACTGTAAATAAATGAGCATTCCACAGGATGCTGGATCTGCTGAGTTGTGTAAGGTTGGTTTATTACATCTGTTTAAACGAGATATGCGCATATTTGCGAATGTATTAGATATTAGTTTTATTGATATTTGCCTTTTTCTCATTAGACAAGATAGTTAAAGTTACATTGAACTGTTGAGAAGAGAGAGGGAGAATGAAAGATGCGAGCACATTAACATTATGAGCTCGAACGCTTGTCTGCCATGGCTCTGATATGCAGACCGTTTAAATGGGACTGTGTTGCACATTGGTCTATTATTTTAGAAACACGATGTCAGGTAACCACCAAATGAACCGTGACTGGTCGTTTACATGTCTCAGACTTTTCAGATGCAAGCAGGGGATTTTCGGCGCCCTCAAGAATTACAAAAAATGGCCAAACGGGGAAATATACCGGCCTCTGCGATATATCTGTCGACCACTAGTCGGTAGCTTCAAAACCACAACAAATAATAACACTAATATGTAAAGAAACCATTCTTCCATAATTAATTATTCAAGACTAGTAAACAGTATAATAAAATAACAATAAAAACAGCAATACATAGAAATAGATTAAAAGTAATAGAACAAAAAATTCAAATTATGAAAATTCAGTGTTTTTTTTGTTTTGTTTTTTTAAACGGATTTAAAAGTTTTTAACTGCAGTTTCAAGTATTTAAGTAAACGTTCAGAATGAAATGCAACATAAAACTACTACTGGTCATCTCTGTATGATTATAATACATTAATACTTTTTAAAGCTACTAAAGTTACTGAGTAAAGAGCAGTGAGTTTTCTCATTTTCTTGTTATGGTTGTTTGATTTATTATAATGACACAAGGTATATAGATTGCAGCAGGTCTATTAGAATACATTTATACTTACAAGTCTCATATTTTAAAACAAACGTTTCCTCTTCTGTTTACATTCACTTTAGACATCACTCTGTGTTTACATGAAAACCTCAAACATATTTTGTTCCAGTGTGTAATGGGCTAATGGGCTCACCTTTTATGTTCTCTTGATCCATCTTTATCTCTTCATAAGATACACAGTGAGGTGACGCATATATTATGATTCATTACGTCACGAGCAAGCACATTATAATCTAGATGCAGCGTGCGAGTGACAAGCATCCCAGTGCCAGAGTGTGCATCAGCCTGGAGTAGATTCAATCACTTCCCTGGTCACTTCAGAATCAGAATGAGCTTTGTTGCCAAATATGCTTACACAAGGAATTTATCTTGATGACAGAAGCTTCCAGTGCACAAACAATACAACAACAAGACAGATAGACAGAGACTTATGGAAAATATAAGTATATATAGAAATTCACAAGATATATACATACATACACACACACACACACACACACACACACACACACACAGTGCATCTGGAAAGTATTCACAGTGCTTCATTTTTCCACATTTTCTTATGTCACAGCCTTATTCCAAAATGGATTAAATTCTTTATTTTCCTCAAAGTTCTACAAACAATACCCCATAATGACAACGTGAAAGAAGTTTGTTTGAAATCTTGGCAAATGTATTAAAAATATAAAACGGAAAAAAAAAACATGTACATAAGTATACACAGCCTTTGTTCAATACTTTGTTGAAGCACCTTTGGCACCAATTACAGCCTCAAGTCTTTTTGTGTATGATGCTACAAGCTTGGCACACCTATTTTTGGGCAGTTTCTCCCATTCTTCTTTGCCGGACCTCTCAAGCTCCATCAGGTTGGATGGGGAGTGTCAGTGCACAGCCATTTTCAGATCTCTCCAGAGATGTTCAATTGGGTTCAAGTCTGGGCTCTGGCTGGGCCACTCCAGGACATTCACAGAGTTGTCCTGTAGCCACTCCTTTGTAATCTTGGCTGTGTGCTTAGGGGCGTTGTCCTGTTGGAAGATGAACCTTTGCTCCAGTCTGAGGTCCAGAGTGCTCTGGAGCAGGTTTTCATCAAGGATGTCTCTGTACATTGCTGCATTCATCTTTCCCTCGATCCTGACTAGTCTCCCAGTTCCTGCCATTGAAAAACATCCCCACAGCATGATGCTGCCACCACCATGCTTCACTGTAGAGATGGTATTGGCCAGGTGATGAGTGGTGCCTGGTTTCCTCCAGACATGACGCTTGCTATTCAGGCCAAAGAGTTCAATCTTTGTTTCATCAGACCAGAGAATTTTGTTTCTCGTGGTCTGAGAGTCCTTCAGGTGCCTTTTTGGCAAACTCCAGACGGGCTGTCATGTGCCTTTTACTGAGGAGTTGCTTCCATCTGGCCACTCTACCATACAGGCCTGATTGGTGGAGTGCTACAGAGATGGTTGTTCTTCTGGAAGGTTCTCTCTCCACAGAGAAATGCTGGAGCTCTGTTAGAGTGACCATAGGGTTCTTGGTCACCTCCCTGATTAAGGCCCTTCTCCCCCGATTGCTCAGTTTGGCCGGAAAAAAAAGTGAAGCGCTGTGAATACTTTCCGTGTGTGTGTGTGTGTGTGTGTGTGTGTGTGTGTGTGTGTGTGTGTGTGTGTGTGTGTGTGTGTGTGTGTGTGTGTGTGTGTCTCAGCAAAAAAAGAAATGCCTCTTCAGGACACTGTATTTTAAAGATAATTTTGTAAAAATCTAAATAACTTTACAGATCTTTATTGTAAAGGGTTTAAACAATGTTTTCCATGCTTGATCAACGAACCATAAACAAATAATGAACATACACCTGTGGAACAGTTGTTAAGATACTAACAGCTTACAGACAGTTGGCAATTAAGGTCACAGTTATAAAAACTTAGAACACTAAAGAGACCTTTCTACTGACTCTGATAAACACCAAAAGAAAGATGCCCAGGGTCCCTGCTCATCTGCGTAAACGTGCCTTAGATATGCTGCATGAGGGCTGCAGATAATGGCCAGGGCAATAAATTGCAATGTCCGTACTGTGAGGCACCTAAGACAGCACTACAGGAAGACGGCAAGGACAGCTGATCATCCTCACAGTGGCAGACCACGTGTAAGAACACCTGCACAGGATCGGTACATCCGAATATCACACCTGCAGGACAGGTACAGGATGGCAACAACAACTGCCCGTGTTACACCAGGAATGCACAATCCCTACATCAGTGCTCAGACTGTCCACAATGGGCTGAGTGAGGCTGGACTGAGGGCTTGTAGGCCTGTTGTAAGGTAGGTCCTTACTGAACATCACCGGCAACAACGTGGACTATCGGCGCAAACTCACCTTTGCTGGACCAGACAAGACTGGCAAAAAGTGCTCTTCACTGATGAGTCGTGGTTTTGTCTCACCAGGGGTGATGGTCGGACTCTTGTTTAACGTCCCTTCTGTATGCAGACTCATCATCATTCTGGATGAGGCCGATGACAGTAGTGTTGTCTGCAAACTTCAGGAGCTTGTCAAAGGGGTCCTTGGCAGTGCAGTCCTTTGTGTACAGGGAGAAGAGTAGTGGGGAGAGCACACATCCCTGAGGGGCATCAGTGCAGATTGTAAAGGTGCTAGAAGTGAATTTCCCCAGACTCACTATCTGCTGCCTCAGTCATAAAGCTGGTGATCCACTGACAGATAGAGGTGGGAACATAGAGTTGGTTTAACGTAGTCCGGAGAATAGCTGGAATGATGGTGTTGAAAGCCAAACTGAAGTTCACAAAAAGGATCCTAATCCGCATATGTCCCTGGTCTTTCCAGTTGTTGCAGGATATGATACAATTCCATGTTGACTGCAGCATCCACAGACCTGTTTGCTCTAAGCAAATTGAAGGGGGATCCAGAAATGGTCCAGTGATGTCCTTAAGGTGGGCCACCAGTCTCTCAAATGACTTCATGACCACATACGTCAGAGCGACGGGAAGTCTGAAGTCATTAAGTCATGTGATTTTGTGTTTCTTTGGGACAGGCGTGATGGTGGAGCATTTAAAGCAGCATGAAACTTCACAATGCTCCGGTGATCTGTTGAAGATCTGTGTGAAGATGGGGCCAGCTGGTTCTGTGTGAAGATGGGGGCCAGCTGGTCAGCACAGGATTTGAGTGAATGAAACACCATCTGAGACCTGTGCCTTCCTTGTCTTTTGTTTCCGGAAGACCCAGCACATGTCCTCCTCGCAGATCTTAAGTGCAGGTTGAGTTATTAGGATGGGAAGAAGGGTGGTTGCTAGAGGTGTTGATGTTTGTTTGAAGTGATCTGAAGAAGGTCCGAGTGGGTGTGGGTTGCGAGCTGGGTTGCAACTTTAAACATTTTAAATATTTTTTTTATTTATTTTTTTGCCGCGTAGCACAGTGTTGCTCTTTTCCTCCTCAGTGCTGTTTGGCATGTGATACCGTGAAACCGGTATACCGCTGCAACCCTAGGTGTGAGACTGGGCTTTTCAAATCTACAGTAAAAACACATTCAGGTTGTCAGCATGTTGTTGATTCCCTTCAATGTTGGGGGATGGTGTCTTGTAGTTAGTAATTTCTTTCAGGCCTCTCCACACTAATGCCAGTGTCGTTAGCTGAAAACTTGTTTTTCACCTTCTCAGAGTAGCTTCTTTTAGCCACTCTAATCTCTTTTCTCAGTGTGTTTCTAGTCTGATTGTACAAGATTTTATCCCCACTTCTATATGCATCCTCTTTGGCCTGACGAAGCTGCCTGACTTTTGCAGTAAACCATGGTTTGTCATTGTTGAATGTTGATAAGTCCTAGTAGGAATGCACATACAGTATCCTCACAGAAACTGATATGATATCACAGTATCCGTGAGCTAATCCAGATTGGCATCTGTAGCTTCAAAAACACGCCAATCAGTGCAGTCAAAGCAGGCTTTTAGTTCCAGCGCTGCTTCATTGGTTCATCTTTTTAACAGTCTTTACTACAATTTTAGCTGATTTACGTTTCTGCCTGTAGGTCACACAACTCATAGATGCGGTGCTGACCGCACAGAGAAATGCTAGTTTCTGAGTTTATTTTCATAACCCTCTTATTATTTGAACTTTAATAAAGGATGCTTTAAAGATGTAATGCCGGGGTGTTTCATTGTGAAACGGAATGCGGCACTATGATCTTTTCAATAATCGATTATCTTGTTTTCATAATCGTTGGAAGCCAAAATTATAATTGAAAATAAAATTTGATTAATCGCCCAGCCCTATGTTGAAGTACATTTAAAAAAAAAAAAAAAAAATTCTATATATATATATATATATATATATATATATATATATATTTGTTGTGAATTCTCTCCCTTTAAATACTAAGTTGTATATCTGTGGGACATTTTAAGTTGCTTTGTACGCAAATAACGTAGTGCAGCGTTCTCAGCACGTACAGACTCAGTGTAATTACCTATTCACTAAGGCACTGGAGTGGAGCGATCATATCGCGTGCACGCATTCATGTGCAGTGTTTATGTGCAAGAGAAAGTTTGTGACAAAGTAAGTTTCCTTCTGTATATTGTTAATAACACAGATTGTTATTGTATCCCAACTGCGTTGAGTTAGACCATGCTTGTGGTGTAGTTGATGTTTAGCGATCTTTCTCAGTGTAATTTGATCCTGCTTAACGAGCGGATTATCCCGCTAGCATCACGGCTCGTATTGTTCATATTTACTAGTTATTACCTCGAAGTGAATATCTCTGTGGATAATATATTTCACTGGTTGTCATTTAGTACTGCCTGTAATAATGAAGACAGTCCGATTTCTGTAATCTACATTTAGGTGTTTAGTCAATATAATTGCATTATGCAGTTTATTACAGACTTATGTTTCTTGATTTATATTTCATGTATCAGTGCACTTAACAGAGATGTTTATTTTTGAGTTTGCTATCTATTAAGTTGTTGAATAATTTAGACAGTGACTATTGATTTCTGTTATATCATTTATTTCAGAAACTACCAAGTACAATGTATATGGTCACTCTTGTGCAATAAACTACTAAACTCTATCTGATGACTCCGACACCCTGACCAGAGTTCTGCAGCGGTCAATAATATAATCCACCAGTTTTCAGTGGGGCAAACCCAACATATGGTCCTTCGAGCCGGATCTATTGACTACTGCAGTGATGTCATTGGAAGAGCGATCAACCTCTCTCCCTCATGCTGAGACGTCAGACAGACCCTCACGGCATCGTCGCACACCCAAGCATCTGGAGGAGTATCTCCTTGATTACAGCCATCACCGACCTGCTCTTTCCTCCCCACCTACAGCAGAGGTGTCAGCGGAGCAGAGAGGAGCAGCAGCCGCAGTGGGCATAATTAGTCAATCACGACACTCCTCCAGCCAGGGTGAGCATCCAGCCACAAGCTCCACAGACTTATTAAGCGTGAGTCCACTGAGGGAATTAATGTCTAGAGAAAGTCTATCTCCGAGAAGGAAAGAGATGAAGCTGCTGACATGGCTGCGCTTCAGAGCAAACTCAAGCAGTACGAAAAACGACAGCGTCGGCGTCAGGAGCTGATGAAACGTATCACATCATTCCTGAGGGAAGAAGGGGATGAAGAGGTGCAAAGTGTAAAGCCTGCCACACCACCAACGAGATCACCTCCAGGAAACTCACCTCATCCGACCCCTTCATCAAGTCATTCATCCTATTCATCACAGTCACCTGACATTAAGTTACATACCAAAGAACAAGGACCTGTGAGTGCCTTACAAGTAAATGTAAGCACACCTACTGCAGAGGTAGAGCACACTAACTCTGGTTTCGTGCCAATACAGCCAGTCACTTCACTCCCTTTGTACTCACCAATTTCGTCTGGTACGTTACCTGCCGCCGTGCGCCAACACCAGCATGACACAAGAGTTGATACTGTGCCACTACTGCTTAATACACAGTTTTGCCCTTATGACGATGCCGGAACTGCCTTTCAGCCTCGGGTGCAGCCACAGATAGTAGCTCCCACGCCAATGTACCAGCATTCCAGTGTGCCTTACATCTATACAACAATGGCACCCTCTACGCGACAACCTGTCGCGGCTCCACCTGCACACAGTTTTTCAGTTCCTCACTATACTACAATGCATCCAGTAGCATCAGTGCCTCAAACCCTGCACAGTGCTTCAGTTCCTGCCATGAACATTCCTGCTCTCGGAGACACTTCTCTACAGCCATTGAGCCAGCCACTGAAGCGATCAGAATACTTGGTGCCTCACCGCCCTTTGCATGCTGCCCCCCAGCCAAAGATTCCTGATTTTGTGAATGACAACGAAAGGGAATTCGCTAACCTGAAGTTAGCATTGAACAATCTTCTGGAACCTCATGCAGAGCTAGATGAAAAATACAAGTATCACATCTTGCTGGAACACCTTAAATTGCCTGAGGCACAAATGATTGGCCAGTCCTGCCGCCATCATCCCTACCCGTACTCTGCAGCTATGCGAGCTCTTCAGTTACAATATGGCCAACCCCATCAGCTGGCGCAGAGCGAAATAGCAGCAATCCTCACAGCACCAGAGGTAAAAGCAAACGATGCACGCAGTTTTCAGAGTTTCGCTCTCCGTGTCCACCTCTTAGTGAGTATGCTGTTATCTTTGGAGGGACCCAGAGGGATGGAGTTGAACTGCTGCTTGCATGTGGATCGTTTGCTTAGTAAGCTGCCGAAGTACTTGCGGGATGGTTTCATAGAGTTTCTTCAGCTACAAGGGAAGCTCAACTCTCCCAGTATTAACCCATACAACCTACAAGACTTCGCAGGGTGGCTCAACGTCAAAGCTCAGCAACAGAGTTTGTCTAGTAGGTTAGTGCAACGCTACCAGTATGAAAGAGATCCAGGCGGTTCAAAGGAGAAGAGTGCTGCTAAACCAAAAAGCCAAAGTACAGCCTTGTATCATGGTGCAGCACCCACTGAGGATACAGCATCCCCCAGTTCTAAGGTGTCTTGGAAGAAGACCCCCTTCAAAGTCAACTGCCTTTACTGTGGCAGTAAAGACCACTACATCACTCGATGCAGTAGAATTAAAGAACAGTCAGTGTCTGATCTTTGTAAGTGGATTTCAGAGGGGAAGCGCTGCTGGAAATGTGCCCGTTCCCATGCGCATGAGACCTGTAATCTGAAGAAACCTTGCAGTGACTGTGGTGGTATTCACCTTCAAGTGCTTCATGGCGTGGCCCGAAGTCGTGCGATCGATACATCATCAGCTACCTCGGAGAGCCGCATCTACCTCTTGCCATCCATTGGATCTGGCAGAGTCCTTCTGAAAGTGGTGCCTGTGCTGCTGCACCACAAATCAAAGACAATAGAGACTTATGCTATATTAGATGACGGAGCACAGCGCACCATGATCCTACCTACTGCTGTCCAGCAGCTTCAGCTTAAAGGTGAACCCGAGACTCTAGCACTTCGTACAGTCCGTCCAGACACCACTCACCTCAATGGCTCAAAAGTCACCTTCGATATCTCTCCAAGAGGTAAACCAGAGAAACGTTATCAAGTGTTTGGAGCATTCACCGCTTCTGGCATTGACCTGGTGGAACAGTCATACCCAGTTCAGACTCTTCAGAGACGGTATGCACATCTAAGAGAAGTTCCACTGCAGCCATTTCACAAGGTACGTCCACTGGTGCTCATAGGTTCAGACCAAGTTCACCTTATTACTGCTAAAGAGCCTATTCGTCAAGGCAGCAAAGGGGACCCGTGGCAGTTTGTACAGCTCTCGGCTGGGCACTCCAAGGGGCGGAAATGAGTACTACTGGCCGAGAACCAGTGCAGCAGTGTTTCTTCATCTCCACTGACCACCCAGATGATCTTCTCTACAGAAATGTGGAGAGGTTATGGCAACTGGATGTGCTGCCTTTTCGCAATGAGAAACTGGTTGTCCGGTCTAGGCAAGACAAAGAGGCTATGCAGTTGCTTGCATCTGAAACTTAGCGAGTCAATGTCAAGGGAGCACAGCGTTATGCCACCCCTCTTCTGTGGAACCCAGGTGCTCCAGAACTTAAGGGCTCCATGCAATCCGTCCTTGCAAATCTGAGGAACACTGAAAGGAGACTCCAGAAGGACCCTGACAAGGCCTCAATCTATTCAGGAGAGATTGCCAAACTCATAGAGGCAGGTTACGTAGTCAAGCTCAACCAGACGGAAGCGATACAAACAGAGGCATGGTACCTGCCCCATCATCTTGTGAGTCATAATGATAAGCAGCGACTGGTGTTTGACTGTTCTTTCAGATACCATGGTCTGTCCTTGAATGATCAGCTCCTCCCAGGTCCCACACTTGGACCATCACTGTTAGGAGTACTCCTGAGATTCAGACAGCATCCTGTAGCAGTAAGCGCAGATATCAAGGGCATGTTCCATCAGGTCCGTCTATTGCCGAAAGACAGGCCATTTCTCCGTTTCATTTGGAGAGATCTGCAGAGTGAAAATCTTCCAGATGTATACGAGTGGCAGGTTCTGCCATTCGGCACGACAAGCAGTCCATGTTGTGCAATCTTTGCTCTGCAACACCATGCTTGCAATTCTGAAGCCAAATATCCAGGGCTACAACGGCTAGTCCACCAAAGCTTCTACGTGGATAACTGCCTGACAAGCTTCCCTACTGTCGCAGCAGCCAAGCAAACTGTGGATCAGATACGCAGCATGTTGGCAGAAGGAGGGTTCGACCTAAGACAGTGGGCTAGCTGTCGTCCAGCGGTGGTAGCTCATCTTCTGAAGGAAGCCCAGTCATCAGCCACAGAGCAGTGGTTAGTGCAAAACCGTGTTAACCTTATGGAGCCTACATTAGGCCTCAGGTAGAATTGCGCAGCTGATACCCTTGGCTACCATTATCGGCTCATTGAGCATGCAGAACTGACTATGAGAGCTGCTTACCAGGTGTTGGCTTCCCAATATGATCCACTGGGGTTCATACTGCCTTTTACCACCAGAGCAAAGGTGATCATCCAACAGTTGTGGGCTAAAAAGAGAGACTGGGATGACCCAGATTTACCACCAAACCTTAAGGCCACCTGGACCGACTGGGAAAGCGAGCTTAAACAACTCAGTGCAGTTTCCATTCCCCGCTGTTACACGCCAGCCTCTACAACTGCAGCAGAACAGCACAATTACCTTCATGTGTTCTGCGATGCCTCTGAAAGAGCGTACGGGACAGTGGCATATTTGGCCGTTCAAACCAGTGGTGACATTCATGTTTCCTTCATAATGGCCAGATCACGGGTTGCTCCTAAGAGGCAGCAGTCTATACCTCGCCTGGAGCTTTGTGCTGCCTTAGCTGGAGCTCAGCTGGCCAAACTGGTGAGGGATGAGCTGACACTCTCCATTGGTCAGACAATTCTGTGGACAGACTCCATGACTGTGCTAGAGTGGATTCAGTCAGACTCCTGCCGGTACAAGGTGTTCGTTGGGACAAGAGTCACCGAGATCCAAGAATTAACAGACTACAGCTCATGGAGGTATGTTAATACGCAGGATAACACAGCTGATGACCTTACAAGAGGCAAAACCCTCCAAAGTTTGGTCGAGCCCAGTCGATGGAGTCAAGGGCCTCCATTCTTGAAACGGAGCCCAGAGCACTGGCCTAAAAGACCTGAAGTTACACAGTCAGAAGTAGTTTCCGAATTGAAAGGCCTAACCTGCTACTCCGTAGTGGCAGTTGAAACAAAGTCCAACCTCCCCGATGTTATGCAATTCAAGACCTGGCGAGAGTTAGTGGGGGCAACTCTACGAGCCTGTCATGGGGCGGCCGCATCAAACGGTGAAATAATGACTAACAGAGAGGCGGAAGCTGTCCTGCTGAGGGCATGTCAAGCTTAGAGCTTCCCGGAAGAGGTAGCTGCCCTTAGAGCACAAATATTGATTCCTGTGCACAGTCGATTAGTCAACCTCGCTCCAGAGTGGGACCCCCTGACCAACATGATACGAGTTGGGGGGCGTCTAAGAAGGCTTGCAAACTCAGACCCAGAACAAATCCATCCCATTGTACTGGACCCAAGACACGCAGTAACAAAGCTCCTTATTGAAGAATTTGACGAGCGTCTGTTACATCCGGGAGCTGAGAGAGTCTACACTGAGATACGGAGGCAGTACTGGATTCTCAGAGGACGCCAGGCTATTAAGCACCATCAACTCCATTGTCAGCCCTGTCAGCGCTGGAGAGCGCAGCCAAAGGTACCTCAAATGGCAGATTTGCCACCAGAACGCCTCCGTTTGCTCTGTCCACCCTTTTATTCAACAGGCGTTGACTGCTTTGGCCCATACCTGGTCAAAATAGGAAGGCGGAATGAGAAACGCTGGGGCCTGATCTTCAAATGTCTCACACTCAGGGCAGTTCACATCGAGCTTCTTAATTCGATGGATGTCGATGCCTTCCTCCTTGCACTCCGCCGGCTCATATCCAGAAGAGGTCAACCCCGTGAGATCCGTTCCGATTGTGGCACCAACTTCCACGGGGCAGAAAGAGAGCTACGGGAAGCCTTCTTTAGTATGGAGTCAGAACTCCAAATCCGTCTTGCAGACCACCAAATTGACTTCAAACTTAACCCGCCCAGCGCTCCTCATTTCGGCGGGATATGGGAGCGCGAGGTCCGCTCTATAAAAAATGCTCTCCAGGTAGCCGTTGGTAACCAAGCAGTCACAGAGGATGTTCTGTTCACAATCCTAGTGGAAGTGGAGGGAATTCTTAATTCAAAACCTCTGGGATACGCCTCAACAGATGTCACCGACATCGATCCAATTACTCCTAACCTTCTCCTTATGGGGCGGCGGGATGCATCTCTCCCTCAGGTGGCGTATGCTCCAGGAGACATGGGGCGGCGGAGGTGGCGTCATTGTCAAAACATGGCGGACCAATTCTGGATACAGTTCACCAGAAACTACTTGCCTACGCTTCAGACCAGGCAGGAGTGGCATAAAGCTTCAGAAAACCTGGAGGTCGACTCTGTTGTACTTATTGTGACACCACAGACAGTTAGAGAATTCCCGTGATTATCCATTTGCTGCTCAATTGTGGGGGCGGCTGTTGTGAATTCTCTCCCTTTAAATACTAAGTTGGATATGTGTGGGACATTTTAAGTTGCTTTGTATGCAAATAACGTAGTGCAGCATTCTCAGCACGTACAGACTCAGTGTAATTACCTATTCACTAAGGCACTGGAGTGGAGCGATCATATCGCGTGCACGCATTCATTTGCAGTGTTTATGTGCAAGAGAAAGTTTGTGACAAAAGTAAGTTTCCTTCTGTATATTGTTAATAACACAGATTGTTATTGTATCCCAACTGCGTTCACTGGTTGTCATTTAGTACTGCCTGTAATAATGAAGACAGTCTGATTTCTGTAATCTACATTTTGGTGTTTAGTCAATATAATTGCATTATGCAGTTTATTACAGACTTATGTTTCTTGATTTATATTTCATGTATCAGTGCACTTAACAGAGATGTTTATTTTTGAGTTTGCTACCTATTAAGTTGTTGAATAATTTAGACAGTGACTATTTATTTCTGTTATATCATTTATTTCAGAAACTACCAAGTACAATGTATATGGTCACTCTTGTGCAATAAACTACTAAACTCTATCTGATGACTCCGACTCCCTGACCAGAGTTCTGCAGCGGTCAATAATATAATCCACCAGTTTTCAGTGGGGCAATCCCCAACATATATATATATATATATATATATATATATATTTGTGTTTGTGTGTTGTTTTTTTTTTTTTTACATTAATCACAAATTGTCCTTAAGTTTGACACTTTTTTTTTTTTTAGATGTATTTATTTGTTGCCATATCGCCCAGCCCTAATGTGTTCCGTGGAAGAAAGTCTTGTGTTTAATACAAAATAAGGTGATTTTAAATATGATTACTATCCTTTTTGGGTGAACTATTCCTTTAAAGCTGTAGCGAGTAAATTCTGCACCACCAAACATAATCGCACAAATAAGCATGTTTTTTTTAACAGCCTTCTGAATGCCAGCATATATCTCTGATCTATTGTGATCCTGATCCTCCAGAGACTGCTGACTATTCCTAGGGCTATGTCTACATTAATCTGGATATATTTGAAAACTTTGTTTTCGTTTCAAAACGCTCTCCGTTTTCCAAAAGTTGCTCGTCCACACTGAAACGTATGAAAACGCGTAAATCATGTTACTACTTTTTTTTTTTTTTTTTTTTACGTCTACCTTTAAGTGAGTATCAAGTACAACAGTGCTGCTATAACATGGGCCTCCATCTTGATTGTTTTGGTTGGATAATCACATGACTACAAATACCATCATAACAAATACAAATCATTTTCAGAAATATCCGTTTCCACAGTCCACACTGCAATGCAAAAACGCTGTCTTCAAATTTATCCACTTTGGAGTGCATTTTCAAAAAGCTCAGTTTTCACTGACAAAAACACCGTCTTAGTGTGGACAGAAGGCCAAAACGAAGAGAAAAAGATGCGTTGTCAAACTAAAACGTATTAGTGTGGGCAAGGCCTAGGTCTAGACTGAACCTGAGGGTCGACAATGCTTCTGCGGTAGCTGCCCTAAAGCTATGGAACAGCCTACCTTTTGTTTATCAGATCTCCCAAATCAAAGTTAAAGACTTATCTCTTTTCCCTGGCCTGTAAATAACTTAACAGTTTTATTGTGATTTTTATTTTTTTTTTATTTCTTTTTAAAAACATCTTTTTTATTATTAATATTTTTTCTGTTGTCATTCTTTTTGTGTTTTTTTGTATATACAGTTGCACGAAAAAGTATTTGAACTAGAGCTGTCAGTCGATTTAAAAAGTTTTATCTCGATTAATGGCATATTTTGCATATTTCCCCCCCCCCCCCCAAGATCACCTTTAATGTGTAGACACATTTCTCAATTCACATATATATGGGTAACAAGTTGATCTAAACAGGTGTACGTTAAGTGATTCTTGTTTTTAGTGCTTTGTGTCTTTCCCACATAAAAACGTGGACATGGGCACTTTAATATGTGAATCACATTAGTTGTAGGAGTATGTTTTACTAGTATGTTTTCAGGATTTAACATGATACACTTTTTTTTACATTTTCTACATTTATCAACAGTGACTTTCTTTGTATTATGTAATAAATTTTCTCACTCTGCATTTTTACTTTCTGAAATGCTGATTGAACCCATGTTAATGAGGATCTTCTAGGACAGAAACGATCAAATCAAGTTTTAGATTGTTCCTCATCTGAATCGCAAATTTGTCTTAATCTATAAAGTTGGCGAAGGGCGTAACCCTTTTTTTAAGGGTGAAGGATGGCAACTATAAGCAGAAAGTAATGTATTTTTATAGTTTGGTTTTCGAAAAAGAGAAGTGGAGACATGATCATTCTTTTTGGAGACAAGTATGATGATAAATCTTTCTCAGCAAACAAATTAAATAGAATTAAGCCTAGAATTTAGGAACTGAACAAATTTAAGTACCACTTCATTTCCTTGCCATATTAGGAAACAGTCATCGATATACAGTATCTTGCCCAGTATTTAATGTTGCCCATACGGGTTATTGTTATAAATAAAATCAAGTTTGAATTTACCCATAAATAAATTAGCATAGCTTGTGGCTAGTGAAGTGCCTATTGCTGAGCCATGAACCTGAAGATGGTAATCTTTTTAAAAAACATATAACCTTCTCTATGTGGAATAGACGTGTATATAAAGACAATACTTCCTGATCTCCCAAACAAGAATAAGTTTGTAACTTATTTAGAAAATCAGTAGTATCTTTTAAGAAGATAATTCTTCACTAGAGGCTGTAAATTAAAATCTATAAATTCAGATACCTTCTCAGTTAGTTGATACCGGACAATATAGGTTGATATGGAGGATCTGTACATGATTTATTTATTTTGGGAAGCGCATACAGTATTGTAGGAATTGGATGATGATTATTAAGAAAATTGTAGTTATTTATTAATAGTTAATGTAGTTGTCCATTAAATTTCAAACCCTTTATTCAAGAGTTTATCCAACTGAGATTTAAAATGAGAGGTGCGGGGTTGAACAATTTTTTTAAACATATTTGGTCTTTCAGCATTTCTTTAAATTTTTCTATGAATGTGACTTTTTGTATTACTATTCCATCCCTCTTATCAGTTTTTTGAATGACAATGGATGTATCGTTTATCAGATCATTTAAATCCTCTTGTTGAGCTTTATTTAAATTTCTTCTGCAAAATTATCATTATCTTCAACCAGATAACAAAAAGTATTGACAGAAGGATTGGAAACATAGAGTAAAAGTGCTCTTGGGTCTAATTTGTGTTCAAGTGACAACTGTTTATCAGACAAGTTGAAAATAACTTAAGGTTATTCTATTTTAGTAGGACCAACCGGATTTGCTTTCCACGTCTAATGCCCCCTCGAGCCTCTTCTCATTGGTTGCCTTTTCTTGTGCTTGTCCGTTGTGATTTCCGGAGGTTTTCAAAACAAACCTCTTAGAGAGGGAATATGTACTAGATGAAGTAGACATGTTTGATTCAGAGGACTTAGTGGGATCTCTGTGTGGATAGTGTTGTCTTTTTCTCACAGATTTATTCGACATCCACCTATAGATTCTGTTATACTAATAGTGCAATGTGTCTCGTTTGAACTTGCTGTGTTTTAGTTTAAGTTCTTCTTGAAATTCTGTGAGTTGATCAAGAATGTTTGCTTAAAGCTTATCTACTTTATCTTTGTGTATTTCTACTATTTATTTTTTACACTCATCTATGGATGTTTGGACATTTGTCAGATCTTTAATTGTGTAGTCAATAATGAGTAGCATCAGATCAAGTGAGCAATGATTTAAAATCTCACACCACCGTTGACTGAATTCTGCATCATCTTTGTCAATGGTTTTTTCATTCCAAAGGCCTCTTGGAATTCTGCCATATCGGTTATATTCACTCAGAGTCTTGCATTTAGTTCATGGCAGATTTCTTTTCTGATGAAGTCTAAAGTCTTTTTTTAATTAATCCAGTGAATCTGAACTCTGGGTTAAGGGATCTTCATTGTCTTTAGGGATCAGAATTCGGATCTTATCCCCTGCGCTGAATGTAAAGATTTTGGCTTGAGCATCGGTGAGTTTGCTTGATATTTTGGCTGCTGGTGTGAAATCCAGTCAATTCAAAAAGAGGTAATCAAAAAGTGATATCTTCATAAAAGTCACAAGTATTGGTCGACCCATATATCGCTGAGGCCGATGTTTTAAATTGGCCAATGTTTTTTCTCCTTTGGCCAATTTATTTCTTGAGGATGCTGAAAATCGCCTGTTTGCATGTGAAGCAACTGAGACATGTAAATGGCCAGTCATGGTTCATTTTGTTTTTACGTGCCATTGTGTTAATACAATGTGTTGTCTAATGATAAAAAGGCAAATATCAATAAATCTTCTTCTGAAGCACATATTCTAACAGTCTTTCCTCAACAGTTCTCATATAAATAAAGGCAAATATAAATAAATCTATTATATACCATCTGTAAATATGCAGATATTTTGTTTAAAGAGATGCATTTCATGAACCTCATGGAAATCCAGAGTTTTCTTCACGCCAAGCATGTATTCTATCAGCCAGAATCAAAACTTCAAAATCAGGATAAAATCAGGAATAAGTTTCTCTGATTCACAAATCATGACGATCCAGGCCATTTAAGCTGTCTGGAGATTGCTGCTCGTGCTGGATACGCACAAGTGCGTGAGTGCAACCAAAGTAAACGGTCTGCACTTATATAGCGCCTCTTAACGGTATTCAAAGCACTTTACACTGACTCATTAACCCATTCATACACCAATGCACCAGAGCTGCCATGCAAGGTGCTAGCCTGCCATTGTGTTCAGTGTTGCCCAAGGACACTTCAGCATGTGGAGTCGTTTGGGCCGGGATTCGAACCACCAACCGATTTGTGGCCGACCAGCTCTATCAACTGAGCCACAGCTGACCCAACCTTTCTAGTAAAGTCTTTCTAGAAAGTCAGTCCACTATTGGCCATGATTGGAATGCTCTCGGGGGAGGCTGTTTCCTGTCATGAAATCTGCTTGAATGAAGAAAGCCAAAATCTCAATGGTTGGTCCGGATTAGTGTTGTCACGGTACCAAAATTTCAGTAGTCGGTACCAATACCAGTGAAATTTCACGGTACTCAATACCATTTTCGGTACCAAAGCAGAACACAAAAACAGATTACTGAACAACACTCTTTAACAAAGTTAACAAAACATCAGCAGCAGAACTAAGAAAAAAAATATACCATTGAGCAAAACGAAGTTAAATATATTATTTTTGAATTATAACAAAACTGTACAATGTATACTTAAAAGAATTTTTGAACACTTATATAAGATTTGCTTCAACTTTTGCAACTTTTACTTTTAAGTTTTTACCAAGTACTAAAAAAAACCCTAAATAAACAAGCATACAATAGAATGAATAAAAAAGCAATTTCCAAACTAATGTGCAAAGTGCTCTCGTATTAATAAAGCTGCATATTGCCAATTTTCTTCACGATAAGAAATGCACAGTGACATATATTGTGATTAAATAAGTCGCGAACCATCGCGTTCTAATCTAGCTGCATTAAGCGTGCGCGCTTGAGGGATGAGCATCCCCGAGTCTCTCTCAGCCGGGTACAGTTTCAATCTCTCCCCGTAGATTGGGACATTCGCGCAACTCGTAGAAGAGGCACGATTATTTTTTAAATAATTCCCTAATACTTTGGGATCTACATAAGATGAAGCTGTGAAAAGTTTAGAGTGCATCTGGACTGTGATCTGTGTAATTCTTCCTCTGCTCCGTCAGGTGTGAACGGCAGTGCTGCTCTCACGCTTCATCATTACAGTTTAATGTGATTTCATGTTACGTTAAATGAGATCAAATGACTATTCGACAACGAAAATTTTTCTCGACAATTTTTTTATTTCCGACGTTGTCGATAATGTCGACTATTAAACTCACCTGCTTTAGTTGCTTGAATAAATCCGGGTGTCTGTCTTTCAGGCGCTTTATTAAGTTTGATGTGTTTCCTCCTTTCGTCAGAAAATTGTGAAAGGAGCGTTTACAAATAGGTTTTTGCTGATTTATGATGTTTCCCATTTTCACCAGCCTCAAATCCAAATTATTTCCAAACCTGGCTTTTTCCACTTTTCTTTTCGACAAGATTAAGTTGAGACTCTGCAGCAGCTACTTTGCTTGTCGCCATATTCTGCTTGTTGTGAGCGTTCGAAAGTTCCCGACTCTGCATGGGAACTGGGTAGACCCGGTACTCCGGTACCTTCTGAAATTCTGGTATTTTTGACAACACTAGTCCAGATTACGATCAAAGAACATTTCAAATCCGCAGTAAAATGTGATAACATTGGTGTCATAAATGGTGCATCTTTACCTCAGATTACGCCAAATAAACCCCAGAATTTTCCCAGCTTTTGTAGCTAATGCATGTGTGTGTTCTTGAGTTGATTGACAGGCGATGTCTTTATCTAAAAGGTGATTGGCTCTTTTATCTGTAAGGCTGGACTTCCTGTCTACATCGATTGACTTTTTTCTGCAGTTGGGTGTTCTAATTTTTCCCATTCATTTTAATAGATTTAGCCCATCATCACTTCAAAGTAAAAGTGTTTCACGTGTGCTGTAAGTACAGTTGAAATCAGAAATTAACATGCACCTTAGCCAAATACATTTAAACTCAGTTTTTCCCAATTCCTGACATTTAATCGTAGATAACATTCCCTGTCTTAGTTCAATTTCAGAATAATAGTAGAGTGAATTATTTCTTTCATCACATTCCCAGTGGGTCAGAAGCTTACGTACACTTTGTTAGTATTTGGTAGCATTTTGGGCCCTGGAGAAGTTTTGACATGCCTTGACATTTGTGCTTTTGTCAGTTGCTTAAAAACACATTAATGGCTAAAGTTTGTTAACACTGTATTCAGCGCAATCTGGGCTACAATAATATGTGAGCAACATGTGTGTACATGTTTGTATTTTTTTAGAAAATAACGTTTATGCATGGTTTTTGAAAGTTGTTGAAATAAGGCCATATAACACATACTAAACATTTGTGCTTTTCACACACTAAACATTTGTCCACAAGCCTTTTGAGAACTGGATCTTGTAGCCTAGAGGTTTTGCTACAAAATGATGTGAAAACCATCCTGATCACTCATTCATACAAAACAATATAGTAATTGAACTTTTGTAAGACACTTTTAGTGTTAGAGCATATGCGAGGAGGCGTGAATGATCATGAATATTGAGGTAAGTCACACCTGAGGAGACAAAGACCCCTCCCCTGTTCCTATCAATGAGGAATGTGACAGAAAGAGAATGAATATGAGGAGACTTAATGATCAAAATCAAGTTTAAAGAAGTTAAATTATATGACTATACATTTTCTTTACATAAAGTCTTTACTTAATTTTAGACCTACACTACCGTTTAAAATAAATCTCTTCTGCTCACCAAGCCTACATTTATTTGATCCAAAATACAGTAAAAACAGTGATATTTTTAACTATTTTTACAATTTAAAAGAACAGTTTTTTTTTTTATTTGAATATATTGTAAAATGCAATTTGTGATCAAAGCATAATTTTCAGCATCATTACTGCAGTCACATGATCCTTCAGAAATCTTAATAATATGCTGTTTTTCTAATATGGGCATATTTAAAGTGCATTTTACTCATTTAACCTGAACACATATTTGCAAGCACAAGCTTTGTTGATGATAATGAGGCAGCATAACCTCTAGTTAAAATATTATTTAAACATTCATATTATTTTTATATCATATTACATATCATATTTATATCATACAGCATACAATTTAAATACCTGCTTTAGCCGGATACAACATTTACATGTAACTAAATCTTGCTTATTAGGAGTCATATTTCAAATTTCAATACTCTGAATCCTGGCTGGCAGGTCTGGAAACAGTCCCACTAGTAAAATATGTACGTTTATATAAAATAGCATGTCAACTAAAGAAAACTAAATGACTTGCTCGTCCGAAATTGTTTCCTCGGCTGGATCAAATCTCTCTTCAAAATACAAACGTACAGTCCCCCTCTTCTTCTGAGGAAAATTGTAACTTCCCACTATCCAGGAGTTTTCTCACTTTTGTATCGTGCTGTCTTTCAAATGTGCAGATAAGTGAATGAATTTGTTTTTAAGACACAGTTGGGGGCATTTACCATTTGCATTGATCGTCTCAGCACATTAGCGAATAAATGGCTCGCTCTGCTGGTGGGTGTGATCACATTAGAGATAAATTAGCTGAGCCAGGAAAACTGTGCATCGCTTTGTTCCATACAGATTACATTGAGAATATTTGATTTAAATTAAGCATTTTAAGTTTTATTTAAACATATGTTTCATGTTTGTGTGATAAGTATTCGCAGAATTTCAGTTCATTTTTGTGACGCGTTTCAGAAATATGCTCACTGACACAGACGGCTGAAAGCTCACCCTTTTTATTTTCTTTATTTTACAAAAGCACCATGGTTTTGATGTTATTGTGAGTGTACACAAATAAAAGTAGACCCTTTATACCCCAAACCCCAAAATGACAGAGAATTTTGTTGTTTCCGCTGTAATGACGAAAAAATTCAGCAGGACGCGCCAGTGCGTCCATCGACCCCAGAGGGTTAACTGTCACTCTAGGGTTCTTACCTCCATTGAGCATTCTTCGGTGTGCCCTTTGAGTTATCTTGACTGGATGGATACTTCTAGGGAGAGTAGCCACTGTACTAAACCATCTCCATTTATAGACAATTTGTCTAACTGTGGACAGATGAATGTCTAAGCTCTACAAGATAACTTTTTTTTTTTTTTTTTTTTACCCTTTCAAATTTTATGCAAAGGAACAATTCTTGAACAAGGTCTTCTGAGATCTTTTTTTTTTTTTTTTTTGCGGGGCGTGGTCCACATTAGTAGATGCTTGTAAATATCAAACTCAAAATGTTAAGAGTGCTTTTTATAAGTCAAAGTAGCTCCAACCCACATCTCCAATCTAGTTTCATGAATTGGATGCCAGATTTGCCAACGTCTGACTCCAATGTTGTTGATGTCATTTGCTTTGAGGTTCACATACTACCAACCTACACTGTGAATGTTTGAATGATGTATTTAACATGTACAAGTACAATAATTTGTGTGTTGTTAAGTTAAAACAGATTTTGTTTAGGGGGCCTGGGTAGCTCAGTGAGTAAAGACGCTGACTGCCACCCCTGGAGGCGCGAGTTTGAATCCAGGGCGTGCTGAGTGACTCCAGTCAGGTTTTCCAAGCAATTAAATTGGCCTGGTTGCTTGGTAGGGTAACATCCTTGTGGTCACTATAATGTGGTTCTTGCTCTCGTTGGGGCACATGGTGAATTGTGCGCATCTGAGACAGTCAATCCATGCATTTTATCACGTGGTTTGACTGCAATACCGCAGAGACATAGCGCGTGTGGAGGCTTAACGCTATTCTACGCAGTAACATGTGCAACATGATAAAATGCGTGGATTGACGTCTTGGATTCGGAGGCAACTGAGATTCATCCTCTGCCACCCGGATTTAGGCAAGCCACTACACCACCACCAGGACTTGGAGCGCATTGGGAATTGCGCATTCCAAATTGGGGAGAAAAAAAAATTGTGTTTGTCCAGATTTTATACATAAATGCAGGAAATTACAAAAGGTTCACATACTTTTTCTTGTCACTGAATTTTGTACAGCGAATTCGTCAACTTTTGTTTTTAACAAAGTTTTGTGCTTTATAAATAAATTGACATTGACAAACACAAGTTGAGCTCTGTCAACAGCATCTGTGACATGTTATCAATTACTGCATAAAATAATTTTGAACCATCCCTTAGTTTGTAAAAACAAATTTTTTTTTTTACAGTATGCATGTACAGGATGCATGTAAAGTCTATGGGGAAGACATTGCACCACCGTGGTAAAATGCACAAATTCATGTCCAATATTGTAACTCCTGTCATGTAAAGCAATTCAGGTACTGCATGATTTGTACAAATAAACCAAAAACATCATCTCAATTAACAGACATTTTTGTACGGAAGAATTAAAGTGCTATAACTGAAATGCCAGCTTCATGCATCTACTCCAATCTTTTTATTTTTTTAATTCAATTGAGGGATGATTCGATATTGTCTGTGGTAATCAATAACTTGCCACAGATGCTGTGATTCTGTTTTAAATGTCTGAGATATTCCACTGACATGCAGCTAATGCAGTCTGTCTTGTAATTTCTATGCACTTCAGCAAGTCCTCTCCACATGCTAGCAACACATGCCTCTGCCTCGGCGTCCCTGCCAACCAAACGAGCGAACGGAGACCAAGCAGGGCAGCCTGACACCAAAAGGATCAAGACTGAAGATGGAGCTGTTACAGCAGAGAGGGACAAGCAGACCACCACTGATTAGGGCAGCCATTTCATGACGTTTGACCTGGACCCTTTTTATTTTTTTTTTCTCCCCACCTGCTATACCAACAAATCACTTGTTAATGAACCCAAGGTACCAAATAGTGTGGAGAGATGAAACGTCAGTGGATTTCGGACTGGTATTATGATTAGAATTGTGGTAATTGTGTGTGTGTTTGTGTGTGTGAGAGAAGTGGTTACTTTGTGGATGAGACGTGAAAGAAGAGATACTGTAATGAATGCTGGTTGAAGGTCTTAAGGAATGAGGGACAGTGGGCCTTTTACATAAATAGATAAATTCTTGCAGATATATGCGCACGTATATTAATAAAGCCTACTTGAATTTATGATATGACATATATTTTAGATAATACCTAGGAGAGAAGGTCTCCATCACTAGTACCTCTGGGCTGAACGTGGATGGAGAAGAGAACATGGTGTATAGGCAAATAGACAACCCCTTTGTGTTACCTGAACAAACAACTGGCCAATGACATATATAAATATATATATATATATATATATATATATGTAGCGTGCACACGCACGTGTATCAAATGTGTAGTCACCATTCCCTTGTTTCTTAGTCAGGGGTCTTGAACATATGCATTAAACTGAAAAAGACAATTCAGACAGGTCAGATGTGAACTTGCCAAACAACATTTAAGACTGAGTCACTCTTAAAATGTGAACCTGCAAACCATTTCAGCTTAATATTCACCAAAGGAAAAAAATATAATTTTTTTCTTTGGCAAAGGGAAATGTGGGGAGTTTTTGTTTTTTCCCTGTATCATGGCAGCTAGCTACCATGTTCACCTATGTAATGCAGTCTTTAGTAGATATGCAGTATTTTGTCATACATGTGTATCTTTTGGATCTTTGTGTGTTATCTGAGGCACAAATACTCGAAGCAGGCAGTGCTGAAGTGAGATCATTTGGCTATATATGTGTATATATATGTGTATATATATGTATGTATGTGTATATATATATATATATATATATATATATATATATATATATGTATGTATGTGTGTGTGTGTGTGTGTGTATATATATATATATATATATATATATATATATATATATATATATATATGTGTGTATATATATATATGTATATATATATATATATATGTGTGTATATATATATATATATATATATATATATATATATATATATATGTGTATATGTGTGTGTGTATATATATATATATATATATATATATATATATATATATATGTGTGTATATGTGTGTGTGTGTGTGTATATATATATATATATATATATATATATATATATATATATATATATATATATATATATATGTGTGTATATGTGTATATGTGTGTGTGTGTGTATGAATGACATGGACTTGTTGTCATGGAAATGAATGTAGTTTCTTCCTTTTTCAAAAAAAGAAAAACACTATTAATTGAGGGTTTGAGTTACTCGCTTTTACTCTCTCTTTTTTTTTTTTTTTTTTCATATTTTAACCAATAGCCTATGAGATAAGAAATATATTTCCATTTGAATTTTGTTGAACTATATCAGCTTGCATGAACGTGCTGAGAAAAATATGCTGTACCTGATTAGTTTCCTGAAAAGAGAACTGCAGAAAATTAAAGAGGAAAAAAAAATAGCATAAGAAGCTTTTATACATTTGGAATCACTACTGCACTTACCTTTTGATTCTGAAATTTCCTTTTCCTCCCTATTGTTTTTCCTTTATATTCAAGATGTCGTTGGCTGTGTTTGTTATCTTTGTGTTAAAGTTGTCTTTTTGCCTGTTAATATTATTTTATTCTGTTCAGACAACTGAAAGAGTCTACACAGATAGTACATGTTCCACAAGGAAAAATAAGTGGTAGATGTTGTTCAGCTTCAGTGGGTATGTGCATTTTTTTTTTTACATTTTTTTTTTTATATATACATTAAATTAAAACTCCATAATTTCTGTTCTGTGACTGCTGATTCTGAATCATGAGGTCCTCATAATTGGAGTGTATCAAAGTTGCCCTAAGGAAATCACCAGAAGCCATGTAGTAGCTAGTGTTTTCTACATGCCGCTGTACGCCTAGGAATATACACTCACTGAGCACTTTATTATTAACACTATACAAACATTGGGTAGAGCCTTTCTTTGCTCTCAAAAAAACCTCAGCTCTTTGTGAAATGGATTTAAGAAGATGTGATCTTCTGCAGATTTTTCAGCTGCAAATTCATGCTGTGTATCTCCATTGTACCACATCCTAATGTGTTCTATTGAATTCAGATCTGGTGACTGGGAAGGCCACTGAAAAACAGTCTTTGTCATGTTCATGAAACCAGTTTGAGATGACATGCACATTGGTGACTTGGCATATTAGAAGATGGGTAAATTGTGGCCATGAATGGATGCACATAGTCAGCAACAATACTCAAGGCTGTGACATTCAAGCGACAATTGTGTGATATTAATTGGCCCAATGTGTGCAAAGAAAATATTCCCCACACCATTACACCACCACTAGCCTGGACTGTTAACACAAGGCAAGTTGAGTCCATGGATTCATGCTGTTAGCACCAAATTTTTACCTTACCATCTATGTGCCTGAGCAGAAATCGAGATTCATCAGACCAGGCTATGTTTTTCCAGTCTTCAACTGTCCAGTTTTGGTGAGCCTGTGGCCACTGTACCCTCAGCTTTCTGTTCTTGGCTGACAGAAGTTGAACCCGATGTTGTTTTCTACTGTTGTAGCCCATCTACTTCGAAGTTTGACGTGCATTCTGAGTTGCTATTCTGCTCTACAATTGTACAGAATGGTTATCTGAGTTACCGTATCCTTTGTCATCTCGAACCAGTCTGGCCATTCTCCATTGACCTCTCATCAACAAGGTGTTTTCATCTGCAGAACTGCTGCGCACTGGATGTTTTTTTTTTTTTTCAGTCTAGTCTAGAGACTGTTCTGCATAAAAATCCCAGGAGATCAGCAGTTACAGAAATAAACAAGCCCGTCTGTCACCAACAATCAGGCCATGGTTGCAATCACTGATATAATTTTTTTTCCCCCATTTTGATGGTTGATGTGAAAATTAACTGAAGCTCCTGACCCATATCTGCATGATTTTATGCATTTTGCTGCTGCCACACGATTGGCTGATTAGATAGTCACATAAATAAGTAGGCATACAGGTGTTCCTCAAAGTGCTCTGTGAGTGTATAAAACGTTTAGAAAACAATTTATACTGTCAACACAAATCAGTGGATGAAAGTAAAAAAGGCTGTTAAATGGCCAACATCCAAGTCAACTGTCCGTCGATCATACAGGTAGATTTTTGTTGGGGAAATGAAGAGAGTACAGAAATGTAAATAAAGAACCAGCTCTGAAGTTTCAGATTGGAATAGATGCTCCCCAACTATGTATTTGATTATGTAACCGCTAAAAACTTAAGGACAATACATTATAGTATTATAAAAGTAATGAGTTTCAGGGCAGAGTGTAAGGCAATAGTCAATTCACTATTGTAAACACTCCTTTGTTGACACTGCTCAAAGTTTAAGAACACTAATGGGAGGGTTTTCTACAAACCATGGCTCTAATATTGTCCAAGATAGAACTTTTGTATTAGATGTATTATATTTTCTTTTAAGTTTGCACAAAATTGCCAATCATTGCATCAGATTTGGAAACTAAGGGCATTGTCACTCATTTTACATAGAAAATAATATTTTTGTGTTGACCTCTAAGAATCCAATTGCATTCATTTCCGGAGTTTAAACAGAAGGGTGCATCATGAAATGACGTAGGAACAGCAGTAATTATTGCTCAAAAGAACTTCCTCAAAGGTGATATATTTGCCATTTCACATGCTTGCATTTTTATTTACATAAGAATAAAAGTTGCTTCAGAGGTTCTGATCAATTAGCCATATAGTTTGATGTGGTTTTATAGTGGTGTGCTCAAATTAATAAAAAAAATACTTATAATTATATATAAAAATACATTAAGAGAATTTAAATAAGGATAATAAATTAAAGATTTGGTTTGAAGAAAAAAAAAAAAGTTATCCTCTCAAACCGCACGCAGTGTGTTTGAGTGTCACATTCTATTCTTTTTTTTTTATTATTCATTGTTGGCATTGTGCTAAATCATTGGAGGTGTTATAATTACCGAGATCTCTTACTGACACAGGTGTTGATGGGATCTTGACCTGGTGGGCCATCAAGGCCATCCTGTTGTGCTGGTTGCACAGGTTGTCTGATTTCTTGACGGCATTAATGAATTGTTAATAAGAGTGTTAATTCTTCATGCATTTTGCATACTTGCAGGAAACTTACAATCAAAGATTGCTGAAGATAATACTGCTATTGTATGAGCTCACAGGAGATCTGAAAACAGGAGCTGCATTTGTTTATTATGGAGAGTTAAAAAAATTATATTGTATTTCAACAATTTCTTAATTGCAAATTTGTATGTAATGGCTAGTATTGGCTTTAGTTTTATAGTATTGAGGGACAATAAATTGATTTCACAGGAATATTTCCAGAGGAACATAAGCTTCATGTTTTTGTCAAACAACAACAGACCTTAAAAGATGTTCCCATGGTTATGTTACTCTCCCTTATCGTCCGTTCACTAACGAAAGACTAAGTATTAATGGTTCAAATATCTGTAATACACAGCAATGGTGTGTCATGGCTGGTAGGTTTACCTAGGTCCAAATAAATCTGGACACCAGATGTAAAAGTTATGTTGTAACTCACTTTTCATTAGGGTTTTGTTGTCATATTTAAAACAAGGCTCTGTTTAGTAAACATGCCATGTCATAGGGGTAATGTTAAGATCACCAATCCTGTCCCATGTTATTAGAGAGCTACAAGATGGGAAAAAGGGTATAACTTCCTGGTTAACTGGTTTCTTGAAATGTTGCAAACAAGCTCAGGTATTGGCTCCTGAATAGTAAAAAGACTCTGATCCCAATAAAAGTGTTCACAGACAGTTTACATAGCAGTTCAAGTGCAACTGCATATGACTAGTAAAGAATAGAAAACAGAAACAAAGGTGATTTTGCATACTAATTAAAAGCCATAAGAAAATGGTTTATGTAAAATAATGCATACAATAGCTTCATTAGTTTCAAGCACTGGTTTTGGGCTCTTCAATATTGTGTTTTGGAAATATAAGTATTTTTTAAATAGTTATACTACTACATTGTAAAATGTCTTTTGGAACATTAAATGACCACATCTTGAACAATGATTAAAATTTTACAGATCTGTACAACGTGTGAAAATGTGAAGCTAAATTATATCACATATCTATTAAATGAGATTTAGGCATTCTTGAGTAATAAAAGCTCATACAGTAGAAAACAAAATGACAACCAGAAGATACAATTATACCAAAACAAGTTTAACTATCATTTTCTAAAACTCTTCAATAAAGATGAAAATATTCATAAAATCTGAAATGCTTAGTTATATTTCAGTAATTATACATTAAAAGTACATATACATTAACCACATGTGCAACGTACCCTTATAAATGTATTATATATTTAAAAAAAAAAAAAAAAAAAAAAAACATTTTCCTGATTAATGACTTCATTAATCTGCCAGTCCAGAAATGTAGGCTTGGTTTTAAACACTCCAGTCTAACTGGTTCTCCTCATCTTAATTTGACTTGACAATAGAGAATCAAAATGCACCTAGAAAAAAAAGAATAAGCTTTGGATTCATAAAGACAGCATCAGGTTTCAAAGACACAAAACAGAATAAAACCATGTACAATGTGCCCAGGACCTCTCTGCTTTCCATAACTACAGTATTTGATTTACACGATGCAAGAGAATCTGATAAAAAATGAACAAATATAAAAATGTGTTGATGTAGAACATGATTTGAATTTAGCAGCAATGACCCTGAATCAAATGGGCTGTAGCAGGACTCAGAATAGTTACTGGCCTAACTATTCTACAGTTAGGCCAGTATGTGTACAAAACTCGAAGAACTCCAAAGTTATATAGACATAAAGTTATTCTACATGTCTCTCTCTCTCTCTCTCTGTGTGTATATATATATATATATATATATATATATATATATATATATATATATATATCAGATTTTACTTTTGTATTTGAATTTTATAACAAAATTACTGAAATGTTAAATTTTTTTAACAAAATATCTTTAAAAAAAAAAAAAAAAAATCTTATATTTGTTTTACTGATTAGCCTACTCAATACAATTTATAAAATTGAAATGCGTAAATCTTAAAATTATTTTTGGATTGAGGCTATATAATAACCAGTTACACATGAATGGCACTCTGACAACCTACCAGCTTCTCGTCAAAGAAATCTTTCTGCTTTTCCATTCGCGTTGCTCTGCAGTAACAAATCGGAGTTCTGCGGAATCTCAAACTCCACTGTCTTCTCTGTTGATGGCAGATCAGAGCTTCGGTCGTAAGCATCATTGACACGTCCAGCCGTTCCCGAACTGTCCCAAGTTATCCGCGGTGGCGCAAGAGTTGTCACATCGCCGTTCACTGATTTCTTGCCGTAAGCAATGCTCTTCTCTTTGGCTTCCAGTGTCTTTATCCCGCTTTTGGACAGTCGTTTGGAGAGATTCCGCGCCCAGTGCGCAAAGTTATCCAGAGTGCTTTTCTCGAGATCCTCGGAGGAAACTTTAATATTTCCCGTGTACCACATGATCCACCAGAAGAGACTGAGAAAAACCACTATTGAGCCGGTATAGATAAGGAAGTCTCCGTAAAATGTACCATCTAAACGCAGATTGGCAAAAATACCGACTAAAAGTAAGGCGAACCCGGTGATATCAAATGCAATCCCAAGAACAAATAAACCAGCACAATCCCCAATACACTTTGGGGCCATGGTACACTTAAGTCCGCATAAAACTTTTTCTAAACGACTGGCATTTACACCTATAAATTACACCTTTTCGTAGCACCGCCCTGTCTGTGACGTAATCCAGCACCAACAATCAGTGCGCATGCGCTTTCTGCCACGCGCATTTGTTTTGAACAGAAACCAGCCAAACGCTACCGAAGGGGGGGGGGGGGGGAGACAAAAACGAACAAATATTCAGCCAATGGCCAGCAATATAATGAAGGTAAGATTTGTCAATTGTGTCGATTGTACAAGGCAATTTTCCAAAAATGTCAGGAATTTGTCACAAACAAAAGAACAGTTAGATATTAATGACAATAAAGTGATTTGATTTAATTTGATTTAATTTTTGTATGTTACCTTTTGAAGTGTTGCTGTTTCATGAATGGTTTTGTGTTTAATATAGGACTGGACGATATGGACAAAATTTATATCACGATATATTTCTTAATTTCGGTCGATACGATATAATTCCGATATCGATATGAACAATATAAAATCCTCAGAAAAACTGCCAAGAATGCCCACAACGGATGTCTGTACCTACAAACTTCTGAAAAATTTATTTTCGAATTCTATGACACCCCCACCTATAAAACTATATAATATTTAAGAAAGAAAAACTTACAAATAAATTAATGTTCACCTTTTATTTGCACTTCATACAAACAAGAAATGTCAAATGAACATAAAACTCTCACCTTTGTCAATATTAATATTTTAAACTTGAAACTACAGCATAGGCTGATTATCTTTATAGATTGAAACAAAGGTTCTTCAGCTAGGATAAAGAATATTAAAGTGCTCAGAGTTGCTGCAGAAAACAGAAAAAAAGAGTGAGCAACAACAAAAACTTGCTGGGGCATTAAAAAAAAACGCTGTGTATTGTAAAAATATAATTATATGTACTTATAATAACTGTAAGTAGTAAAGCAATGCAAACAGGCCCAAAATGCGTTTTTAGTTCAGAAACATTTTGAGTCCCCCTCCCTTGCGCCACAGTGGTTTGGTCCACTACCTGCTTTTTTTCCCCCCCTACGTCACCTACACACACACACAAGTCCGGTGGAGTTCGTTAGTTGTGTAACTCCAGCATGTAGGCTGGCAGTCGCAAGGCTATTTTATTCACTTTAAGCATCGGATGAAGTTATTATTTTCTCTTAAATACAGATGATGCTGAGTCATTAATAAATTAGTCATGACAAAAATGATGATAACCGATGTATGTTTTCACGAGTCCGCAACGTTAGCGATTATAACATTACCTAGCTTGTTTGTGAACTGATATTAGCCTAATATTGTAGATCTACCGTTGTTTTGCTCAATATGATGTTACGTGGCAGATCAGTGAGATGGCTGCAGTTGAATACCTAAGAGACCCCTCTGTCCCTGACGAAACCTAAAATTTTATGGAGGACGCAAGATAATTTTATAATTATAATATGACCGCGTGGTGAAATAAGTCTTCTGTGTACACGCATCCTATAGACGTACAATTCTGGCTCTATTATTTGTGTCACTTTCAAAAAGTGCCATGTCACGAACGTAGCCAATTGTGTTCTGCTGTTTCTGCTCGGCTTGAATACAATGAACTGATGGCTGCGCCCTGCACGTTAGTCAGTGACAAATGTTGCAATGTAGACGAAATAACGGAAATGTGTTTAAAAATCATATCAGCGTTATTGAAAAAAATTATATCGCGATACATATTGAAGTATTGCCCAGCCCTAGTTTCATATTTGATTTAGCGTTTAAGTTTGGCTGAAAATCCTGTAGGCTGTTTAATATTTAGCAGGTTCCATTGTGACAATTCACCCCATTTGACTTATCATCTGTAGGTCTATTTCCATTAGCGGCATTAACATTGTGTGGTATGGCGTCTTGCGTATTGATGCCTCTGGCACATCCGGTGGCATAATTGGTTGTGAGTGGAATGTGCCACTTGAATCTGTGGCATATGCCAGTGATTGTGTGGCACTGACACATGCCGCTGGAATTTAATACCGTCGATAATCCGTTTTGGAGTCAGCAGACTTCTCAACTTTTGGTCCACGCTTCCCCCAACAACTTCCGGGCCAGTTTCTATGTAAAATCCCGGGCCGATTTCTCTTCCCAGTCCGCCCGTGAGGAGCGCATACACAAAACTTTACTGTGCTGCAAAAATAATTAAGAAAATAAAAGGAAAGTTTCTTGTTTGAAATGACTACTGTGGTGTTGTTTTAACTAATCGGATTAGCTATTAGCCAATTAAAAAAAGTCTTGCTGGATAGTAGTGAACCCATGTGATTGATGCATCCAGAATTGATTTAAAACCATTATTAACACTGTGTCAAAGCTTTCCATGCACCCAGCATTTTTCCAGGTGGAGAAACAGGATCATTAAAAAATATCTCATCTTGAAATATGTTGTGTTTGATAGTGCATTGTTAAACTTTTTTATGGTTGTAAATTTAAAGTTACCTCTTTTATTGTAGTTTTGTGGCAATACCTGATTTATTCTTCAAATGACCTTTTTTCCTTGACATGTCAATCAGCATGAGAACCCTTAGCCTGGCTGGGGACCACTTCATTTTGTGGTAAGTGTAAGTAAAATAATGAGGTATTCTGGCTCTTATTGCAAGTCTATTGCACATTCTATTGAATGCTCATAAAAGCAGGTAAATGTTAATTAACTTTAATTATCTAATGTGTATCATTTGTAATAGTACATGTAAGTTCATACACTTTTAACAATTTACATTGAATGGCAAGAAGAAACTGGAAAAAATGATTAAAGTGCATCACTGGTGACTGGCATGCATGCTGCTTCATTTTGAAATCACTCCTGATTCTAAGGTAATTAATTTTTAACTCTGTTTTTTAATCTCACATTAACAAGTGTTAATTAACAGTATACAAGTGTTGCAAGGATGTAGTGTGATGCATGTTTAGGTTGGTTGTTCTTGGAGTCACTGAGAGTAAGATGCAACCGTCGATGGGTAAGGTTAGTAGTACAGCATGGGTTTAGATCATGGTCTAGCTCAGAAACCTTAAAATCTGTCACTTTCCTGCCAAAGTTCTAATGTGCTTTAGCATAGTAAGATTTCATTTATTTTAACCGGACATAAAACATAAAAACATAAATGCATGCAAAGAATGCTGCAATGACCAAAATCTATTTACAGTAAACTCTCTCGACTTGTCACTAGTTGATCTTTAAAGAAGTACAAATAAATCTTTCATACTGTTTGGATCCAGAAACTGAAAGAACAGACAGCATTGTGCCACTAACAACTGGACATGCCGCTAAATTCAGCGGCATGTGCAAATCTGTTCTTTCAATTTCTGGATCCATAGGGTATGAAAGTTTTATTAGTACTTCTTTAAAGCTTGGTTTATGGAATTAGTGTCTGAAACCAAACATACTTCTGTACTGTATGGTACCGCTCCATTATCTGTAAAACTAATAACTTAAATGGTTTCAACCTGAAAGAATTCACTTTAAAACATTCACTGCTTCTGTAAGTGTATAAAGAAGGTTAAGGATGTGAAATTTTCTATTTTGTAAATATGAATGCAATTACATTTCAACATACAAATGAGGTTTATTTCTTTGAGTTATGTTTGTTTTTGACATCGATTTTACCTATGAGTACATGCTGTGATCTATATGAGACCCAGAAAGTGGCTTTCCACACCACCACCAGCTGTGCTGTCAACATTCAAGACTTCATCTAGAAGCAGGGTTTTCTAATGCTGTTCAAAATATTAGGGATGCTGTACTTTTTTATTTTTTAATGAGTTGAGCCATTATTAATTTATCTATATTTTCTAGGGAACCACTGTACCAGTGTCGGGGTATATGTTCTTAAATCTCTTTTTTCCTTAGACTTTAAGGTATAGCCTTACAGAAATGGACAAAAATAAACCCACCCTCAGAAATATTATGTGGAGTAAAAAATGTGTCAACTCGCCCCGCCCGTCCCTATGCAATTAATTCTATATAATTCTACACAAAATGCAGCGTACCCACGATTTATAATTATATAAAACACTCTCTGTGTGTATTGTTTGTATACGATTAGACCGGCAGATGGCGCTAGTAATCTTTGCAAGTCGCAAGCAACTGCAGAAATGCGTGGATAAAATCACAGAAACACTTGTACATGAAAATGTCATCACATAATTTACTACATTTAAACCTCTGTTTTCAGTCTGAGTAAATTTTAGAACGCTACAGTGCCCATCCCTTTACAAAAAGAGAAACGTGACAATTGAAAGTGTGTTTTAGGAATATTTTTATGAACCTCAGTTTTGTCCACCACCACACTGTGGAGATGTTCTCCTGCATATCAGCATAGAGCATTGATGCCAGGTGATATAATAAACTTTGACTACTGCCAAACATAAGGTGTTGCAAATAATTATGTCTTTAGGCGATAAACGATAGTAAAAATTACTGCATTCTTCTAAAATGTGTCAGAGAGCATCCAAGAGCTGTTCCCCTTTATGGTGAAAGCTAATGCTAAACTTAATGGTTGTAGTATGAATGAAAGTAACATAGTAAAAGATGTTTAATTTTGCCTGACATAATTATTAAGATGGTCAAGCTTTTTTGCTAGAGCAAATTGAGACAAACTCGTCACTGAATAAATACACTGATAAAAGTGTCCTTTGAAGTAAATAAAAAAGGGTCTCTTCACTGGGCGTGTATACAATATTATGTTCTGGGTGCTGATTTCTTTACCAGAATTAAGTGGCTACATTAAGATTTGTTGAGCAGCTTTTAAATCAAGAGAAATGACTCACTGCAGGGTCAGAGTGGCCATTTTGTTGGATGTTGTGAGATTCACAGTAGCTATCATGTTGTTTTAATAATCGTTGATGTGAAGGACATTAAATAATTCATCTGGACTAAGACTGTGCACACTTTTCAAAGTATCACTAAATTCACTAATAGTGAATTCTATTCTATTCTATTTAATGCAATTTTGTATTATTTTGATGTGATTAGAGTGTCATCTTATGAGCACATATTAAAGGGACAAAATTGGCTAGAAAACAAAGAGCTCAACCCATATGCACATATTGGTGATTCTCACAAAACCTGTCAAGAAAATGTCCTGATCATACAATGCGTGACCAAAAAAATAAATAAATTGCATACTCTAATATTCTGTTTGATTACGGTGCACATTTGTCATGGCTTTGTTTTGACAACCTTATGCAACGTCACAGCATTTATTTCTGTCCAGAGTTGCATTAATTTTTGGCCAAGATCTTGTATTGATGAGGGGAGAGTCGAAACACTACGTAATGACTTCTCCAGCACATCACAAAGACTTTCAATGGGGTTAAGGTCAGGACTCTGTGGTGGCCAATTCATGTGTGAAAATGATTCCTCGTGATCCCTGAACCACTCTTTCACAATTTGAGCCGATGAATCTTGGCATTGTCATCCTGGAATATGCCCGTGCTGTCAAGGAAGAAAAAAATCCATTGATGGTATAACCTGGTCATTCAGTACATTCAGGTAGTCAGCTGACTTCATTTTATTGCAGCATAACATTGCTGAGCCTATACCTGACCAACTGAAGCAACCCCAGATCATAACACTGCCTCCAGAAGCTTGTACAGTGGGCATGACGGGTACGTCACTTCATGCACGTCCCATCTTACGCTGACACGCCCATCAATTTGGAATAGGGTAAATCTGGACTCATCAGACCACCTTTTTCCATTGCTCCACAGTCCAATTTTTATGCTTCATAGCAAATAGTTTTTTTCAGATTAGCTTCAATAACAAGTGGCTTTCTTGTGGCAACACAGCTGTTTAGTTCCAATTCTGTAAGCTCTCGTAAAATTGTGCATTCATGTGAAAATGCTTTTAATTTCACTGTTAAACGTAGCTATGAGTTCTACTGTCCATTTTTTACGATGTGACTTTTTTTTTAGTGATCTCCGATCACGAGCATTCAAGATTTTATTCTGACCACATTTTTTATGTGAAGCTGATGGTTCACCACTATCCTTCCAGGTTTTAATAATATGTTGGACAGTTCTTCACCCAATTCCAGTGATTTCAGAAATCTTCTTAGTTGTTTTCTTTGCTTGATGCAGGCCAGTAATTTGCCCCTTCTGAAACAGTAACATCTTTTCCACAACCACAGGATACTGACATGGTTGTTTAAGAGATGAAAAGCTACAGACTGGATCAGTTAGATTTAAAGTAATTTTTGCCAACTGAAACAAAATAATCACTGCAATAATGATCCAACCATGGGCTCTTATGTATCTGCTTATTTAAATTCAAATGACAACTCTTTTTTTTTTTTTTTTTTTGGCCTGGCAGTGTATTTAACCACAAACCAATAATAAAAAAAAAGTATTAAGGCAGCATAAAAGTAATGCATAATACTCCAGTGGTTAATCCATATCTCCAGAAGCGATATTATAGGTGCGGTTTAGAAACGGATCAATATTTAATTTCTTTTTTACCATAAATGCCCACTTTCACATTCTTATTTTGTTTTTTATTTGGGGCTTGCCAAAGGTGGAGATTTATAGAAAAATAGGGCTTAAATATTAATCTGTCTCTCACCTTCTTCTGAAGATGTAGATTGAACCACTAGAGTCATATGGATTACTTTTATGCAGACTTAAGTGACATCAGAATAATATATAATTGTTTTCTCATTGCATTAAGTAGAATATCATAACAACCATATTTTTTCACATAGCATTAATGAGAATTGGGGGTTAAATGTGCATAACTGTCATGTAAAAATGTAAAAACTCTTAATGACCTTTACATAGGAATTATTTATATAGATATTTAAAGTAAAATAGGACCCAGACTTTTTCTTGACAGTTTTTGTGAGAATCATCCATTGGTCACTGATTTGCCATAAAGTCTGTGGCCTGTGAGCCCTCATATCGCTAATATCTCTAATTTAATGAAACTGTATTACATTTGGTAACAGTTTTACAACATCACCACTCATGCATATTAAAGACAAGGTCAATTGTATTTTTCTTTAAACGGCTTTTGTGCAGAACTGATTGTGCTGTATAATTCAGTGTCGGAAGATGAAGGAAAATGTAGATATCACACAATGATGGCTTGAGGTTGTTCTTATTACAAGAGAGGTTCTCAACTATATAAGAATCTCAGAGCAGAGCATCAGATGTAACAAGACAAATGAGGTCTTTCACAGCTCTTTCCAATCAGGCCTCACAATGGACCATCGTTTACAGCAGGTGGTCCAAATCTTCACATTTCAAAATGTCAGATCTTAGCACTTAGAGCTGCGGATCTTTTCAGACAGTCTGCCCTCTTCCAAGTCTTGATTTCCCATAGGATCTGTAGTCCTGACATGCTTAAGCTTCTCCAAGCATTTAAGCAGACATTGCTGTTCTCTGCTATCAAAGGCACCATTGCTCCCTGTTTCATCCACTATCTCTCTGCCTCTTACCTGCACTAAAGCTGAAACTTTGGAAACCTGGGGATATTTTATGTAATGAATGAAAGAGGCTAAAAGTAATTTTAATAATCAGATTGTCCCCGGGAAGATGGAGCTGCATTAAATACTAGTAAGTCTGAGGTTCATATCAAGGATAGTTTAATGGAAAGGGTGTCATGTCAGACTGTTGACGCTGCAGGCAATGAGTGGGAAAGCAGATTTTAGTGACTATCCATGAGACTTGCTTGGGTCAAAGTGCACTAATTCTTTGTGTTAGGCATTGTTCTGTAAGATGCTGTCCCCAAGATCACTTATTTATCGAGTGCATTGGCAAATTCTCATGCCAAATAAATACATATTTTTTCATCCTTTCATTCTCAATCACCTTAATATTGCCTATGTATTTTTAATCACTTTCCTTTCCACTCTTGCCCGAAGCAGCATGTGAATTTGAGCTCCACCCCATCAGGCCTTCAGAATTTCTTCAGAATCCGCAAATAAGTGAGCAACTAAAGTCAGATTCATCAGATAATCAGATTTATTTATTTGTTCTTGGTGGGTGGGATCTTTAGTATATGTCCTGGTCGAGGACTTCTACATGACCTTGAGTGATGCAATCATACTTTAAGTGATTTAATTTGAAAGCGAATAGTGTGAGATCTAACTGACAAGACGGCTGCCATCACCATTGAGAGATCCTTATGGATTTTAAAACACGAGATGTTTTGCATGACCGTGATTAAAAAAAAAAAAAGTATTATACAGGAAAGGAGGACTGATTTTAACTTCAAGTAAATTGGTAAGTTTTTTTGCATTGTTATAGCAACATCAGGAGTTTAAATTAGGCAGCTTGAGCATTCAGTGTCGGATCAAGATTTGAAAAGTAGTGCTGCACTCCATTCAACTCAAAGTCTGCCTACAACTGCCTACTAGGAAAAGTGTAATGGAATGCATCTTGAAGTCAGAGTTACAACTTTTAAGCTCATGCAGAAATTCTCAACTCCGATTTTGCCGAGATACAGGGAGATGATGCACACAAACATGTCGACACTAAGGGAGATATACAAAGTAAGTGATAAACATTCACTTCATTATGTAATATCGATAAATGAGTTTGTTTCCACATTACATGATATTAAAGCTTGTTTCTCTAAACTAGCATCTCTAATGTGAGTCAAACCCCTGCTAAGCTAACAGGAGTATTGCCGTTTTGTTTAATTAAACGTCATCTTCCGAATATCAGGGAATGGAATGCAATTATGGTCGGAGATATCAAGTAGGAATATCCCACATCAAACTTGAATGGAACCAGCATAACCGTGTACCCTGATGAAATGAAATTTATTGCCATAAACATTTAAATCGCAAATATTATCAGATAGATTTTTCCAGGTTTTAAAGACCTCCTTGGTAGATTCATATGAAAAATTATGATTTTTGAATATCTGTTCGGGAGATGTTAATTTCACAAAACAGTCATGCTGCATTTAAAATTAGGTTTCTCGAACATTAAGTGTCGTTCCCCGTCTGTCGCTCACTTCGACGTTGTGTCGAAGAAGCGACACTAGGGGGTCTCTTGAGCGCCGTATATGCCTCTGATCTATGAAAAAAGGCCAATGAGAAGTTGGCAGACAGTATTTGCATACCCCGCCCCCAGACATAAGGGTATAAAAGCGGGGAAATACGTCAAGTTCATTCAGAAATTTCCTTCGGAGCCGATGGTCGTGTATGCAGTCAGCTGCGAGTCACACACCTGTTCCTGCTTCTGTTCCTCTGACGCTCTGCCTGCTGTTGGATCTACGGCACACTTCAGCGGCTTTTCTCCTTCTCTGCACGGCAGTGCAGCTTGCCCCTGGGAGCTTTGACAGCGCAGAAAGCTTAAAAGAGTTTATTTTTAAAGAGTGATTTGAATTTTCCTCTAAAAGAGCTTTACAAAGCGGCGTTGAACATCCGTTTCAGGATGCGTCTTGCCATTCTGACCCTGTGTAGTTCCTGGATGCGGTAGAGTGCTGTCCGCATCAGACGGCCACAGGCGTTGTCTCGTGTGTCTGGGCAGCGATCACACCCAAGCAGCGTTTGTGGATGGTTCATGCTCTCACTGCGAGGGCATGACCATGGCAACATTGAGGTCGCGGCTCGCTTTCAATAGAAAGCACGCCACTCCAGCCGCCCCCCGCATTGCTCCTTCCCACGGGATTGAGGATGATGCGGCTGGCGCTGGAGGCGATCTGGGGACGGCAGCGGGTGCAGCTTCGCCAGTTACGCCCCCTCGGACCACCCGTCCCCAGCACGCTCGTTGACTCCCGTCCGTGCTCAAGGCAACAGCGGCTCGCCTCACAGCCAGCCTGCCTATCCTCTAGAGCTCGAGGTGGATGAGCTCGCCGCTGCATCGGAGAGCGTGGCATCTGACGCTGATGACTCCCCTTCGGGCCAGCACGCCAAGGCTGAGGCTGATGCGCAGATGTCCAACATGCTTTCCCACTCCGTCCCCCAGTGGAGGGCTGGGAGGAGAATCTTTTGTTGAATTTATTTCATTTGCCGCAGCTGCGTACCCACATTCTCAGTAAAAGAGCTATTTCCTTTGTCTCTGGGTCACCTGGTCCACAAATGCCGTTCTCACGGCACACTGTCGCCAGAGCTCAACAGTCCTAGCATGCCGGACGCGGACCCCCTGCCTTCCCCGGTGTGCGGAGCTACTATGCGCTCACAGAGACCAGGTACTCAGGCACCTCAGCCGTTTGGGGCTTCAGGTCAACTGGGAAAAGGGCAAACTCACCCCGGTCCAGAGCATCTCTTTTCTCGGCATGGAGTTAGACTCAGTCTCAATGTCAGCACGTCTCGCCAACAAGCGTGCACAGTCGGTGCTGGAATGCCTCGCCACCTTCAGGCCGGGCCCAGCGGTCCCCTTAAAACTTTTTCAGAGGTTCCTGGGGCATATAGCATTCTCCGCGGCGGTCGCGCTGCTGGGGTTGATGCATATGAGACCGCTTCAGCACTGGCTTCAGACTCAAGTCCCAAGACGAGCATAGCGCCGCAGCACGCACCGTGTGATGGTCACCCCCACCTGCCGCCAAGCATTCAAACCCTGTACAGACCTCTGCTTTTGACGGGCAGGAGTACCCTTGCAGCAGGTGTCCCAACGCGTTTTGGTCACGACCGACCCCTCCAGATTGGGTTGGGGTGCCGTGTGCTACGGGCACGCAGTGGCGGGCCATTGGAAAGGGGCCCCGCTGCACTGGCACATCAACTGCCTGGAGTTGCTGACAGTTTTCTTTGCCCTGTGGAAGTTTCTCCCGTTAGTTCGAGACAAAAATGTCCTGATCAGGTCAGACAGCACCACCGCGGTAGCGTACATAAATCGCCAAGGCGGCGTACGCTCCCGCCAACCAAGTCCACTGCGGGTACTTAATCTACCCTGTACTGGAATAGGTGCCCCACAGGTCAGGACTCCTACATGGACTCCCCCTGTGTGTATTTTCCGTGGTACGGAAAAGGCAGTCCCAGCTGCCCTCCGGTTGCTATGTTGTAGCAACTCCCCCCTCCATGAGGCTGGATCTACCACTGCACCACGTTCCACATGTTGCCTAAAAACCCATGTAATGTATTCGCCACCTTTACCTCCCCCTTTTGGGCAGGTGTGGCCTCTTCAGGGTTTTTCCCCCTGAAAGAATAGGAAACTGGTTAAGACCCCATTCCCTCGATGCGTGTAAGGGCCCCGGCCGCTCTTGCTCTATGCGGAGCAACATAGAGAGAAAAGAGGCCCAGCCAGGCTTGACCCATTCTCAGGTTGGCAAGCGTCGCCTTGTTCCCCTGTCTAGGCTAACCAGAAGGATTCCGACGACTTTTTTGGCGCATTGGGGAAGGGTACGCGCAGTCTGATACAGCTGGTCGCTTGTGCACGTAAATGACCTGCCCACTCCTGTGTCAGCAGTACATGTACACGGCTCAGCACATGGCGTGATTTAAATTGGAGCCCTAGTGTCGCTTCTTCGACACAACGTCGAAGTGAGCGACAGACGGGGAACGTCTAGGTTACGTATATAACCTCTGTTCCCTGATGGCCATTTCCGGCTCCTCAGAAAAATCCTGAATGAACACCCCGCTTTTATACCCGTATGTCAGGGGGCGGGGTATATAAATACTGTCTGCCAACTTCTCATTGGCCTTTTTTCATAGATCAGAGGCATATTCGGTGCTCAAGAGAGACCCCTAGTTTCGCTTCTTCGACACAACGTCTCGTTCCTTCCATCAGGGAATGGAGGTTACATACGTAACCTAGACGTTTCATGTTCTGGCTTTCGTACGTGGACGTGTTTTAAAATGTCAATTGGTATTACTAGTTAGCTGTGACATAATGTATGATGCCCAAAGGCATAATGTGTCTCATTAATTGTGAAACTGTATTTTCTTAATGGCATGAATCACACTGAAGGCCTAGACTTCTAATGCATAGCCCACCACTGATCGAGTATGACCATGGAGCTCCCAGCTCTCATCTCCACTAATCACAGTCGAATATGTACACAAGAGGATTCTCTGTTCATCACCTGCCTGTAAGCATTCAGTATCAGCTCTGCCACAACCACAGTGCAATAATTCACGAAAAAAAAAAATGAGTGGGAAGGGAAGGAGGCTAATTTGTTTTTTTATTATCCCTCTCAATGACGGCTTACCAAGTGGGATTTGTGTGGTTGTTGGAGCAATCCTTCGAATAATAACTAAAGTATTTGTATCCGTCAGAGACCTGTGCTTGCTTGCATATGTTGTTTCGCAGTACATATGGATGCATGCAAATCTTACCTGAAAGCGATGTGATGAACATCACTTCTTTTCATGTTTTAATAGAGATGAAAGACACTAGGGTGGCGTACCATGACATAAAAACACGCATAAACACATTTGTCATCAGTGGAGCCCAGGTAGTCAGGTTTGACTGACTGATGCACAGATTAAATACATGTGTTTAGTTCACTGTAAATTACAGAATGTTGCTTCCCACCCTGGAGCAATGTCAAATGCAGCTCTGTCCTGTTCAACCCACACACAAAAGTTGATCCCTACGTGTTTGATTTGGTGAAGATAAACACAAAGCTGGTATTGCTTGAGGAGAGAACGAGAGATCAGTCTTATCTTGCTGAACAGATCCTCACATGGCAGGTTATCTAAACTCGCAGACACACATGTGAAGAGTTGATTCATCCAGCTGTGATGATTAGGATTTTTGTCATCATTCCTGACTAGATTTTTTTCAGTGCTCTGAGGATATCTGTGAACTAAGGCCCAAATGAGGCATTTAGCTAGATGTTCAAGAACCATCTATCACAGCAAATATAACCTCTGCTTGCTGACAGATAACCTGTTTTGTGTCTCCAACTGTAATTGATGGAATAATACTTAAAGGGATTGTCCACCCAAAAAATTATTATTCTCTCATCATAAACTCACCATCTCAAACACATGATATTATGTGTTTTTGTCCATATAATGCATTGCAATCTTTTCAGTGGGGTTCAACACTTTCAATCACCAAAAAAGACATAAAAGCAGCATACAGGTAATTCATAAAACTCAAGTGTTTAATCCATGTCTTCTGAAGCGATATGATCGTGTTTGAGTGAGAAACGGATCAAAATGCAACTCCTTTTTCACTATAAATCTTGACATCTGCAGTTTTCTTGACGCAATCATGATTTGAAGCTTGATAACTCTTCCTTGCATTTGATACATATTTAAACTTACATTATTCTAGATGTTTTGCTAGTAAAAGTAGGGAATAGATGAATTTTACTATAACAAAATATTTGCAAACTGACTTTTACATGGCTAATTCCGAGTTTTGTAGTAGTTTCCTGGTGAGGCGCTACAACAACTGTGTTTTATTAATTTTCTCAGAAATCATGATTACAGCGGCTGATTTTGACTTTATAAACACTTATTTTTCACACTATTACTCATACACTGCTGTGTAATGATATTGAAAAATTATACATTTTAACGCTTGTATTACAGACTCATCTACATTTCCACACTTAATCCTTTGATTAGATTCCGCACTAACTCACCCAGTAGAGTGTTGGACTTTGGATTCCGAAGACTGTGGTTCAAAACAAGTCAAGCATGCAAGCTGACACATGAAACGAGTGTCATAAAAGCGACATAAGATGACATGGTTGCCTCAAATGTGCTTTTCATTCCTCATTTTGTTTTTGGATGCTAGAATTTAGGTTTAGGCATTGGTTAAAGGTAGGATGCCTGTTTTGTTCATGTCTCATTTATCTTTCAGGACACTATTGGTTGGGTTTAGGTTAAAGTTTTTTGTTAGGTAAGTTTTACTCATTAAAACCTCTATCTACTGTTCATCAAACCTTGTCTGATTATGCCACCATTTCACTTGCATATTTTTCCATACAATGTAAGCAAAAGTCATAAGGGTTTGGAACAATATGAGGGTGAGTAAATTATGACAGAATGAAACATTTTGGGTTAACTATCCCTTCATGTCGAATAACCATTTATAAAAAGACCTCAATGAGAAGTTTAAGCATGTGTGTTCATGTCCTGTAACATTTTGTTCTGCTTGCAGTAAACAATGGTTTATTATGCCAACAATAAATAATGCCATTTGTTTTTATTTTGAAATCACTGAAGTATTGGAACTGCAGGCACTTAACACTGCACAGTTTTTCATGAGACATTTGTTATTGAAAAGGCATTGACATCTTTATTATTATTTCCCCACAGGAAATAAGCAACCGCCTTCATTTAGGGGTTTCCAATTTTCAGAAGCTAATTTCTTAGAAAAGCAGGACTTGGGAAGTTTTCTCATTTTGAGTATTGCACCACATACCCTTTTGCGTCATCTTTTATTTCTTTGTTTTGTTTTCTCCTTACAGATCGTTTATGAGTCTCTCTTACCAAACTCCTGAACACTACAAGCCTGTGGCAGCACTAAACAGACAGTTTGCTTGTGCTGAGAGAGAAAAATAATAATAAAAGAGATTTAAGATCAAAACACATTTAGTTCCCTAGTTTGGGGCAAGGGGCATTCTGTTTTAAAAGAAAAATGTGTTTATGTCTTCACTCAAATGGACCTTGCATTGCGATGTCAGTGTTTATGTTTTTATGGGTTACCTTTTTTGTGGGAAACTGTTCTTACACTGACATTCTAGCATGAATGTTTTCATCTCAGGTTTGTGCATACATTTCAGGAATTACTTTTGGTGAGATTTATCCATAGATATTATAAATAAGAGAAGGTTAAAAAGTGGTCCACACTTTTATATAAATGAAAGAAACCACTATACAATATGGGGGCTAAAAGAAAGGAAGTACCTCCTTTCAGTTAGACAGCCTTTTTGTAGACAAGCCTGAACATTTTTGTTGCATGATTCGATCGTAAGAAGGAAACTGTACAGTGTGATTCAATTTATACATCACGATACTCACATTCATCTCATGTTACTACTTACCAAAATATTTGCAAAATGATTTTTATGTGGCTCCTTGTACGTATCGTTTAGCTTGTAAAATGAATATGAGACGCTAGAGGTGCTACAACAACATTGAGTTTTATTTCCTTTTACATACAGTAAAACAGCAGATATCAGTTTATAAACACTTTTCGCCCTGTTCTTCACACAATGCTCTTATGACATCTAAACACTTTTACCATAATGCATGACTTGTAAGATGATACGTTTTAATGTTTGCATTACATAACCAACTACATTTACAAGCTTGTTTATTTATTTAAATTGAAATTGCACAGTAGCTCAACTGATAGAGCGTGCCTTTCCAATGCTAAGGACTGGGGTACAAGTCAACATGTGAGTCTAAAGCATCATAGAAGCGCCTCAAAATGGCATGGTGGATGCTTTAGGAATTGTGTTTTCATTTGACGCTTTGCTTTTTATTACATTTTAATTTGGGTTTAGGGTAGGGAGGTATGTTTTTTTTTTTTTTTTTTTAAATTCGATAACATTAATCCTCAAAACCTCATCTGTTTTGTAGAAAATTTAACTCTCGTTTGGCACCATATAGTGGACATTTCACCTCTGAACTGCTGCAATGCAATGACAATGTTGTGCAATCATTTTGCAAAGATGTTGCCACATTCATGTGATACCATTGAAGTTGATATGCGCTATACCTTCTTTTATGCCTACATTTGCCTAGATAGAATATAGCTGCCCAGGGCCATTGCCAAGATGGTCACTGAGTGAACTGATTTGCCTTAAAGAGGTACTGGAGTTATCTCTGTGTTTTTGCTTAAGCGAGAATCTCAGTCTATTTTTATTCAGGGGATTTTCCTTTAGAGCAAGACAACCATAGGTAGGGGAGAAATGTATAAGATTTAGGAGACATTATGAAAAGTAAACAGTGATTTTCCCTTAAATGCATTGTAGATGTTAATTAAATATGGGCCGAAGTGTGCAATTCGACACTTCACTGCTATATGCACAGTTTACTTTGAAATCTTTAATATGATAAGCTTGTGCTTTATTGATCTGTTTTGAATACTTTTAGCCCGATTACTATCTAATGAGTCTGCAGAGGTAAGCTCTTTTCATTTATTTGGGGACTAGGGGATCTGAGTGTGAATAATCACTTCATAAATATGATAATAACAAAAGGCATTGTATGTATTCATATCCACACAAGTTTACCCAAGGATCAAGTTGTTTTGAATTAGCAGCACCCAGTGTAATTACGATCCTCCCCTATGCCTCTGAGAAAAATATCTGCAATTGTATCTGTGGTCTCAAGGACGTGCGTCAATCCCCGATCAAGAGCAGGGGCGAATGTCTGATATAATGAGATTTAAGCCAGAAGTTATGAGAGACCTAACTGTCAGATACTCACCTAAGCCCGTCGTAAACAGGATTCAATTCCGAAGACAAGTCTGCTTTGTTTTGCCACACAAAGTTCACTCGCCACCTGGAGATGTTTAATTGTTTAAAAAACCCACTGACAGCGCTGCAGACATGCCATCTATTACATTAGTCCTTTGGGTTGCATGCACTCTTGACTGGAGGATTTGGCAGGTTCAATGTACAAGAGCAATTTGTAGTACTATCCACACCCCACTATGGGATGCCAGGACCTATTTTTAGAATAGGTCTTGGCCTCATTCATAAAAAGGCACAGCATTTAAAGAGCTCTCCTGACAGCCAATAAATGAATACTCTCATATATGAGTGAGGACATTCCTGGTCCTTTTTTGTGGTGCATTACTAAACCTATGTCAAGACTTTTAAGTATGGCAGACTGTTACACTTTAAATTTCTTCACAAGAAAAGCTAGTGATGACACTTGGCACATACTTGGTTTCTGCCATTGTTTTCAACAAAATACAATGAAAATTTTATGCCTGAATTAATTAACACAATTTCATCAACGTGTCTTGCTTAAGACTGTTTTACTCATCAGCTGATCAGATTATTGAAGTAAAATAAATGTAGATTATTCCAGACAATTATAATAGGCCTGGTATACCATTATAATTAAGGTGGACTTTTTAAGTATTATTCCTGACTGCTAAAAGTTATAAATGAAAATAAATAAATACAATATTTAATTTAAATTGCCCCAGTCTCCTATGTGTAACTATATGTTGCATCCAGTGTTGGGTATAATCAAATTACTAAGTAATTAGTTACTGTAATCTAATTATTTTAGGCACAAAAAGTTGTATAATACATTACATTTTAAATTCATGTAATAAGATTACAATTACTTTCAATGAAAGTAATTACTTTTAAGTGCATTACTTGGGTTGCATTAATGTGTATTTGGTCTATGCCAATGACAAGTCATTCAGTGCATACATCCTGTTTGTTTTCTGACAAAATGGTATTTGTGAGCATCATGCCTCAGTATAGCCCATCAGCTGTATATTACATTACACAGTGCATAAATCAGAAAATAAAGCAATCAATGAAGCTGAACAACATAGAAACAAATTTCACTTCTAACACCGACACAGCTCCCAGCTTGGCAAGAAAAGGTTAGAGCAATTAATTGAGTCATTGTCATTCCAGGACCCCATAATTATCAGTGCATTTTCCTGATAAACACCATCCACCTCACAGTGTGGGTAAAACATGTATTATAATGATTGTCTTAGTATATATATATATATATATATATATATATATATATATATATATATATATATATATATATATTCATACATAATTACATTTAAACTCAGTTATTCACAATTCCTGACATGTATTTGTAAAAAAAAACATAACCTGTCTTAGGTCAGTTAGGATCACTATTTTAAGAATGTGAAATGTTAGAATAAAAGTAGAGAGAATTATTTATTTTAGGTTTTATTTCTTTCATTACATTCCCAGTGGGTCAGAAGTTTACATACACTTTGTTAGTATTTGGTAGTGTTGCCTTTAAACTGTTTTACTTGGGTCAAACATTTTGGGAAGCCTTCCACAATCTTCTCACAATACGTTGCTGGAATTTTGGCCCATTCCTCCAGACAGAACTGGTGTAACTGAGTCAGGTTTGAAGGCCTCCTTGCTTGCACATGGTTTTTCAGTTCTGCCCACAAATTTTCTATCAGATTGAGGTCAGGGCTTTGTGATGGCCACTCCAATACCTTGACTTTGTTGTCCTTAAGCCATTTTGCCACAACTTTGGAGGTATGCTTGGGGTCATTATCCATTTGGAAGACCCATTTGTGACCGAGCTTTAACTTCATGGCTGATGTTTTGGGATGTTGCTTCATTACATCCACATAATTATCCTTCCTAATGATGCCATCAATTTTGAGAAGTGCACCAGTCCCTCCTGCAGCATAGCACTCCCACAACGTGATGCTGCCACATCCATGCTTCACGGTTGGGATGGTGTTCTTCAGCTTGCAATCATCACCCTTTTTCCTCCAAACATAACGATGGTCATTATGGCCAAAATGTTACATTTATGTTTCATCAAACCAGAGGAAATTTCTCCAAAAAGTAAGATCTTTGTCCAATGTGCTCTTGCAAACTGTAGTCTGGCTATTTTATGGCAGTTTTTGGAGTTGTGGCTTCTACCTTGCTGAGCAGCCTTTCAGGTTATGTGGATATAGGACTAAATATACTGTGGATATAGATAATTGTCTACCTGTTTCCTCCAGCATCTTCACAAGGTCCTTTGCTTTTGTTCTGGGATTGATTTGTACTTTTCACACCAAACTACATTCATCTCTGGGAAACAGAATACGTCTCCTTCCTGAGCTGTATGATGACTGTGTGGTCCCATGGTGTTTATAATTGCGTACTACAGATGAACATGGTACCTTCAGGCGTTTGTAAATTGCTACCAAGGAATAACCAGACTTGTGGAGATCCACAATTTTTTTTCTGAGGTCTTGGCTGATTTCTTTGATTTTCCCATGATGTCAAGCAAAGAGGCACTTTGCAGTTTGAAGGTAGGCCTTCATCCACAGGTACACGTCCAATTCAGTACACCTCCTATCAGAAGCTAATTGGCTCATTTTTAAATGCTTGACAGCATTTTCTGGAGTTTTCAAAGCTGCTTAAAGGCACAGATAACTTAATGTATGTAAATGTCTGACCCACTGGAATTGTGATATAGTAAATTAAAAGTGAAACAATCTGTCTGTAAACAATTGTTGTAAAAATTACTTGTCATGCACAATGTAGATCTCCTAAATTTCTTGCCAAAATATAGTTTGCTAATATTAAATGATGAAATGATTCTCCCTAATTTGGAATGACCAATTCCCAATGCGCTCAAAGTCCTCGTGTTGGTTTAGTGGTTCACCTCAATCCGGGTGGTGGAGGACAAATTTCAGTTGCCTGAGATATAATTAGTTACAATAAGATAGTAACAGTAATTGATTTTGAGTTTCAGTGAGTTTTAAATATCAATCAGAATGAAATTTCAGTGTACCATTTGTAATTCGGTAATATGAGTTGGTCAGGAGGCAAGGCACTGTATGTGTGTGTGTGTATATGTGTGTATATATACTATATATATATATATATATATATATATACTGTGTATATATATATATATATATATATATATATATATATACACAGTTCTGGGTAGATTACTTTGGAATTATAATCAGGTACTGTTTACAAATTACATTACTAAAATTGTAATCTGTTACATAATCTCTGAGATTACAGTTTTAGGTAATCAAATCTTGATTACACTCAGATTTGCTCCTGAAAATAGAAAATGATTGAGGCCCTCAGCAGGCAATCATTAGTTGGGATTGCAATCACTGTGTTAATATGGTTAAAACAAATACTTTTACTGATGTTTTTTTTTTTCAAATAAAGAATACCTGATGAAGTCTATCATCAAATGCAATTCTTCCAATGTTGTCTACAAATATGGAATAACAGCCATAATAGACTCCAGATGTCAGCTATGGAGGGCTCATGGATTTCACTCTCAGTGCTGCTGAGCAGCCTACAGCATGCCTGACAGTACTGGAAAATGGAATGGCCAGGTTCATGCTAATGTCTGGCCATGCTAACTCTACACTGGCCCATGTGATGGGGATTTGGGTTGAAAGAACCACTGGAGTGACACATTTTGAGCCAACAAAATTAATGAAAATTCAGTGACTTAACCTATTAAGATGTAGTAGAACACAATAATTAAATGTTTATAGATTCATTTGTACCAGAAATAAAGCCCTGTCTCTGACATTACAGAAAGGCTTGTTAAAGAAATAACCATTGGCAGGTACTGTTTTATCAGACACTATTGTGAGGGGCTTAGCTTGCTGGTCAGGTTTCAGAGAATTCAGCCAGCATGTACCTTAGTTATAATGCCCACCCCAACGTGGCCTTCATGAAAGGGCATAGTAAGACATGAATATTGATAGGCCTGCACAGCATTCTGAGACAACGTATGAAGGGTCCAACAGGATTGAGAGCTTTGCTATGTTTAAAAAAAGAAAAGCCATGCTAAATCCACTTTCTCTAGCCCTCTAAGTTGTTTTTGGTTCACTGCTTAATGCTTCACCTCCCTTGATAAACAAGCAAGAAAAGTATCTTTGAGGTTCCAATGATATACTTTACTTTTTTAAATACAGGTTTGTGGCTCCAAACATTTCTATCATCGTGAAAAATTTTCAAACTTGTGTATAATAATTATTTTATAGATAAAACGCCGATACAAACCTTATTTCACCAAAATAAACCCACCAATTTATCAGCGCTGAGAACCACACACTCCTAAAATCGATCCAAACAGCCCATGCAGGGTTGTTGCATCGGGGAGACTTGAGTTGAGGGGGAGGAAAGCATTGTTTCAACTGTCAGTGAGAATGACCCAGCCACAATCCCAGTAGCTAGGTTACACAAAAACTACCCAACACTGAGAAAATTACCCAATAAAATGACCCAACAGGCTCAACTCAGTGTTTGATTTGAAAAAATAACCCAGGATTTTTTTTTAGAGTGTATTTTTGTTTTATTTATGTTATTCTGAAACTTTGTTACATGAATGTGAAATTTTAATGGCATATCCTCTGACATCCTGAGGCTCAATTATCCAGACGTCTCCCAATCAACCAGGGAAGGTCCCTGTCCTCCCTCTCCCAGATTAAAGAGAAAAGCTTTTAGATACAGCCAAAGCAGCCATGCATTAACTCTGTGACATGAGGCTCTCTCTGGGAACAGGCATATTGTGATTGCCATGGCGGAGAGGCTGCCTCTCTTTTCAATCCAGGCCCCTTTTGGCTGCCAGTGAGATCAAGGCATCACAGATTTATGAGCATGGCGAGAAATGGATGGCTAATTCAATCAAGTCTATTATTCCTCAGGCTAAGCTCTGTTATCTGCAGACTCTGTGCAGGCATTTTGATGCATTGCCTTTCTTCTGAACATACCAACCCTCTGTAATCAAAAGGGGCCTACACACCAGGAAGAAGAGGAATAAGTCACTCGAGGGAGAGGGATGAGGCCATAAGATCTCTTTTCCATTGACTGACAGCATTCCCACTATAGCCAAGCAGTGATATGTAAGGAGCTAAGATATTTATGTTCCCTTTTGTAGGAACTTGAGCTACGTAATTGCATTGGAACATGCTCTGAGTGTCACATGGTCTGAAGCCCTTATAAAATCATGCCCATTTATTGGCGGATGGCATTTAAGCGACACTCCAAGGGAGTTACGCCACAGACTCCATAAAGGCGCTTGCTTGGTGCCATCAAGTCAGGTTTTCTGTTCTTCAGTGCACATCTTGTCTGGTGCATTTTGTGCCAACGACTCACATCGAAGCGAGGATCATTATTATTCTCCCTTTTGAGTGGCAACACAGGATGGAATTTAGGAAGTGCTTACATCCGTTCACACAGTTCATCATCGGTGAAGATTCCCACTAAATGCATATTAGTTCATTGGAAGGTTCATTTTGCCCACAGTGTGATTTAAAGAATGTAAGGACGCTCCGTGAAAGGCTCGCCTCCTTTGGAAATTCGGTCAAGCCGCGTGCTGGTCCAGACCACGTGTCGACCAGTGCCACATGGCCATTTGACTCGTGGGATGCCGTGGTGGACACCGAGGAGATGGGAGTTGAGCAGAAGGCCGACCTACGGTTCTCTCCGTCACTCTCCCTGGATTCAGCTAGTCATTCTCCCGTGGAGTTTACGTGGACATTTGTGTCCAAGCCCTGAGACCCGCAATGCAGTTTCTTTCGGCGATGAGGATGCCGTGTCTATGGCAGCATCGGATTCAGAGGATCTCACCGGCAGCCAGGCAGAAACGTTGCCTCATAGCAGTCAGATATCCAGACCTTTGGCAACTTATGTGGAATTGCAGGAGGTTATAACATGTGCAGTGGAAATATTGCACCTGGATTGGCCAGATGAAATGCGGATCAGGAGGATCAGAAATCAATCTTGGATACAGCTACGACTACGACACAGCCACTCCCCTTTTCCCCAGACCTCCATCATGAGATTTCGAAGTCTTGAGATCAATCTTATTAGGCCAGGATTATGAATCAATCGACCTCTAATGTGTGTTGAGCTTCCGACCACAGATATACTTCAGTCCCAGCGATGGAAGAAAAGCTGGCTGTCCATCTCTGTCCATCCACCACATGGAAAACGAGGCCTACTCTTCTCTAGAAACCATGCAGTTACATCATACTTGTTGAGCAAGGACTACCAGGCTTGGGGCCAATCAGTTTCGGCTTTGCACACGCTGGTGGTTTTGCAAGCCAACTTGGCCCATTTTATGAAGGATTTAGACGAGGGAACTGGACTTGTTGCTGAGGCCATCATGGAACAGCGCAGAGCTTCTGATTTGCCACTAAGAGCTACCAAACATATTGCTCATGCCATTGGTCGGAATTTGGCGGGCCTTGTGGCGGTGGAACGCCATCTGTGGCTTACGCTCACAGATATTCGCCTTTTTAGTGATTGCCCCTGTGTTACAATATGGACTGTTCGGTGATGCAGTCCAGTTGGAGGTGGAAAAATTCCACGTTGTGAAACAGCAGACTGCCGCATTCCAGTAGATACTTCCTCGGAGAGAGAGAGAAAAGCCTGCCACTGCTCTGGTGCGTTCACATTCAGTATCTTCACAACGTCCCACCAGAGAACTGCATAAGGTGCTGGACATGAGTTTTGCACCCCCTTAGAAGGATTGGGGTCCTCGTTCATTCCTGTCATCACATGCATGTCTGTGTAGGCATTGGATTTTGGATCGGCCTCTTTTAAACAGCCAACAGGACACCAGAAGCGAGCCTGATGGACTTGCAGTGAAACAAAAGGAGAGCCACCATTCGGTGAAGGAAACTAGACCATAAAAACATATCCGCGTCATTCCTGTTTGCCCTTTGGACAGTATCGGGTTGAGTTTGCCATTGTTCTTGCTTCCAACAGCCACAATATAGTTCATTTTCCCCACACATAAACACACAAATTTTGCAACCTTCCATTCGGGCTTGCACTGGCACCACACAATTTCACAAAATTAATTGATGTATCTTTGATGCCCTTAAGACTTCAGGGCATCCACACTTTTTCAATTATCTTGATGACTGGTTGGCGCTAGCCCACTCGGAGGCTTTGGCTGTCCAACATCGAGTTGTCATTCTCAGCCATCTGGGCAAGCTAGGGCTGTATGTAAACCTAGACAAGAGTGTCCTGTTGCCAAGGCAACAAACTCTGTTTCTAGGGATGGAACTAGATTTGCAGGCAATGTTGGTGTGTCTGTCTCCAGCTCATGTTCTGTCATTCCAATGGTGTCTAGCGATGTTGAGAGTGGGATGTGTTCTCCCTGCCAGAACATTTCACAGGATTTTGGGGCTCATAATCACGGCTTCTGCTGTCATTCCCCTTGGCATGTTGTATGCAAGACATTTTGAATGCTGGATGAACGCCACAAAGGGGCTTCAACCACTGATGCATGCATTCCTTCTCTTCAAAGTAAAGCGTGGGTGCTACCAAACTGTTACCATAGAAGTGGACTCGCCTTTTGATGTCGGGTGTTCCATTGGGACAGGTGTGTCACTGCAAAATTATAACAACAGAAACCTCATTCACAGGTTGGGGTGTTGTACATGAGTGCCTACGGGATATGGACAGGCCAGCATCACGTCTTAAGATGTTCATGGTGCTGCTGGCATACATTTTTTTCCTCCCTGAGATTCAGGTCAGCCATGTCCTTATACGAACAACAGGACAGTGGCGTCCTACTAGTATGGTTTTCGACTCTGGTCTTTCTCCTGGAGAATGTGCCTTGGTAGATTCCAGTCAGAACAGACATGCTGTCTCAGGCTCGGTGCAGCATTTGGCACCCCCGGCCAGACTTGTGGAAGTTATGGGTATGGCCCCTCAATGGGGCGCTCTTTTGAAAGATGGGTTATCCCCCGCTGTGGTTGATACCATTTTGAATGTTAGAGCTCTATCAACTAGTAAGCTTTATACATTCAAGTGCCGTATTTTTGCTTCTTGATGTACAGCATGAGGTGTACTGCGCTGACGGTACAGTGCTGGATTTTTTGCAACCGCATTTTGGGGCTAGTGTTGCCCCGGCAACACTTGAAGTCTATGTTGCTGTTATTGCGGCTGAGCATGTGCCTTTCAGTGGAGTCTCTGTTGGTAAACATTCTATTGTCTCTCATTTTATGTGTGGGGTATGCAGGCTTAGACGTATTTGCCCCATCCATGTTCCTTTCTGGGATTTATCTGTTGTTTTAGAGATGCTCTCGGGTGCTCTGTTGGCGCCCTTGTTAACAGTTGCGTATGGGTTCTTAAACTCTTAAAATGCCCCTGCTGGTGGCATTGGTGTCATTTAAAAGGGTTGGTGATTTGCATGCCCTGTCGATTAATCCATTATGTATGGATTTTGCACCAGGGTGTTCAAGGGTGGGTAAAGACCTCACTTGGGCTTTTTGCCCTGGGTAATTTCTACACCATTTTGCTCGCAGACTATTAATTTTCAGGCTTTCTATCCTCCCCCATTTGAGTCGGAGGAGCATTAAATTTGCATATGCTGTGCCCAGTTCGGGCGCTGCGAGTTTATGTTGACCTTATTAGCCAGTGGCATAAGTCAGAGCAGTTGTTTGTGTGATTTGGTGGCTGCAATAGGGGTGTTTTGGTGTCCAATCAAAGACTGTCTCATTGGCTAGTGGATGCAATTTCAAGTGCTTACAAAGCGTGTGCTCTATAAGTGCTTTGGGTATTCAAGTTAATTCTACAAGGCTTTGGTGGACATTTGTATGGCTGCAGGATGGTCGTCTCTGCATCCATTTGTTAGATTTTATAATCTGGAATTTTAAAAAGGGTTTGACTCCTGCTTCCCAGTTTCTCTCTGTTGGAACAGATGCTTAAGCTCGCTTGTGTGCCGCTATATGCTTGTCACATGGGCGTAGACAGTTGGCAGCTACTGTTCACATTGCGTAAATGTTTATCGTTCCCAATGCGAATACTCAGCTAGAGTTCCTATGAAAGGGAATGTTTCAGTAACGTCAAGCGTAACCCTGGTTCCCTGAGTGGGAGCGAGACACTGCATAAGCTGGCCATACTCTCTAGCAGCTGCATAGGCTCGTGCATTCATGCAGAAAATCTGAATCGATGGCACAAAGCAAGCACCTTTATGGAGCTCCGTAGGGGCGTTGCTTAAGCACCATCAGCCAATAAATTGGAGTGATTGTAGAAGGGCTTCAAACCACGTGACACTCAGGGCATGTCCCAATGCGATCATACAGCATCTCGAGACATTTTGTTTACCGCCACAGTGGGTTTTCAGGTGCTGCTGGGGTGGTTGGGAGCTGTCGATTTAAGTTTTTTCATTTAATGTGATATATATAAATCCAGTTAAAATTTTAAAACAATCATTCCTCCTGACCCGTACATACACTTCCCTTCAAAAGTTTGTAAACACTATGAAATGTTAATGTTTGTGAATAAAATTTTACATTTTATTCACAGAGGATGCTTGAAGTTAATCTAGACTGTTAAAAATTACTATTGCTATCTAAATAAATGCTGTATTCTTCAAACTCTTTGTTCATCTAACAATCCCCAAATTGCAGAAATTACACTTTAGACATAAAATGAAGACTAAAATGGGCCTGTGTAGCTCAAAAATTCTGACTATGAGTTTCTCTTGCATGGCTTCCTAAAAAAATCCATTGACCCAGTTGCTAGGGTGGGTATAGTCACTTGGGTTACCTTCCTCATGGTTCCTATGGTTTTTGCACTTTGAGAGGTGAATGGTGAGTATTATGTGTATGCCGTGGTGAATATTGTGAGCCGCCTCAAGCACCAAGTCTCTGCGTTAACAAGCCATGCAACAAGATGGCCGGGCTGACTGTCTTAGAAGGGGAGACTACTGAGATTCATCCTCCATCACACGGATTGAGGGGAGAGCACCACCCAGGGTTTCCGTTAGCCAGTGAATACTGGTTTTTGGCCGTTAAAACGTCCCAGTGTCTGACAAATGAAAAACTTTTCAGACACAAGGTCTGGTGAAAATATTATCATGAAGCATCAGCAACCCCTTTAGTCGATATCACAAGTGTACAGAATGATGGCATCCTAATGATGACAGTGCTTTGCTGCCGATGCCAGGTTTAAACTTTCCCGACAGATTGCAAACCCCTAAACCATGACTACAGCATGTTGTATCTCGCACACTGGCAAAAGCAGTCTGCGATATTCCTGTCTCGCAATGAGAAACTCTCACTTCAGAATCATATTAAAACAGCTTTGTAGTCAGTAATGTAATCTCTTGGATTACAATTTTAAGGTAATATAATAAAAATAAAAAGAAACAAGAACTAGGTTTAAAAGTAATTTGTATTACTTTTAAACTTAGTTCTTGTTTATTTTATGTCACATGCATTTGAGTAGGATAAGCTTGTACCATTTTGACATAATGTTGATTAAATGCATTAAAAAGGTTAATTAATGTATAAAAATATAAGAATTTAAATTAATTATTTTTGTGTATTTTACTCGCTTTTGTCTGTTTCTGAGTGAAATAAAAAAGGCACTTAAAATGTTCTTACTTTGCAATTCTGGCAATACAAATGCCATCCACATTAAGACTGAAGTATATTTTCTGTAAACTATATGTCAAATTGGTTCAGACGATCTTTGTCAAGAATCTGGAATCCTCATGTGCATTTACAAAGTAATATGAAAGAGACTTTTAATACCCTTAGATTCTTTTATCAGAGGTTCATCCTTTGATTTACAGTGTGACTAATGTTATTATGTGCACTTTGGCCATCGTAATTGATGCTACTATATTCAGCATGAAGTGTATACTTCAGTGTCCCTAATTACTCATTATACACAGGAAGGCTCATTAAGGGTAATCTCCTCTTCCAACAGTAATCAATGTGCTCCCAATATATATAACAACATAAACCAAGTGATGCTCTACTAAGTACCAATATCACACACTTGATTATCTACAGTTATCAGACTGCACTCATTAAGTAGAGAAGGTGCAGATAGATAAGAGAGAGAGAGAGAGAGAGAGAGAGAGCTAGAAAGGGATAGACAATGTTAGATATAGAGGGGGACTGAAGGTTTTCATAATTGGAGTAAGTGTACTGTAGTTAATGACGAAGTATATAGAAAAACATTCACTTAAATACAACAGATCCATTCAATTTATGTTATTAATCAGAATAATAATGAGAAACTTACTTTGGGTCCAAGCTCTTCTCCTTCTAGTGTTGCAAAAACACAGACCTATGTGTTTTCATAAAGTTCATAAAGCTAGTGTGTGGCTAGAGCTGTGTAATGGATTTGCCTCTCTTGAAAGCAGGGGAGAGAACAAGTGAGGTGGAGAATGCAGGTAAAATAACCAAAACACTCTTAAGGAAACATGACTCAACTTTCATCCATATGCCCCAAAATATCACTGTAGTACCGTGTAACACGGAATTTAGATGGGCAAGGAGGCGAGAACCGGCTTGATGATAAATAATAATGTAATAATAAACTTTAATAATAAATAATAAACAACGGACATGTCCGTGATCTCTCTCTCTCGAACCGTCGTCACTGGCCGCCTTTATCCCTCGCTCGCCCCATCAGACCGGTTGGGGACCCCCCCCCCCCCAGCCCCCCCTCCACTCCACATACCGTTATCACCTTTTTTCACAAAATGTCACTCTGGTGCCATTATCAACTCATTTAGAAGGATTCCATTAAAGGTTTAGCTCACCCAAAGTAAAAAGTATTCTGTCATCATTTATACACCTTTTGATGTGTCTTCTGTGGAACCCAAAGGGAGTAAGAAGTTACATAAAAGTAGTCCATATGGCTTTTAGGCTATGTTCCAGATTCATAGCTGGCATAGCTCTGAAATGCTCATTCAAACCTGCTGGTTGCCTCAAGGTGTGTTGCACAATCTTTGATGTCAATGATGTAAAATCTCGGACTCAAGTTGAGGGAGGCTGCAAAGGGATGCCACCCCCTTTGTTGAAAGAAATGGAAATAAACAGCCCCCTTTGTAAAACCTAACCTAATATATTTTAATTCTCTATGTATGATAAATAACAGATCAGTTGAATATTCCAAGACCTGCGAGGTAATAGGAGTAGATTTAGGCATGTTTGGGGTTGCCAGATATCAACAGATGCAATCCTTTAATCAGAGGTTTACACTTGCACATTTTTGAAATATTCTGCCAGTGTTATGCTTTATTTATACAATCTGGCATCTGTGAGCGTGCAGTCGCTCTCTCTCCACTGCATGAAGGCGCTGGTTGAACACCAGCAAACATAAAATTAAGAAATTACACTCACTGTAACATTTCCATAGTAAAATTGTGGTGAAATATCAAAGCTGGAGTGCACCTTTAAAGATGTACAATTTGTCACAATTATACAAGAATTATATAGTAATAGCATGCATTAAATGTAAACAATATCTCAAGGCCACCAACAGCCTTGAATGTTGTGTAATAGAAATGTTGTGTTAAATGTATTTATTTTAGAAAAGTATGAGTTTAAAATAGAATGTCTCTCTAAGATGATGTAATTATGTCTGGAAAATAATAAATAGCTGTTATTTGGAATTAGTTCCAGCTATACTGACAGTATACTGAAATTTTAATGCTCAAATAGAAACTGTCCCATGTGGTATTTTTCTGTTTTAGGACTTTTTTCTTAGCTTTAAGATTTAAACCAATCAGAATAAAGAAAACAAGTATCATGGGAGTTAACCACATACATCTCAAACCTTTATTAGGAACACTTCTACAGCTACTTATTCATGCGATTATCTAATCAGCCAATCCTGTGGCAGCAGTGCAATGCATAAAATTATGCATATACAGGTCAGGAGCTTCAATTAATTTTCACATGAAACATCAGAATGGGGAATTTTTTTTTATATCAGTGATTCTGACCATGCCATGATTTTTGGTGCCAGACGGGCTGGTTTGAGTATTTAGAATATTGTTGATCTCCTGGGATTTTCACGCACAACAGTCTCTAGAATTCACTCATAATGGTACCAAAAACACTTTGTTGATGAGAGAGGTCAGCAGAGAATGGCCAGACTGGTTCGACCTGACAGAAAGGCTACAGTAACTTAGATAATGACTCTGTAAAATTGTATTAAACAGAATAGAATCTCAGAATGCACAGCTCGTTGAACCTTGACGCGGATGGGCTACAACAGCAGAAGACCATGTTGAGCATTTTATTAGGATCATAGGGTTCCTAAAAAGTGCTCAGTGAGTGGATATAAGCTCATGTTTAAACTTTGTTTGGGGATCTTTCTACTACGTTTGAAGAGATCACCTGGCTGTGAATAAACTAGACAAAGGGGAAATTTAGCCTGTGTAAGTTATTGCTGCACATTATATAAGAGCAGAATATAAGATTCTCATATTAGATCAAGTGGGTATATTGGTGCTCAGGTAGGATTTTTCAAGAATTCAGTTAAGAGTCCAAGTGAGTTTATACAGAGGATGGGATGCCATCCACCTCCCATTTGAGTCCAGGTTATGAGGTGCCTGGCTCAGACTTAGGATTTCTATGACCGTTGCAATTGAAGCCACTCCTATGTTTGTGTCATTCAACCACAAGATAATATTGCTTGTGCCATTTAAACACATACTAATACACAAAGAAATTGAGGCTTGATGGAATCCTCAGAAGTGAGATGAATGTCAACATTGCAAAGTTTTTTATAAATGTCGCTAGGAAAATTTTTGTCAGATTTCCCCTATACGACCGCCCAGAAAAGCACCTCTCACAAAAAAATAAAAACTACAAATTTGATATGACCATTGTTTTTGCCATTTATTTGGCCTTTTCAGCTTGATAAAGTCATGAAGAACGTTATTTGGATTTAAGAGTAAAAGTGCACCAAAGTGCTTGATTATTTCCCCTTTCCAAAGTTTTGTAGTCAGCAAGGTCAAAGGGGGACCAGTGGGACAGAGACAATTTATTCGGGAATAGATAATGTGAAGGATTTAGAAATGGCCTTTGATATGACCCTTGAGAAATAAAGAAAAAGCTGACTAAATAATTTATCAGCTGCCATTAATATGAATCAGAAAATACATTTATAATGAGATTAATGCAAATGCACCGTGTGTTTGCCTGTGTGGCCAGCATTCACATAGTTCACAAGGTTATGAGCCTGTCCCTCACATGTCAATCTAGCGGTCAGCCTGAGGAGATGGACTTTTTTACAAAATAGGTGAATGCCTATTATTTGTATGCCTCACATTTCTTAAATAATTAAGGATCACAAAATGGACATCAACACAACTACATAAATTGTAGTTTGTGACTTCACAAATTGACATCAATATTAAAAAATTAGAAACATACATGTGTTTGATTTACTTAGTATTTATTGGCCAATATCCTTGTAGTGTGATGATCTTGAACACTACATAATTTGGCATATAGAATGATATGTTTTTTCCTTCAACAGTGCATTAACAACTAAAGAACACACAATCTTCCTAGTTTACATTAGTGTCACACTTATTTTCTAATTTTCCACTTACTGTCACTTAGAAGATGGAGATTATTATTTTTATACCTAATATCCAGCTTGATCTCAATATTATATGTAGCTATTCTTATGTAACATTTAAGCATAAAATATTTTTGAATTTATTTACAATAAATTAATATATCTGTACAATTTTATGGATAATTTAAATATCTTAAAGGGATAGTTCACCCATCATTTACTCATGCCTATGCCATCCCAGATGTGTATGACTTTCTTTCTTCTGCTGAACACAAACGAAAAGATATAGAAGAATATCTCAGCACTGTAGGTCCTCACAATGCAAGTGAATGGGTACCGACATTTTTAAGCTCCAAAATGCACACAAAGGCAGCATAAAAGTAATCCATAAGACTCCAGTGGTTAAATCTATATATTCATAAGTGATATGATAAGTGTGGGTGAGAAACAAATCAATATCTTAGTCAGATTTTACCATACATTTTCCTCCCTGCACTGTAGGTGGCAGTATGCACAAAGAATGCAAATCACCAAAAACAAAAGAAGAATGTGAAAATGAAAGTTGAGGTTTATAGTAAAAATTTACAAAATATTGATCTATTAGCAAGGTCTTCAGATTATCAATAATTTACTATAATTTCAGAGTAATCAGACCCATTAATCGGGCCGTGTTGTTGATTTGTGCTTAATATTCTCTAAGTAGTACTTTGTCAACATTTTTTGTAGAAATACATGCTGTTCTTCATTGCATAAGTTTTGTGCATTTGCAGTGCATCAAAAATAGAAAAAATATAGGCCATGTACCTTAAAAACAATTTCTGCAGTAAAAAATATAAAGTAACAAGCAAAATGAGTTGCAGTGTTGACATTAAAGAATTAATTCATAGAAACTGAATTACCTCTTCCAAGATCTGACCCTTATCGAGCGAAACCCATCTTATCAGCTGGAAGTAGGAAGTGATTAGGTATAAAAGATGATGGAAAACCTTTGTCAGTTGTGTGTGGAAATTATATTATAAAGTTGCCCAGCAGATTGTAGTAGCTTTGATTAGCACAATGCAGAGTGTACAAACGAGACTCACGCACGCACCTTTTTGTGCTATGGCAAATCACATTTAGACCACAATTAACTGCCTAAACTAAACACGACAAATAAACATGTCCTTTGCATACAAATGAACATGATCCCCTGAAGGTAATAGCCAGGCTTGCAGCCTGTGTCCAGTGTTTTATGTAGCCATTGTCCTAAAAAAAAAAAATACAGCTTAGCATTTGCCATGTATATTCCATTTGCCAGCTCCAGCAGTTGTTCCATCAAAAAGCAATCAGCCCCCTGCTGCAGTGTGCCCCTGTGACATGCCAGTGGTGGACGCGTGCCAACCCTCACCTTTTACCATCGACAACAGCCTCTGTGTGTTACTATGGCAGCACTGCTGAGTCCAACAGCATGGAGACTTAGCTGGTGAATAGCTCAATCTATTCTCTCGTTAGTGTCGTCTCCATGTTTTTTGTACTGACAGTGGATTTTAATGAGAATTAAATAGAGCTGCCATGTAAGGTGTCTTCCTGCTTTTGTCCATCCAGGAAACTGACAGTATGAGGAGAATCTCTATTACTCTGATGAACTGATGAATCTTTTTTTATGAAAGGCTTTGATTGAGTGAAAGCAGCTTTCTTTCTTATCCTCACCCTCATGTCATGCCAAACCTATGCTGTAATTTTCATACTGTAATTGTCATACATTAATGTAGAACTTTTTTAGAATCTTTACATAAATATTTTCCATACAATGACGTTTCATAGTGACCAGGACTGTCAAGCTCTAAAATGGATACAAATAGTAGTAGTAGTAATAATAATAATAATAATAATAATAATAATAATAAATACTTAAAAGTACCATAAAAGTAGTCCTGAGTCAGCTCTACATGTAGGGGATGCAGACTGGATGTCATGATGTTTGGTTACAAGTAAGGTTCATTATTAACTGGGGCATAAAATAAACCCTATAGTGCTGTTCAGGCTGTAGTACAAAAACCTTAAAATAATGTGAATTTTTAAGCTGCATTAAAGCAACATAGTTATTAAAATATTCACACTTGAGGTCTGATGGAATGTTTTTACTCTGACTATGCACTACACAGACACCTTTTGCTGTTGTGCACCGTCTCCTTGATTATGGGTGTTTCTCAATTGGAAAGCTGCAGCCTAGTAAGGCTGTGTCCTTCCTTGACCAGTCCTTCTGAGGCTGTAGGCTAGGCTCCTCTTCAGCATTCAGCACTAGAATGAGACAGTCTAGTAAACGTGCATGGCTGCATCATAAAGGTTTCAGCCTCCATGGTCATGCGATTCATTAAAAAATATTTTGGGATATGTGCAAGGGATTGATCACCCTTTAATGGTTATTGAAGCACTCAAAAGATGCACTTGATGCATCCTCCAAAATATGGCAAATGAAGGCTACAAAACGAGGCTGCCTTCTAAGGGTCTTCACAATTGAGATGGCCTTCGACGGTGATTGAAGACGTGCCAGCCGAGATATCCTGACTAACGAGGCTGCAGCCTTCCAATTAAGAAGCACCCATTATCACCGCTTAAGCCCAGGTAAGCCCCAGCGTTAATGGATATATCACAGGCTGATATTTTAGGGCTGGTTTCAATAGGGATCATCTGCTGTAAGTAATGCCATTTCCCATTACAAGAAATAAAGTGCATAGATCTTGAAATAATTCTCACAAAGTGACGTGAAATGACTAAAAACACAGTTTGTGAGTGAAACTTATGTGCTTGTTGTACTTTTCTAATATTATAATGCATGACTATTCAATCTGTATGATGTTACCTATTTCCATTATGAATATTGTATTTACATTTCATAAGTTATACAATGGAACATTCACAAATGAGCACTGTAACAAACATCTGTGAATGAGACAGGCATGAGCACAATGCCCACATACAGACACACACACAAACCACCGCTGTGCCTGCAACTAGCTGCTACTAGCGTAAATACTACACCATGTTTCTAGAGATTAGGGTTTGCGTTGTTGTTGTTTTATTGTTAGTGTTCATTACATGCTGTTAATTAATTGCCTCATTTTGGTTTAATGCATTATTACAACTGTTAGAAGTTCTCTCTCTGTTAGCAATTCTTCAGGATTACCGTAAACACATAAATTTGGCATTTGACAATTTATGCAAGAATCATTTATTTCTCATTCAAATCAGCATACATCTGTAATATAGGCACTTTTCTGGTTCATGTTACATTCACCAAACCTTAAATAGCAGCAGGTCCAAATTCCAAGTTTTGTACCCTTTTATATATACCGTCACACATGACGGTGACGGTTAATAACTGGGCCCCGCAGAGTAGCATCACACATATGTGTTTCTGCAACAGCCAGTTACATTACAAGCTGGCAGATTCAAATTGGCTTTCGCGCCGGCACAGGCTTCACTGGTCAAGCGTCTGTAATTTCTGTTCGCTCAAACAGTGACTCATACAGTCTTATAAACCACAGAATACGTTTATTTTAAAAACATACATACAACTCGTCACCAAAGTACCACGATAAAAAGTTTAAAATTCTTATAAGCGCAGGCAATACATCAAAGGTGATCTTCCTCCGATGCATGCTGCCATTTGTTTACGTTAAAAGCAGTTGTTATTCGTCAAACAAACAGCTACTCAAAGAGACTTTTCAAGCACACACTGTTTATTTCATGTAACAAACAGCCTAATCCTAACATTATAAAAATATAATAAATAAAAAAAATACAGTACAGCACAGATAACCCATTTGTTCACATGTTTGCTATTTTTTAATGACAAGAAATACAAATTTGAAATAAAATAGAAAAAACACTCATCTACACTCTGCCCCCCTCTACCAGCTGTGCAGTGTTACTTGCAAAAATAACTCACTCCAGGGGGCACTGCAGGGAAATTTAGACCCTACTCATAAAAAGGTTGAATTACTTTAGCTAGCAGTTATAGATTAAAAGATAAAAATGTCAGAGCTGTAGACTAGTGGGCTGCGCTCATGACATGTGGTGCTGATGCATCGCGGTGACCCGAGTCCTGGCTTGTGAGGTCCTTTCCCGATTCCATTCCCGCTCTTCTCCCCTGTCATTTCCTGTCACTTCTCCACTAAGCCTACAAAAGGCCAAAAAAAAAAGAAGATAAAAATGAGCTCTGAATTATCTGCAAAGAGTATAGAAGCACAAGAAATGTAGCTTTGGTGCTTTTTCTGACAACTGCCGCTAGATGGCGCTGCTGCCTTTTTGGACTGTGGGACAACAATTACACACTACACAACCTAGTACTGACACCATGAGCTCAAAAGCAAAGTCGAAGTGGAAAAACAACAGGAAGTTATGTTCCTCAATTAAGGGTTAACTGCAACAACTATCAGTTCAATAGAAAACATAGACTTGCCTTTCACCGTTTCCCTAAAGACCCTTACAGGTAATTATTCACAAAAGTATAGAAAGTATTTTCATATTAATTTCGATTTATATGGATATGCCTCTAAGTAAGAATGGGGTTATTAAATTAAAAACAGTGGCTGAATTCAATTAAGTGATAACATATTTGTCTGTAAGACATGCTATGACGGGAGGACACCACTGTGTTATAAGGTAGTAAAGAATGATAACATACAGTACCCAATCCAAACGTACAAAATCAGTCAATAAATTTGAGACTACATAGTCTGCCTGTATCCTAAACTCCACCCCCCCCCCCCCCCCCCCCCACTTTAGAATAAATGTAGCTTTGGTTTTTTCTTCTCAGTAGCTCTTGATAGCTGTAATATCGAAATTTGAATGTAGCCTACAAGTTAAATGAATGAATGAATTTACATGTGTACAAGGTGGGTGCAGATTCTCAGGAATGCATCTTTGATGGGGATAAGCTCTCAGCGGCTCCATCAGAGCTACAGGGTGTGCAGTGCACATTTTCACCCTAGCCAGTCTCAAGAGGCCATCTAATGTGTATGTATATCCTAAAAAAAATATCACAATCAAATAGAAAATGTTTTGTAAAAACATCAACCAATAAAGGGTATCAATGTTATCATGGTTAGACTATATATACAGATCAGAATTCATCACATTTTAAGCACCAAAAATCGCAGAATCTCAGAGCCAAATCAGAAGCGCAATAGATAATTTCTCAAAATGATTCATCAGTAAATCATGTCATGTTTGTCATTTTTTTTGTTTAAAAATTTAAATGGTTTGCACATTTCTGCTTTGATTCTTTATCAAATTTAATAAGCAAGTAAATAATTTGTATGAATATTTATATAGTATTTTATATATCTATATATATAATTGTTTAACATGCTATTAGGGTGCATTAAATATATGGCGATAAAATATTGATAATTTTGTTTGTACATTTATAACACAGCCCTGGATTCACAGTCCAAAATGGCAGAGGCGTAGCTCTGCTGCAGATGTTGCAATGGAATGTCCTATTAGCCTTCGTCTCTTGTGCTTATATACTCTTTGTTATTGGTATCAGCACAGAAATCCATATTGGTGCATCCTTACTGATTTTACTCAAAAATCCAAAGCTGCCATTATATAAACCTATAGGAAAACTAGAGGGAACTCATGGTGAATTAGCCTGCCAAGTTCGGCAACAAATTGATGTCATGGTTGATCAGCTTAATGTCCCATATTTTAGCGGCAAGAAGATGAGACATCCCTAGGAGCCCCCCGATGCAATGCTTCAAGGGGATCCCTGTGCAATATTGCAGCACCTCAAATGCTCCAGCATCCTGATTTCATGTGGCAAAAAGTTGGCAAACCCTAGGTACAAGACAAGCTGCAACCAATGACATTTGATCATACTGACGTTCAACTAGCTATTATGGAGCTTCAGTAGAATTGGATCATAGGAATTTGTGTGGAATTATTGTATGGAGCTTTAATGGTGTTATCTCTCAAAACACAAAAATTACACAAAATATTTTGTGTTGTTCTTAAGAAGATAAAACAGCATACAGTTTTCGAATGATGTGAGGGAGAGTAAAAAAATAACAGAATTTTTATTTTAGGGTAAAGTCTTCCTTTTAACATTCTGTATCCAATTCACATTCATGCAGAAAGGGCTAAAATAACACACACAGTGATTAACACTTTATCCTTTCTTTTAGAATTATGTATTACATTTTAAGAGGACAGGTTAAATACAGTACAAAGCCATTTTGTCCTTACATAAATGAAAAATGACAGTGCCCTGGAAATGCGTATTTCTTGCTCCTAAATTCACATGATATCCTATTTTTCCACAACCTACATAACATTATTTTATGAATTGCCATGAAATGTAGGGTTTTCTGGGTCACATACAATATGTAAGCCGTTTTGACATGAACATCATAAGCTGTCGTAGGTTATTTCAAAGAAAATTCTCCCCAGAATGATTATTTCATACCAGAACTGTCTTTGACTCTTGACCCAGGGCAGAGTGGATAATGGAAAGTTTACAACTCATTTAATTAAGAGTCAGGGGGGAGGGTTCTGAGGCCAGTGCCACATATTAGAATGTCCCAAAAGGTCACTTCAGTCAAGAGATGGGGCATCACATTGTCAGATATACCTCCACCCACATCTAAACCTTTCAGCTTTATTACCTCACACTGCTGCTAGTAACTGACAAAAGCTGAATTTATAGGCTCCCTGTGCTAGGGACGTAGCAGTCATTTTTAAAGTGGCACAGCTGTCAGTAGGTGGCTCGCACAGACACAAAACTTACAGTGCAGTATTTATATATTACAGTATATATTAATAAACTAGTATGATATAAGTATAATATTAATATTTAAGTATTATATACTTGTAGTATTTTAAAGATTCAGGTATTGCAAATTAAATGTAAAATGTAGCAAAATTAGCTGCAAAAATAAAAGGATCTTTTGGAGCACTTGCTTCTGTTTCACACATGACAATAAAAGACTGAGCACAAGCTGGTCCTGAATAAATTATTAAATCAATTACAATAATGACAATTGTGCATGTTCACAATTAAATTTTTTACTTAAATTTATCCCAGTGGCTTGAGTTTTGACTACGTTCTCCTAAATGAGTTCAGATCAATTTAATGATATGTTCAGTGACCATTTCTGGTGATGCCACCAGTTGATTAATTATAATTAGAAATTATCAAAAGAGTTGATTAATTATAATTATATATTTATTATATAATTATATTATATAATTAATTATAATTAATCAATTATATTTAGTTGAGGTTTTATTAATTATAAGAACAAAGCAAATCTATAATTTCCCTACAGTTTTTGAGCTGCTGAGGATGACTTTTATCAAAAGACAACAATCAAAGTCATATAATAATTACGAGTTTCAATAACATCTGTACGTTTTCATGTATAAAAAAGCCTGTTGGGAGGAGAATTTTTTATTGAATTCCTTTTCACATTCTCAGTAACAGAGCTATTTCCTTTGTCTCTGGGTCACCTGGCCCGCAAATGCCGTTCTCACGGCACCTTGCTTCCAGATCTCAACAGTCCCGGCTTCCGACTGTTCCCCAGCCGGCCGGTTCAGACAAGTTCAGAGGACGCCTACATCAGACCTCCTCCTCAGTCACTAACCCGCCCCCTGCAGGGTGTGCAGAGCAAGGTAAGTGCTTTGAGTGTTTTCTAAGCACTAGAGCCTCAGGACGCACCCTTGCCTCCCGCCGCCGCATTACCTGCTCCACCCCGCTGCAAAGCCCCGCCGGGTACGTCAAAATACTTGTCCTCTTGGTGCCCCTAGCACAGAGTTTGGATGCGTGGCTTTCACTGCGCAACCTGTCACGCTGGCTGGCCCGGACCATCCAACTCGGTTACACAATTAATTTTGCCAGGCCCCCGCCCCCCTTCGCGGGCGTCCGCTTTACCGCAGTGCACGGCGAACATGCCAATTCCCTGCGTGCGGAAATCACTACTCTTTTACTCAAAGACGCGATAGAGCCTGTCCCTCCAACCAAAATGAAGAAGTATTTCTACAGTCCTTACTTTATTGTACCCAAGAAAGGTGGCGGCTTACGACCGATCTTGGACTTGAGAGCTTTCAACCGGGCTCTACTCAAACTCCCGTTCAAAATGCTCACGCAAAAACACATCCTAAATTGCGTCCGGCATCTAGATTGGTTCGCAGCGGTAGACCTGAAGGACACGTACTTCCACGTCTCAATTCTGCCTCGACACCACCCCTTTTTAAAGTTCGCGTTCGATGGCCAGGTGTACCAGTACAAGGTCCTCCCCTTCGGCATGTCTCTGTCCCCTTGCGTCTTTACAAAAGTTGCAGAGGCAGCTCTTGCCCCGCTCCGAGAAGCCGGCATTCACATACTCAATTACCTCGACGACTGGCTCATCCTGGCCCACTCGCGGGAATTACTATTTGCACACAGAGACCAGGTGCTCAGGCACCTCAGCCGCCTGGGGCTTCAGGTCAACTGGGAAAAGAGCAAGCTCACCCCGGTTCAGAGCATCTCTTTTCTTGGCATGGAGTTAGACTCAGTCTCAATGTCAGCACGACTCACCAACGAGCGCGCTCACTCAGTGTTGAAATGCCTGTTGATCATGGCGCCGCGGCACACACCATGTGTTAATCACCCCTGCCTGCCGCCAGACATTCAAACCCTGGACAGACCTCTGCTTTTTACGGGCAGGAGTACCCTTGCAGCAGGTGTCCCGACGTGTCCTGATCACGACTGACGCCTCCAAATCGGGTTGGGGCGCCGTGTGTAATGGGCACGCAGCTGCGGGCCGTTTGAAAGGGGCCCCGCTGCGCTGGCACATCAATCGCCTAGAGTTGTTGACTGTTTTCTTTGCACTCAGGAAGTTACTCCTGTTAGTTCGGGACAAACATGTCCTAGTCAGGTCAGACAGCACCGCTGTGGTAGCGTACATAAATCGCCATGGAGGCGTATGCTCCCGCCACATGTCACGACTCGCCTGTCGTCTCCTCCTTTGGAGCCAGCAGTGACTCAGGTCACTGCAAGCCACTCACATCCCTGGCAACCTCAATGTGATAGCTGATGCACTGTTATGACAACGCTTGCCCAGTGGAGAGTGGAGGCTTCACCCCCAGTCGGTCCAGCTAATTTGGGAATGCTTCGGCAAGGCCCAGGTAGACCTGTTTGCCTCCCGAGAAATACGCGTTTCCTCCAGTGAGCCTTCTTGCACAGGTGCTATGCAAGGTCAGGGAGGACGAGGAGCAAGTCACCCTAGTGGCTCCTTACTGGCCCACTCGGACTTGGACCTCATGCTCCTCATAACAGCCCCTCCCTGGCGAATTCCTCTGAGGAAGGACCTTCTTTCTCAGGGACAGGGCATGCTCTGGCATCCGCACCCAGACCTCTGAAACCTCCACGTCTGGTTCTTGGATGGGACGCGGAAGATCTAGCTGGTCTACCACCTGCTGTCGTAGACACAATCAACCAAGCCAGAGCCCCTTCTACCAGGCATCTTTACGCCCTGAAGTGGCGCTTGTTCGCAGATTGGTGTTCTTCCCGGGCTGAAGACCCACAGAGGTGCGCAGTTAGGTCAGTACTCCTATTCCTACAGGAGAGGCTGGAGGGGAGGCTGTCCCCTTCACCCTAAAGGTGTATGTCGCCGCTATCGCGGCCCACCACGACACTGTAGACGGCAAGTCTCTGGGTAAGCACAACTTAATCATCAGGTTTCTAAGAGGCGCCCGGAGGGTAAATCCCTCCCGGCCAAGCCTGTTCTCCTCCTGGGATCTCTCAGTGGTCCTCACCGGCCTCCAGAGATCTCCCTTCGAGCCACTAGAATCTGTTGGACTCAGGGCCCTCTCTCTTAAAACGGCCCTGCTGATCACGCTCGCCTCCATCAAGAGGGTCGGGGACCTGCAAGCGTTCTCTGTCAGCGACACTTGCCTGGAGTTCGGTCCGGCAGATGTGATCCTAAGACCACGACCAGGCTACGTGCCCAAGGTTCCTACCACACCCTTTAGAGACCAGGTAGTGAACCTGCAAGCACTGCCCCGGGAGGAGGCAGACCCAGCCCTTTCGTTGCTGTGTCCGGTACGTGCTTTGCGTACCTAGTTGGACCGCACGCAGAGCTCTAGACATTCTGAGCAGCTCTTTGTCTGCTTTGGTGGACAGCGGAAAGGGAACGCTGTCTCCAAACATCGGCTTTCCCACTGGGTCGTCGCTGCCATTTCATCGGCTTATCACACCCAGGCCGTGTCCCCACCCCCCCGCCTTATGGGTCCGAGCGCACTCAACCAGAGGTGTTGCGTCCTCGTGGGCACTGGCCAGGGGCACCTCCCTAGCAGACATTTGTAGAGCAGCAGGTTGAGATTTTACAATCTCCGGGTTGAGTCAGTATCGTCCCGTGTTTTCTCAGGTCCAAGCCAGTAGAACTCGGTAACACGCTGACAAGCTGGTCAGGTGAATCGCTTGCGCCTAGCGCCCTTTCCCTCAGCTGAGGTAAAACTGTGCGCTTTTTCTCGCAGGAGACCCCTTCTTTTCAGGTCCCTGGATGATTCCTCCCTAGCCCTTGCGGGTCTGCAGTTCAGCGGAGGAACTTGCCGACCCAATCCACTGTGGATACCTAGGTTACCCTGTACTGGAAGAGGTTCTGCACAGATCAGGACTCCTGCATGGACTCCCCCTGTGTGTATTATTCGTTGCACGGTCCCCTTACGAGTGGACCCGCGTCTCCCTTCAGCAGTTCCAAGCTGCCCTCTGGTCGCTGTAGTGAAGCAACCCCCCCCTCTAATGAGGTTGGGCCTACCTCCGCGCCATTTCCACATGCCGCCTAAAAACCCATGTGATGTATTCACCACTTTTACCTCCCCCTCTGGGCAGGTGTGGTCTCCGCAGGGTTTTTTTCTCCTGAAAAAATAAATAAATAATAAATAGGAAATTGGGTAAGACCCCCTTCCCTCGATGCGTGTAAGGGCCCCGACCATTCTTGCTCTATGCGAGAAACATAAGAGAAAAGAGGCCCGGCCAGGCTCGACCCGTTCCCAGGTTGGCAAGCGTCGCCTTGTTCCCCTGTCTAGGATAACTAGAAGGATTCCGACTACTTTTTTGGGGCATTGGGGAAGGGTACGTGCGGTCTGATACAGCTGGTCACGTTTGCACGTGAGACTATCTGCCCGCTCCTGTATCAGCAGTTCACGTACACGGCTCAGCGCATGGCACGATTTAAATTGGACCCCTAGTGTCACTTCTTCGACACAACGTCGAAGTGAGCGACAGAAGGGGCACGTCTAGGTTACGTATGTCTGGGGGTGGGGTATGCAAATACTGTCTGCCAACTTCTCATTGGCCTTTTTTCATAGATCAGAGGCATATTCGGTGCCCAAGAGAGACCCCTAATGTCGCTTCTTCGACACAACATCTCGTTCCTTCCATCGGGGAACAGGGGTTACATACATAACCTAGACGTTTGCATGTTCCTCATCTCTAGATTATTAATTTAGATCAACATCAATGCTGATAAAAAACATGGATAATGAATGTAGCCATGTTGATTAGACTGTCTGACAGATGACTTATTACTTAAGGGTTGTTTCGGCTCATGAAACTCACCTGTGATTGGCTGGATGGTTGCTCAATCAGCCCAAAGTAACAAAACGCAAATAATATTGTATACAAATCCACCATTTGGTCTTTGCATGGGTTTAGCTTGGAAAAGTGTGGGGGGACCGAATCACATTTTTTTAAAGAGTGTGGGGACGTGACTGCTTGACTGCTATGCCCTTGCACTGTGCAGTGTTCGCAACTCCGTACACATTCAGAAAAGGACATTTGTTAATGTTCACTTCAAATGACTGAATTTGTTCAATTGGAATGCTTGGCAATGTAGTCAAAAACAGACAACACAACCTGGTTTCATGTCGTAGTAATGGTAAAATACAAAAACTTACAACTTTTACTCCCATAGAGAAATATGAATGTTAAAAAAATATATGTTTTTACAAAGTTTAAGCCCTAACACAAACCTAACCATAATGACTAATCCAAAGGCCAAACCTTAAACTTAAGCAGGATTTTAATAGGAAAATTATGGTTTACACTACTGTAAAAAGAGAAACCTTTTTGATTTGTAAAAGCGTTCCTATGATTTTTACTGATGTAACGTATACATTACAATAAATAACTGTATTTATTTAAATTGTATATTTTAAATATACATTTTTAAAATATGTTATTTGTCATACTCGCAACCTAATAGTGCTTAATGAATGTTGTCATGTTTAATATTTTAGCAAATGTAATTTTGTTAACCTATAATATGTATGCGCGATCTTAACTGTTATACAAACATGATAAAGGTAATCACAGTCACATTTATACACTTTATGCTTTTGCACAACTACCTAGCAACCAATCCCAATGTAAATTTAACTGTATTTATTTTAGTCAAACTTCATGTAATAATTAGGTGGTATGAATGACTGATGGGTAAATTTCCCTGTTGAAGTTATATACAGACAAACACGTATTTCCTCTGCTTTTTGAAGTGACATATGTACTGCAGATACGCTAATTTGAAATCTCACTTAAGGTAACTGGACACCCTGTGAAATCAACTTTGTTTCACAGGGCACTATCAGTGATTGTAATGTACCCATGGCTTACATCCATATTCTTTATGCAAGCCAGTAGTATTTAGTAAGAATCGTTCTTCATCCTAAACGTGCATTATTGTATGAGTACAGTGCATTCAAAAAGAATTCAAACCCCTGCATTTTTTCACATTTTGTTGTTAGTTAAGCCTTATGCAAAAATGCTTTAAATAACTTTTTTTTTCACATCAATCTACACTCCATACCCCATAATGACTAAGCAAAAAAAGCTTTTTGATAACATTGCAAATTTATTAAAAAGAAAAAAACTTACATATAACATTGACATAAGTATTCAGACCCTTAACTCAGTTCTTAGTTGATGCACCTTTGGCAGGGATTACATCCTTGAGTATTTTTGGGTATGATGCAACAAGCTTTGCACACCTGGATTTGGGGATTTTCTGCCATTCTTCTCTGCAAATACTCTAAAGCTCTGTCAGGTTGGATGGGGACCATTGGTGGACAGCCATTTTCAGGTCTTTCCAGAGTTATTTGTTTGGGTTCAAGTCTGGACTCTGGCTGGGACACTCAAGGACATTCACAGAGTTGTCCCTAACTCACACTTGCATTGTCTTGGCTGTGTACTTAGGATCATAGTCCTGTTTTAAGGTGAACCTTTGGCACAGTCTCATGTACTAAGCACTCTGGACCAGGTTTTTATTAAGGATATCTCTGTATTTTGCTGCATTCAGCTTTCCTTCAACCCTAACCAGTTACACAGTCCCTGCCGCTGAAAAACACCCCCACAGCATGATGCTACCACCCCCATGCTTCTCTGTTGAGATGTATTGCGCAAGTGATGCCTGGTTTCCTCCAGATATGACGCTTGCAATTGAGGCCAAACAGTCTTCGTTTCATCAGACCAGAGAAACTTGTTTATCACAGTCTGAGAATCCTTTAGGTGCTTTAATGCATGTCTTGCACTGAGGAGAGGCTTTCGTCTGGCCAATCTGCCATATAGCCCTGATCAGTGGTGTGTTGCAGTGATGGTTGTCCTTCTGCAAGGTTCTCACATGATCTCTGGAGCTCAACCAGAGTGACCACTGGGAAAAGTACCGGTTCTCTATAGCCAGTCTGTCCCTGCAAACAGATATCTTCTGTTGTAAATGACAGCTTTTATCAGCTCAGAATGATTCTAAACTAAATCCTCTACTCAATTTTAAAGATATAGAGATTGTTGATCATGCTTTTATCATATCCAGTCTGGATTATTTTTACTCTGTTTATTCAGGAATTTGTCAGCCAGGCTACTTACTGGCACTGGAAGAAAGGAGCATTTTACCCCAGTTTTATCCTCCCTTAACTGGTCGCTAGTTCAGTACAGGATTGATTTTAAGATCTCATTATTTGTTTTAAAGCTTTACACAATCTGTCTCCTCATTACATTGCAGATCTCTTAAGCCTCAATACTTCTTCAAGGCCCTTGAGATCCACAAACCAAATGTTGCTAGCTCAATCTCTCTCATTCCAGGCAAAAACCAAGGGTGATCAGCCATTCTCTGTAGTTGCCCCTCAACTATGGAATATTCTTCCACTTTTACATTTGTTTGTCTCAGTCAATTGACACTTTAAATCACCTTTTTGCACTGGCATTTGAGTCTGTAAATTCAGTTTGAGGACATACGCTTTAGAATTCCTGCAGTGTGTGCATATTTTCCTTTATTAGTGCAGTTTTTTTAATATTGGAATGTTTTCTTTTGTGGTAATTTTAAAATTGTTATTTTGAATTTGTTTGCCATATGTTTTTAAAATTGTTAGCCACTTTGTTGTTTTAAATATGCTCTTATCTCGTGCTAGTGTCAAGCAAGCCTGAGTGTTGTTTGTTCTCTCTATACAGCTGCACATTGCCTATATAGCTGGAGTTTTGCTTACTGCCCCCTGCTGAAAACTGGTGGTTCTTAAAGCTTGAATTGCTCAGATGTTTGGAATATTCCTTTTTATGGTTCAGGGGCATGCAATTTTTTTTTCAAATTGTAACTGGTTATTTTCCATATAATTAATTGCACTGAATTAGAGGATTGCCCTAGAGGAACTTAAAATGCATTTAATTAATTGTAGCCTAACGCTGCAATGGATAAAAGAAAACAAACTAAAACAGTCTTTCACCTCTGATTGCAAGACAAGCAGTGTTCTAGGCTGTTGAGACATAGTCTTGGCTTAAAAATGAATGTCTAGTTTAAATGATTTTTATTCCTTTCTGTGTCAGGAAACAATCAATTGTTAAAGGAATAATTCACCCAAAAATGTAAATTATCTAATTTTCTCACCCTGGCTCATAAGACTTTCTTCTGTGGAACACAGACAAAATATTTAAAAGGATATATGATGTGTTTGTCCATACAAATCAAGTCAATGGAGTCCAAGGTTTAAAGCTCCCAAAAAAGGATATAAATGTAGCATAAAGGTAAACCTGAAATGATACTGTTGGGTTCGGGTGAAAAAGAGACACAAAGTTGGACTGGCCGACACCTAGCACTGTGAATGCAGCATCATGCAAATGCAATAGGTGTACAGCAATGGAGTGGTTACAGTGCTAAAATTTGTAGTATTTAGCTGGTCATGTGATTTCCCCATGAGACATTCCTGCTCCGTGTAAAATAAAATAGCTGTTATAAGGCTACTGATATGACTGGAGATTTCATCTCGTGTTAGTAAAGATAAAAAAATAAATAAATACTTAGTGCACCTTTAAGACAATCTTATATCTTTACTATGAGATATACTGACAAATTGTGTAGAGGATTAAATTATCTTGCAGGATACTTATGAAGGATTTCCCACTATTTCAGTGTTATGACAGGCCTAAGGAAAGAAAATGTTGTTACCCTATTACTCATATCACTGAGAGAATGTGTAAAATTTCTTGAACTTGAAAAACTAAAAAATCCCTCAGTCACTCAAAAACCAATCCTCCACATTTAAGAATAGAATGAAGTATAAGGACACTTTTAAACAAGTACTGTATGTTTGCAGATTTTTTTGATTAATCCTTAAATAAAAGAATTTATTAAAATAGTGTTGATGAAACTGCAGATGCACAGCACAGCACTGCAAGTGGACTGGAGTTAGGCCTGGGATTTAGAAGGGCCTCTTCTTTTAATCGTTTTTCTATCTGTCATCTGAGCCTTGATAAATGGCTGAAACCCTGTAATCTATTTTCATTTGTTCCTCTTTTTCTATCCAGTCTTCTAGCCAGGTTCTCTGCCCTGCATCCATGAGCCTGATGAAAGTCTGCTCACACCTAACTCTCTTGTAAGTATAGTCATCTACCAATATATTACCCAAAGACAGGCGGAAATCATTCTTTACCTCTCAGGGGTGTTTTGATAGGTTTAGGTTTAACTGCACTTGGACATATAGAACTTTGTTCATATTGATCATATTGACATTGTTCATCCATCTCATATTTGGACAATTTGACTATATATTGTCCACCCTTCAAGGTAACAATTTCACTGGGTAACACAGCATGTGTCCGTATAAATGCTTTGATATTTTATGTATCTATTTCAGCATATAACACCATGTAACAGCAGAAAAGTGAGCTTGAATGAAACTTTGAATTAAATAGTTTTTTTCTTGTGATTGTTCAACAGTGTAATTCTTGTATAGTAATGTAATACACTATATTGCTTGTCCTGTTCTCTCAGCTGAGTATCACTCTGAATCAAGGATATCTCTGAAACTGCTTGGCAATCAAAGAGGCAAGTCAATTTCATCCAGATTGTTCCTGTAAGCCATTTTGCTTAGATTTGTTCTGCAGGAAAAGCTTAGACACAAAAGTGATTTTTTGTGGAATTTTCTCATTGGCTACACTAAAGACCAGAGCAGGGGAATTGCTAGACTTCAGTGACATACAGGGCTTAGCCCACAGGGCATATTCAAATAAAAATGTAAGAAGAATTCTTCCTTCCATGACTTAAAAAAATGACCACCCTACCTGTCAAATAAGAATTACGGCCCATATTAAGCACACAACACTAACTACGTTTCCATCCAAGGATGTTTTGATAAAAACGTTTCAGTGCATCAAAATAAAGCTGATGGAAACACAGATTACATGATTCAAATCTGTTGAAATTTTCCAGTTTAAATCCATCGCATAAACTCTATGTCGATACTTCAAATGTTGCGAAAAACTGGTTTGGAAACACTTTTGGTTGAGAAAATTGGCATTAACCCAAAAATATAGTGTCACATGACAGAATTTACCCCAATCGTTAGCCTGTGTTAATCATGGTGACAACGTATACATCCTTGAATGCCAATTTATTGTAGCATATGTGAATATGGATTAATCTCAATGGCAGTGGCACCCTTAAACATCTGAGGGCCCTTTTCAAGAGATAATGTGGGGCCCTACCCCCATAAAAATATTCAAGTTGGTTGATTTTGCAGTATCTACAATGACTAGATTTAGATTGTGGCTGGTGATGGCATGAACAGTGCTTTTTTGTTAATATCCAGCACCCTCTTCTGCACCCCATCACCCCCCAACCCCCCCCCCCCCCCTCCCAACATATTGCTCCCGTTATCATATGACTGCCCCCTGCATTTTGAGATATCCAATCCTAACTTCTCCATATGCTTCAAGAAGACATCTGTACCTGATGTGTCAAGAACTGGCAGGAAACTAACATAATACTCTCAAACAGTAGCACCGACACACCAACTTGGCATTTGACAATGTGCAGTTCTATGTGTGCAGCGTCAGTGGTGCAGTGCATTATCACAGAGTAGTAATATAATTGTTTTACCCTCTCTATTATTGCTTCCAGTGTTGCCTCCAATAAGTGTGATTAGCTCATTTTGTATGGTTTTCCCCATGTAGTGGTCAGCAATCTCTTTTTTTTCTACTCGTCGCTCATCACTGGATCGAACTCGACAAGCAGCTCCACCAGACCTAGAAAGTTCCCATTATTTGGTTAATGTAGGTTGGAATTGTGGCCATGGAAAGCAAGGTTTTGTTCTGCAAGGTGATAGACTATGGCAATGAACCTCTTCATGACATCATACCAGTGATTTTTTTTCAGCATTTACATTTCTTGGTAAGTGCTGTCAATGGCACTGTGCTTTCTCAAGCACTTGTCCAGCTTGCGTCAGCTATCCATGTTGGCAAGGTGTGCATTTGACTTCTCATGATCCTGGAGTGTGAGAGTGAGTCGCTCCCACATTCTGAATTCTCTGCAGGTGAGACTTTGATTTTGCTTGCCAAATAGGGTACAGCAGAAACAGAAGACTGAATCGGATGATTGTGACTACACTAACCATGACCTACAAATGGTTTCTTCATTTTTCATCTTCATAAAATATCTGTCCTTGGTAAAACGATGGCGTGATTGGTTTAGTGGAAAGTTAATGTCCTTCAACTGAACAAGACTTCACTTAACAATATCGATCTGTTGGTCACTGGTAATATGCACTGGCCAACGTGCCTGAGCAGTCTCTGTGAATGCTAGTGGAGCCTTCTCTTGTCTGGAGTGCTGATGGTGGCATCTCCCTCACCTATCTCAGTAGTAGGATTGTCATCGTGTGGTGCTTGTTCATCCAACAATAAAGTTTGGTCATTATTATCCCCACCATCTGTTTGAGTAGAGTTCTCATTTCCTTTGTTCTTCTGAGTAGCATGATCTCCTGTATTGCTATCCCCAGTTGTGTGGCTAGCATTCTGTGATGGACCGCTGCTTGTTTGGGTAGCATGCTGTAAAAGGCCTGCCCGACAACTGCGGTGTTACAGGTGCAGTCGTTGACAGGCCTTTTATAGATGCTGGACCAAAGAAAGAGGTCACTTTTGGGACACTATTAAGACTTTTTCTTTTGTTGTCTAATATTTGATGTTTTTTGGCACCACTAGGATAGGTGCATTTAATTTTCCTCTCACAAGTAAGGTCCTTGCTAGCTGCTGAATTTGACAGCCAAGTCAAATTCAGTGATTGCTCAGATGTCAGCCGAATGCCTATGAGTGGTAGTGTATAGTACTGTGTACAGTGTGTCATCTTTGACTTAAGTAATCACAGCTCACCAGTCAGCCGGCACAGCCACAATATAGCTATATAATTTTTTAGTGGGTGAATTATTAAATTCTGGTACGTGAGTTGGAGGCCCTTTGAAGAGCGAGGCCTGTTTCAATTGAAACGGGTAAAACATAGCAGAGGACGCCAATGCTTAATGGCATAATAGCCTAGACCTGATGCTGCAAACATGACACTTCCAGCCAAAACAACTATCTCGTAGCCAATACAAATATATCATATCATGCACATCGACAAGTGCAGAGAGAAAAAATGAATGGCAACTATTTAGACATCACCATACCATTCAAAATAATAGTCATGAAATTAGCCCAAAATACAAAAAAACATATAATTTCTGTGCAAAAAGATGTTTAAAATTTAAAATAAATACACAATACTAGGAGAAAAGCTTCAGTGTGCTTTTTTTGTAACACTAACATATAATTCCATAAAATTATTGTTTATACTTTTGTAAAAATGTCTGCAAAATTCCCTGTACTAACCCTATGATTTAACTACATCCTCCACATCCATCTCTTGCTTTAATGAAGCTGCTGGCTCGGCAACCGTTCTTTTGTTGTGATAATGTACAATATTGGCAAGAACTGCAGTTTGCTACTCATTAAATCGTCATCAGTGCTAATAGTGGAGCTAGCCAAGCACGGCATCCAGTGACCAGCAGGCACTGGGTCTGCGGGCTCACCTTAGCGTACACACTGGAAGCAGAAACGTGGTAAGCGAGGAGGTGCCCAGGCCAGGCTAAAGGACAATCCCACTAAACCATCCGTCAAATCACTTTTCTTATCCAATGTCAGGTCACAGGTCAATAAAATGGATTTACTAAGACTGAACACTTAAAGGGAAATAAGAGAATGCTGCACTCTGATTTTGACCGGATCGTGGCTTCATAACAACATTCCCGAATCGGCTGTTTCAACTGGACGGGCTCATTGGTTTATGCACAGACAGAACCTCCGCATCCGGGAAGATCAAAGGGGGCAGACTATGTTTGTATGTGAACACAGTTTGGTGCACGAACACTCAGATCATTAATAGTTACTGTTCTACAAACTTGGAATATTTATTGATCGAGTGTCAACGGCACTACATGCCGAGGGAGTTTACCGCCGTCATTATCGCGGCTATATACATTCCGTCGAGCACAAACGCAAAGGACACACTGGGAGAGTTAAACAACGTCATTAGCTGCACACAGAACAGCCACCCCAAAGGGTTTTTCATAATCGCTGGGGATTTCAATCAAGTGAATCTCAGAGACATGCTACTAAAGGTTCACATAACTGTACCGACGAGGGGGCAGAACACACTGGACCATGTTTACAATAACATGCGCGGCACCTACAAATCCATTCCCTGCTCCCACCTCAGCCATTCAGATCACATCTCTGTGCTGCAAATCCCCATAAACAAACTGGTGCAGAAACATGTTTTGCCTTTTACTGCTGTCAGTGGTGCATTTTTCTCATGATCTCAAGTCATTTCAATATATATTTCTAAGTAGGAAAACAATTTCACTACACACAGACAAGCACATAATAATACAAATCAATTAACCATTAATTTTGATGTATATGGTAATACAAGATAACATGTTAACGTAAACATTACTACACTCATATTAGCTACAGTGCTTAACAGTTTGCTAAGAATTTGTTTATTACTTAGAGTAGTAATAAAGGATAAACAATTTTTGTTTAAAAGCATTGTATAGCCTTCAAAGATTGACTGATGGGTTTCTAGAGAAAACTGTTTAATTTTTTTTGCCATTTTTGACCTAATATTGACCTTAAGACATGCCAGTCTATTGCATACTGTGGCAACTCAAAAACAAACACAAAGACAATGATAAGCTTCATTTAACAAACCAAATAGCTTTCAGCTGTGTTTGATATAATGGCAAGTGATTTTCTAGAACCAAATTAGCAATTTAGCATGATTACTCAAGGATAAGGTGTTGGAGTGATGGCTGCTGGAAATGGGGCCTGTCTAGATTTGATCAAAAATGACTTTTTTCAGATAGTGATGGTGCTGCTTTGTGCATCAGTAATGTCCTGACTTTACCACTAATATACAAGGATGGATTAACCACCAGGCCGATTGAGCTGTTGCCCAGAGGCCTCTAAACCCAAAGGACCCCGAGCTCTAAATCAATTATTTATTTATTTATTTTGAGATATAAATCCATGTAAATGTCAGCTTTATGTGAAATACCATTTGTTCAGCCGAATGCTGGACAACAGCAGCGCAAGCACAGGCACTCGAGAGCTTGCTCAGGGAATCTGCATCTCACAGGTTCAGCGTGTTTATTTTTTGGACTACAGAGAACAGTGTCTGATTTACAAAATGTCTCCAAAATAAAGTGCCGTTTTTTCCCTGGCTGTGTAAGCTGATGGTTTAAATTCATATAAGCGACAGAATTCGTGCAACAGTATGGAGGACTTTAAAATGGTTAAATCGTGCATGCTTTTAATGTTTAATGATAAAGCGAAAGTTACCTTAATACCCTAAATATGTGCATGATAACCTTTTATAATATTTGGGTATCTGCGAGAGTTCACAAAAGGTTATTTTGTTATTTGTCGGGAGTCGGACTCATGAATAAAGAACATATATTGCTACGAATGTGTCAAACACAATCTCAGATAGCAGGAAATAAAGTGCACAGTGTGCTATGAGCCGAAATAGCACAAAACATAGATCTTCAAATGATAAAATCACATTAAAGTCGAACAAAAATAATCTCTGTCACTGCCTGCAACATAGAAGGCCTATTCTTAATTAATGGAAAATACGTAATTCTGCCTGGGTTCACTTTCCATGAGGCAACGAACACTGCGGTTTATAGGACTTATTCAGGATGCTTTGATTTTTAAGTGATTCAGCATTTGACTTGTGTAATTATTGTCTACACACCAGAGCAAAAGGGGGAAAACATTGGCTCACTGTTTATCAAGCGCTGAATCTTTGCCAGGTGAAAAACAATCTGGAATCATGTGTAACAGTCACATTAAATCCTCTTTGCAACCTGAACTTCAGCAGAATGTTGATTTGTGTCACCAGCACTGAAAAATCTTGATGCAGTACAACAAATGGTGAAACAGAATACAGGTGTCTCGAGATGCATTTCTACATATTTTAAACTTAATATGGTGTCTAAAAAATGCGACGGTCCTGAGTTGTGGTGCGGCGCATCGATGAAAGACGGCCGTCCAGTGCGTTCACATAGAAAAACTATTTAAAAACAGCGCAGAAACATATGTGAACAGTCTGTAACTCGCCCTCAGGGCTGGACTGGTAATCTGGCATACCTGGCATTTTCCCGGTGGGCTGACGCACTTTAGGGCCTATTAGGGGAGGACTGGTCATCGGGAGAACTGAGCGGGCCGCAAAATGTGCCGAATGGACCGCGATAAGCTAAAATGAGCCGCCATGCTATGCAGAACGGACCACAAACATCGGCGCGAAATGTTTGCCGAAATGTTTGCCGTAAGGACAGCGAACCCCACCATTCTCACCATCTTTTGGGCCAGTTGCCATGTAAAATCCCGGGCCTATTTCTCTTCCCAGTCCAGCCCTGCTTGCCCTATAGCATACTTTGAAAAACTGACCCAAATCTGGCCCAAAACCTGTAAATTTGTCGGGTACCATTGGACTCAGATCTGGTTGAAAAACTCTAAACACGAGCAGAATAACAGAATAGTGATATTTGAATACCATGCACATACCTGTCAATAATGCTTCATAATGGCTCATAATTAAAAAGTAAATATAATCAGCCATGTCAGACATTACTACAAACGTTTCTTCAATCTATTTTAAAAATCCAACCAAATCTACAAAGTGAATATTGCATAAAGGTGAGCGTAGTCACGTCATGGTGGCCTCCACCATGTACCGTTCCATGGGCCTCTCAGGTCTTAATCCATCCTTGCTGATATTTACCCTATACTGAATACCTTTAAGATTCGTGCCAGCCAAGAGAGTGGTTGTTCTCCACCACAACTATGGAGCTGATCACCGCATTTGTATGTGTTTTTAACAGGATTAAATAATCCACCAAAGGTTTGGGACAGTGCCAATCAACTCCTTTATTAAACACAAAGCAGACATTAACCCATTACAGTGGTGCCGTGACCGTGCCTCTGGATTCAACCTTAGTGTTTGAGCATCACCAGAGGATTTCGTTGCCGTGGGTGACGTGTGTTGGGCCTGAGGAGCTGTTTGGCGCAGTACCGCTTTTTGCCACAAGGGGTAGTAAAGGACAGCGTTTGGTAATTGAAAGGAGTGAAGTACCGTTTTTTAATATATAGAATATTCACTAACGTTGGAGAAGTGCTGTTCTAAAGACTAAACATTAAAAGAAATTAGGGTTTGAAGATTTTTTTTTTTTTTTTTTGAGAACTTTGTTTCCCCGTCTGTCGCTCACTTCGACGTCGTGTCGAAGAAGCGACACTAGGGGTCTCTCTTGAGCGCCGAAAGATACCTCTGATCTATGAAAAAAGGCCAATGAGAGTTGGCGAACAGTATTTGCATACTCCGCCTCCGGATACGGATATAAAGGCGAGAGAAATATGCTCGTTCATTCAGTAATTTTCTTCGGAGCCGATGGTCGTGTGTATGCAGTCAGCTGCGAGTAACACAACTGATCCTGCTTCTGATCCTCTGACGCTCTGCTTTGCTGTTGGATTTACGGCGCACTACAGCGGCTTTTCTCTTCACTGCCGGCGTGCAGTTTGCCCCTGGGCGCTTCGACAGCGCAGAGTTAAAAGAGTTGAAAGAGTGATTCTCTCCATAAAAGAGTTTATTTCTCTGAAAGAGCATTACACAGCGGCGTTGAACGTCCTTTTCAGGACGCGTCTTTATAAAGATGTAATTTCCGCCCCTGTGTAGTTTCTGGATGCGGTGATTTCTCCCCACCTCTCTCGGTCATAAAACACTGTCTTGCATGCCTGGGCTGCGATCGCACGCAAGCAATGTTTTATGAATGGTTTATGTTCTCAGTGCGAGAACATAGCCATGGCAACATTGCGGTCGTGTGGCTTTCTTTTGTAATGAGAGAAAGCCGTTTCAGCCGCGCCTCGCCTCCTTCCTACGGGATTGACGCAGGCGCTGCGGGCGATGAACACGATTTGGGGACAATGACGGGCTCTGTTCGCCGGGTAAATCCCCTCGAACTTCCCGCCTCCCCGGCACGCTTGTTTGCTTCCGTCTGAGCTCGGGATGAGTATTCTCTCCAATGGTTCATCTTCTCAGTGTGAGAACATGGCCGTTATAGCATTGCGGTCGCACGGCTTTCTTTTGTAATGAGAGAAAGCCACTTCAGCCACCCCCCGCGCTCCGCCTTCTTCCTACGGGATCGGCGCAGGCGCCGCGGGCGATGAAGGCGATTTGGGGAATATGACGGGCTCTGTTCGCCGGGTAAACCCCCTCGAACTGCCCGCCTCCCCGGCACGCTTGCTTGCCTCAGAATTGGATGACATCACCGCTGCATCGGAGAGCGTTACAGCGGCATCGGATGCTGATCGTTCGCCTGGGCCGCCACCTTCGGGTCTGCCGCCCAGCCTGAGCCTGACGCACGGAGATCCGCTATGCTTTCCCGGGCTACTTGATCGGTTCCGCGGGCAGGTGCGCCGCTCACAGCCACGCCCCCCCCCCCCCCCCGTTCCTTTCTTCCCGGACGTGCACGACGAGTTGAGCTAAGCCAAGGCTTCTTCGCTCCTCCGCTCTCACTACCCTCGCGGTGGAACGGTCCCAGACCGCTTCCACTCTGCACGCCACGGCCCTTCCTGCAACCAATGCCAGGCCAAGGCACTTCAAAACTTGCACCTTGGGTAGTCCTGTTCTTGATGTGCTGCAGGAACTGCGCTGGATGACCAACCGCGCCCCCGGGCCACGGAGATCAGAAGCGCTGGCACTCGAACAGGCGATGGCCACCCCTTGTGGTCCAGAAACGCACCTGTGGACTGGACCTGGTCGAAATGCGGGAGGCGGACAAGGCACACCTTCTCCCACACCCCCGTCTCCCAGCTCCGTCCATTCGGCGCCACCGTTGACGACTCTGCCCAGCAGTCCTCAGCGGTGAGGCAGACGGAGGCCACTACACATCCTGCCCCGCCGCAAGCCTGCCGCCATGGGCCATGCCCCGTCTGCTCGCCGACGGGCGTCCTCCTGCGGCTGTGAAACACCCTGCTCCGCCTCAACCCGGGCCCAGCTCTCAGCCCCAGCGTCGAGCACGCTGCAGGAAATGGATGCCCCCGTCTCACGGACCCCCTCGAGGACCCGGAAGGCTCCCAGGCTGTCCGTAGATGTTCAACCCAGGGACCAAGATGTTAGCTCCGGAGGCTGGTAAGACCGCTCCGTCCCCGGTGGAGGGCCGGGAGGAGAATCTTTTCTTGTTGAATTAATTTTCACATTCTCATATTCTCTGTAATGAGCTATTTCCTTTTGTCTCTGGGTCACCTGGCCCGCAAATGCCGTTCTCACAGCACTTTGCCCCCAGATATCAACAGTCCTGGCTTCCTGGACACGGACCACCCGTCTTCAGCCCCACGACTGTCCCCCGGCCGGCCGGTTCCGACGAGTCTAGAGGACGCCTACCCAGGACCTCCTCCTCAGTCGCTAACCCGCCCCCTGCCGGGTGTGCGGAGCAAGGTAAGTGCTTTGAGTCTTGTCTCAGCACCTCAGCCGCGGGCCGCCCCGTCGCCGCCCAACGCTGCCCAACCTGCTCCGCCCCGCTGCGAAGCCCTGCCGGGTACGTCAAAATTAAACGTCCCTTTGGTGCCCCTAGCGCAGAGGTTGGACGCGTGGCTTTCACTTCCCAACCCGTCTCGCTGGCTGGCCCGGACCATCCGACTCGGTTACGCAATTCAGTTTGCCAGGCCCCCGCCCCCCTTCATGGGCGTCCGCTTTTCCGCAGTACACGGCAAACACGCCCACTCCCTGCGCGCTGAAATCGCGACTCTTCTGGCCAAAGACGCGATAGAGCCTGTCCCTCCAACCGAGATGAAGAAGGGTTTCTACAGCCCTTACTTCATCGTACCCAAGAAAGGCGGCGGCTTACGACCAATCTTGGACCTGCGAGTTCTCAACCGAGCGTTGCACAAACTCCCGTTCAAAATGCTCACGCTTAACCTGCGTCCGGCATCTAGATTGGTTCGCAGCGGTAGACCTGAAGGACGCGTACTTCCACGTCTCCATCCTGCCCCGACACCGCCCCTACCTGCAGTTTGCGTTCGGGGGCCAGGTGTATCAGTACAAGTCCTCCCCTTCGGCCTGTCTCTGTCCTCTCACCAGAGTTACTATGCAAAACCCACAGAGACCAGGTGCTCAGGCACCTCAGCCGTCTGGGGCTTCAGGTCAACTGGGAAAAGAGCCAGCTCACTCCAGTTCAGAGCATCTCTTTTCTCAGGATGGAGTTAGACTCGGTCTCAATGTCGGCACGTCTCACCAACGAGCGTGCCCAGTCAGTGTTGAACTGCCTCGCCGCCTTCAGGCCAGGCACAGCGGTCCCCTTAAAACTTTTCCAGAGGCTCCTGGGGCATATGGCATCCTCCACGGCGGTCGCGCCGCTGGGGTCGATGCATATGAGACCGCTCCAACACTGGCTCTAGACCCGAGTCCCGAGACGAGCATGGCGCCACGGCACGCACCGGGTAACAATCGCCCCCGCCTGCCGTCAGACATTCAACCCCTGGACAGACCCCTGTTTCTTACGGGTTGGAGTGCCCCTACAGAAGGTGTCCAGACGCGTCCTGGTCACGACCAACGCCTCCAGATTGGGTTGGAGCGCCTTTTGCAACGGGCACGCAGCCTCAGGCCGTTGGAAAGGGGCCCAGCTGCGTTGGCACATCAACTGCCTCGAGTTGTTGACCGTCCTTTTGGCCCTGCGGAAGTTTCTCCCGTTAATTCGGGACGAACATATCCTAGTCAGGTCGGACAGCACCACTGCGGTCGCGTACATAAATCGCCAAGGCGGCGTACGCTCCCGTCATATGTCACAACTCGCCCGTCGTCTCCTCCTTTGGAGCCAGCACCGACTCAAGTCGCTGCGTGCCACTCACATCCCCGGCAACCTCAATGTGATAGCGGACGCGCTGTCATGACAACGCTTGCCTGGCGGAGAGTGGAGGCTTCACCCCCACTCGGTTCAGCTGATTTGGGAACGGTTCGGCTAGGCCCAGGTAGACCCCTCTGCCTCCCGAGAGACCTCCCACTGCCCGCTCTGTACGCCCGTTCAGAGGCTCCCCTCGGGGCAGATGCACTGGCACACAGCTGGCCGGCTGGGCTGCGCAAGTACGCATTCCCCCAGTGAGCCTTCTTGCACAGGTGCTGTGCAAGGTCAGGGAGGACGAGGAGCAAGTCACTCTCGTGGCTCCTTACTGGCCCACTCGGGCCTGGTTCTTGGACCTTGTACTCCTCGCGACAGCCCCTCCCTGGCGAATTCCCCTGAGGAAGGACCTTCTTTCTCAGGGACGGGGCACGCTCTGGCATCCGCACCCAGACCTTTGGAACCTCCACGTCTGGCCCCCGAACGGGATGCGGAAGATCTAGCTGGTCTACCACCCATGGTCGTAGCCACGTTCAACCAAGCCAGAGCCCCTTCTACCAGGCAACTCTACGCCCTGAAATGGCGTCCGTTCGTAAATTGGTGTTCTTCCCGGGCAGAAGACCCACAGAGGTGCGCAGTTAGGTCTGTGCTCCTGTTCCTACAGGAGAGGTTGGGGGGGAGGCTGTCCCCATCCACCTTGAAGGTGTATGTTGCCACTATCGCAGCTCACCACGACCCAGTAGACAGTAAGTCTCTGGGTAAGCACGACTTAACCGTCAGGTTCCCAAGAGGTGCCCGGAGGTTAAACCCCTCCCGGCCAAACCTGTTCCCCTCCTGGGATCTCTCGGTGGTCCTCGCCGGTCTTTAGAGATCCCCCCCCTGAGTCGCTAGAATCAGTTGGCTCAGGGCCCTCTCCTGAAAAGACGGCCCTGCTGATCACGCTCACTTCCATCAAGAGGGTCGGGGACCTGCAAGCGTTCCCTACTAACGACACTTGCCTGGAGCTCGGTCCGGCAGATACTCATGTGATCCTAAGACCTCGACTGGGCTATGTGCCCATGGTTCCTACCACGCCCCCTGGAGATCAGGTAGTGAACCTACAAGCGCTGCCCCGGGAGGAGGCAGACCCAGCCCTCTCACTGTTGTGTCCGGTATGTGCCTTGCGTGCCTACCTGCCTGCCTTCAGGCGCTCTGAGCAGCTCTTTGTCTGCTTTGGAGGACAGCAGAAAGGGAACACTGTCTCCAAACAGAGGTGTCTCACTGGGTGGTGGATGCCATTCAGTTGGCCTATCACACCCAGGCCATGCCCCCCCCTTACGGGTTCGAGCCCACTCCACTAGGAGTGTGGCATCCTCTTGGGCACTGGCGAGGGGCACCTCCCTAGCAGACATTTGTAGAGCTGCGGGCTGGGCAGCACCTAACACCCTTATGATCTCAGGGTTGAGTCAGTCTCGTCCTGTGTTCTCTCAGGTCCGAGCCCGTAGAACTCGGTACACGTTGACGATCTGACCAGGTGAACCGCTTGTTCCAGCGCCGTTTCCCTCTGCCAAGGCAAAACAGTGCGCTTTTGTCCCAGAGGACCCAGGTCCCTGGTTGATTCCTCCCTAGCCCTTCGGGCCCGCAGCAGTTCAGCGGAGGAACGTGCTGGTCCAGTCCACTACGGGTACCTCCGGCTACCCCTACTGGAATAGGTGCTCCACAGATCAGGCCTCCTACGGGACTCCTTCTGTGTGTATTTCCGCGGTACGGTCACCTTGCGAGCTGACCCGCGTCTCCCTTAGGCAGTCCTTCGCTGCCCTCCGGTCGCCGTGTTGTAGCAACTCCCCCCTCCTCGAGGCTGGATCTACCACCGCGCCATTTCCTCCCACATGCCCAAAGTGGCCATGTGATGTATTTTGCCACCTATACCTCCCCTGCTGGGCGGGTGTGGCCTCCGCAGGGTCTTTTCCCCCTAAAAGAATAGGACTTCGGAATAAGACCCCCTTCCCTCGATGCGGTAAGGGCCCCGGCTGCTCTTGCTCTATGCCGAGAAAACATAGAGAGAAAAGAGGCCCAGCCAGGCTTGGCCCGTTCCCTAGTTGGGAGCGTAACCAAAAGGGTGCTGACGCTTTTTCGGGGCATTGGGGAAGAGTACGTGCAGCCTGAACACAGTTGGTCGCTTGTGCACGTGCAAAATACCTGCCCGCTTCTGTGTCAGCAGTACACGTACACGGCTTTCTCGCCTTTATATCCGTATCCGGAGGCGGAGTATGCAAATACTGTTCGCCAACTCTCATTGGCCTTTTTTCATAGATCAGAGGTATCTTTCGGCGCTCAAGAGAGACCCCTAGTGTCGCTTCTTCGACACGACTTCTCGTTCCCTCCATCAGGGAACGGAGGTTACATACCAAGATGTTTTACACTGAAATTCTAACAGAAATATTGTTCAAAGACTGAGGTTTAAAACCAAAAATATTTTTGGGAATTAATTTTCCAAAAAAAATTAAAAAATAAAAAAATAAAAATAATTCTCTAAAGTGCTGAGATTTATAGAACCAATCATTCGATTGTTTTTTTTTTGTTGTTTTTTTTTTGTTGTTTTTTTGTCATTGTACTTTAGGTAAAAGCTCTTATTCAGCTTTTTTTCTTATTCAGAGTTTTTATATATATATATATATATATATATATATATATATATATATATATATATATATATATATATATATATTTCTAATCGGTAATACCTAAAAACTATCTGGAAAGAGCTAAAAATAACAAACAGGCAATTATTTTTGTCTTGTTAGCCTTTAGTACTTTGAACATGGAGTCTGAGAACAGTTTAAGGAGAGGTAGAGGTATATTTATGGTCAATCCTATGCCATCAATTGGGAGAGGCAGATTTTCTTTTATCACATCTTCTACTCCTATATCTGCCCTAAAAAACATGCCATATACATATGGAAATTTAGAATCTGCACACAACCAGTTTGCCATTGGTGGTTTAAGCCCACCTGGTTCAAAACATCAATGGTCTTAATAGTGGGCATGGTAGAATGAATTGGACGTTCTATTAGGGAAAGCATTGCTTCTTGCTTAGAGTCTAAAGTGAGCAGTAAGAGTACTCACCTGTCTTGAACATGGTTATAAAATCTGAAATCAAAGAACCTGTTTGCTTTAGGGGTGTTCGAGCTGAATCTTACAAAACATGAGTGGGAAACCATAGTCATGTCATATTTGTGCAAAACTGGGATATCGCTCGCAGAACATGCCAATGAAGTAATTAGTAGGCTTATGGGGCGGGCAAGAGAAGTTGTGAGATTTGGCTTATGCAGTATCCCTTCTATTTATTTGTCCATTGGCCCAAGTCTTATTTTTGATTGGGCCATGGACATGGCTGAGGATTGTTTTAAAAGACAAAACAAAAAGATTGATGATCCATCTTGTGTGCTCACTGTAATGTTTATCAGACATCTTATTTTCAAGTGCAGACCTAAGGAGCAATGGACAGGAGCTGATGTTCATGAGCGGGTGGAAGTGTATGGTAGGGGGAAGTGATGTAGCACTCCGCCCTCAGCCATTACCATTCTGAAACAGGAAGTTGCTGTTGAGGCCACTCATGTGAAAGTCAAGCCGAGTGTTAAGTCTGAGGCTGTCTGTTCACAAGCTCGGTCAGGAGAGTCTGCTGAACCGATGGAGTGCATCCTTGAAATGTTAGAGAGTGTTTTGGAGAGAGACCAATCAAGAAATCAGGGAGGTGCAGAGTTTAGGCACTTTAATAGTCAGAAGAACAGAGTTCTGCCAGCATTACCTTGTGTACCACAGTTGTGGGGCTCATCAGCAACAATGACGAGACAACATACAGGGACAAAGTGAACCAATTCATAGCCTGGTGTAATTTCAACAATCTCTCCCTAAATCACTCAAATGTAAAAAATGGCACTTCTGATGAAACTAGAGACTCAAACATGTTTCAATGTAAAAATGTATTAGGTTTCTCCCAAACACCACTCTATTCGTTGCCACATTGATTTATCACATGACTCGAAACTGAACCATGTACTGAGACCCCAGATTCTCCTGAACTGAGATCAGTCAGTTTAAATTAAATTATGCATTGCATATAGTGAAGCCAAAATACAACGTCCACACATTTGTACGCAGAGTTTGCTTTGGTAAATAATGTAATACTGCATCTCAGATGTCAAGAACAAAATATGCAGTCCAGCAAAAATCTGCAAAATTTTTCTCAAATATGCATGATGAAATGTTTTACATCATTGCAAAGCTGAGGATCTTAATGTGGCGAGGAGGAGGGCATGGCCAGGCCGGGCCGTGATGGAGCACAGCCAGCGCTGAATCAGCTGATCAGCGGGAGAGCGAGATAAGGGGCAGCCGGAGATGCTTGTTGGGGAGAGACAGATACACGTGGCCGCATTGTATGTGTGTTTCTGTTTGTTTATGTTTTATGTTGTGTTTTATCATTCCAATTTTTGTTGATTGCTCAGCCAGTTCCCACCTCCTCCTTGCCCATCTGTTACCTGTTACACTCAACTTTCCAACGACACCTAGATTATGCTTCTAGTCCATTTTTTTTTTTACAATTAGTCTGCTGTATGTGTGTAAGGTATGCTTTTAAATTTGCAAAATTGCAGACATCAGCCAAAAAAAAAAAAAAGAAAATGCACCAGAGATTAAGGGGTTAAGGCTTTATTTTATATTTAAACATACATTTTATATAAAGAGTAAGACAACAATTACACTATTGCAATTATGTGAATTTGTAAAAAAAAAAAAAAAAAAAAAAAAAAGAGGCTTTTGAGAATAGATTTGTATTTATGTTATCATTACTGTTTTAGGAATATGCAGTATAATAAGTTACATTCACTGAAAATTGGAGATGTGGTTTGTAGCAGATGGATGTGTTTGAAGACCAGAGTTTTTCTTGAATGCTTCAGAAGAATTTTAAAGCACGACTGAATGGCTTTAATTAATAAGCTTCATTGCTATGGAAATAAGCACTGCTACATACTGATTATTGACTCAGCTAAACTGAAAAAAGTGAAAATTACTTTCAGGAATAGGGATTTGGCAGCCTACCAGATTCCCGGCTGAACCTTGTAACTCAGCTGGCTTGGAATTAGCTTGAACTAGGCAAAAGGTCAGGAAGAAAATGATATGACATTCACATTTTATCAGTAATGATAACTGCTACCCACTTCAGGCTATAAGCTATTCAATGGCCCAAAAAAGCCATTACAATGCAACTAAACCTAAGTACATTGCTGTAAATCTTTGTAAATAACCACACAAACACCTGAAACATGATCAAATGAGCCCAAGATGTGTCCCCTAAATAGCTTAAATTACTTTGCACTCTCTCACACTTCAGAAGCTGAAGAGACAAAGCACCTCACTGATCATACAGCAGAGTGTAACGTGTCTTACCTAGTGTTCATTCAGCGTTCTCTTAAAGCCCTTATGCAACAATGAGATGAAATTAAACCAAGACAGCACAGTGGCTAATGGTGCTTTTTGCCCACTCTGGAAATGTAATGTCTCCACTCAAAAAACATCTATTTCACAGTCCTCTCTGAAATGCCTCTAGCTGAAACAGAGTGTACTTTTGAGAATGCAGTGGAAAAAATAAAATGGTACATTGTATTTGTTCCTAGTTTTTCATTACAGGCAAGGCATTGAAAAGCACCTTGTGTTCTTAGGAGTTTCTTGCTTCAGTGGAGGTATTCACACTTAGTCATGTTATGTGTTTTGTACTGATCGCATAGCTATGCGATCATGAAAAGCCCCAGTGTAAATGCCCTCCAAGACATATCAAAAATGGATACCAATCCACATACAAGACTTGACTCTGCTGTAGGATATTCGGTGCAGAAGAACAAACAATAGCCATGCAAAAAGGCTTGAATTCAGAAATCCGAACCTTTTAACCATGGAAATTCCTCAAAGCCATAAAAAAAGAGCTGCTAAAATGGCTCCCTAAAGCCTGGAATGGCCCAGCTAAATGAACCACATCTGGCCAATAAAACAAACAAAAGAGCACATGACTTGAAAACTTCATGCTTCTGAAGAAATCCCACATGGTTGCCATGGAAATAAAAATTGTATTCCTTCAACATCCAATCGTTCGGTTAGCCATCACATGACTGGCCATTTGCTGAGGGACTACACTTTCTATGATCGCCAGAGAAACCTATTGTTGGAAACCTAGTGTTCTTCAAAATAACAAACTCTCCACATTTAAAACTATTAAACTAATCATGCGGCATGTTTCCTGCTCACTAGCTCACATGAAGCTTCATTCATGAACACTTGACATGGGTCAGACTCAGCATGACCTTCTGAACTTCCACACAGAGCTAAAACAGGCTTCCTGGCAAGGCCCTTGCGTTTGCACAATTATAATACTAAGACATTGCATCTTAATCCAAGAACATTTCACATAAAGTCACAGTACTTTGATGAGTTAACCCTATTAAACGCATAGATTTTCCCTTTGTGTACTGAAATACACAATACCTAGCCTTGCTAGATAATTCTGAAAATAAATGACCTGTGGTCTTTTATAACGGACAAATCCATAATTATAATCTTTAATCTTGTGTTATTCATGTAATTTTACTAAGAATGGTAAATACTCATGATAAGGCACATCATGTTTACTATCGTTAAGATTCTTTCTCCATTTCAGGAATGTTTATGTTAATAAATTGTTGATATATTCAGTTGATATATCTAAGATGAAACGTATGGTTAAAACATGTACTAATTCTAGTGGGAATTTTTAAGAACCCTTTACACAAAGGATTGAATATCAACTTTGAAAAGGAAGGAGGGAGTTGACCATGTGACTCCGAAAAGTCACTTCTGATTGGCTCAGGACACCTTTGGGATGTGGCCACTCTCAATGCAAAAACTCTTGTACCAAGGAGGAACCAGCCTTGTTCTCTCTTCTTTGGCTCTCTTGTTTCTTCCACTTCCCTCTGCATCCTCCATGCTCTTGCCCTCACCCTGGCATCCCTCAAGTTTCGTACCATGTTAAAATAAAATTTATAATTATAAATTCTTAAGCTATATACTGAATACCACTGTCCCATGTCAGCAAACATGTTGAGTGGTCAAAACATCATCTGCAGCATGAAACTTAACTTTTGGTTGGATTTTAGGCGTTAATGGCTGTATAAAAAGCTATATTATTTCCCCTTGCTTCCTTGATAAGTGAATTATTTAACCTCCAGTGTGCTGTCTGTCTGCGCTGGTCTCAGAACAGTTCAAAATCCACCTTATTTTCATCCCAACTCCATATAACACCTTCTCAATGTGATAAATCACAGTAAATATAGGCATGCATTTACTAATGTTAATGAATAAAAACCATATTGCACAGTGATAAAAAATTTAAATTCAACACAATTTATATTAAAATGAAGCAAAATAACCCACAGATGTGTAAATGTTGAAAGTTATTCAAAATAACTAACATGTTTTTTTCAACTTTTGAGGGAATAATGTCTGAAAATCCACATATGTAGACATCACAAAAAATTTATGATTTTTTTAAAAGCAGCATATCAAACTAAATAAGAGATAATACTCTGTACACCCAAATAGATTTTAATGAAAAAAATGTGAGGTTTCTTACCAGAGGTATTTTGCTTGCTCTGCACCCATTGAAGCACTTCACAGAAATCTATTTCATGTTGTTGTGTCATGTGACTCGGTGTGCCAGATGTTAAACCCTTAAATGAAAGTCTAGAGGGTTACAAACAGTATTCAGTCAGTTTAAATTCATTTAATTTATGCGTTGCATATAACAAAGCCAAAATACAATGTCCAATCATGTGGACGCAGGTTTGCACAAGGTTGAAACTCATAACCTTAAAACCTCATCTCATAACCTTAAAAACCTCTGCACACAAGTTTGTGAGCCCAACGAAACAATTCAAATTCTGCATTCAGCATTTATAAAAGCAATTTTAGCTATTTTAGCCACCTCCTATTTTCAGTCTTTATGAGCAACATCGTCTAGGTTACTATTGTAACCTCCGTTCCCTGATGGAGGGAACGAGATGTTGTGTCGAATGAAGTGACACTAGGGGACTTTCTTGAAGGCCTTGGTTACCTCTGAACTTGAGAAAAGGCCAATGAGAATTTGGCAGACAGAATTTTCATGTCCCTCCCCCGGACATACGGGTATAAAAGGAGGGAATCGTGTATCTGTTCATTCTGGTTTTGCACTGAGGAGCCAAGAATAAGTTTGGACGTTACAGTGGCTTGGTTCAGCGTCGTGGCCAGGAGGACACAATGTCTCGTTCCCTCCAATAGGGAACACAGATTTTAACAGTAACCTAGTCGTTCCCCGTCTGTCGCTCACTCGACGTTGTGGTGAATGAAGCGACACTAGTGGTCCCTATTCAAAAACGCCATGCACTGAACCGTGTACGTGAGCTGCTGACGCAGTTGTGGGCAGGCAGTTGCGTGCCAAAGGAACAAGATGCGTCAGACTGTACGTACCCTTCCCCAATGCTCCATAAAAAACATCATAAACTTTTTAGGTTCTCGGCATCCGGAAGTGGGGGAACAAGCAACGTGCCAAGCATGGGAGCAGGCCACGCCAGCCGCGCCTTTTCTCTATATATGTTTCTCACATAGATTTAAAGCGGCTGGGGTCATTTAACGCTATAACATGCATTGGGGAAGGTGTTCTTTTCCTACTCCTATTCTTTCAGGAGGAAAAGACCCCATGGAGACCACAACCTGTCCAGGCTGGGGGGAGGTAAATTGTGGCAAAATACGTCATATGGGTTTGCAGGCCACATGTGGACTGCCCAAGGGAGACACGGGTCCACCAGTAGGGGGACCGTACCGTGTAAAATACACACAGGGTGATTAATCCATGAAGGCCCAACCTGTGGGGCACCTATTCCAGTAAAGAGTAATTAGTACCCGTTGTGGGTCTGGTCGGGGAATTTCTCCTTCCTCCCTTGTGTGAAATTAGTGGACTCTCCTGGGCGAAAGAGCACATATGATCACCTCAGTGGAGGGGAAAGGTGCTATGTGCAAGTGGAACACTCGGTCAGACGTTCTGTATTCCTGAGTTCTACGTGCTCGGACCTGAGAGGACACAGGACGAGACCGACGCAAATCTTATAAAAGGTATTGGGTGTTGCCCAGCCTGCCACTCTGCAGTAGGGAGGTGCCGTTGGCCAGTGCCCACGAGGATGCCATACTTCTCGTCGAGTGTGCTCGAACCCGCAAGGGGGCGGGCATGGCCTGGGTGTGATAGGCCAAAGCAATGGTGTCAATGACCCAGTGGGATAGCCTATGTTTGGAGACAGCGTTCCCTTTCCACTGTCCACAAAAGTAGACAAAGAGCTGCTCAGAACATCTAAAGCTCTGCGTGTGGTCCACATAGGTATGCAAAGCACACACCGGACACAGCAAGGAAAAGAATGGGTCTGCCTCCTCCCGGGACAGCGCTTGTAGGTTCACTACCTGGTACCTGAAGGGGGTCGTAGGAACCTTGGGCACGTAGCCCGGTTGATGTCTTAGGATGACATGGGTGTCTGCTGGACCGAACTCCAGGCAAGTGTCACTGAAAGAGAACACTTGTGGGTCACCAACCCTGTTGATGGAGGCGAGCGCGATCAGGAGGGCTTTTTTCAAGGAGAGGGCTCTGAGCTTGACTAATTCTAGCGGCTCTAAGGTGGGTCTCAGAAGGTCTGAAAGGACCATGGAGAGATCCCATGAAAGGAACAGGCATGGCCTGGGAGCGTTCAGCCTCCGGGCATCTTTAAGGAACCTGATGATCATATCATGCTTCCCTAGGGACTTACCATCCTCTGTGTTATATGTGCCGATATAGCGGCTAAATAAACATTCAAGGTGGAGGGGGACAGCTTCCATCCGTCCAGTAGCTGCCGGCTGCGTTTCTGTTGCACACGGCGCCCCATTCCTCTTTGGAGGCGTCTGTGGTGACCAGAATGTGTCGGGACACCTGCTGTAAGGGGACTCCTGTCCGCAGAAAACAGAGGTCTGTCCAGGGGTTGAAAGTCTGGCGTCAGGTGGGGGTGATGAACACACGGTATGTGCAGCGGCGCCATGCCCATCTCGGGACTCAAGTCTGAAGCCAGTGCTGAAGCGGTCTCACATGCATCAATCCCGGTGGCGCAACTGCCGCGGAGGATGCCATATGCCCCAGGAGCCTCTGGAATTGTTTTAGAGGAACCGCTGTGCCTGGCTTGAATAGGGTCGGTGTCGAGGCAAGATAGAGACGTGGAAGTACGCATCCTTCAGTTCTACCACTGCAAACCAATCCTGATGCATGTTAGAATGTGTTTTTGTGTGAGCATCTTGAATGGGAGTTTGTGTAAGGCCCAGTTGAAAACTCGCAAGTTCACCTTTCTTGGGTACGATGAAGTAAGGGCTGTAGAAACCCTTCTTCATCTCGGCTGGAGGGACAGGCTATATTGCGTCTTTGAGTAAAAGGTTCGCGATATCGCACATAGGGTGTCTTCGCCGTGCACCGAGGTAAAGTGGATGTCGGCGAAAGCTGGCAGGGGCCTGGTGAACTGGATCGCGTAGCCAAGTCGGATGGTCCTGGCCAGCCGGTGCGTTGTGAGGGGCACTAGGGGGATGATCGTTTTTGATGTACCTGGCGGGGCTTTGCAGCGGGGCGGAGCAGGTAGTGTTGCATTGGGAGGCAAAAGTGCATTGCGAGGCTTTGGTGCTGAGAGAAGACTTGAAGCACTTACCTTGCTCCGCGCACCCGGCAGTGGGGCGGTTTAGTGACTGAAGGGGTCTTCTTGACGCATCAGAACCGGCCAGCCGGGGGACAGCAGTCGTGGGTCCAGAGGCGAGGGGTCCGCATCCGGGTTCCGGGACTGCCTGAGTGTGGCACCAGGTTGCTGTGAGAAATGCATTTATGGGCCAGATGACCCAGGGAATGCGGAAATCGCTCTTTTATTGAGAATGTGGGTACCGCAGCCCGAAGGAGGTGCGGCAAATGAAATAAGGGTAAATAAAGATTCTCCTCCGGCCCTCCACCGGGGGATGGAGTGGACTGTTGACCAGCTCCAGAGCAAATGTCTCATTCCCGGGGTCGTCCGTCTCAGGAGTGCTTGGGAGCCTTCAAGACATTTGAGAGATGGGGGGGGTGTGCACTTCCTGTGGGGTGCTCCACGTTTGGGCTGAGAGCTGGGCCCAGGTTGAGGTGGAGCTGCTGACCTGAGAAAACACAGGTGGATGCCCTCAGTGAACAGAAGAACCAAGCCCTGTGCTGGAGCCATGGCGAGGAATGATGTGGGAAATGGCCTCTGTCTGTTTCTTCACCGACGAAAACTACTGGGCGAAGTCATTGACGGTGTTGCTGAATAGGCCGAGCTGGGAGACGGGGGTGTTGAGAAAGCGAGGTTTGTCTACCTCCTGCATCTCTACCAGGTTCAGGCACAGGTGACGTTTCTGGACCATAAGGGTAGCCATCCGTTGCCCGGAGTGCGAGGTCGGTCGCAGAGTGCAGTTCCTGCAGCACATCAGGGTCAGGACTACCCAAGTGCAGATCTTTAAGTGCCTTGGCCTGGTGAACTTGCAGGAGGGCCATGGCATGCAGGGCGGAGGCAGCCTTTCCGATGGCGCTGTATGCTTTGGTGGTCAGTGACGACATCATCCTACAGGCCTTGGAGGGGAGCAACCGCTCTGTCCACCTGTGGGACCTCCATGTACCTGTGGGCCATGGCTGTGAGCTGTGCCCAGACCTGAGAAACCAATCGTCTAGCCATGAGGGCTGCGGTGAAAGCTGCTTATACGCACTGTAGATCCAACAGCAACGCTCTGCAGAGGTGAGTGGAACAGCAGTGATCTCAGCTCGCTGATTGCACAACTGCTCGGCTCCGAAGAAGAAATCTGAATGAACAGATGTATGATTCTCTTTTATACCCATATGTCCGGGGGAGGGACATGCAAATTCTGTCTGCCAAATTCTCATTGGCCTTATCTCAAGTTCAGAGGTAACCGAGGCCTTCAAGAAAGTCCCTGAAGCTTCTAGACATAACATCGAGTGAGCGACAGACGGGGAACAAGTTGTTTTCTATTAATGTATGTACACGCCACCGCCATTCTGCATCCATTGACAGCACCCTGTCTTATTGTTTATCTTTTTGTGGTGTGACAGCTTGAATAAAAATAGGCTAAATATTGAGAAATTGCATAATAAATGTACACATTCTAATCTATTCATTTTTATAATTTTTTTCTTCAATACAGCAACCTGCAAACTCATCAATGTCACTTTGTTCATTCTTTTTAAAAATGAGAACACCTTTGTATATAACATTTGTCTGTATGGTAAGGTATTTTGTGCTTCGCATTGCCATGGATAATTAATTACGGTTCATTTTGGCATTTTGACTGTGCTTTTTCACACTGGGGGAAACAGTTATTGTGTTATTTGACAGATTTTTTTTTAAGAATGAAAGGCAGGTTCAGTTATAAGTTCCCCTATTCAGTATAGTTCTGTAATTGCTCAACAAAGTTCCATTATTGTTTTGGATCATACAAATGTGTCACAATATCCCAGCACAAATGCAATACATTAATATCTCTCTCTTTTCTCTCACACTCTACACACACACACACACATTTATAAAACAGTACAGATTATTTTGACAGAGCGCAGATTTTTCTCAATTACCTGTAAAGTAATGGAGGTTTGTTTATGAATATGTTTTACTGTGTTTTAATAAATCATATCTAGCAAAGCCAATGGGAGAGAATCTCTGGAGTGAGACTACGTTAGTAATGAGGACAAAAGCCAATCAGCCATAGAACACTGTACCTCCAGTTGGAAGCCTAAAATTAAAGAACTAAATGATGCGTGCAACAAATTTCCCCTAAACCTCCCGGGATTTCATGCCTTGACTGAAATCACACTTATTTCAGAGAGCCCCATCTCCCCCAAGATGTGCTTAACATCTCGGCTACAAGAAGAAACTTTGTTTCCGATAGTTACTCTTAACTTCACTACTTTCGGACAGCTCGAACTGTCTGGACTGAGGAGTATGCGAACAGGGAGAAATTACCCTGAACAGTTGTACTATCCTAACCCTTTTCAAAGCTTTGACAGCGCATTAAAGCTTCTATAACAGTTCCTTTTTAAAGAGCTGATCCCACTGCTGGCCATTACACAACAGTGGGTTGAGAATTGGACTGTGACATCTGACATCTGAACACAGAGGAGTAAGTGGTAATATATTTTACAAGTCTGAGTTTTTGAGCTTTTGCTAGCTATAGTTTAAAGCTTTTTTTTTTTTTTTTTTTTAAAAAAAAGCTAAAATCAACTTAACCATCTTTATTCAACACTCCTTTTCCAAGTTTTACCATTCACCTAAAACAAAAATTTTGTGCAAGCATCACATCAGGTTATCTGGGTGACTCTTCCCCTAGAAACCATCATTAAGTACAGAATATATCAAACAATTATTCAATCCTTATATCTTTTCTCTGTCTTTTCTCAAACAATATATAGAATTTGTTTTGTTTTTGAACCAAAAACAAGCCTTGTATAAATGTGTGCAATTTGCTAAACACATAGCTATATCTAGAAAATAGAATAAAGAATGCCAAACCTAAGCAAAGCAGCCTATTTAAAATGTAAAATTTTCAAATAAATCGGTCACCATTCTCTACTGTCACATCTCTAGCTCTCTCAAGTGAGGGAGCATTGCTACAGCGTGTAGCATTTATGTTGGAGCTGACATTAGCAAAGGTTGATGTAATGTAACTTTATATACATTAGATACATAACTTAATGTGGCCTGTCTCATGTTTAACACAAGCAAAAATGTAAATTGGGAGCAACAATTTGTCACTACATGCCCTGTCACCTCAATTTCTCACAAAGTTAACACTGCATTAACACTGCTACATCCCTCAATATATGCTACCTAAATTAGGTAACTTGCACACCTAGCTTATTGGCATATCTGGCAAGCATCTGAAACTAGCGCCCTAAAAAACAGTAAATACATAGTTAGCTAATATGTATAGCTAATACTCGCTAAATCTCTTTGAGTGAGGGGTGAAGATGAGTTTAGGTACAGATGCTGCGTTCCATTCAAATCTGATGTGGGATATTCCACTTGATATCTCTGATCTCCGACTAAAGGCATTCCAAAGCTAGATGCTCAGAAGATGACGATAAAGGAAACAAAACTGCAATGCCCCCATTAGCTTAGCAGGTGTTTGACTGTCACCAGAGATGTTTTCTAGCAACCCAAATCATAAATAATCAGCAATGTTAGCATTTGTGCTACAGTAGTACGATTATCAAAAGAGAGTATAATTTACCATGTTTTGAACACCTGCTACTCTGCCAAGGTTTGTTAAACAAGCTTTAATATCGTAATGTAGGAACTTTTAATAATTAATCGATATTATTTAATAAAAGTGCATATTTATTTTGTACATCTTCCTGTGTGCTGACAAGATTATGTGATGTCACGCACCTGCATCTCAGCAAAATCAGAGTTAAAAATTTCCGCACGACTTCCAAGTTGTAATTACGACTTCAAGTGGCGTTCCTTTGCACTTTTCACAGTAGGATGTTGGAAAATCTGACTTTCCGAGTTGAATGGAATGCAGCAAGAGGTAGATCTTACACTTAGGTTACCTTTCTTTATGCTTCCCTTCTAAGCATCTCGGTAAGTATTGTATTGCAGAATTTACATACTGCTATGTGTTTTCTTTTGGATGCTTTTTTGTAGATGAACTCTTTGTGGTTTAGGTCAGTGTTTTCCAACATTGTTTTTGCAACGGCACACTTTTTACGATTAAAAAATTCCGTTGCACACCACTATCCCACATATCCATGTCGATAGTTTTCCTTTTCAAGAATTGTCTGTGTTTTCTGTCTGCTGTAGTAGTGTAAACTCGTAATGTTTGAAATTCGGCTATGCAAAAAGCGCAAGTAACATATACGCTGTCTAATGAGGTCACAGATGCCAAGAGCACTAATTGGATCTTTTCCAATTTGTAAATTTGTTCATGCAAATTAATCATTGTAAGGGCAAAGCAAATCATTTATTTATTTGAAGAATTTTCTGGAAATAGAGTCGCACCTGACTGTAAGTCGCACTGGGTCAAAATCACGTTGATAGAGAGAAAAAAAAACATAAGTCTCACTGACAGAAGTTTATCAGGCAGGCACTAGTAACCGGGAGCAGCTACCCAGCCTCCATTCAGCTGTTCAGATGTCAAATGTGCTACGTGAAAATTACAGAGAATCTACACATCGCATCACAATGTTTTTAGACTTGTTTAAAACAGGAGAATTTGCTTTTAGTAATCATATTTAACAGTTTCTCTTATTATTTTACGTTTCATGAGAGAAACGCGACAAATAAGCCACATCTGTTAATAACATCTGTAACTCTATGCTGGGCACAAATAAACAACTTTTAGTCTTTGAGTAAAACAATATACCTGTTGTATTCTATTCATTCATTCGGTTCACTGACTGAATGTTTTTTCTACAAGTGTGATGATGAAGCATCATTTTGTGGGCATGGGAGAAGTTGTGTTTGTCAGCGGACTAGAGTTTGTTAGAACAATAATGTTGTGATAGATATTTAATCTGGTTGCATAAAATACTTTGTAATAGAAAATATACTGAATTGGCATCTTTAAAACTCTTCTACCATCTTTATGCCTTCACTAAAATACCAGAAAAAAACACTATTTATTTATTTTGAGGACTATGATAATTTTCCATGGCACACCTGACAATCTTTCATGGCACCCTAGTGGGCATAGTGGTTGGGAAACACTGGTTTAGGTAGACAAATTGTATTACAGAAGATTTGTCTGACATCTGTCAGACAGCTACAGTTTCTTCTCCTGTCTCTCGCATTCACTTGGAGTGCATGTGTAGGGGGGCGGGGAGGGGTGACAGCCCTGAACAGTAACAAAAATTTCAAATTTTTTGCTTACATTTGAAGTAGGAAGAAGTTTTACATCCAATCACAATCATAATGATGTTAACAAATAAATCAGACAATGCACAGTCAATTTAGTGATATCCCCATAGTTGTGGTCTTGAAATAAAAACCTGAGTCCTCTTGGTCTGAGACAGAGACAAGAACGAGAAAAAATACGGTCAATTCCGAGACTGGATCGAGACCTTCAAAAAGTTGTCTCAAGACCAAGACTGATCTCGAATACTACAACACTGCACTCCAGACCAGAAGGCTGTTTAAAAAGGTAGGCAGCAGTGGGAAGTATCAATAATAAGTTCAGTTTGAGGAAACATTTGCTATTTTATAATATTATTATTGTATGTTGTGCATTTTCATCAGAGTCCCTTTCAAGGCAAGTCAATCCACTTGGCGGCAGGGGTGGAAAGAGTACTGAAAATCATGTTCAAGTAAAAGTACTCTTACTTCCCAAAAAAATGTAGTGTGAGTAGAGTAAAACTTCCTGTCCTAAAAACTAATCAAGTAAGAGTAAAAGAGTAGTTCAGTTAAAAGTACTCATGAATACGCCACACCACAGAGTGGTGGTGGCGTAGTGGACTAAAACACATAACTGTTAATCAGAAGGTTGCTGGTTTGATCCCCACAGCCACTACCATTGTGTCCTTGAGCAAGACACTTAACTCCAGAGGGATTGTCCCTTTCATAAGTGCTCTGTAATTTGCTTTGGATAAAAGCGTCTGCCAAATGCATAAATGTAAATGTAAATGAATAGTGAGTCCAGAGTTGCGAAAGCTATGCTGCCCTTATAAAAAATGTCACTGTTTTATTGTGTTACATTGATACTTTTAAAGCTACTAAAGTTATTCAGCCAAAAGCAGTGAGTGGTTTTCTTGTCACTGTTGTTTAATTAATAATCTTTTAATGAAATGTTGAAACGGCAGGTCTAGTAGTTACATTTACACTTGCAAGTCCTACATTTTGATGCAAATCTGCTTTACGTTCACTTTAGACATAACTTTCAACAACACTTTGCCAAAATGGGCATTTAGGCAGAATTATGAAGTGGCCGCTTTAGCGTGAGCACATGCATGTAAAGCAAAGCAAAAATACATTAGCCACCTGTCAGTCAAACAGTACACACCTAGAAAACTGAAGGAATATAATGTCAGTCTTTTAGATTTTACTGAGATGGTTTTACAGTGGTTGCCTTGCTATCATGATTGATGTAATAAGCACACCTGGTCTAGATATAAACATAGGCTAAATATAGGGAAATGCTTAAAAGTTTATCCTCGATATAGACCGTTTTTTTTGTTTTGTTTTTTGGATTAACATCGAAATGGTTTTATCGGCCAGCTAACATTACTTAAATTTCTCACAGCAACCCAAAAATCTCAGAGGTAGATAGCTAATTTACAGGCTATGTTAAAGATACAGAGAATCTAGTTAGCAGAAATATGAAATTTACCTCGCTATGTTTTATTCATATTAGAGGCAGAATTAATGCTGATATCTCGAAGAACCCAACGTTTTAACCGTGGAATTTTTTAACGTCATAAATTAAAATCCAGGCATCAACATTGGTAAGAAAGGCTCCTCAGCATGTCCTTCTGCACTTCCACACAGAGTTAAAGCAAACTTTTCTTTGAAAGGTTTCCAAAAGACCATCAGATTTGCATGACTCTAATACTAAAACATTTCATGTTAATCCAGGAACATTTTTACACAAAGTCACAGTACTTTACCGATTTAACATTCTAAAATGTACAGAATGCATTTAAATCCATGATTTATACAATACCTAGACTTGCTAGGTAATTCTGACAATTGCTTTGAACTGTCGTAACTTGTATAACTGACAAATTAATGATTGTAGCCTGATGTACCTCTTTAAAATGTGTGTAATGTTTTATCCATGTTGTATAACCAAGGAATTAACCAGTATGATTTGTAACCAGGGATTTTCATGTTTTGTTACCAACACATACAATATTCATGAAAGAATGTCATATTTAGTATGCAAAAGCTTGCATGGTTACATAGAGGAAGCTGATGTCAACGAATATCATGTCTCTTACCTTGATAATGGTCCACGTACCATTATCAAGATATAAATGTTCATGATTAAATATGCACTATTTTTGAGCGGGAGTTTCTGAAAGAATCCGAAACAAAGGACCATAAAATCAACTGTCGGAAAAGACAGCCCAGTTGACCATGTGACTCTGAAGAGTCACTTCTGATTGGCGCAGGACACCTTTGGGTATGTGGCCAATTTCAGTTCAAAATGTTTCCAAACAGGAAGAATGGGTTTCTTCTCTTCTCTGGCTCTTGTCACTGCTTCGGACTGGACTCCGATCTCTGACTCTCCACTCTGGAACCTCATGTTGCCATGTAGGGTCCAATGAAAACTCAGGATTCGAAGTTCCAACAAGTAAGCGTCGCTCTCTATGGTTCAAACACCCACCGGGAGTTGAGGATCCTCCATGAGAAGGCCTCGCTTCAAAGTCAACCTCATCATTCATACAGACAATAAATATCCAGTCTTACAGAGGTTCAAATCATTGAAGAAAACAAACTTTCGACCAAGAGCCAAGAACCAAGCAACACAAAGAATGCAAGGAAACACTACGACATGCAAGTACATCTCCAGTATTGTGCCCAAAGTGCTGGTGTATTAGTTAAATAATCTGTGTAAACGATAGCAAATCAATGTAGACTCAAATAAGGATAAATTGTTCTTAAGGCATTGTTAACAGACTCCATAAAATAAATTTTCACTGTATTGATCACACATTCTGTCACTCTTTTCACCAACCTGTCTCATGTATATTTGTGTTAGATTAGATTTATGTTTAGAATAGCAATAAAGTTTGTCTGTATTCAGAGATGATTTGTGGTATATTTTGATAAATAATCTCATCCCTGTTTCAAAAATATTTAGCTTCAAAGCAGTACCTAAATACGTGTGATATTATTTTCAATAAGCCATGAGAATAATATTATTCCAATAAGTGAATTAATCAGAATTCCCTTATTAAAGCTAATTCCTTACAGTAGAAATTGTGAGTGAATACAACAAGGCATTGTATTACGATTTTAATCGTATAATTTATAATGGTTGTCGAATGCGACTAATTCCATTATACATTTCATTACCTAATAAAGTAGAATAAGGACAGTTTAATTTAGTTCATAGCTCACATATTTCAAGTCCCTAAATTCCCTTACATATAATGTTGTGAGAATGAGGGCACTTTAACGGTTCCTGTCTAAATTTAGCATACCAAATACCCTACACACGAGTCACGAGACTCTCATAAACAATCACATTGATGGACCAAGAAGAAATCAGGAAAGGGAAGTAGTGAACACAGACAGTGATTTATTTGGGTGTGGGCGACATGGGCAGCCGACCGGGGCAGTATCTTAAGAAAGTTTCGCCCAAAGCCAGAACCGTGACTAAACAAAGATTGAAGGAAAAATTGCTTGGTAAAAGTAGTTACACCACTTAAAATGTACTCAAGTACAAGTATACTATTTTTAAACTACTTAAAGTAAAATTCCTGGAAAAAATACTTAATTACAGTAACGAGAGTATTTGTAATTCGTTATTTTACACCCATGCTCGGCGGCCATCTTGGAATGCTCCCGGGCAGCTAATTTCTATGGGTACAAGCGTCATAAAAGTGTTGCTCATATCTACTTGATGGCTAAATACAAAATCTCCAAAGCACTTGGTCAAGATTAAGATTAAAGAACATTTTTAAATCAGCAGAAAATTCTGACAACAGTGGTATCATAAATCGTGCTTATATAGCTCAGATCATGCTAAAAACAAATTGCAATTCACAATTTGACTGACAGGTGATTTTCAACAATTCATTACTGTCTATGTAGAGAGTTCCAAATCAGTCACCAATAAAGTTCCATTACTATTAGGATGCTGTTTTTGAAGACAGCTTCTTACGTAGGCAGTAGACTGCAAGACAGCTCACTAGTTTTTGGAACCGAGATTAAGCGTGGGTGTTTTTTTTTAAAAACAAAAAAACTCTAAATGCTTGGTACATATTTTAAAACAAGAGAGATAGTGAGAGGTTTTAAACATGTTGTTAGTATGTATATTTTTTAGAAGGAGAGAGAGAGAGAGAGAGTGAGAGCGAGAGAGAGAGAGACATTATAGCGGAGGTTTACAAATCATAGCTATTTAAATTGTTTGTCATATCACCACCTGTTTAAAGGCGTCTTGTGTGTAGGCAGTGTTTGCACTTCCTCCACTGAATAAAAGGCAAGATCTGCATAAGTTAAGAAGGTTTCATCATTTATGAGTTAAGTGTCATTTCACATTATGTAAAATGTCTGTTGCATCATCCTTTAAAGAAAAATCAAAAAACAAAGACTTTAAATATATATGTAACCCTTTTCGTCTGTGTGCTCCCCCATATGTCTCTGCGTTGTGTTGGGGTGATGGTTGAATGAGGAGGACACAAATATCGTGGTCGTCACAGAAATGAAGCTTTATTATGGGCTCTTTATCTTTTCACAAGGAAAATAAAACTCTTAGTTACCAATATCAAAAATAAAAATGCATACAAAATTATAAAACAAAACAATATAGTTTTAGCTGCAGTTATATTAAACTTTAAATCACAGGGGTTCTCAAAGACTGGACAAAACAACTTTCTGCATATGACAATTAATGTTAAATGTCACATGCATCCAAAATACAATGAATAAAACCCCAAATACTCAGATAAATGTTAAAACACTACCATATAAAGAAAAATATACCCCACCACATGGAATTTACAACCCATGAAATAATATCAGAAATATAAAACCATCCATCACAAATAACTGCACATATATGCTAGTTAACATCTTTAACAGCAATATATTTCTTCAAATAACATGGATGGCCAATATAATTAAAGAAATTAAATAGATGTAACAGAGAAACAGTGAAACCCCTCCTTACCTTTTCACAAGGAAAATAAAACTAAATTAAACAACAGCTCCACCCATGTGAAGAAGGGCTCACTCACACAGTGAAACACTCATGGAACACAACTCCCCCCTAAGGCTGGGAGAAACATTTTACATCTTTCCTACATCCACCCCCTACTTAAATGATGCCGTCCCAGTCATCACTTAAAAAACAAAATCAAGTCAGTTTAAATCTTAAAATGATCTTTGAAGTGTCTGTGTGGGGTGTGTATGTGTGTATGTATTGCTTAAGTAGAGCTGCTTCTTCTCTTTAGCCTTTTCCCACACTTTCCTTCCTCTCTCTACCTTCTCCTTGTCAATCTCGCTTTGGAGGACATGTATCTCCAAGGAGAGTCTATTTGGTGGGCGCCTTTTCCGTTCAGGATATCTCCTCTCTGGCAACTCAGGATTGGAGACTTCCAACGGCTTCTGCTCCCCATGCTTCTCCTTTTCACTCCCAGTCTCTTTCAATTGACTTCCATCCTTTTCATGCTCTTCGTCCACAACATCTGGCCATTCCACACTTGTACACTGTGTAATAGTGCCACTGTCTCCACTTTCAATTGTCTCCACTACTTCCTCTTCTTCCTCTGAAACACTTGAGTCCATTCCAGACACTCCCTCCATGTCAGACTCTTCTCGGGCAAGGTACTTGGAGCTCACCGGGAAAAACATGCACTGGGACAGAAGATTTCGGTGGATGACTCTTTCCCTGCCACCATCTTCTGGACGAACCACATACACTGGAACTCCTGGCTGTTTCTTCACCACAACATATGGACATGGTTCCCACCTATCAGCCAGCTTCTGTTTCCCCTCGACATAACACACTTTCACCATCACTCTGTCACCAGGTTGGAACATGTGGCTTTTGGCTTTCTTGTCATAGTGCTTTTTCTGAAGATCCTTAGCATGCCTCGACATTCGGTCTGCCTCAACATAAGCATAGGTCAAGCACTCATGCAGAGTCTGGACATATTCACTGTACTCACATGGTTCTTCTGCTGTTGACAGGCCAAAAAGGAGATCAACAGGCAGTCGTGGATGTCTGCCATACATCAAGAAGTATGGGGAGAAACCAGTCGAATCGTGTTGAGTGCAATTGTAAGCATGTGTCAGTGCGTCAATGTATTCATGCCACTTGGGTTTTTTTTCAGGATCAAGAGTGCCCAACATATTCATCAGAGTTCTGTTAAATCTCTCTGTGGTCCCATTTCCCTGCGGATGGTAGGGGCTAGTATGAGTCCTTGTAATCCCCGTCAGTTTACACAACTCCTTCACTACTGTACTCTCAAAATTTCTGCCTTGATCTGCATGGAGTCTTGCTGGGAAACCAAATCGGCAGAAGAAATTCTTCCACAGCACCTTTGCCACAGTGACAGCCTTCTGGTCTTTTGTGGGATAAGCCTGGGCGAATCTTGAGAAATGATCGGTGACCACCAGGACATTCTCTATTCCTCCCTTAGACTTCTCCAGGACAAGGAAATCCATGCAGATGAGTTCCATAGGGGCATTAGTGTGAATGCTCACCAGCGGAGCCCTATTTCCAGTGGGAGTTTTCCTCAGACAACATCTTTCACACTGTTCACACCATGACTTTATTTCACACTGCATTCTCGGCCAAAAGAATCGTTCCCGGAACAGATTCAAAGTACGCTCAAATCCCAAATGACCAGAGTCGTCATGAAGACTTGTTCTAGCCAAAAGTCGCATTTTCTCTGGCAAGACCAGCTGAGCAATGGACCGTCCATGAACATCCTTAACTTGCCTGTAAAGAATTCCATCTTTGACCACCAGCCTCCTCCACTCTTTTAAGAGAAGCCGTGCCTCTTTCCCCTTTTCCAATCTTTCTCCACGTCTTGGCTTTTTGTTTAGGGTCTTGTAATGTAGGACTGGCCCAATGACAGGGTCCTCCTTTTGACATCCTCTGATCTCCAGCTTTGTCATTGCAGGCAGCGCATCAGTACCCGCTCCATCAAATGGATTGGCTAGCTCGTCAACCCGGCCCAGAAACTCTCCCTCTTTCCATACAACAGTTCTCTCTGCTTGCTCACTAACGTCTTCCTTCCTCCCTGACTCATCGCCGCAGGACTGGTCTTGCTGCGTGGAGGAAATGCACTGCGGGCAGGACTGAAGAGTTTCTATGACCTCTTGATGAGACATCCTTGAGAGTGCGTCAGCATTAGAGTTGGACTTCCCTTGCCTGTACTCAATGCCAAAGTCAAACATGGCAAGCTTTGACACCCAACGCTGACCTGTGGCGTCCAACTTCGCTGTACTCATCACATATTTAAGTGGGTTGCTGTCAGTCAGCACAGAAAACTTATGCCCATAAAGGTGATCATAAAACTTATCTGTAACAGCCCACTTTAGAGCCAAAAACTCTAACTTATGTGCAGGATAGCGGGTTTCAGGTGGTCTCAAACCTCGGCTTGCATAAGCAATTACTTTTTCCACACCATCTTGAACTTGTGCAAGGACCGCCCCAAGACCCTCACCAGAAGCATCCGTTTGTAGTAAAAATGGTAAGCTGAAGTTGGGGTAGCCCAGAACTGGTGCTGTAGTGTCTCTCCCTCAGTGCCTCAAACGCTCTCTCACATTCATCTGTCCACTCAAACGGTTTCACAATTCCAGAAGTTCCTTTCACCCCTCTTTTCTTCTTCTTTGGGTCTCCAGAGGTAAGTCTATACAGAGGTGCCGCCAATGCTGCATATCCCTTGATGAACCGTCTGTAGTACCCAGCGAAACCAACGAACCCCAGCACTTCCTTCACACTTGACGGCCGCTTCCAGTCTCTGACTCTGCTTATCTTCTCAGGATCTGTATGAATACCCTCCGCAGACACCACATGGCCCAGGTACTGAACTTCTTTCCTCAGTAGACTACACTTTTGAGGCTTCAGCTTCAAACCATGTTTGCAGAGTCGGCTGAACACTACTTCCAACCGCTCAAGATGCTCTTCAAAAGTCCTAGAGAAGATAATCAAGTCGTCAAGATAGATAAGGAGGCTCTCAAAGTTCAGATCACCAAAGCAGCAGGTCATCAATCTTTGGAAGGTTGCGGGGGCATTCTGCAGACCAAACGGCATCCTGTTGGCCTCAAATAACCCCATGGGGGTGCTGAAAGCAGTTTTGAGCTTGTCGTGTTCAGCCACCTCAACTTGCCAGTAACCAGATGTAAGATCAAGAGTCGAGAAGAACCTTGCCTGTCCCAGCGCCTCCAATGCCTCCTCTATTCTTGGTAGCGGAAAAGCATCTCTGGTACTGCAGGAATTCAGTTTCCTGTAGTCCACGCAGATCCTCAGGGAGCCATCTTTTTTAGAAACAACAACGATGGGGGATGCATAGGGGCTTTTGCTTGGCCGAATGACTCCAGCTTCTTCCATCTCTGATATGGCCTTCCGCACTTCCTGGTACTGAGACGGGGGTATTTTGCGATAAGGGAGGCGGAAAGGTCTAGAGTCCACCAGAGGTATCTCATGTTGCACAGTGGTGGTATGTCCATAGTCCATGGAGTGTTTTGAGAAGACATCAGCATTTCTCCTCAGCAAATCCTGAAGCAACGCCAACTGCTCCTCATCTTCTACCGCCGCAGCACTAAGATCAACTCCACATGTCATACCATTAACAGACTCAACACTGGTAGTCTGCTGTTGACTTTGACAAGATGCTGTCACTGAATTCTCACACTGATTCGGACACATGAACTGGTTCTGGCACAGCATTTGGCACTTTACTTCCTCTTCAACGACATTCTGAACCAGGAAAGCATCTGCAAGCATGGTCCTTGGGTTGACAATAACATCCTTTCCAGACAGATTTAAGAGCCGGATGGGAACACAACCTTTTTCAACATTAGCAAGTAGCCTGGCAACCATAAGGCCTTCTGGAATCCTTTTGGAGGACTGGCTCTCCACTAGAACTGTATAGTGTGTTCTCTTCGGTCCACCCATAACTCTGCCAATAACATCCTGCTCCTTACCAGCTGGTATCCTTATTCTGTGACCAGCATACTGTACTTGACCAACTTTACCTGTAGCTCCACCAGGTTCACTTTTACTCACAGCAACCATCGCAGAGTGCCACTCAGGATTGGTCAACTTCACTTTGGCCAGATATTTTCTGCCATATGACGCTTGAAGGTCATTTCTGGAAACCCTTATTACATTAGTCCCAATGAGCAATGGAACACTGGATCGGTACTCTGTCACAGGGACAACAAAAGCAGGAACATTTGAGTAGACCCTTCCCAAAAACTTAAGGTTGATACAAAGCACACCAACATAAGATATGGGATGACCAGCGGCACCTTCAATGGGGATGTCTGATGGCTGCAATTCCTGAAAACATAGGACAGGATGTCGGCGCCAGAACTCATCAGTAATTGTGGTAACTTGAGAGCCAGAGTCAATGAGAGCTTTACACAGTTCTCCATTCACTCCAACCACCCCTTCATTACAGGGACCTACCAGCGGGGTATCAGCTGGTTTTGACCTGCCCATTTCCTGTTGCTGGGGACTCTGGTGCATGCCTGTGGTTGCCCCGGTAACCACAGGCCCTAAGCATTTAAATCCTGCCTGGACTCTGCTCCAATTTCAGCTTGGGCTGCCTCATCAGTCATCACTGTCCGACAGAGACGTGCAATGTGTCCCGGTTTTCCACAACGATAGCACACTACCCCCCTTACTGCAGTGTCACTACTCTCTTGAGGTCTCTGGGAGTGAGGAAACACAGTCTGTGGTGATGCTCCAACTTTAGCCTCCAGCTGCGTCAATCTGTTAAGCTGGTCCTCTTGACTGCTCACCAGTATCTTCACCATGGCTGTGAGTTCAGTAAGATCTGTGTACTGCCTATTTCCTTTTTCTGTTCTCGGCTTTTCGCCACTCAGGTTTCCACTCACTGTCGTAAACTGAGCCTGTGCATACGTCTTTTTGGCCTTTGGCTGTGTCTGAAACTTCTTTGTCTCCCGAGCAAGGTTACGAAGTTCTGCTTGAAGTTCACGAAAATGTAGAAGTCTAGGCTTCATCGGTGCTATCCTGTGAAAAACCTCTTCATCACTCAATCCTCTCATGAATTGACGAGTCAGTTTGCCGTCCCGGTCTGGAAAAGGCTGGCCTCCATACTGAGTATCTTCCACTGAACGTAAAGTGGCCTCCAGAGCAATGGCATATGAACACGCTGATTCACCAGGGCGCTGGTATCTCTCATAGAAATCAGCTAATGGGTCCAGGGATGTCTGCATATCACTATACTCAGCTCTTAGTTCTTCAAAAGCTCTGCCGGCAGTCTGCTCATTAGAAGGGAGATTCAGAACTAGCCTCCTGGCTTCACCACTCAAATGTCGCACTACAGTAGCAAAGGACAGATTTTCGGGCATTCCCCCAGCATCAAGGAGGTACTGCATATCTCTTATCCAGTCTTCAATAAGTATCCTGCAATCGGGACCACCGCTGAACACTTGCACATTTCGAACTTGATGTGTCTGTGTAAAGCTGGGCTGTGCCGTGGTCATTCCAGAGGCAGGGATGTATGCATCTTGGTGATGAGCCACATGCGGAGGTGCAGTCTGAGGTCTATGCACTGAAATGGGTTGTTGTGCATACATATGTGAACCATGAGACACCGGCACTGTCATAGGAGCATACACAGGAGGTGAGGAGGACGACACAACGGCACATTGCGAATGTAAGGTGCGCTGTCGATCATTGGAACTTCTGTGTGTTTGAACGGAATCTGTTTTCTGCAAAAAGTTGGATCCAGACAAGACAGGAGGTGCAGGGGGCTGGAGTGTATCAGGTGGTTTTGAGTACATGACATTTGGCCCACCATAACAGAAGGATGGAGGAACCTGAGAGGCCGTTGGATGACCCGGCAAGTTGGTTTGGGGTGAAACAGCCATTGCAGCATGAGAGTGCAGGCCATATGGCGAAGTGTACATACTGGGTGCATGGATCATACCTGGATAAGTAGAAATGTATGTTTTAGGCGGCACAGTCAACGCTGGGGGTAGGTATGGGTCATTTGGAGAAGGGGACATGTCAGTTAGCATTCTGTTGTCCACGTTTGGTGGAGCCTGAATGGTAGTGACATTGTCATGCATGTTATGTTGAGACAAAACAGTCAGCACATTAGATGGATGTGGGCTAACTGAAGACATGGGCATGGTGGTTGGAAGTCCATAGAATGGGTTATCTGGGCCTTGGGCATGAGCTGAGGGCTGATGTTGCATAAAAGCGCTGGGGCAGGTGCCCAACTGGTGCCAGCTTACTGCCGAGGTGGGCACATTCTCTGTATGTGCATCTAGCTGCCTTGTCTTTGGCCTGACAGATTGTTGGGGGTTATCATTTAGCTGGGATACAGTTTCAATACTCACATCGACGGGCATGCTTATTTCATACTGTTGGACTTTGTCCTGCTTTACTGGTAACCATGGGGTGGCCTGGAAGGGCTGCCTTAGCGGTACTTGGGGACGAGGAGGTGGTCGATGAGGGGTGGTTTCATGGAGCTCCTGCATTTCTATTCCACTTCTTTCCATTTTCTCATCTGTGCAATACAAAATGTGTGTGTAGTTTGCAATACACTGTGTGTAGTGTTTGAAAATGTAAAAATATGAAAAATGTAGTAAAGTGTAAATTAATGCTGTTAGTGAATGTGTTGTATATATCTTATGTTTGCTGTAATCACAAAGCAAATAATCATAAATGAAGGTAAATGGGGAAAAAAAAAAAAAAAAAAAATGACCCACTTCAAGAGATTTAAATTCACCCGAATGCACAAAAAAAAACAGATATTGTTTCACAAAACACAGCAATTCACAAATGTTACTCAAATCAACAAATTAACACTCTTATAGCACAATATCAAAAGTTCAGAGACAGAATTTTTTTAAGCAAAACTCAGTTCAGTCCAACAATATACGGTATTTAACCCTGTCACTTTAAGACAAAAGAAAGTAGGTGAAATATTTTTTTTTTCACTCTACTCACACTTCTTATTTGTCAGATTGCTTCTGTTGACGTAGAAACCAAGTATCCGGGTCACGGCACCAAAGATGTAACCCTTTTCGTCTGTGTGCTCCCCCATATGTCTCTGCGTTGTGTTGGGGTGATGGTTGAATGAGGAGGACACAAATATCGTGGTCGTCACAGAAATGAAGCTTTATTATGGGCTCTTTATCTTTTCACAAGGAAAATAAAACTCTTAGTTACCAATATCAAAAATAAAAATGCATACAAAATTATAAAACAAAACAATATAGTTTTAGCTGCAGTTATATTAAACTTTAAATCACAGGGGTTCTCAAAGACTGGACAAAACAACTTTCTGCATATGACAATTAATGTTAAATGTCACATGCATCCAAAATACAATGAATAAAACCCCAAATACTCAGATAAATGTTAAAACACTACCATATAAAGAAAAATATACCCCACCACATGGAATTTACAACCCATGAAATAATATCAGAAATATAAAACCATCCATCACAAATAACTGCACATATATGCTAGTTAACATCTTTAACAGCAATATATTTCTTCAAATAACATGGATGGCCAATATAATTAAAGAAATTAAATAGATGTAACAGAGAAACAGTGAAACCCCTCCTTACCTTTTCACAAGGAAAATAAAACTAAATTAAACAACAGCTCCACCCATGTGAAGAAGGGCTCACTCACACAGTGAAACACTCATGGAACACAACTCCCCCCTAAGGCTGGGAGAAACATTTTACATCTTTCCTACATCTATATATATATATATATATATAGAGAGAGAGAGAGAGAGAGAGAGAGAGAGAGAGAGAGAGAGAGAGAGAGAGAGCTCATTTTAATCTGAATGGGTCTATTAATTTAAAAATAGGGATGTCACGATACCTATATTGTTAGGAGCATAGCATGTTCTTTTCTTTTTTATATACAGACTATTTATTTATTTAAATAGTAGCCTTTTGCAGTTTAATAATCACTTGGTGTCACATAGAATCAGTGTCACCTCTGATAAAGGAATCAGTTATTTTGTTTGAGTCTGTAACTTTATGAACAGGACTTTGTGATTGGCTCAAAATAATGAATTGTCTTCTACAAACACCTGATGGTTGGTGGGACACCACCTCATTATCATTTGTGTTTGATTGAGAAATAATATGTGTGCATGCAAAAGAGAGAGAGGATGTGACAGATTTGAACATTTCAGAAGTTTCTGTAGTATTACATCAATGCAAGGGACAATGGCTGGAAAAGTGGATTATCAGAATTTGTCTAATTTCAATATGACAATGAAATTATTTCTGACCTAGCCTATTTCTTGTTATTTTCCCTCTTAACATTGGAAATGAGCAGCAACTAGAGAATGACATTGTTACTAGTCATTTTAAGGTAAAGTTATGCAATATCTAATGCGATTAAAGACATAAATCTTCACTGGGCCATCACCAGAACATATGGGATTAGAAACACTATTAACTTACAGGTAAGCTAGTGATATTTTATTAACACAATAACCACACCAATATATCTTAATTAAACCCACTGGGAGGAACATGCCTGACAAGCAATTTTGCCATACAGCATGTTGGTGCCCCCCTTTGTGTGGTGCATATGCATTGGTTACATTGCATATATAGTATTGCACCTCTGTGTTTGGGATCCCAGAGAAGAGGGAATGTTATCCAGTAGTCTCTTTGTTTCTATCTAGGATCAATTTGATCCCAAAAATTATACACTATAAAAAATAAATAAAAGTAAAACTAATCCAAACCTTAGCATGTGATAATTTATTGCATTTTTTCATGTTTGATCTGGGGTCTCTGAGGCCACAAACAGAAGTAACATTTTAATGAAGAACAATAGGTTATCAAGTTGAAATGGTTTATTATCAGTTCTCATAAAATTAAATAAATAGTTAACCCTAAAATGAACCCAAAAATGAAAAATTCTGCCATAATTTATTTACGACTACATTTTTATTCAAAACCTGTAAGAATTTCTTTCTTATGTGAAACACAAAAGGAGATGTTTTAATGGATATAGCCCCTTTTAGTGCTAACATGTGAACCACTGTGAAAGAGCTTCTTTTATAGCATGAAAGTGGACCAGACTTTATTTAATTCGAGGTTGTTTCTCACCAAAACATACCGTACACCCTCAGAAGTCTTTGAATATGACTTATGAGTCACATGGATTAATTTTATGATACTTTTGGGTCCTTTTTAAGCTTCAAAGTGAGACAGACTGGGTTCCCCATCTGTCGCTCACTTCAACGTTGTGTCAAGTCATGCGACATGCAAATTCTGTCTGCCAAATTCTCATTGGCCTTTTCTCAAATTCAGAGGTAACCGAGGCCTTCAAGAAAGTCCCCTACCTGTTAAATTTCATATTGATTTTAAAATTCTGTTAAATACACACTAAGCTTTGAATGGTCTAGCTCTGCTGTACTTAAATGACCTTCTACCATGATATATAAATGGCCTTTTAATAATTCCTAGAATATCAAAATCCACAAAAGGAGGTAGATCCTTTTCGTGTTTGGTTCCTAAACAATGGAATAGTCTCCCTAACACTTTTTGAGATGCAGACACACTCACTCAGTTTAAGTCTAGAATAAAAACTCATCTATTTAACCAGGCATACACCTAATTTATCCTTCAACTCACAATTAGGCAGCTTTAGTTAGGTCTGCCAAAACCAGAAACATTGACCATGATCTATAACCCTGCAATAAATTGAATGGTATCTATGCTATTATTATTTGATTTGTTTCCCTGTATAAACATCGGGACTCCTATCCCGAGGTCACCAGAACTGGCTGGATCCAGCTCCATTCCTGCTTTGTGTTGGACTCCACTGCTATGTGTCGCTGTGTGATGATGACTAAATGGAGCCGATGCCAGCCAAACATCACTTCAGTCTATTATGAAGGACTACAGAGGATGAACTAATGCCTACTCCAACCATAAGACATGGGATACTTCATATGCCATTGTCTGAACCTTGGACTTGTCTCTGATCTCTGCCTGCATCTCCTAGGCCTATTGATGGACTACATTCTTGAAATGGAATACATAGACTATCAATTGCCAAAAAAAGCCTTCGTCAGATAACTAACAATAACAATTGTATCTATGTCAACTTCTGCAGTTAATACAGAATGGACTTCAAAGACATTAGTCATTAATCTTACAGTTCATACAAAATCTATGTTTAAACACTGTCCCTTAACACTTACTTAGTTTAATAATTTTAAACCATGACTTTACTATACATAAGTAACATTGGCATTATATTCATGATGTTAGCCAGAGAAGAACTGGCCCCCACAGTGAGTCTGGTTTCTCCCAAGGTTATTTTTCTTCCATTAACCAACATCTTATGGAGTTTTGTGTTCCTTGCCACGGTCACCTTCAGCTTGTTCACTGGGGTTATAAATACAATTATTATTTAATTACTTATTTTTAAACACAATCCACAATCGTATTTTATCAAATTTCTCAATGATTACTCATAGACATAATACAGTAGATATTACAGTTTTTTTTTTTTTTTTAATGCCTGATCTTCTATCTGCGCTATACAAATAAAAATTACTTGATTAAAACAGAGGAATAATGTACTTTTTAGTTGTGGATACATTAGTCTTATTTATCCTGAAAATTAAACAAACTGGATGGATTTTGTCCCTCCTTACTTTCTCACTACAGACTATTCAAACAAGCCTGATTAAACATTCATACGCTTCAGCTGAGGCAGTAAAGCATTTTTTGACTCATGTTTACAATTATTCAAATGATGACAAATTGTGATGCTGTAATATTTTAGCACACAGCAGGATTAATTTAATTTACATGTAGTGTGCACAACTGCATACAGTTATCAGTCATATGAATTACCGTTGCATTACACTGGTTATTTTGCCAGTATAACATGACCCTCTGCTGATGTTTCTATCACTTGTACAACCTAGAAAAATGTAATATTAAACAGTGTTATGAATCAGGGTTCATGAATAATACAGTGTTGAGAGCTCTGCTAACTCTCCTGAATGGTTTAACAAACTTCCAATTCTGTTAGCATAGTTGGCACCAGTCAGCATGAGAACTTTGAATGAGGAAAATAAAAATATGGGATGGTTGCATAGCCCTGCTACACATGTCATGCGCATTTTGTATACATAAGCAAAGACATTCATTTGAGTTACAGGGGAATGTTGATGTTATAAAATACAGATGTAAACTTTTGAATAGGGCGCTAAAGAGTTTATTCAAAATATGCACACTTGATGATACCTAGGTGTAAAGGATCTTAGTTTGTGGGCTAGGAGACTTTGTCTGAGTCAGGAGACAATGAAGCAGATTCAAGGTTAGTCCTTTTATTCTTCTCCTTAACACCCAAACGATGGTAACCACAGATAACAAAGAAATAGTTTTTAAATAAATGAAAGCACTCTAAATAATAAACACTCTCTCTGTTCGGGGCTGTCGTGTTCTCTGATCACTCTCTCTTCCCTCTCTGATGCTCAGGCGTGCCTTTTCAGGTCTCCCTCCGCCATCACTATAATAAGAGACAGGTGTTAGAGATAATTACCACCCAGGTGACGAGCCTTACTGCTCTCCTTCTCCCACAGACAGACACATGGGTCTTTGACATTACTCATGGCTTGCCTGCAGTCTGTTCACTGACTGTCTGATGCATACTGCGAACAAAAATGTTAAGTACTTTCTCAGTCTGGCAAGCAGTAGTCTGACTGGCATACTTTACGCAACTTACTAGAGTAAAAGCACACAGGGATTATTATCAGTCTAACTGGAAACAAAGCCATGTTTACAATGTACTGGGTTGATACAAGTGCTTGGATGTGCCAAAGACTGGGATTACTGGAATAATCACTAGATTTCCAGGTTGGTGGCATCAGTTTTCATGAGACACCAAGTAAAAGATTAAATGAATATCCATGACCATAACTGTACATTCAGCTTTATTTTCTGAGATGTGAATAGGCATGTATTTATTACATTTGAGCTTATGACTATAGATGTTTTCAGCTATTCCCATTAGGTTTTCTGTTCAATCGTTTGTAGAGACAGCCAGTGATCTCATTTATAACCTTGGGCAACCCTGCGTGCACATTCATGAACACTGTATTTTGGCTTTGCTATACGCAATGCATAATTCAATTTAATGTAAACTGACTGATCTCAGTTCAGGAGACTCTGGGCTGTTAGTAAAGGGTTAAACTTTCGATGTAAAGAGTCATGGGACAAAACAACATGGTGCTGATCACAGCAGTTTGTTTTTGGGAGCAAATACAGAGAATCAGCTGTAATGTCTGAAACGTCTCAAACACATGAATATCTTGGAAACAAACAATTTGATCAAAAGTAATATTTATGCATGTTTATTAGGGTGCTACTGGTTACAAATAGTAGAGGTTTTAACCACCACGCAAACCACGCAACTCATGGGGCCCGGGATGTCGGGGAGGGGGGGCTTTCTTAGAGCAGTTCACATTAGAAGCTGCCGGGGTCGGGACAGGTTTGTTTTTTAAGTAGGGTTCGGGTTTGTAATTTTCAAAAAAGAAAAAAAGGCCTATATAGGCTGTCCAAACTTGTTTCACTAATGCACTCTCACTCACAGACACAAGCGAACGGATGAGTTAGGGGCCGACCACACTGAATGTGTTTTTGCCTGTGTCTGCTCTGTTTTTCAACAAGCAAAGATTTTGGTGCTTGATAAAGAGCAATGGGTTTTTCCCTTCTGCTCTAGTGTGCTTAAGGGCTGCCGTGCCTTGTATGTTTATTGTTACAATACGAACTTTGCCTACAATGCATACATAAAAAACAGCCTCAGCATCAGACTATAAACTCCAAGTGAAAGTAAAATAAATAGGACAGGAATATATTACTATTGTATACAGCATATCCTCAAAGTAATACTAATACTGTTTCTCCATCTGTCGCTCACTTCGACGTTGTGTCACTAGGGGTCTCTCTTGAGTGCCGAATATACCTCTGATCTATGAAAAAAGGCCAATGAGAAATTGGCAGACAAAATTTGCATGTCCCGCCCCCGGACATATGGGTAAAAAGGCGGGGAAATGCATCTGTTTCATTCAGAAATTATCTTCGGAGCTGATGGTCGTGTATGCAGCGAGCTGTGAGTCACATCTGTTCCTCTTACCTCTGAGCGATCTGCTGTTGGATCTATGGCACACTCTAGTGGCTTTTGCCTTCTCTGCACGGCAGTGCAGTTTGCCCCTGGGCGCTTCGACAGCGCAACTAAGAGTTGTATTATAAGAGTGATTTTCTAAAAAAAAATATATTTTCCTCTATAAGAGCAATACACATTGGCGTTGATCATCCTTTTCAGGACGCGTCTTTATAAAGATGCCTTTCCGACCCTGTGTAGTTCCTGCATACGGTAGAGTGCTCTCCACATCAGACGGCCACAGGCGCTGTCTCGTGTGTTCACACCGAGGCAGTGTTTGTGGATGATTCAGGTTCTCACTGCGAGAACATGACCATGGCAACGTTGCGGTCGCGGCTTTCCTTCAACCGAAGGAAAGATGCTGGAAAGCGGTCCGGCATTTGACGCGGATGACTCGTCTGGGCTGCCGCCTTCGGGCCAGCACGCCCAGGCTGAGGCTGACGCCCAGATGTCCGACATGCTTGCCCGGGCCGCCGCCAGTGTGGGCTTGGACTGGAAACCTCCGTCCTCCCCACAGCCGTCACGGCTGGATGATTGGTTCCTTGGGTCTGTGCATCGCTCAGAGCCACGTCTCCCCCGGTCCCTTTCTTCCCGGAGGTGCATGATGAGCTAACGACTGCATGGAGAGCACTCTTCTCCACTCGTCAAAATGCCCTTCGCTCATCCGCTCACGCCACCATCAACGGCGGAGCGGCCCACAGGTACACGGCGTTTCCCCAGGTGGATAGGGCGGTTGCGATCCACCTATGTCCCGAGAACGCCGCCACCTGGTGGGGTCGCCCTGTGCTCCCCTCCAAGGCCTGTAGGATGACGTCGGCACCGGCTGCTAAAGCCTACAGTGCCACCGGACAGGCCGCTTCCGCCCTGCATGCCATGGCCCTCCTGCAAGTGCACCAGGCCAAGGCACTCAAAGATATGCATGAGGGTAGTCCTGATCCCGACATGCTGCAGGAACTGCACTCAGCGACTGACTTCGCCCTCAGGGCCACGAAGGCCACAGCGCAGTCACTCGGGCAGGCGATGGCCACACTTGTGGTTCAGGAATGTCATCTGTGGCTGAACTTGGTCGAGATGCGTGAGACGGACAAGACACGCTTCCTCGATGCCCCTGTCTCCTAGTTCGGCCTCTTCGGCGACACCGTCGAGGACTTCACCCAGCATTTCTCCGTGGTGAAAAAGCAGATGGAGGCCATCTCACACATCCTGCCCCACCGCAAACCTGCCGCCACGGGCCATGCCCCGTCTGCTCGCCAAGGGCGTCCCCCTGCGGCTAAGCAACGTGCAGCTCCCTGTGTGAGTCCTCTTACTTTTTACTCAAAGATGCGATAGAGCCTGTCCCTCCAACCAAGATGAAGAAGGGTCTCTACAGCCCTTACTTCATCGCACCCAAGAAAGGCGACTGCTTACGACCGATCTTGGACTTGCGAGTTTTCAACCGGGCTTTGCACAAACTCCCGTTCAAATGCTCACGCAAAAACACATTTTAACTTGCATTCGGCATCTAGATTTGTTTGCAGCGGTAGACCTGAAGGACGTGTACTTCCACGTCACAATATTGCCTCGACACCGACCTTTTCTACGGTTCGCGTATCAGTAGTGTATCAGTACAAGGTCCTCCCCTTCGGCATGTCCCTGTCCCCTCGCGTCTTTATGAAGGTCACAGAGGCAGCTCTTGCCCCGCTCCGAGAAGCCGGCATCCGCATACTCAATTACCTCAATGACTGTGAAAAAAGCTCGGAAGATTATCAGAGACTCCAGCCACCCAAGTTATGGTCTGCTCTCACTGCTTCCATCAGGCAGGCGGTATCGCAGCATCAGGACCTGCACCAGCCGACTACATGACAGCTTCTTCCCACAAGCAATCAGACTTTTGAAGACATGATCTCTCACGATCAACAATCAGCACTGCACTTTATTAATCTTCATTCTGTCAAATATATTCTCCCCAATTCAATTAGTGTATATATATTTTTATATACCCTTATCTAGTGTATGTGTATTCTACATTGTGTGTATTGTGTACATTTGATATGTAAATTGTTGTGTAATTATGTGTACATTTGTTATGTAAATTGTGTTGTGTAAATATGTTGTTTATTGTAAAGTGGTTTATGTCTCGTCACTGTCATGACTGCAATGTTGCTCGGAACTGCACACAAGACTTTCACCTACTGTTGCACTCGTGTACACAGTAGTGTGACAATAAAGTGATTTGATTTGATTTGATTTGATTTGACTGGCTCATCCTGGCCCACTCCCAAGAGTTACTATACGCCCACAGGGACCAGGTGCTCAGGCACCTCAGTTGTTTAGGGCTTCAGGTCAACTGGGAAAAGAGCAAGCTTGCACCGGTTCAGAGCATCTCTTTTCTTGGCATGGAGTTAGACACAGTCTCAATGTCAGCACACCTCACCAACGAGCGCGTGCAGTCAGTGCTGGAGTGCCTCGCCACCTTCAGGCCAGGCACTGCAGTCCCCTTAAAACTTTTCCAGAGGCTCCTGGGCATATGGCATCCTCTGCGGCGGTCAGCTGCTGGGGTTGATGCATATGAGACCACTTCAGCACTGGCTCCAGACTCGAGTCCCGAGACAAGCATGGTGCTGCGGCACGCGCCGTGTGATGATCACCCCCGCTTGCCGCCAAACCTTCAAACCCTGGACAGACCTCTGCTTTCTGCGGGCAGGAGTACCCTTGCAGCAGGTGTCCCGATGCATCTTAGTTCACGACCGATGCCTCCAAATTGGGTTGGGGCGCCGTGTGTAACGGGAACACAACTGCAGATCGTTGGAAGGGGTCCCCGCTGCGCTGGCTCATCAACTGCCTAGAGTTGTTGGCTATATTCTTTGCCCTGTGGAGATTTCTCCTGCTAGTTCAGGGCAAGCACGCCTTGATCAGATCAGACAGCACCACGACGGTGGCGTACATAAATCGCCAAGGCGGTGTACGCTCCCGCCACATGTCACAACTCGCCCGTCGTCTCCTCCTTTGGAGCCAGCAGCGACTCAAGTCACTGTGTGCCATTCACATCCCCGGCAACCTCAATGTGATGGCGGATGTGCTATCACAACAACGCTTGCCCAGTTGAGAGTGGAGGCTTCGCCCCCAGTCGGTACAGCTGATTTGGGAACGGTTCGCCTCCCAGGACACCTCCCACTGCCCGCTCTGGTATGCCCGAATAGAGGCTCCCCTCGGGGCAGATGCACTGGCACACAGCTGGCCCTCGGCACTGCGCAAGCATGCATTTCCCCCAGTGAGCCTTCTTGCACAGGTGCTGTGCAAGGTCAGGGAGGACGAGGAACAAGTCACTCTGATGACTCCCTATTGGCCCACCCGGGCCTGGTTCTCGGATCTCATACTCCTCGCGACAGCCCCTCCCTGGCAAATTCCCATGAGGAAAGACCTTCTTTCTCAGGGACGGGGCACACTCTGGCATCCACACCCAGACCTCTGGAACCTCCACGTCTGGCCCTTGGACAGGACGTGGAAGATCTAGCTGATCTACCACCTGCTGTCGTAGACACAATCAACCAAGCCAGAGCCCCTTCTACAGGCAACTTTATGCCCTAAAGTGGCACTTGTTCGTGAATTGGTGTTCTTCTCGGGGCGAAAAACCACAAGGGTGCGCACTCAGGTCAGTGCTCTCATTTCTGCAAGAGAGGTTGGAGGGGAGGCTGTCCCTGTCCACCGTGAAGGTGTATGTAGCTGCTATTGCAGCCCACCACGACAGCAAGTAGACAGCAAGTCTTTGGGTAAGCATAACTTAATTATCAGGTTTCTAAGAGGCGCCCAGTGGTTGAATCCCTCCCTGCCAAGCCTGTTCCCCTCCTGGGATCTCTCAGTGGTCCTCTCCTTCAGAGCCCCTTCGAGCTGCTAGAATCAGTCGGACTCAGGACCCTCTCTCTAAAAACGGCCCTGCTGATCGCACTCGCTTCCATCAAGAGGGTCGAGACCTGCAAGCGTTCTCTGTCAACACAACAGTGGCTCGGCTCAGTGATGTGGCCGGGAGCACACAACGTCTCGTTCCCTCCATCAGTGAACGGAGGTTACATCCGTAACCTAGACAATCATATTATAATGAGAAACTGGACAACAATAAATAATTGTCGGGTTATAATATTAATAAATAGTTGTGAATTCCAAAATGTTACTGGGTGAAGTAGTAGGTTTTGCACAATTTTTTTTTTTTAAAATAGTTTTGTAAAAATATATGTAGGTAAATGTAGTTTTTTTTTCATCACTGTATTGTGGAAAAATTGACATCATTCATTATCTTTAACTACATTTTTATTTCATTTAACATTTTCAAATGAGTTGTTTTTTCACATCATATTGTTATTTTAATATAATCTATTTCAGACAAACACACCCCTAAAAAGTAAAAAGTAAAAAAAACATATGGGCAGTTGTCTCTTATATATAATGTGGACCAGATCTTATGACATTTATTCACAGGTCTGTGATAAGTGAGTCTAACTATGTGAGACTAAAATTGTTGACTAAGACTGCGAGAACTTTAAAATGCTGTGCCAAGATGTTAAACAGAGTCGTTGGATTTCTGTATTTTGTCCAACAGAAACAGATGGTCAGTTTTGGCAATCTAAGTGAGGTAGCTGATAAATTCCTCCACAATTGATTTGCCCATATTTCACATATTGTCTGTGAAGCATTTGAAGGGAAACCAAAATGTATGGAGGAAATGCCAAACTGCTTTACGGTGGCAATTTGTTTTGAGCCATCTGTTTTCATTAGAGGTGTTGCAGCCATAAGTTCAAGGAAACTACAAAGTAAGAACCCCATTATTTAAATCACACTAAGTACTGAAATTCTATAGTTAACTTCATGTGCAAACTAATCCCATTGCAAATTCTTAAAGCTAGTACTATGTCTTTGCCCTAAGTGCCTATAAGCAGTGTGACAGTGTGATGGTGTTTGCTGAATTAATGGTGGTTTATTAATTGTCTTTTATAAATTGTTGAACTAAATCGCAGGGGAGGCAGCAAGTTAGAACTGAAAATGAAGTGGTCTACTGTTGTATGAAGAATATTAATGAAGGTTCAGCCATTTATGACTGAGTCAAACCCAACAAGGCACCTATTAAAGGTGCTTTAACCATTAGCTTTTTGATTAAATGTGACAGTGTGAGATTTTCTTAGACTCATAGTCTCAGGCTGTTCTAGGTACAGTGGCAAAATAATTGAACCATAGTGGATGGTTTCTTCTCACATCAAAGGATGAACTTAAAAAAATATGAGAGGGTGAGGTTAAAAACATTTTTTGTGTGTTTTTTTTAGAATCACATCAACACAAAAAATACTGGTAGATAACATAATTTGCAAGAGTTTGTACAAACATATTTGATTGTAAGGTGTCACCAAGAACAAATATATGCCCATCGATATCTCCCATCTAATACAGAAAAGTATTGAACACGACTTCATCGACATCGTGGTGCTGGAGCAGTTCTTCTCCAGCAGCCGAAGGGGATGGCAGAGTGCGTCCAGTGCCACTGTCTGGTGTTGCTGGAGGAGGGGATCCAGTTGGCTGAGGACCATATAGCGCCGTATCCAGGGGAATTCCTTCCCCAAAACCGGTTGCCCAGTCCTGTGGGCCATTCAGTCTGCTGTCTTCCCATAGGCTGGTGAATCCGCTAACGTGGATGTGGGTGGGAAGTCTGGGCCGGTCTGCTGGAGCTGCGAGGGTCCTGGATATTTCCAGGACGGACACCACACGATGGAGGTGGAGACATTGGTTCGGGTCCCCAATGCACCACAGGCCGCCCCTGATCGAGCAGGAGTGTACCGGATACCTGCGAGTATAAAGGGAGGTACATAACAAGCCTTGGTGGATTCAGGTTGTAATCAAACCTCAATTCACCAAAGCTTGGTTCAACCCAAGGCTTTGGATACAGATAGAAAGGTTAAGGCAAGGTGTGTGTACGGGGATGTTCAAAATGACCCTGTAGTGACGGTCATAATTCAATTTCAGGGACAAAAGCATAGTGGCAGTTAGTCTTCGCCTCACCCATCCACTAATTTTGGGTATGAATTGGCCAGATTTTACAACATTTTCGAGGGGAATTTGTGTGGATGGGTCCTTTAACAAAGTGTATCAGGGAGGTGGTAAGTTCAGTTCAGTTCTACGTCAGGATGGCGCAAGGTAGGGGGACTCCGCAGACCTTAGAGGATTCCCTGCTGAGGATTTCACTTTGGAGCAGACATGAGACAAAACCCACAGGCACGCATGCTCTATGTCCTACGGGAAAATTGGGAGGAGGGACCTTCAAACAGTAAAAATTTAATTCAATACAGTCTTGACCTGAGAGAAAATCTCCACACACTGGGGCAATTAACACAGGAGAATTTGCTCCAGGCTATGGGAATTTGCACCGGGAGATGAATTCCTTTTATTACTCCCCACATCGAGCTCTAAATTACTCGTAAAATGGCAAGGACCCTTTGAGGTCACACAGCGAGTTGCGGAAGTTGATTATGAGGTTAAATGCATGGATAGAGGCGGAGCACATCAGATTTACCACCTCAATCTCCTAAAGCCATTGAGATAGGTAGTACCCATGACTTTGGTGATGGAGGTTCTGGAGAGTGAGGAGCTCGGACCAGAGGTGAACTACTGTATAAACCACCGATCGAGTCACCCTAGAGACCACCTCTCACAATCACAAGTTACGGAGGTTACCAGGTTGAAGAGAGAATTCTCAGATCTGTTCTCGCCTGTCCCTGGTCGTACGAATCTCAACGACCCCTGGGATAGTGGTATGCAGTCATCTCTATGATTACCCAAACACAAAAAAGTGGTTCGGGAAGATATGGGGTAATAGAAGAATCTCATGGTGACTGGGCCAGCCCGGTGGTGCTGGTTCCGAAGAGTGATGGTTCTGTGTGGAGTATAGAAAAGTTAATGCTTTGTCTAAATTTGATACGTACCCAATGCCTTGGATTGATGAACTGACCGCTCAGTTAGGCACGCCTCGCTTTTATTAGACACTGGATTTGACAAAGCAATATTAGCTGATCCCCTGAACTCCTCTGTCCACACCGTTTGTCTTACACCAATTTGTCACCCTTACTTTCAGTTTGTACAGGGCTCTGGCAAACATTTCAGCATCTCATGGACTGGATCCTCAGACAGCACGTTGCTTATGCTGCTGCCTGTCTGAACGATATTGTTATTTACGGTGACGATTGGCAGTGGTACCTGCAGCATATGAGGGCTGTCCTGAAGTCATTGAAATGGGCAGGACTCATGGCAAACACTATAAAGTGTTTAATTGGATGGAAATTAATATGACAATCTACTTGGGTCATGGACAGGTGCGGGCCCAAATTGATAAAACTGCAGCGATAGCAGCCTGCCCAAGACCTAAGACCAAAAAAAGCTAAAAAAAAGAGAAGAGTTTTCAGCTAATGACCCTGCATCAGTGTGGAGAGGCCTGAAAGTCTTTACCAACTACGAGACACCATTCCCAAACACTGTAGGGAATTAACAACTGGCTGATGACCTGAATGTGTTTTACAGTAGAATTGAAAAGCCCAGTCACACAACCCACACCTGCTGTAAACTTGACAGCACACAAACATTTACATCTCCTCCCATCTCCTTCTTCTCAACATGCACTTAAGATCTGTGAAGAGGATGTGTGCTGGGTCTTCTGGAAACAGAAGAAAAGCACAGGGCCCAGATGGTGTTTCACACACTTGTGTAAATTACTGTGCTGACCAGCTGGCCCCCATCTTCACACAGATCTTTAATATAGCAGTGTGAGCAGATCTGACGTTTGTGGCCATGAAGTAATTTGAGAGAATGGTGTTGGCAACAAATAGTATCCTTGCATAAGTCACTGGTCTGTCTAGATGTTGAAAGACATCAATAAATCATTTCTGGATCCCCTTCAATTTTCTTAAACAGGTCTGTGGATGATGCAGTCAATATGGGACTGCATTACATACTTCAACATCTAGACAGACCACTGACTTATGCAAGGATACTATTTGTTGACTTCAGTTGGCTTTTATCACAATCAACCCCTCTCTCCTATGGACTAAATTAACCCAGCTCTCTGTTCCTGCCTCTATCTGTCAGTGGATCACCAGCTTTCTGACAGACAGGCAGCAGCTTGTGAGAATGGGGAAATTCACCTCCAGCACATGTGCAATCTCCACTGGCGTCCCCCATGAATGTGTACTCTCCCCACCACTCTTCTCCCTTTACACAAATGACTACACAACCAAGGAGACCTCTGTTAAGCACCTGAAGTTTGCAGATGACACTACTGTCATCTGCCTCATCCAAGATGCTGATGAGTCTGCATATAGAAGGGAAGTTGAACAGCTGGCCATCTGGTGCCATCAAAACAACCTAGAGCTGATCACACTTAAAACATTGGAGATGACAGTGGACTTTAGGAGGAACAATCCAACATTACCCCGCTCACCATTCTGAACAGTATTGTGGCAGCAGTGGAGTCATTCAGGTTCCTGGGCTCTACCATCACACAGGACCAGAAGTGAGAGACCCACATAGACTCAATTTTGAAAAAGGCCCAGAAGAGGTTGTGCTTCCTTCGTCAGCAAAGGAAGTTCAACCTGCCACTGGTGCTGCTGATACGGTTCTACTCAGCAGTCATTGAGTCTGTCTTTTGGACTTGAGTACTGTCTGGTTTGTTTCAGCTACCAAGTCAGACTTCAAAGGATAGTTCGGACTGCTGAGAGGATATTGGCGCTCCCCTACCCAACATGCTAGAACTGTACACATCCAGAGTGATGAAAAGGGCTGGTAAAATTACTCTTGACCCCATTCACCCAGCACAATTAATTTTAAAACTGTTGCCCTCTGGCCGGCGCTACAGAGCACTGAGCACTGAACAGCCAGGCAAAGGAAGTTTTTTCCTTCAGGCCATCCACCTCATGAACAGTTAAAACTGCCCCCAAATACTTTCCTTTTGTCAATATTTTTTTTTAAACCAAATAGTTTTCTGTACACATATGTGGACAATGGGACTAATATGTGAAATTGTATATAAAAGATAGACCATCCAGGAGTGTTGTTTATTAAAGTTTTTGAGACCTTACAGACATTACATCAGAAATTTGCATAAATAATTCAGTTTCAAAGTAATGGCCAGCAACATCCAATCATTGCCAACCATGTTAAAATAAAATTTAGCATAGAAATTCTGAATCTATTTACTGATTACCATTGTCCCATGTCTGCCAAACATGTTGAGTGGTCCAAACATCTTCTGTAGCCTTAAACGTCACTTTTGACAGGATATTAGGAATGAATGCACATGGCTGCATAGGAAAGCTATAGGATGGATTACTTAACATACAGTGTGCTGTCTGTCTGGTCTCGGAACAGTTTGAAATGCATCTTATTTTCATGCTAATTCCGCATACAGCCTCTGAAAGCAAAATGTTTCAGCTTTTGGATTCATCCACTGATTCTCAGTGTAATAATATACAGTGAAGGATATTTATTTATTATTAGGATATTTTAAGGAAAACGAGCCTATAGTCCAGGTATGTGGTTAATGTGTTTAACAGCTTTCTATTTCATGATAAATCGCTAAAAAAATTTTAAATGGCATTTTGGATAAAACTCTAAATTCTACTATTTTGACTCAAACAGTTTTTAATGTAAAAACATATTGAGGTTTCTTTTTTTATCCCCTTTTTTTCCCAATTTGGAATACCCAATTCCCACTACTTAGTAGGTCCTTGTGGTGATACGGTTACTCACTTCAATCTGGGTGGCAGAGGACAAGTCTCAGTTGCCTCCAATGCTGTGACAGTCAATCCATGCATCTTCTCACATGGCTCGTTGTGGATGACACCATGGAGACTCCACGTGTGGGAGGCTCATGCTACACTCTGCGATCCACGCACAACTTACCACACGCTCCATTGAGAGCGAGAACCACTAATCGAGACCATGAGGAGGTTACCCCATGTGACTGTACCCTCCCTAGCAGCCGGGCCAATTTGGTTGCTTAGAAGACCTGGCTGGAGTCACTCAGCATACCCTGGAATTGAACTCGCGACTCCAGGGGTGGTAGTCAGCATCAATACTTGCTGAGCTACCCAGGCCCCCCGTAATGAGGTTTCTTACCAGATGTAGTTTTGTTGCCATTTCTCCCAAAGACAAACTCAGCAGAGATCGGTGCCATGTTGTTTTGTCACAGGATTCGGTGGGTCGAAAGTTTAACACTTTAATGACACCCTAGGGTCTTCTGAACTGAGATCAGTCAGTTTAAATACAATTTTATTACGCATAGCCTATAGCAAAGTCAAAACTTCATTACATCCAGCACATGCATGCAAGGTCTCAGGAGTTTAAAAGCAATGATTATATCTAATAGCCTTCACAGCATTATGGTTTTTCCTCAATTGAAAATGATTAGGTAATCTGAGTTTGATCTGCAATTGATTTTAGAGAACTTTATTCTCTTCACCCCTAAAATGTTATATGAAATTCTGAGACCAAAAAATTTCATGTTCAATAATGTTTCTATCCTGTTTATTATACAAATATTCTCTGCTGTACATAAGAGTGACATTGATTCTTTTCAGCCCAGTGCAGTCTCAGCATTATGCACATTTATGCACACAAAGAGTGAGATGCATGAATTTGAAGAAGGTGTGCTCTGCATTTCTTAAAACAAGTTGTATGCCAAATTTATTCCCTTCAGGCATTCCTTTTACTGGTGTAAACATGGTGCAAATCATTCCTCCCATAGAAGTGTTTCCTCCACCTCTTAACAGTCAAACACTAGATTCCAAGGACAACTTCTGTATCACAGTCTGCTCTCTTAACAAGCACGTCTTGAGGAGTGCTGATTATAGCACTCTTGTTGAATCTGACAGAAATTATCCATCTTCTCTCATTCCACAACTGGCTGCAGTGGTTCTGCATGGTTGCCCAGGAGTACAGGATAACTTTCAAATGCAGCTTGGACCTTACAGGTTTACTGTAAGTGAGAGGTGGTCTGCAATACATTTCATCATAAGTGATGTCTCAGTCATGCCATTTTTTAATGTGTTGCCCATGGCAGAGTAAAAAAAAATGCTAAAAATGTGGCCTTGCATCTCCTGTGTATTGTGGACACATGGCCCAGCTGTGTGGGGTAAATGAAAATGTGTCCTCATGTGGAAGAGGTCGCTCTCTGGCCTTGCTCTTGGCCAGAATTTTTGATCCTCCAGCCATCATCAAGGTCTTAAGCCATGATGTATGTGCTCCTGTGTTTTTTACACTTATACAACAGAAAGTCTGCATGCTGCAGTCAGATCTGCAATCCTCAAGAGGCTGGAGATCTTGGAAGACAGGCTTATGTGCAATAAGTGGTTATAGTAGTTAATTAGGGGCGAATCATTATTATGTGTGACATCTCTGCTGGTTTAGTGTAAAAGAATTATGATGAATGGGAACTGGGTGTGAGATCTTATTGGATTATAGATATAAAAAATTATTGCAAAGGCTGTGGGGTAAAAATATGCTGTGCTGGTATTATGTTTGTCCAAAAATGTTTTGCAATTTCATGTGCCACAGAATAATTGTAACAAACGGCTCACTGGACAGGAGTGGAAAGATCCAAATGGTTTTGTTTTAATGTTGCATTACGTATAAATTGTAAAGTGAAGTTGTAAAATTGGATACAACTTTACACAGAAAAATTTAGTAAACAGGCATTTTTTATGCATCCACTGATTCTCAATGTAATAATGTACAGTGTATAGGATATTTTAAGGAATATGAGCCTATAGTGATAAATCGATAAAATGTTTTTAAATGGCATTTTGGATAAAACTCTAGATTCTACTATTTTGACTCAAAGAGGTTTTATTGTAAAAACGTATTGAGGTTTCCTTTTTTGCCCCCTTCTTCTCCCAATTTGGAATACCCAATTCCCACTACTTAGTAGGTCCTTGTGGTGGCACGGTTACTCACCTCAATCCGGGTGGCAGAGGACAAGTCTCAGTTGCCTCCGCTGCTGAGACAGTCAATCCATGCATCTTCTCACATGGCTCATTGAGCATGACACCACGGAGACTCAGCATGTGGAGGCTCATGCTACACTCCACGATCCACGCACTACTTACCATATGCTCCAATGAGAGTGAGAACTGCTAATCGAGACCATGAGGAGGTTACCCCATGTGACAGTACCCTCCCTAGCAACCGGGCCAATTTGGTTGCTTTGACCTGACTGGAGTCACTAAGCACACGAGTTTTGTCACATGATTTGGTGGGTCTAAAGTTTAACACTTTAATGACACCCTAGGGTCTCCTGAACTGAGATCAGTTAGTTTAAATAAAATTTTTGCATAGCCTATAGCAAAGCCAAAACTTCATTACATCCAGTACGTGGATGCAATGTCTCAGGAGTTTAAAAGCAATGATTATATCTAATAACCTTCACAGCATTATGGTTGTTCCTCAATTGAAAATGATTAGATAATCTGAGATTGATCTGCAATTGATTTTATGGCAATCTTCTGCATTTGTGGCATAATGTTGATTACAACAAATAATTATTTCAACTCGTCCCTCCTTTACTTAAAAAAAATAAATAAAGAGACACAGATTGATGTTACAGTGAGTCACTTACAGTAGAAGTGAATAGGGCCAATTTTTGGAGGGTTTAAAGGCTGAAATGTGAAGTTTATAATTGTATAAATTTATATTAATTCTTAAAACTCCTTTATTATTTCAGTTGTTTTAATTGTCGTTTTTTACAGTGGCTTTTGGGTTTACAGCATATATATTTTTTCTTGATTTGTTCATTAATTAAATAAGAAAGTGTCTTTTAAGAAAATAATTTAATAGGCATGTAAATAAAATGCAAATTTTACAATTACCCTTTAAGTAATGAGATACGGTAAGGACAAGGTCATCAGTTTTCAGGTTTTTCACTCCCTAATTTAGTGTTCTGTTGAGGTACTTTTGTAATAGAAAACAACCTTTTGTTATGCTCTAGGCCTAAACCAAGCATACAGAATGTGAGTGGATGCTGATAGCATAAGCTACCCTTACATTTAAGCACAACAAGCATAAATAGAATGCGAGAGAGACAGCAAAAGCATTGTGTGCTCTATGGTATATGAATGATTTAACATTCTTTCCCATGCATTTCTGTCTCTTGTCGATCAGAGGAAAAGAAGAAGAGGTATAAGGCTAACATGCATAGTTTTTTTGCCCAGCCTATGGAAAGCTCAACACAGAAGCTGAAATATGTGCTCATCTACGCAGCTGTGACCCAGTTAATTCATTCATACCACATTCAGCGTCAGGCAAGAGGGAAACTGTGGCAGCAGTAAAAGAATTCATCTGAGAGACTCATGATTCATGTTAGCCTGTAGCTATTCCTATAACTCTAATGCTATGTGGTGCTTACGTTTCTTTGCCTCTCAGACACTCTGGATAGAAAGGAAAATGATGAGTGCTGTAAGGAGCTGACCCAAAGGCTTTAAATAAGGAAGGATTGGTTCAGAAATCACATTATCTGTCAAAGGTGAGCTGAGACTAATATTAGCAGGCTGTTAATATTCATCTTCTTGAATCATATAACAGTCAAAATATGCACACATTTGAAAGAATTATCTTTCTTGATTGAACTGGTTCACTGTCCAATATCATCAGAGCACTTATTATGCGTATGAGTAAGATCTACTCACAAAATAAATGATATATTTGCCCGTGATGATGTGTGCATCAGGGGCAGAGCAGTAAACGCCATCTGCCAATAGATTGCCGTGATTCTAAAGGGCTTCAGAGATCATCCCTCCTGTGAGTAGTTTCCAGTAGTGTCAGCTACTTACACAGTATTGAAGTGACCAACTTGAAAGGGAACTCCAGGTATGACTTTATCTTTCTCAGTAAAAACACTCCCAGAGTGTTTATTATATTTGTGATCTGTGAAGTGATGTGCTCCTAGAAAGCTTTCAAGCCTTGTCAATCTTTTTGTAACATCCTTCAGGGAAACCTGTCACGTTATACTGTTGTTTGTTTTTCTCTCTTGCGCGATCAGCATTTCCATGGGATTGCTGATTGTTCCCGGGGAGGTGCTGATCATGGCAATGATTTACTCGCCCGTTCCACCTGCTTCTCACTGATTGCACTCCCTACTTATTCCTTGTGTATTTCCTATTTCTTTGCCAGTTTATTCTTTGTTGTGAAGTGTCAACCATGCTCTCTTGTCTAGTTGGAGATTGCTTGTGTGTGTCTGGTGGTTGCCAAGAGGTGTGGTCACCTTCCTGTTTGCCATCACCATCGCCTTCACCTTTGCCTGTTTTGTTGCCCAGTTCCCTTGGAGGAGGATTCCTTGGTCTCTGCCCATGTGTCGGGTGACAATCTCACCTGGGTTTTGCTTCGTACCACACCAGCTTCAACGGACTCTCTTCGGATTGCTCCTGACTTCCACAATGCACGCACTCATCATACTAACACACCCATTCCTTAGCCTGCTGAGAATCTATTGCTTTTGACTCTTGCTTTTGAATTTTTTTTACAAAACTGTTGTTAATAAACTCATAAAATGTTTTCCCTCTGCGTTTGGGTCCCATTGTCTCCTCTCAAACCTCTCTCCTGTTCACTCAATAAAATGTAATATTGACATTAAATGTGCAAGAACTTACTTGATCTGGAGTTTTTAATGACAAGGGTCAAAGCCAGCAGTATATGTAATTGCTTGATTGCACATGAAATTTGTATATTTGATGGACACGTGTCCATTTTTGGAGTATTTTTTCTGATCTCTCAAAGTAAGTTAATAGAAAACCCAACATAAAGTAGGGGTTTCAATCGAAGGGGCAGAATAGCTACTGTACTTCTCAGTGAAGTAATTTTCAGATTTTTAATAGAATTCCTTTATAATTATCTTAAGATTAATTATCTTTTTATTGTGTGTAATTCTAAAGATACATAGAAGGACTTCTACAGGAATGGAAAACATCCCATGTAAATATGCTTAAATGTGACTTTGGGAAATGGGAAATCATTCGAGGGAAAATAATTTATGATAGCACTGTACATACTCTATATACTGAATTAATACAAAACACATTCAGGTGTGAAACACACAGGAGAAACAAAAGGTGTTTAATTATTTACATATTATATATACACCCTGACCATGTGAATCTAAACATGAAGTTAGAATGCACAAGTAGCAAAAGTGTAGTTAGAATTGCTGTGGTTTCCTTTAAATAACAATTTTAGATCTGATATTAACCCAAATGCTAAGTCAGTTCCTACTCAAGCAAGAAACAAAGCTAAAAAATAACCAACATGTTCACAGCTGAGGCTAAGGTGCCTTGACAACACCTGTGACTAAGGAAGATCTCACTTGACTGTCAGGGTGTGGGGTGATGGTGATCCGAAAGTTGTATCGCGGTGCCACTTTGTGGTCTGTTCTGTCTCGCAGTCTCCCCCTTGCACATTCTGGGCAGGGTGTCCCTACACACACATATTGTATAAGACACATTCCAGATCAGCTCTCAATGCAAGACATTACAACTAAGTCAAATGCATCACATGAGCATCCTGACTGGCTGCATCACCACCTGGTACGGCAATAGCACCGCCCACAACCGCAAAGACCTGCAAAGGGTGGTGCGAACTGCCAGAAACATCATCGGAGGTGAGCTTCCCTCCCTCCAGGATATATATAACAGACGGTGTGTGAATAAAGCTCAGAGGATTATCAAAGACTCCAGCCACCCGAGTCATGGTCTGCTCTCACTGCTGCCATCAGGCAGGCGGTATCGCAGCATCAGGACCCGCACCACCCGACTACATGACAGCTTCTTCCCCCAAGCAATAAGACTTTTGAACACATGATCTCTCACGATCTACAATCAGCACTGCACTTTATTAATCTTCATTCTGTCAAATATATTCTCGCTCCCAATTCAGTTAGTGTATATATATATATTTATACCCTTATCTAGTGTATGTGTATTCTACATTGTGTGTATTGTGTACATTTGATATGTAAATTGTTGTGTAAGTATGTGTACATTTGTTATGTAAATTGTGTTGTGTAAATATGTTGTTATTGTAAAGTGGTTTATGTCTCGTCACTGTCATTACTGCAATATTGCTCGGAACTGCACACAAGACTTTCACCTACTGTTGCACTCGTGTACACAGTAGTGTGACAATAAAGTGATTTGATTTGATTTGATGTCAAATTTCTCCTAACAGGTAGAATATAACAATAAACATAATTTTAACGTGTTAATGTATGTATGCATTTACAACATTGACTATGAAGGTAAGAAATGATAACCATAGAAATAAACATCATAAACAGAAATAGCTCATCCATATTTCTGTGAATATGAACAAATAATGCTAGATTTGGATACAGATTCATTAAGCTATACAATTTTAAGTTGGATATGCAAATGCAGGGTAAATAATTGTAACGATATGCAGAGATGAGATAGGGGACAATGGATCTAAATGCAGGCTTTTTTAATGGAGAAGATGAGGATGGTGCAATACACTCCTAGCACCCAAAGATGGATGTGGAAGGCAGGATGAAGCAGATGATGAGGAAGGATCCAAGGGTCAATTATGAGGCCAAGGAGGAATTGGGGGACGATCAGGTGGCCAGGGAGGAGTCTTCAGGGCAGGGATTGGGTCAGGAGACCTGGGAGGCAGACACAGAGCAGGGACTGGATTTCCACAAAAGGAGAATCAGGAGGTTGAGCGGGCAGAGCCGCTGGAAGAGCAGGTGTTTCAGGAGAGGATGGAGTCTCTGGAGTCGAAGCAGATGGAACCGTTGGAGGTGGAGTTTCTGGGGGTGAGAGCAGAGATGCGGGAGGCTCAATGAAGGCAGGGGCTATGAGAGGCATGAAGGGCGGAACTGGAGAACTTGGAGACCGGAGTGTAGTTGAAGGCTTGAAGGACCAAGGCAGTTCCGGAGGCTCAGAAGACCAAGGCAGAGCAGGGGGATCGGAAGACTGAGGCAGAGCCGGTGGGACTGAGGACCAAGGTGGAGCCGTAGTGATGGAGGTCCCCGGTGGAGCTGAAGGATCGGAGTACCAAGACGTAGCCAGAGGATCGGAGAGCCAAGGCAAAGCCAGGTGACCGACAGACAAAGGCAGAGCTGGAGGGACAAGGAACCCCAGTGAAGGCGATAGGCTGAAGGACCACGGTGGAGCCAAGGGATCGTTGGGCTGAGGTGATTTCGAGGGGATTTCAGGGCTCGGAGGCCTAGGTGGAGTCGGAGTGTCAAAAGTTCCTTTCGTCTGTGATGTCACAGGTGGCAATGGTCGAGCCGGTGAATTGGGAATAACCAGCTGATCAGGAGGAAGACGAGGAGCAGCTAATGTCCTGGGTGGGACCAGTGGAGGAGGATGGGCCATCGTGCTAGATAGAACCAGCGGAGGAGGAAGGGCACTCAGGGTGGGTACAAGGGCCAGAAGGAAGGAGCCATGGAATGCCATGGGCAGCGAACCCCTCCTCTCCTGGTGTACGGCAGCCATTCCTCCTTGTCCATGCGGCCAGCAGCGACTCCTCTGTCCCCTGGTTGATGGAATGCCCCTCCACATTCTGGCGGCTGGTAGCGAGCCTCTCCACCCCTGGCAGCAGCTCCACCATTCCAGGCGGTCAGCAGTGACTTCTCTGTGCCCCGGCAGAAGGCCACAGCTGCAACTTTGGGTGGACGGCAGTGACAAGGACTCAACAACAGCACATCCCTCCTCCTTCCCGGGTTTCGGCACCATGTAACAGGGGGGTTAAAATGGGAAAGTACGAGATGGGAACCGAACAAACCATTAAAATAATATTTATATAATAAATTAAAACTTTAACAAAAGACATAAACATAAACACATACATGGCAGCTGGGTGTGGGTCTCTTTCTCGAACTGCAGCATCCGGCTCGTCTTTATCCCTCTCCTTGGCAGATTATCCAAATTGGGGCCTGGTCATGCGCACTCACGGCCTGGCCTCACCCTCCTCCTTGTCAGAGTGTTATAGCTGCTATGCCGAATGGGAATAGAAACGGTTAATAAAGAGTTGTCATATGGCTTTCGAAGATTTTGGTTATAGCCCATAAATTAAATGGATTAATTTTTTGATCATTTTATGGTGCTTTTGTGGTATATTTTACAGCATAGTCTCGTAGAATGAACGTTACTATAACAACATTAATGCAAACTAACTTTTATGTGCTGAATTGTACGTTTCGTCACATTTTCCACATTTGCCCAACAACAACTGTGCGGTAAATACACTTTCACTCAAATCAAAGGTACAATGGGTGATTATGAGTTTATTAACACATTTATTTACACACACACACCGTTCTTGTCACGGTTCCGGCATATGTGTCGGCTTTAACTGTTGTTTGTTTTTCTCTCCCTCATGTCCCACAGGTGGAGCCAGCATGTGTGACCAACTATTCCATGGGAACGCTGATCGATCTAATGGAGATGCTGATCACGGTGATGAGTTACATGACCGCTGCCACAGCTTTCCTCTAATTGCACTCCCTTCTTATTCCGCATGTTTACCATCTTTATTGGCAATGTATTGTTTCCTGTTACTGTTGACATGTGTGCTGATTCCAGTGAAGTCTAATGGAAGAAAATTTTCACCTCGAATTGCATGATTAACTCGAACCCGTGGGTATTCCCCCTTCTCTTCCAGAAAAGGATAGGAGGAGGGGCTTCTATGACTTGGTTCATAGTAAAGTACAACCAATAGCTGGAATCAAGTAGACGCACATATTTTCAGAACTCAAGTAGACACACATATTTTCAGAACTTATCAGGTAGTCCAACTTCCTCGCTCACTTTCCTCCAAGCGATTTGAGTGGTGGTGGCGTAGTGGCTAGAGCACAGGGCTGCTAATCAGAAGGTCACTGGTTCGAAACCCACGGCCACCACCATTGTGCCATTGAGCAAGGCACTTAACTCCAGGTTGCTCCGGGGGGATTGTCCCTGTAATAAGGGCTCTGTAAGTAGCTTTGGATAAAAGCGTCTGATAAATGTAAATGTCTTTTTTTGTCTGGTCTCTGTACATGTATGACGTTGTGTCATACAATTCCGTGTGCCCACACACTGCTACAAAATTTTTTCATCCATTTTTCCACATTTCTTCTGCTAATATGTCCGTACGTCAGTGACATCCAGACAATCTCAATGCTGATAGGCTTTCGCGACAACACGTCATCCGAAATACGCAAATGAAGCAATTTTGCATGTTCGAGTCTCATCATTCGCTTAATTTGTGCCGCACGGCATATATTCGTATTTTTGCTTTGACTTTGTATGTAATCGCGCCGCACAAAACACTCGCTTCGCATTGTATGTTAACGCACCATAACTCTTCTCTCTTGCATAGTTGGAATGAGCTTGAGTATCTGTTGGTTGTCTATTGAGGTGTGGTCTGCTTGCATTCACTCTCACTAGTTGGTGCCCAAGACTGTGGAGAAGGATTCCTCGATTTCTGCCTGTGTCTCGGAAGATTCATCTGGGCTTTGCTTGCACCTCACCAGCTTCTACGGACTGTCTTCTGAGTGCTCCAGACTTTCACAACATACACATTCCCCATACGAACACACTCTTCACTAGCGCTTGGTGGCTTGCTGGTTCTTCGACTTCTTCAGCCATCTCAGGGTATGCTTTGACATGACTTTTGAGAACTTGTGAATAAATATTGTTAGAGTTTTATTTTAGGGAGTTACGTTAAATTACATATAAGGATTTGTAAAAAAGTGTATGTCTCTAAAGTTGGTCATATGTAAAATTATTAAAATTTTAGATGCTGACAATATGTCAAACTAATGCAAATGTATGTGTGCTAGAACATCACTTTACATAGGAATATTTACTGAATACACATGAGAACAGGTTGTGTATGCTTATATACCAGTGACGATTTCTCTGTGCCAGCAAAGCCTTCTCTGCTGGCCTAACATGCCAAATAAATAAATATTTTTCATCCTTTCCTTCTCAGTCACCCTTTTGCCTATGTATTTTTTATCTCTTTCCACACTTAATTAACCCTCTGGGGTCTGAGGATGTTTTAGGCCCTGGAGAAGTTTTGACATGCCTTGACATTTGTGTTTTTTTGCTTAAAAACATATTAATGGCTAATGTCTGATAACACTGTATTCAGCACAAACTGGGCTACAATAATTTGTGAGCATGTATGTACATGTTTGTATTTTTGAGAAAATAACTTTTATGCATGGTTTTTAAAAAAACTAAAATTTTAAGTCATTGAAATAAAGCCATATAATTAATACTAAACATCTGTCCACAAGATTTGTCCACTTTTGAGAACTGGATCTTGTAGTCTAGTGTGCCTGGAGTTTTTGCTACAAAATGATGTGAAAACCATCCTAATCACTCACTCATTCATACAAAACAATATAGTCATTTAACTTTTGTAAGACACTTTTAGTGTTAGAATGGTCATATGCAAGAAGGCATGAATCATCATGAATACTGATGCGATTCACACCTGAGGAGACAAAGACCCCTCCCCTGGGCCTATCAATGAGAAATGTGACAGAAAGAGAATGAATGTGAGGAGACTTAATGTTCGAAATCAAGTTTTAAGTTAAAAGAAGTAATCTGAATATACATTTTCTTTACATAAAGAATTTACTTAAAAATTTTAGACCGACACTACCGTTTAAAAGTTTTAGAAGAATTCTCTTCTGCTCACCAAGGCTGCATTTATTTTACCCAAAATACAGAAAAAATGTGTGAATTCTTTTTACAATTTAAAAGAACAGTTTTCTATTTGAATATATTGTAAAATGCAATTTGTGATCAAAGCTGAATTTTCAGAGTCATTACTGCTTTCTTCAGTGTCACATGATCCTTCAAAAATCATTATAATATGCTGATTTTCTAATATGGGCATATTTAAATTTAATGGGCATTTTACTAATTTACACCTGAATAGATATTTGCAAGCACAAGCTTTGTTGATGAAAATTAGGCAGAATAAACACTAGTTAAAATATCATCTAAACATTCATATTATTTTTATACCATATTGCATATCATATTTATATCATACAGGATACAATTTAAATGACTGCTTTAGCCGAAACAACATATAAATGTAACTAGACCTTGCTTATTAGGAGTCATATTTCAAATTTCAATACACTGAATCCTCGCTGGCAAGTCTGGAAACAGTCCCAATAGTAAAATATGTACATATTCCCCTTCTGTCACTCACTCGACATTGTGTCGAATGTAGTGACAGGGGTCTTTCTTGAGAGTCTCGCATACCTCTGAACTTGAGAAAAGGCCAATGAGAAATTGGCAGACAGAATTTGCATGTCTCGTCCCTGGACGTACGGGTATAAAGGGAAGCGGGAGTGTGTCTGTCAGTCAGGATTTTTTCTTCGGAGCCGAGCGGTTGTGCAGCAGCAAGCTGAGTCTCACTACTGTTCCACTCACCTCTACCAGAGCATTGCTGTTGGATCTATGGCACGTTACTAGCGGCTTTCTCCCTCACTGCACGCTGTGCAGTCCACGCCCCTGGGCGCTTCGACAGCACTTCTGTAAAAGAGTGTGTACCTCTAAAAGAGAAGTATCTTTCCTCTCTAAAAGAGAGTATTTTTATTCACAAAAGAGCAATACACAGCAGGCGTTGAACATCCTTTTCAGGACGTGTCTTTTTAAAGATGTCTTTCTTTTTCTGTGTAGTTCCTGGATGTGGCTGTTTTCCCTCCGCTCCTGACGGTCATAAGCGCTGCCTCGCGTGTCTGGGCTGCAATCACACGGAGGCATAATTTATGAATGGTTTATGTTCTCATTGCGAGAACATAGCCATGGCAACATTGCGATCGCGGCTTTCTCCCTTCAAAGGGAAAGTCACTTCTGCCACCCCCGCGCCTTCTTCCTACGGGATTAAGGCCGGCGATGATGGTGATCTGGGGAAAGCAACAGGCTCGGTTTCGCCAGGTATATCCCAGAGAGATTTCTCCCACTGACTTGGGGCAAGCACATCTTGATCCATTCAGACAGCACCGCGACGGTAGCGTACATAATTCGCCAAGGCGCGAAAGCGTGCGCTCTCGTCATATGTCACAACTCGCCCGCCATCTCCTCTTTTGGAATCAACAGTGACTCGGGTCACTGCACACCATTCATATCCCGGGCAACCTCAACATGACAACGGATGCGTTGTCACTACAGGTCTCGCTCAGCGGAGAGTGGAGTCTCCACCCCCAGGTGATCCAGCTGATTTGGGGCTGGTTCGGCATGGCACAGGTAGATCTCTTTGCCTCCCAAAACAATTCCCACTGCCCGTTGTGGAACCTCCACGTCTGGCCCCTGGATGGGATGTAGAAGATCTGAGTGACCTACCACCTGTGGTCGTAGACACGATCAACCAAGCTAGAGCTCCCTCTACCAGGCAGCTTTACACCCTTAAGTGACCTGCGTGAAGTTGGCCCCCCACTCAATGAAAAACTTTGGCAAAATAGTCTCAATCGTTTGTGCTTCGTTTGTGCTGGTTTGTGCTGAAAAATTTTGTTTGTGCTGCTTCGGTTTTTTAGATATTAAAATAATATTTATAGGTCATTCTGAGGTCAGTCAGCACCCACCCCCCCACATGCTCCAAATTCACCCCAAATAGTCTCGTTTGTTTGTGCTTCGTTTGTGCTGGTTTGTGCCGGTAAAAGTTTCGGTTGTGCTGCTTCGGTTTTTAAAATATTAGACATTGAATTATAGGCGATGAAGTCACCAGCCCCCCCATATGCTCTAAATTCACCCAAAATAAGCTCAAACGTTTGTGCTTCGTTTGTGCTGGTTTGTGCCGGTAAAAGTTTCATTTGTGCTGCTTCGGATTTTTAAATATTAGACATTTAATTATTTGCGATGACGTCACGCAGCCCCCCATATGCTCTAAATTCACCCAAAATAGTCTCAATTGTTTGTGCTGGTTTGTGCTGTAAATGTTTTAGTTTGTGCTGCTTCGGTTTTTTAAATATTAGACATTTCATTATTGGTGATGACGTCACGCAGCCCCCCCCACATGCTCTAAATTCACCCAAAATAGTCTCAATCGTTTGTGCTTAGTTTGTGCTGGTTTGAGTTGTCAATTTTTTTGTTTGTGTTGCTTCGGTTTTTTAGATATTAAAAGAATATTTATAGGTCATTCTGAGGTCAGTCAGCCCCCCCCCCCCACATGCTCCAAATTCACCCCAAATAGTCTCGTTTGTTTGTGCTTCGTTTGTGCTGGTTTGTGCCGGTAAAGGTTTCGGTTGTGCTGCTTCGGTTTTTAAATATTAGACATTTAATTATTGGCGATGACATCACGCAGCCCCCCACATGCTCTAAATTCACCCAAAATAGTCTCAATCATTTGTGCTGGTTTGTGCTGTACATTTTTTTGTTTGTGCTGCTTCGGTTTTTTAAATATTAGACGATTAATTATTGGCGATGTATAATTGACTCTATGCCTCACAGTACTGTAACTACCATTCCATGTTTAGCCTTTCCAGAAAAATTAGACGGAACTCCCACCAAGTGTAAGGGCTTCCTCAAGCAGTGTTCAATGCTCCTGAATCAACAACCCTCGTTCTATCCTACTGATGAAAGTAAAATCTCCCTGGTGTGCTCTCTGCTCACGGGAAGAGCACTTGATTGGGCAACAGCTGTCTTTGTCTTTTCGTACTCTCACGACACAAACCGCTTGGGTGGAGGATACATTGAAACTGCTGTTTCGACAAGGATTGAACACAGCCGTACAGTCAGAGCTGGCCTGCCGTGATGAAGGCAGAACCCTGGATCAATTCATTAACCTTGCCATTCGCATCGACATTCTCATTCGGTCCAGGAGATCAGACCGATTGTCCAAACCTCACAGTCCAATGCACCGATCCAGTGATGACGTTGAATCCATGCAAGTTGGTCATACTCATCTCTCCACAGAGGAGCGGGAACAACGCATCAATAATCATCTCTGTTTATATTGTGGCAAAGCAGGACATCTGAGAGCTAACTGCCCAACTCGACCCTTTCAAGCACACAGTCACGGGGTGAGTTTGTTAATTTCCACTACACAGACTACTGCTTGTTTTGAAGTACCCGTAAAATTAACCTGCCAATCAGATAACATCATCACTAAAGCTTTGTTGGATTCAGGGCAACAGGTAATTTTATCGATGAAGCTCTAGCCCAACAGCATAAGATTCCACTGATTCCATGTAAATCCAAGTGTTTCTCCTTTGGCAGTGGCAGCACTAGATGGGTGCCCCCTGGGAACCGGCCAGGTACTGTACACTACAACTTTTTAATTTACAAGTTGGGTCTTCACACAGAAATTACCCGTCTTTTCGTCATTCACTCTCCTCAACCCTCAGTCATCCTCGGTCTACCCTGGCTGCAAGACCATGATCCACAAATGTCCTGGCATGATAAACAGATCATACGATGGGGATCAAACTGCCCGACCAAGTGTCTAAAACCCACCTCCCCTATTCCTGTGAGAACCACCAAGGTAACTAAGGAGACTAACATAGCACCACATATACCTTCTGAATATGCAGACCAATCAGTAAAACCAATGCCTCACAACTACCGCCACATCGATCTAGTGATTGTGCCATTGATCTGTTACCTGATACCTCACCACCTAGAGGCAGAATCTTTCCCCTGTTGGAACCAGAGTTGAAAGCTATGAAGCAGTATATCGAAGAAGAACTAGCCAAAGGATTCATTCGTCCATCCACTTCACTGGCAGCAGCTGGCTTCTTCTTCGTGGGTAAGAAGGATGGGGGCCTTCGTCCTTGTATTGATTATCGTGGTCTGAATGATAACGGTCAAGTTCCGATATCCATTACCCCTGGTCCCCGCAGCTTTGGAACAGCTGAGATCTGCTAAAATTTACACCAAGCTTGACCTGCGCTGCGCTTACAACCTTATTCACATTTGAGAGGGGATGAGTGGAAAACAGCCTTTTCCAGCACCAGCGGGCACTATGAATATCTCGTTATGCCATTCGGCATGTCCAATAGCCCATCTGTGTTCCAGTCCATCATAAATGATGTATTCAGAGATATGTTAAATCAGTGCCTAATAATTTATATTGATGACATTTTGATTTACTCAGACACACTGCAGGTCCGGTCAGTTTTGAAACGACCCATGGAACACCAACTATATGCCAAAGCAGAGAAGTGTGAATTCCACCAAACAGCAGTCAACTTCCTCGGTTATATCATCAGTCCAGAAGGGGTGTCCATGTACAAGAGCAAGGTACGAGCTGTTCTAAACTGGCCTCAACCTGCTACTGTAAATGAACTCCAACGATTCTTAGGATTTGCTAATTTTTACCGAAGATTCATTAGAAAATTCAGCACTGTCGCCGCACCACTCACTGCCATGGTAAATGGTGGACACACCAAGCTTCTCAGGTCTACTGACGCCTTTCAAGCCTTCGATGAGTTAAAGAATCGCTTCACCTCGGCTCCCATTCTGCATCATCCTGACCCCAACACACCTTTCATGGTAGAAGTCGATGCATCTAACACCGGTATTGGCGCTATCCTCTCTCAACGCCAAGGTAATCCTCCTAAACTTTTCCCATGTGCTTACTACTTATGCAAACTTTCCTCTGCTGAACGGAATTATGATGTGGGCAATCGTGAACTGTTAGCCATGAAAGCAAAATTTGAAGAATGGCGACATTTGCAGGAGGGGGCCAGACACCCATTTTTGGTATTAACAGACCATCGCAACTTGGAATATCTACGCTCAGCCAAAAGACTAAATCCCAGACAGGCCAGATGGGCACTGTTCTTCACTCGATTCAACTTCTCAATTACTTATCTCCCTGGATCAAAGAATGTCAAGGCTGATTCGCTTTCCCGTCAATATGACTCCACCCCTCAGAATCTTGTTTCAGAACCCATAATTTCACCAGGACTGATTCTAGCTCCGGTCCAGTGGGACATCATGGCTGAAATCTCCCAGGCCCATGCACAAGATCCACCTCCACCTGAATGCCCGCCCAAATGAACATTTGCACCACCAAACCTACGAGAAAAGGTCATTCGTTGGGTACACTCCTCCACAAGCTCTGGCAATCCAGATATTACTTCCACAGTACGACTGTTAAGGAATCGATTCTGGTGGGAGATGTTACAGGCAGACACTAGTACTTTCGTGAATGCTTGTCACACCTGCGCCACAGCAAAAACTCCCAGACAACCTCCAGCAGGGCTGCTGCAACCTCTACCATTACCACAACGACCATGGTCCCACATTGTCATTGATTTTGTCACCGATCTACCAATCTCTCAGGGTCACACCACCATATTAACGGTCATAGTTCAGTTTTCTAAGGTATGTCGTCTAATACCCCTGGCTAAGCTCCCATCAGCCTTTGAAACCGCAGAACACCTCTTCCATTTTGTGTTCCGCTACTATGTTCTTCCTGAGGACATTGTCTCTGACCGGGGTCCTCAGTTTACCTCTAGGGTTTGGACAGCCTTCTTTCGATTACTGAATGTCAACATAAGTCTCACTTCAGTTTACCATCCTCAGTCTAATGGCCAGACAGAATGGCTAAATCAAGAACTCACAAAATTTCTGCGGATGTACTGTCAACAAAACCAAACTGACTGGAGCTGTTTCCTTCCTTGGGCCAAATATGCACAGAACTCGATCCTCAAACCCTCCACTAAATTAACACCCTTTCAGTGCGTTCTGGGGTACCAACCTCCTTTGTTTCCATGGTCTGGTGAACCGTCCTAAGTGCCTGCTGTGAACAGCTGGTTTCAGCATAGTCCATCTACAGCGGGCCATAAACAGGGTAAAGGAGCAAGCGGACCTCCATCGTCGTCCCAGTCCCAACTATACTCCAGGACAGTGGGAAAGGCTCTCAACCCGAGAACTTCGTCTTCGCTTACCCTGTAAGAAACAGTTCCAGGTATATGGGTCCCTTCAAAATTCAGAGACAGATTAATCCTGTGTCATATCGCCTCCAGTTACCGGCAAATTATCGTATTTCTTCCACTTTCCATGTCTCACTGTTGAAACCTGCCAGTGGTCCGAGAGTGGAGGAGGAAGGCGGTGACTATGGCACCCCTCCCATGATCGTGGATGGTGAAGAGGCATTTCTTGTGCAAGACCTGCTAGATTCCAGATGTCAGGTATGCCAGATCCAATATCTGGTAGATTGGGAGGGGTACGGTCCGGAGGAGAGGTCCTGGGTCAAAGCGGATGATATCCTCAAACCCAATCTCATTACTGAGTTTCACAGGGTCAATCCGTAGAAACCGGCCACTCGATCTCAAGGAAGACCCCGACGTCGGATATGCTCTCACGTCAGGAGTCTCTCTCACCTGAATATTAACATTGGACTACATTTCCCTATGCCCGCATACCTGGTCTGATTACCCCACAGCTGTTCCAAATCATCACACTATTTAAGCCCTGTCTGTTAATTCACTCATTGTGAAGTCTTGTTTGCCCCGGCTACATTTCTGAGTGTTTTGATTATTCCCTGAGTTGCCTCTTCTGTTTTTGGACCTTGCCTTGGATTACCACATTACGATCATTTGCTGCCTGTCTGTTTATAACTCTGCCTGGAATACTACTACTGCTGTTTTGCTGCCTGCCCCGAACCTCTGCCTGTTTACACTGTTTGTGCTCTGTCTCTGATGTTGTTAACTGCCCTGATTATTCGGCCTGTCTGTACTCTGAACTTACCTGTTTAAATAAACCGCGTATGGATCCCTCTCAACCTGAGTCCGCATTACAATATTAGACATTGAATTACAGGCGAATTATAAATGCTGATATTTATTGAATACAATACTGACAGAATAAAATAGATCACTTAATGATCACAAAAATCAAATATAGGTTAGTAGCAGTCTCGGTCATTCTGATTACTATACATTAGACTACTACATTATATATTTCTAAAATAGGTCTATCTTGTTTTGTGTGTAGTCAGTATGTTTTATGAGCAGTGAACATTTTATTTTGTAATTTAAATCTCTTGCCAAAATGTTGGATGAAGAAGTTTTAAATACAACAACAACTCCTTATCAACGTTTTTGTAGTCGCTATGGTGTTTATTAAAAACGTATTGGTGTTCAGACAGCAGCAGCTCAATATTCATCTGTTGTCTGTCGGACTCTTTTTCTGTCACTCAACTTTCGCTCAGCTCTGGGCATGAGAACAAAAGTGCAAATCTCCTCGAAGTGAACACACTTTTAGAGTCGAATTGTCAAGTTCTGTCAAGACTAATCATCACATCATTTGTTCAATAAACAAGTATCTTTACTTCATTTACAGGTGTTTCCTGATTGAATGTTTTATTTATTTACATGGAGTATCATCTGCTACACTGCACTGCCACCACTAGGGTCAAGCGACACTTCTGTTCAAGATGCTCTTGTGGAAATTAGTGTAGAGTTAGTAGAGAAAAAGTTGTCACTAAATTTAATTTCTGGCCAATGTAAGTACAATGTTTTAACACTGCCAGTTACAATAGTATTTGTTAAAGGGATACTTCACCTCTGGGAAGATGAATGTGTATTTAAAATTGGTCATTTATATAGTATAAATGTGAAATTATTTTTGAATTTGAAGCATTCTAGACTGAGAAAAGGCATAAAATGTATTTTTTACACATGTGGCTGAAAAACAACAACTCTCAGAATGCACTTGCTTTGCTACCCTTACGAGGCCACTCCCAAACCACGCCTACGGGTTATAGGCGGCAGTATCTGAAAATTTGATATAACTAGGCTTGCTTTGATACATCGTGACTCTATAAATCGTGTGTTAGTTGATAAATTGACTGACTACGCGGGAAGAACATTATGATAATTCCGGGTGTCCAAACTCTGTACATGACATCTTAGTAACAAAAAGAAAAACAAACAAAATACTCACTTTACACTAAGCCGTCCGTTTGTCCCTGCGGGCTTTGGCTGGCATTTCCAATTTAACTTCGGGATCCTAAAATAAGTTTCCAGGACTCCCCTGTCCATGTGTGGTACAAAACTTGCTCAGTTATACAGCTCAAGTTAGCGGTGCAGTTTCATCAGCGGATTCAGCGATCTCGTCCAGAAGAAAATGGCATCGCTGAAATTCGCGACAGCAATAGGACTCTCTATCTGTTTCCATAGGCGCACAGCAAGAGCACTGACACCACCAGTCCGCCCCAACTCGAGTCTGGCCGGGCTCTTCCTCCTGCCTGCCAAGCAGGTTTTGCTCCCCTGCTACAGCAGCTGCTCCGGCCGCCTCTTGTTCCTCCATCTCCCGCAACTGTTCATCACTGTATTGCGGCTCGTACAGGTAGCCGCGAGCATCAGATTCTCGCAACAGATCTTCGAAATCCCCTTCTGCCATTTCAACTTCAAAACTACCTTCCGCCATCGTGATTAGCCTACTTGTATACAAACTTTCTACACAGAGCAAGAGCCTGTTAGCTTAGCTTCTACAGAAAGATGGCTGACACTATCTTCACATTCTGTGAGTGAGATCGGTAATTCGAAAATACTACTGGTTTTCTACTGATACAAAGCTTAATGCTAAATCCTGAAGTAATCCTTTAACTTCAAGAATAATTGTACACCATTCAAGAGAGCTAAGATTGTCAATGTTTATTGAACAGAATACTCATTGCGAATACAAATACATGCTAAATACAGTTTTAGATGTGACCCATGTTAGTTTTTTTAATACATTGTGCATCTAGGGGTCAACATTATCATATTGGTCCTAATATAAGATACATTATCCTTAAATATTATTACTATATTATCCTTATATTCAGACCAATACAGTAATGAAAACTAGTTTATACTGAACATGACATTTTTTGAGTCAGGATTATATAAGCATCTGGACAGAGCTTAGTAAGCAGCTAGAAAACAAGATCACTGCAAAGCCTCTATACAATTTTGTTAAATTAAATAGACACAACATCTGGACTGCTTTACGGTTTACTCATGAAACAAATGGCAGTACTGATGACACTGATTTTGAGCCAGGGTCCCTTTCTCCCAGACCAAAATATTGCTGGACTTTTGATCTTGAAGTTCCATTTCAGAAATGTATTGAATTCATGCCTAAAACAGTTAAATACAACAAGTTCTCTAAAACACCAAAAAAGGAATACACAATTTTGAAGCCTGGAATCTGGACACGTGATAAATAATCACATATTTCAAGAAGTGAAATGCCACTGCACAATTGTCTTTAAAGAGCCAAGGTCTTTCCATCAGCCACAGAGAAATACATAGAAATCAGAGGCAAATGTAAGGAGTGTCGTGGCCACATTCACAGAAAATGTGACAGAGCGCCTGAAATGAACAGCCCAACAGTGCTCAAGTGTTTAATTAAAAACACTGATGACTCCCTGCACACTGACTGTTCCAAGCATGTGATGTCTGGTAACTTGCATGTGCAGATAGCCAAAGAACTGTGTGAGGGTAGAATAGAACCCCATGTTCCCCGTCTGTCGCTCACTTCGACGTTGTGTCGAAGAAGCGACACTAGGGGTCTCTTGAGCGCCTTTTGCATCTCTGATATATGAGAAAAGGCCAATGAGAAATTGGCAGACAGTACGCTTGTTGACTTCCGTCCGGGCTCGAAGCAACGGCGGCTCGCCTCACAGCCAGCCTGCATATCCTCTTGAGCCCCCTGAGCCGGATGAGCTTGCTGCTTCATTGGAGAGTGGTCCAGAGGACGCCTTCACGGGAACTCGTCCTCAGTCACTAACCCACCACCCGCCGGGTGTGCGGAGCAAGGTAAGTGTTTCAAGTCTTCTCTCAGCACCAGAGCCTCGGGACACACCCTTGCCTCCCAACGCCACATTACCTGCTCCGCTCTGCTGCGAAGACCGCCGGGTACATCAAAAATAACTGCCCCCTTAGTGCCCCTAGCTCAGAGTTTGGACACATGGCTTCCCAATCCGTCACGCTGGCTGGCCAGGACCATTCGACTCGGTTACGCAATTCAATTTACCAGCTCCCCCTTTCGGAAGGAAATTGCGACTCTCCTACTCAAGGACGTGATAGAGCCTGTCCCTCCAACCGAGATGAAGAAGGGTTTCTACAGCCCTTACTTCATCATACCCAAGAAAGGTGGCGGCTTACGACCAATCTTGGACTTGCGAGTTTTCAATAGGGCCTTGCACAAACTCCCGTTCAAAATGCTCACGCAAAAACACATTTGAACTTGCGTCCAGCACCTAGATTGGTTTGCAGCGGTAGACCTGAAGGACGCGTACTTCCACGTCTCAATATTGCCTCGACATTGACCCTTCCTACGGTTCGCGGTCGACGGCCAGGAGTATCAGTACAAGGTCCTCCCCTTCGGCAAGGTCGCAGAGGCAGCCCTTGCCCCACTTCGGGAAGCAGGCATCCGCATACTCAACTTCCTCGACGACTGGCTCATCCTGGCCCACTCCTGAGAGTTACTATGCACCCACAGGGAGCAGGTGCTCAGGCACCTCAGCCGTTTAGGGCTTCAGGTCAACTGGGAAAAGAGCAAGCTTACCCCGGTTCAGAGCATCTCTTTTCTCGGCATGGAGTTAGACTCAGTCTCAATGTCAGCGCGCCTCACCAACGAGCATGCGCAATCAGTGCTGAAATGCCTCGCCGCCATCAGGCCGGGCACAGCGGTCCTTTTAAAACTTTTCCAGAGGCTCCTGGGGCATATAGCATCCTCCACAGCAGTCGCATCGCTGGGGTTGATGCATATGAGACCGCTTCAGCACTGGCTCCAGACTCAAGTCCCGAGACGAGCATGGCACCACGGCACACACTGTGTGATCATCACCCCCGCCTGCCACCAAACTTTCAAATCCTGGACAGCCTTCTGCTTTCTGCAGACAAGAGTCCCCTTGCAGCAGGTGTCCTGAAGCATCCTGGTTACTACCGACGCCTCCCAAATGAGTTGGGGCGCCATGTGCAATGGGCACGCAGCCGCGGGCCATTGGAAAAGGGCCCCGCTGCGCTGGCACATCAACTGCCTTGAGTTGTTGGCTGTACTTTTTGCCCTGCGGAGGTTTCCCCCACTAATTCAGGGCAAACATCTTTTGATCCGATCAGACAGCACCACCATAAATTGCCAAGGCGGCGTACGCTCAAGCCACGTCACAACTCACCCGTCGTCTCCTCCTTTGGAGCCAGCAACGACTCAAGTCGCTGCGTGCCACTCACATCCCAAGCAACCTCAACGTGGTGGCGGATGCGCTATCACGACAATGCTTGCCCAGAGGAGAGTGGAGGCTTCACCCCCAGTCAGTCCAGCTGATTTGGGAATGGTTTGGCAAGGCTCAGGTAGACCTATTCGCCTCCCGAGAGACCTCCCACTGCCTGCTCTTGTACGTCTGAACGGAGGCTCCCCTCAGGACAGACGTGCTGGCACACAGCTGGCCCAAGGGGCTGTGCAAGTACGTATTCCCCCAGTGAGCCTTCTTGCACAGGTGCTTTACAAGGTCAGGGAGGACAAGGAACAAGTCACTCTAATGGCCCCCTACTGGCCCACTCGGACTTGGTTCTCGGATCTCGTACTCCTCGCAACAGCCCCTCCCTGGTGAATTCCCCTGAGGAAGGACCTTCTTTCTCAGGGATGGGGCACGCTCTGGCATCCACACCCAGACCTCTGGAATCTCCACCTCTGGCCCCTAGACGGGATGTGGAAGATCTAGCTGATCTACCACCTGCCGTCGTAGACACGATCAACCAAGCCAGAGCCCCTTCTACCAGGCAACTTTACGAACTGCAGTGGCGCTTGTTCGCGAATTGGTGTTCTTCCCGGCTGAAGACCCACAGAGGTGCGCAGTTATGTCAGTGCTCTCATTCCTGCAGGAGAGGTTGGAGGGGAGGCTGTCCCCCTCCACCTTGAAGGTGTATCGCGGGTGCTGTATCGTGGGTGCTATCGCGGCCCACCATGACACAGTAGACAGCAAGTCTTTGGGTAAGCACGACTTAATTATCAGGTTCCTAAGAGGCGCCCGGAGGTTAAATCCCTCCCGGCCAAGCCTGTTCCCCTCCTGGAATCTCTCAGTGGTCCTCTCGGGCCTTCAGAGACCCCCTTTCGAGCCGCTAGAATCAGTCAGACTCATGGCCCTCTCCCTAAAGACGGCCCTCCTGATCTTGCTCACCTCCATCAAGAGGGTCGGAGACCTGCAAGCGTTCTCTGTCAGCGACACTTGCCTGGAGTTCGGTCTGGCAGAGACTCATGTGATCCTAAGTCCGTGACCAGGCTACATGCCCAAAGTTCCTACCACCCCCTTCAGAGACCAGGTAGTGAACCTGCAAGTGCTGCCCCGGGAGGAGGCAGGCCCAGCCCCTTTGTTGCTGTGTCCGCTACATGCTTTGCGTATCTACTTGGACCGCATGCAGAGCTTTAGACGTTCTGAGCAGCTCTTTGTCTGCTTTGGCAGACAGCAGATAGGGAACGCTGTCTCCAAACAGAGGCTTTCCCACTGGGTAGTGGATGCCATTACATTAGCCTATCACACCCAGGCCATGCCCCCGCCCCTTGCAGGTCCGAGCACACTCGATAAGAAGTGTTGCATCCTCATGGGCACTGGCCAGGGGTACCTCCCTAGCAGACATATGCAGAGCAGCGGGTTAGGCAACAACCAATACCTTTGCACGATTTTACAATCTCAGGGTTGAGTTGGTTTCGTCCCGTGTTTTTTCAGGTCTGAGCCAGTAGAACTCGGTAATACTGAACAGCCAACCGAGTGTTCCACTTGCACTTAGCACTCGTCACCAAAGTGATCCAGTGCACTCTCTCACCCAGGTTAGCTACTAAGATCTTGTTTCCTGGATGTTCCTCCTCCCTAGCCTTCTGGCCTGCAAATTCAGTGGAGGAATTTGCAACCAGACCCATTACGAGCTTCAAGTGCTCTGTACTGGGGTAGGGCTCCACAGGCCTAATTCTTCCCCTGTCTGCAGTCCCGTGTCTCCCTTGGGAAGTCCCTCTGCCCCTGGTAACTGTGTTTGTAAATCTCCTCCCTCACCAGGTAGGACCTGCCACTGTGCTACTTCAGTTATAAATCAGTTAGTAAATTACAAATAAAGTAAATAAAAAAATAAATAAAAAGCCTTACTCTATCCTTCATGGAATTAAACCTCATAAAAAGAAATTACTTAAATCTTCAATCTCTCACCAGGGAAAAAAAACAAACCTAATTAAGGATATTCTTTGATTTTCTTCTTCACAGTATATACAGTACACCTTCTAGAGTAACACTACCATACACAAATTTACTGAAATACACAAATGAGGACAAATGAAGCATGCTGTAACAGCTTAACCAAATTCGTTTTGATTTCTTTTGAGTAATTCAACAAAACATGCAGTTTTTAAACTCAAAGCATTATATAGAGATTTTAGTTACGTTTACTGAATCTGACACTTCTTAGCTTGTGCTTTCTCCTTTCCTGCCTCTAGCATACAAGACATAGTGTTTTTTTCCTGACAAAACACTTTCTTTTACAGAGACTCCACATGCATGCAGAAACACAAGAGGACCATTCACTTAAAAGTGCTATTTGAACAAACATTCATGCTGTAATTTGGGAACAGTGTTTTCAAAAGTATATGTGTCATAGTAATGACAGAGGGATGTGGCACATTAAAAAGACTGCAACCCTTCAGGAGAAATGCATGAAGGCACGTGCCAATAGGATGCCCTCAGAGGAGATTTGGCACCTTGGTTTTCATCTGTGCTGTAATGGCAAAGTCTTATATTTTTGGAAATATATATTTTTTTATGATAGCACCATGCTCTATTACCAGTTGAGCTTCAGCAACTACTTTAAAAGGTTCTGATAGAAATATCACAATTCTCAAGACAATGTAGCAATTAGATAAATTTCAATATCCACATTTTTAACAGTTAGTTCTGTTCCTCTAATTTGATTAGAACACCTGTACACCTACTAATTCATGCAATTATATAATCAGCCAGTTTTGTGACAGCAGTGCAATGTATAAAATCATGCAGATATGGGTCAGGAGCTTCATTAATGTTCACATCAAACATCCGAATGGGGAAAAATGTGATCTCAGTGATTTCAACCGTGCCATGATTGTTGAAGCCAAAAATGCTGATTTGAATATTTCTGTAACAGCTGATCAATCTCTTTACTCAAAACCTTGCAAAAAACAAAAAACATCCAGTGAGCAGCAGTTCTGCGGACAGAAATGCCTTGTTGATGGTAGAGGTCAATGAAGAATGGCCAAACTGGTAGAAGCTGTCAGAAAGGCTGATCAATCTATGATTTCTGTATAAATGCAGTGAGTAGAATAGCATCTCAGAATGCACAACACATTGAAACTTGAGGCGAATGGTCTATAACAGTAAAAGACCACATCAGGTTCCACTTTTGTCAGCCAAGAACAGAAAGTTAAACAGTTCACTAAAACTGTAATGGTGTGGGGAATGTTTTCTTGGCACACTTTGAGCCTGTTAATGCCAAACAATAATCGTTTGGATGTCACAACCAATTTGAGAACTGTTGTGGCCATGTGCATCCCTTCATGTCCACAATTTACCCATCATCTAATGACTACTTCCAGCATCATAATGGACAAAGTCACAAATCAAAAGTCATCTCAAACTGGTTTCAAGAACATGACAATGAATTCACTGTTCTTCAGTGGCCTTCCCAGTCACAGGATCTGAATCCAATAGAATTGAGCGCAAGCGTTAGTTCAGTCAGGCCACAAGAGCTGACCTACTTCCTCCAATCACAGTAGTCTATCTATCAAAGACAGCCTTTATATATATATACAGGTGCTGGTCATATAATTAGAATATCATCAAAAAGTTGATTTATTTCAGCAATTCCATTCAAAAAGTGAAACTTGTATAATGTATACATTCATTCCACACAGACTGATATATTTCAAGTGATCATTCCTTTTAATTTTGATGATTATAACTGACAACTAATGAAAACCCCAAAATCAGTATCTCAGAAAATTAGAATATTGTGAAAAGGTTCAATATTGGAGACACCTGGTGCCACACTCTAATCAGCTAATTAATGCAAAACACCTGCAAAGGCCTTTAAATGGTCTCTCAGTCTAGTTCTGTAGGCTACACAATCATGGGGAAGACTGCTGACTTGACAGCTGTCCAAAAGACGACCATTGACATCTTGCACAAGGAGGGCAAGACACAAAAGGTCATTGCTAAAGAGGCTGGCTGTTCACAGAGCTCTGTGTCCAAGCACATTAATAGAGAGGCGAAGGGAAGAAAAAGATGTGGTAGAAAAAAGTGCACAAGCAATAGGGATAACCGCATCCTGGAGAGGATTGTGAAACAAAACCCATTCAAAAATGTGGGGGAGATTCACAAAGAGTGGACTGCAGCTGGAGTCAGTGCTTCAAGAACCACCATGCACAGACGTATGCAAGACATGGGTTTCAGCTGTCGCATTCCTTGTGTCAAGCCACTCTTGAACAAGACACAGCGTCAGAAGCGTCTCGCCTGGGCTAAATACAAAAAGGACTGGACTGCTGCTGAGTGGTCCAAAGTTATGTTCTCTGATGAAAGTAAATTTGGCATTTCCTTTGGAAATCAAGGTCCCAGAGTCTGGAGGAAGAGAGGAGAGGCACAGAATCCACGTTGCCTGAAGTCCAGAGTAAAGTTTCCACAGTCAGTGAAGGTTTGGGGTGCCATGTCATCTGCTGGTGTTGGTCCACTGTATTTTCTGAGGTCCAAGGTCAACGCAGCCGTCTACCAGGAAGTTTTAGAGCACTTCATGCTTCCTGCTGCTGACCAATTTTATGGAGATGTAGATTTCATTTTCCAACAGGACTTGGCACCTGCACACAGTGCCAAAGCTACCAATAACTGGTTTAAGGACCATAGTATCCCTGTTCTTAATTGGCCAGCAAACTTGCCTGACCTTAACCCTATAGAAAATCTATGGGGTATTGTGAAGAGGAAGATGCGATACGCCAGACCCAACAATGCAGAAGAGCTGAAGGCCACTATCAGAGCATCCTGGGCTCTTTATAACACCTGAGCAGTGCCACAGACTGATCGACTCCATGCCACGCCGCATTGCTGCAGTAATTCAGGCAAAAGGAGCCCCAACTAAGTATTGAGTGCTGTACATGCTCATACTTTTCATGTTCATACTTTTCAGTTGGCCAACATTTCTAAAAATCCTTTTTTTGTATTGGTCTTAAGTAATATTCTAATTTTCAGAGATACTGAATTTGGGATTTTCATTAGTTGTCAGTTTTAATCATCACAATTAAATGAAATAAACATTTGAAATAAATCAGTCTGTGTGTAATGAATTAATATAATATCCAAATTTCACTTTTTGAATGGAATTACTGAAATAAATAAACTTTTTGATGATATTCTAATTATATGACCAGCACCTGTATATATTCAACAAAGCATTTTGCCAACCTAGTCAAGCACCTGACAACAAACAAAGCTAGCAACACAGCTCAACATGGCATGCTCCCATTCAACACATTTAGATTGTATTACCTTCCTCCTTCATAATGGATAGCCCAGAGAACATCCAGGCCGCTTGCAACACCAACCATGATCAGCCATTCCTGTTTTACTGGAATTCAGGATTGCAATAGTCATTCATCTGTCACTGATTCATGGGCCGCAGAGGATGGTAGCCACAGTCAGAGGTAGCACATCCCCAGCAAATACTAATTTTCCATCTCCGGAAAGACCTAGCTGGTACATTCCATGCATCCACAGCTCTTCATAAGGATATTGCGCGCGATTTAACTAATATCATGATTGCAGTGTTGTGGGATGAATCAACAAGTCTGCATGCCCCTCAAATGCACGTTTCATGAGAAGTTCACCAGTCAACGTCAAAGACCTGTTCAAGCTCTATTAAAGCATACAACCGCTGTATTGCATCTATTGGTCATGAGTTTCGTTATTGTTGATGATTTAACGTCCAGCAAGAGTCAATAAGGATGCATTCCCCAGAGCCCCTTTATCCTTAAACGCGACCATCGATAATGCATCTTTTATCAGACAGTGGCAGAGGCACGTGGCAACAATGGTATTGTATATTCTACTGCAATTGTATTACGCTATCCACATTATTTTCAGCTAGCCAGGGCACCCCCATTATCATCTTGAATGTGGACCTCTCCGAGATAAGCCATTCCAGGTTTAGCGATAAAAGACATTCATTATGCTTCTTTATAGTTCAAGCATCAGTCCTGGGCATCGTCTGTCAAGACCCCAACTTACTCAAATAGCAAAGAGTAAAGCAGTGGTAAGTTCTCTTCAACCTTCTTACACCAACTGCATTTAATTTACCTAGGAAAAAACTTTTCTATCCGTCTTGTCAGAGAGTATTCTCTCTCCTAGCGGTGCATAGTAACAGTTGTGCAGATATTGCATTCAACGTGGCTTATGAATATTGCTTGGAAATAATTATTATAAGGCATCATCGGAATTTTGCAGGAACACATGAATGAGTCACATGGAGACAGAAAGACAGCATCGTCATGATCTCTGTAAAGAAGGAGATTTATTTCAGACCATACAACATACAACACATAGCAGCAATGAACGATTCACTGCTACTTTACATTTATGCTAACGTTAGGAAATATTCTGGCTTCTGCACATTATTCTGCTGTGCATCATGGGTTTTATGTGATAGTTTATAAGCTATTGAGGAACTCATCATATTCGCCAGATGCAGCCACTGCTTCACAAACAAGGTGTATAAAGCCATGGTATATCTAGCAAGTCAGTCCACTGTCAGATACCTTTGAAATGCTCAGGAGGCTATTTCCAGTCATACCTGTACAGCTCCTATCTACTTGAATGCAGAAAGCCTAAATCTCAAATATGGTTGGTAAAAAACTAAGATTAAAGAATATACTTTAAATCAGCAATTAAATCTGCCAATAACAGTATCATATATTGTGATTCTACCCATATTATGCAAAGCAATTTCCTGGTAGAATTTGCAGAAACATAGGCATTACTTCCATTGTCAAGTAAACAGCTGTTTTTGTGGTGTACGTCCATTCATTCTTTCATTGCGGTGTTGGGATTTTGAGGAGAGCATGTGTTATTTCATGAGGATATGCAGTATTTTGTGTCATCCTGCATGTTCAAATCAGACAGGAACGCTGAGGAGGAACTGTAAAGTTCTCATCCTGGGTATGTAATCACTTTTTCCAGTTTTTTTGATTGGACCGGTTATTAACTTCAAATCCGCACTTAAGCTTAAAATGTTTGGCAGGTAATTGGCTGGTAAGAGGTGGAGTTTTACTGCCATCCGGGACAAATCGGGACAGTGTTTTAAACCTCAAATGCAAAGTGGTTTTGACTACCTATGTAAGTGTTTTTTGTGATGCAATAACAAAATATTTTGGCACCCCATTTACATATATATTTGGTGCTGACCATTTACGATAGATAATCAGAAACGTGTCTTATTACCAGCTGTAAACAGGGTCTCAAATGACTGCAGCCAGAGCTAGGGAATGCCATAGAATGAATTCTCTCAGACGCTACAACCACTTCGTTTCTCCATTAAGACCCAGGAAAAGGTGGATATCTTATGCGCATTCTAGAGATTGACAGGTGATGTCCGCATCTAGAGGTGACTGGCTCTTTAACTGTAAGGCGGGACTTCCCATCTACATCAGTTAACCATTGGGCGCTCATAGCTGCTCATTTGAGCGTTCCAGTTATCCCCATTCATTTTAATAGAGTAACATATCTGCAAAATTATTCAGCGTGCATGGCTCATGAAAAGATATTACCATATCTTAAGGTGATTGGTTTACATGTAAAGAGGTACTCCTTTCAAATACGTGGACCACCATGTGCTAGAGCTCCTTTGTTGGGCTTTCCAATCCTCACTTTAATTTTCAAAGAAATGGCGCATTTCAGTTAAATTGTCTCTGGCAAGACTGCAGCTGCCATGTATATTCGATACACAATCTAAGTGGCTGGATTTTTTAAAACAACTGCAATTGACCTCGTATTTCCTACATCTTTGTCATTGTTGATTACAACAGAGCCTTCCTTTAGAGGAGCTAAGCTATAGCCTAAATAGCACAAGTGATGCTTCATTTACTGTCTTGCATGCCAGCTGAGGAATTGTTACCCGATGAATGATGAGCGGCAAGGTAAATATTCCTTTTAACAACTTATATCTTTACTGATTGAGATGCAGGTAATGTTGACCATTCCACTCGAAGATGTCCGTAGCTACATTTGACCATGGAAGATCTGGGATGTGGTGTAAGTGAAGAGGCACTTTTTGTTAATGGGGCTTCATACTGTTACAGACAGAGCACGACAGTACCTCCTTTTCAATGTCTTTGGTTAGAGAAGGCCAGAATACAATGCCTCATGCCCTGCATTTGGTTGCATCAAGGCCTGGGTGACCTTTGTGTATAATGACGATATAGTCGCTATGTAGTGATTCTGGAACAACTGTCCTCTGTCCCTTCATGAGTACACCTTTGTCAACTGTGAGTTCATGCCGGAAGGTAAAATAAAGGAAAAATTCAGTTCTGCTGGCAGCTTTGATTGGCTAGAGGGCCATCCTGACTTGATAATTCTGCAGAGGCATTGAAGGATATGATCCTGTGCTATGTGAGTTTGTAACTCTTTCAGTCTGGAAGACGATATGTGTTGAACTGACATAATTTCAAAGTCAGCTCTGTCATCGGTATGTTCATCTGGTGAGTCTCTAGGGAAACGTGACAATGTGTTGGCAAGAAACATATGTTTCCCTTTCTTGTATGTGATGGGGAAGTTGTATTTCTGCAATCTTAGCATCATGCGTTGCAGCCTTGCAGGAGCTGTGTGGATGGGCTTGTTAAGGATGGTTACCAGTGGCTGGTGTTCTATTTCGATGTGAATGTTTACCATACATGTAGTCATTTAATTTGTTGCACACAAATACCACATCCAGAAGTTCTTTTCTGATCTGTACATAGCACAATGTTTGCGTCAGAGTAAGCGAAATGTATGAAACAGGAGCGCCTTCTTGAAGACACGCAGCTCTGAGTCCGAACTGGGAAGCATCACAGGTGAGTGTGACAGGTTTCTGGACCTTATAGTATTTCAAGGTAGGTGGACTAGAAATCCTGTTCTTCAGATCTTCAAAACCATCTTGATGCTGTTTAAACCAGCACAACTTTGGCGGAATTTGCACTTTTGAGGGTTCAGTCTCAAGTTCACTTCATGAGCATGGTCCAACACTTTTCATTGATTTGCATCGTGTTCCTGCTCGCCATTATAACCAACAATGATATCATCGACAATGACTGCACACGGGTAGCCAGCAAAGATCTGTTCCTTAGCACGCTGAAAGATCTCGCTGGCCGAATTAATGACAAAGGGAATCCGAAGAAATCTGAATCTTCCAAATGGCATGCTGAACGTAGTCAGTAGGGAAGACTTGTGATCCAGTGAAATCTGCCAAAAGGAGCTTTTGGCATCTAGCACTGAGAATACTGTGGAGTTTGGCATCTGCTCCGCAACTTCTTCCACTGTGTGCATGGGGTGATGTGGACATTTTAGAAACTTGTTTAGGTCCCTAGGGTCAATACACAGAGTTATTCTTGTGAGTGGCCACCATAGATGACACCCAATTGATTGGCTCAGATACAGGAGTGATTATGCCTGTAGCAACCATTCTTTCCAACTCTGCTTTTACCTTGTGTTGCATTACTGCAGGAATTCTACATGCTGGACAGATGACAGGTTGAGCTTATATGTTGAGTTTCATGCAGTATGTTACGACAAGACTTCCTAATTAATCTCGGAAAAGATCTGCATATTCTGTGTTAATCTGCTGGGCAAAACTTGAGTTTTCTTTTAGACTGACCTGGTGCACTGCATTATCGAGAGAAATGAGGCCCATACAAAGACTGTCAGAAAGCCCGAGCAATGGCTTGTGTAGCAATGGTCATTTTTTTCCACTATGTACAAATGTAGAGAATAGGTCTGGTCATTCAGATGGCAAGATAACACAGTTGAACCAGCTGTCTGAATCTCCTCTCCACCATACGCAACAAGATTCACGTGGATTGACACCTGAAGGTTCTCATCTTGCTTTACCTTTGCAAATGTCTGCAGAGACATGATGTTGCATGAGGCTCCTGTGTCTATCTTTAGTTTGATAGGTTTTCCATTGGTTTGAACTGTGCAGGATATTCTTTGACAGTTTTGAGTCAAGTTTTGATGATTTAATGCAACTCCATATATAATGAATGAGTCTTCACTGCTACTTGAAGCATTGGCAACCTCTATTTGATTTAGAATCTTTTTTAGATTTTGTGTGTGATGAATTTCCATTATTTGCAGCATTTTTGGAAGTGGTTCCATTTGTTGCACCTGTGACATTGCTGGCCAAATGCAGGACATTTCTCCCATTTTGCCTCATGGTTGCTTCCACTATTGCTGCAATTATGAATTTGTTGTGGGGCTAAATTGTCTGACCTGTGTTTGGGAGTATGAAACAGTTTTCTTTTTACCATTTGTTGAACACTGTCCACATTTGCCAAGTTGTTCTTTGGTCCTGCTAGTGTTTTAGTGTGCTGATCTGTCAGTTCATGTATTTGGCATATTTCAATGGCTTTTGTCAGTATTAGCTCATTGTCATGCAACAGGAGTTTTCTCATTCCATCATTAAGTTTCCCACACATGATCGATCTCTCGACAAATCCTCTTGTAAATCTCCAAACCTGCAACTCTGTGCCTTGTGTCGTAGGTCACTTACATATGCCTCTATTGTCTCTCCTGGCTTTTAGTTTCTTTAATTAAATTTGTGTCTTTCCATTGTTATGTTTGTTTGTGGACTGTAAAGTTTGTGAAACATTTTAGACGTTCTGGGTCCTCGCATGGTTCAGCAGGAGTAATTATTCGTCAGTTATCTCCCTCACCCGTATACGCAGCTGGGGCATATATGAATGTTCTTTCACACAAATGGCTTCTGAGCCAGCCAGCTCGTGCAAGGCTCTTTCTCTGAGTGTGCAGCAGCAATGAATATGTCTAATTCCTGCTCAAACACACACCAATTTTCTGTGATATTGTCATCAAAAACAAGAGGATCAGGTATGTGGAACCCTTCAGCTATATTTTATTGTGTGATGAATGATGATGGCTTACTGTGTTGATGCTCGTTCTTTGCTGCTTTCATGATTCTGTGTAGACTACTTCTGACACCATGTTGAATGACGAGTGGCAAGGCAAAGATTCCTTTTAACAACTTACTGTATATCTTTACAGATTGAGATGCAGGAGTTCAACACACAAACATCAAACTTCTTCACCCGTTATGCTCACTTGCGCAGGCCTATAAGCAAGCTTTATGAGCTTAGTCTGCTTGGAATTAAAGCTACAGAGCACTATTATGTTCTACAATACCCAAGTCACTAATGGATAATATTCAAGATGTGTCTCAGATACCAGGCACTATATAATTTATAAGATTTGCATCACAAACTCCAGATCATCACGGCCACCAGGATGTCAGCCTACCGTGACGTCTACCTCATCAAACTATTTTAATTAATTAACGAATTGACTGCCTTCAGCTAATCTCAACTGTTCACACAACCATGCTCTGCATTAATTAGCGAGGAGCATGCTACTGTTAGAGAATGAAACTGTAGAAACTGAGCGATGTCAACCTATATCGGCACATTCCATGACTTGAGTTCTGAAAAATGATCAATGGACCCCATGACTATATAGTATGAAAGTTGCAACTAAAACAGTGCATCGCAAACTTCACTAATAACAGGCAGACCACTGTGGAAGTTGTGAAGATGATTCAGAAACGAGCAGATAAACATTCAACATATCAGTCTCGAACCACACTACAAAAAATGGAGTAAGTAAGTTACATGTGGAGTACGTACAAGAAAACTATGAAAAACAGCTGTTTCCTCTACAAGGGTCATGCTGCCCTCAACCCACATGCCAAAAAAGGGGAGGGGCAACCCTCTGCTGCTTGCAGGCACTTCACTTTCTGCCTTTTGTTACTCTCTCTCACAGTAGGAGCCATGTTTGAAGACCTTGATCTTCAGGAAGTCCTCTCACTACATGTCAAGTCAAGTCAAGTAATTTTTATTTGTATGGCGCCTTTAACAACACACATCGTTTCAAAGCAGCTTTACAGAAAATCTTGCATTAACAGTAAATGACACTGTAATATCAAGACAGTCTTAGAGTCATCATTGTGTAGTTTGATAGAATACGATTGTGAATTGTGTTTAAAAATAAGCAATTAAATAATAATTGTATTTAGAAATCCAGTGTGCCAAAGGCGACTGTGGCAAGGAACACAAATCTCCATAAGATATTGTTTAATGGAGAAAAGTAATAGAGCTTTCCTCTACTTCTTTTAACTGCAGAAGAAGTACGCCCAATACAATGGAACCATCCCACCAAGTAATGTATCTAACATACAATAAATTGTTTATTGCCAAAATGGTCGTGGCTGAAATCGTGTGAAAGCGTTCAGCATCAGCTGACACCCAGCTGACCTACTTCCTCCAATCACAGTAGTCTATATATATATATATATATATATATATATATATTCAACACATCATTCTTACCAGCCTAGCCAAGAACCAGACAACAACCCACCTCCTCCCCAGCTACCTTCCATATGCATTAGTCTCCATTGTTAATGATTTATAGCTTTAGCTGGCCTAGTTCTGTGTACTTTTCTGTTTGTTGCTTTATGTTCCATGTGACAGCTGTCATGACCAGATCTTCTAATCAGCCCAGATGCATCACCTTCCGAGATACCCTTCTTCAGATAAGAAGTCTCCTTTTCTTGGATAATTTGCCAAATGTTATGCTTTCCTTGGTGATGGTTCCTGTATGGGGGGGTTCTTGTAGAGCTTCCCTCTACTTCCTTTAACTGCTCCCATTCATGCTGAATGTGCAGCTGACAAATCTGCAGAAATTGCGTGATGCAACATGTCAACATGGACCGGAATCTCAAAGGATCCTTGCCAATAAGTACTAAGGATGTTTTGAAATCAAAGTGAGGCTCTACCCAGTATTAGTATGGTGTTCCTTATAAAGTGCTCAGGGAGTGTTCTGCATTCACAACTGTGCTGTTGTACTTAGTATTACAGAGGTATGATTACTTGTGTCCGAATCACAATTGTGCTAGTATTCAGTACAACAGGACTAAAGCCACACCTTAAATCATTGAACATTGGCAATACAAATGAATCAGTGTTTATGGCTTCTCTGTAAGCCATAATATATAGTCAATAGTGGCTCATGGCTACATATATGGGTGGGGCAGATATTAACATTATTCAACTCGTTCAACTCATTAGTCAAACACAGATGCACTTACACAATACACCACGTATTGTGTCAGTGCATCTGTGTTTGACTAATGAGTCCTTGCCTTATTGTCCTTATTCCACCACGAGGCGGCACCCTAAAAACATAATGTAGATTCTAATTTTCTAAATAAGAACGATTTGTCATAAAATTCTGATTTGTTGCACATCAAAATCTAAATAAAAATGTTATTTTATAATGTTAAGTGTTGTTGAACAACACCATGAAGGAGAGGGAGAGAAACAGAAGTATCTACATGCCATTCACACATTTACACAGTACTTAACAAAATTATTTATAATGATAATAAGGTTTTAAATCACAGTGGAATTGAAAACATATAGTTTCAAGAGCCAAGGTTTTTTGACATACAATTTGTCATCATGCAAAACATACAATGTCTTATTACCTACCCTTATCTTTTGATTGCCAAACTATTTTCTATGTCTGTCACAACGCTAGCGCGCACTAATACTAATGTAAACTTTGGTTTGGCACTACGTTTATGGGCAGATTTATTTCTGCCCCAATGGGTCTCAATGAGGGCTCGTTGCAGTACCATATTTGACCACATATTTCCATTGGGAAAACTGGGAGGCGCTGTGGAGTTCAGGAGGGCAGCAAACTTTCTGCCTCACATGCTGGAATATCTATATCAAACAAAGTGTGACGGAGTTTTCAGCTACTTACGACTTAAAATAGGATAATGATTATACTAGGCATGCTTACATGTAAGCAGCTTGAACACATTTACTGGGGAAAAAATTACATTATTAGCTGTTTATATTATGGATCTATGTTTTCAAGTGGATGAATATTTAGACAGGGCTCTGCCCTAACTGCCCATAAAGACCATCCGCGCCTGTCTATAGTCCAATAAAACATTAAGGTACCTCTAGGTTCTTTACCCTGCAGTTAATGCAATGAATGAACCCACTTAATTTGATATAAATAGCTATTATTTAAAGCTCACTGTAAGATTGAATAGTGCAGGTACAGGATCTGTGCCAGAGCTTAAGACATTTGGCTGGACAATAATATTTTGACAAAGTGCTACAAGATTCCCATGCAGTCTTTTTGTGTTTTGATGAACTCTTATTCTCACATCAATAATGCATTCTGATGCTGAGTAAAGATCTTACAGCCATTAAAATAAATGTTTCATAAAGTAGTTATTGTAATCTAAGCATTATGTCTAAAATCATGAAGTTGTTTTGATAGTATCTAGTGGCACTCGATGCTCAACAAGGAAACAAACAATTTGAATATATCTTCTTGGATATTGTCTGGTTATGATGCAATAGTATTCTCTACTCTTGCATGTATTTTTCAATTCACATGCTCATTTCATTTTTGAATACAGTTTACACCCCAGAGCATGCTGTATTTGTAATGTGAATGCAATCTAATTTTGAAAGTAGGCATTTGTTATAGCTCAGTATGTCTTTTAAAGACAACTTCACAAGAAGAATTTGAATATTTCATTAGAGAAACTATGCACTGTACAAAAAAAAAAAAAAAAAAAAAAAAAAAAAAGAAAAAAATAGAACAACTAAGCTGTAACTTAGCAACTGCTTCCAGGCTACATGATCAGAGGATTGTGTAGGATGTTGGTGAACTTAAAAATATTGTAAAAATGAAATAAATTCTGGTTTCTTATTGTTATCCCTTATTAATTTATGTTAACAAAAAATAAATGCTTTCATTTGTTTGTATAAACTGTACTCTTGCATTAAAAAAATCTACTGTTTGCTGACAGCAAAATGACTACCAAATATAAAGTATGACCAAAACACTCTCATCAAAAATAATAGCATATGTTGCCACTAGTGCATTTATTGTTACTCTGTAGAAGACCGAGATTATAGGCTAGTGCTTAAATACTGTAGTTCATAGCAAAGCAGTTGTTAATCTTTGGGGAAATTATTGTGTCAGTCAAACCCAGGGTTCCTTCAGTAATAAATATTTCATTTTTAAAGCATCTGTGTTAAGCTCTCTGTAGCCTAATTCAGCAGCACGCTCCAGCTTTCCGTAAGATTACATTAATTAAGGAACACATGGAGTGGTTTATGCTACAAGCAACATCCTAAATGGACACTTTGCAGCGGAAGATCCATCAGCAGTCAGAAGGTTAAGGCAGTTATACAGTATGTGAAGAAAATATTCCGGTGTAAGGCATGATGGCAGGCAGATGAAGACAACCTGTCACATAGCAACCTTTAATGCTTTTTGTAACTTCCTATGACAGTTGTTTTCAGTACAATTTGCTATAGGAAATCTATTCCACACTGTTTGCAGATTTTGTTCAGCTCTAAAATCTATGCATTTTTAAGGAAAAATAAATAAATAAAAGAATAATCTATAATTTTTATTTTCCTATAAAAGGGTTATAAAACAACAACAAGTATAAATAAAAATATGAATAGGTATGGTAATCTGAGAAGGGAGGAAATGAATTCTCTTATCCATGCCTATGAGAGAGAGCTATGAATTGAAGATGCACGTAGAATGACTGTGACGCCAGCATTTGATGCAAGACCGAAAGACGGTAGGCGGACCCTTCAGATGGGTCTGTTTCGGAATGGGATACTGACTGTCACTTCAATTCACCTTGGCAAGAGCAAACACACCCGATTAAAGCGTTAAAGTGAAGGTAAGTATTGAATAAAACGGACTATTTATGCAATTTCAGCGATAATAAATTAGCAAATATTACACTTGATATATGTATATCATATATGCATTTTAATAAACTATCCTATATGGCTACGTAAGCAATACATCTTCTTTAAAAGTAATAGGCTACATTTGTACACTCGATGACAACATAAAAATAGTCTTTAATGTAAAGTGATTTAATTGTATGGGACCCTTGTTTATCCGTGAAGGCAATGAAAACACACTGAACTCTAATTAAGGTAGATTGCTATGTGTCTGCGTGGTAACAAACCGATATATTTGTGCCATATATGCAGTGTTTATAAATTAGGAGCCAGCAATGCAGGGACCTGATGCAATTATGGGTTATATAACGTTAAAACAGTAACACATTAAAGCAATAAATAAATACTTGTAAAATAGACAAATAAAAACTCGTTGTAATCTCATACATTTATCAGATTTAATCTATAATCGTTCATTAACAATGAAGTTCATCTCTACTTCTTCTCAGAGCAAGATACGACACGTGAAGGCACGTTTGACAAGAGTTCATCAAAAATCCCAGCAGTGACGCCCAAATAATTCAAAGAGAACTAGAGATGTTTTACAAAAATACGATTAAATAAATGGCGCCTTTCATCAGTTTCCCCACAAGAACCTCATATCGTCAGGAATGCGGGGGAAAGCTGACTTCAGAACTGCAGCAACCTTATAGGATCAAGTGCGCTTGAAGCGGAAATCGAAGTGAGCTGTCCAAGGTCCTGAAAACGCGCCAAACCATGGGTATACAACACTTTCTGCTGCTTCTCATTTATTTGGATCCAATGAACGTGTTTTGTACTTTGACGGCCAAACGAGTCAAACCTGCGCCCAAACGGACTCAGAAGCAGAAAGAACTGAACACCACCACCGTCGTACCTTCAGCGTCCACGCAGCGGATCACGCAGGTCCGTCCATCGCACACCCACGAGACCTGCCTGGGTTACTACGACGTGAGCGGACAGTTCGATAAGGAGTTCGAGTGCAATAACACCGACCACCGCTACTGCTGCGGCTCGTGTTACTTGCGCTTCTGTTGCCAATTTAAAGGCAACCGGTTAGAGCAGAGAACATGCAAGAACTACCAAAAACCGGACTGGGTGAAAACTGTGCCCCCATCCCCTGTTCCAACAGGTGATACTTATGATCCGAGTATGGACCAAACGAACACCGCGGTGTACATTACCTGCGGTGTGATTGCTTTTATCATAGTCCTTGGGGTTTCAACAAAAGTCGCATATGACAAAGCAACCCAACCGCCTCAGGAAATGAACATTCACAGGTAAGCAACACAGTGAACATCTCACATTAGGCTACCCTACAGTTTCAATTGCAGTTGACTGAAAACAAGTACATTTTATAATCTCTGAATTGTTGAAAATATCTCAATGACCATATCGTGACAATTGCTCCTTGAAATATTTGAGCATTGATGTGATTGCTGGAGTTATACATGTACATCTGAAAGTGTAAAGCACTGATCCCATTGATTGATAACATTGCAATTGGATTGGATTGAAGTGCTCTCACCAGCTGCAGTATCTGCAGCTCTTTTGTTTCGCCAGTGGCCCATATGGAATATTAAATGTGGAAACTGTGGGTTGTGAATGTCAAAATCCCAAGCAGAGTTTTAATATGCACCCATCACACTAGTAGAGCGAACACTCTTCATTTTGGTGTTTAGATGAGAGAATATGCGGTTCATTACAGACACTTTAATTTTCCCCTTCATTTGATGTGCACAATAAGCACAGATTCATAACAGTGTCTGGACAAAGTATCACGCACTCCGGTTATGCAGGAGAAGATGATCTCTCTCTCAATGTTCAATGGCCATTTGGTTCATTACACTAGATGTGGCAGGGTTCAGAACGTTTTAATGGTGCACTGAGAAAACAGTTCTCTCAATCACCAGTTTGTGATTAAGATTTATTAGATGTTGCTCCCATTTATGATTTCATAAGAAATATTTTCTCACATCTGTGTTTTGAGAACCAAAAAGTTTATCTCCCTGCACATCCATATTACTCATAGAATAATATATAAACACCCATTTAGCGTACTCCTCCCTACAATTTGTCACTCCACCTCAATTCCTCTTTTTCTCTCCTTTGTAATGTCTGGCTGAGTTTCAGAAAGTACTTGAGCCTTCTATTACAGGCTGCAAACTGTCTGCCCTTTTCCATTTGCCATTCATACAGTAAATGAACATGTGAACGTGTGAAATACCATTTACGCACGATTCTTGCTCTGGTGGTGGAACTAACTGAAGGACTAAAACTGGGTGGCCTGTTTTATAGTCTACAAACATAGATTAAGACCAACAAGCAAACAAACAAATTGAAAATCCATGCAATACGGAAGTGTGCCATTTAATGTCAATTCAGGTATCGCAGTGTAACAAATGTAAAAAAATTATTTGATTTCTCTGTTAACAGTAAACATTAACATAGCTAACACAGTGACTCCAGGCTTTCATAACACACAGTTTGTTTGGAATTCTGCTCCCCAGTGCCACCTATATATACCAGGTGCAACACTCAGAATATTGAAATGTGGCTCAATTATGATTATTTGTATATTTGATTTTGCCAGAGGTAATCTGTTAGCCAAACTTAATTAGGTGTTGCATTGGTGTTGTTTCTTATTGTAAAGTTCTCACATTTTCTCCACAGAGCCCTAGCAGATATACTTAGACAACAAGGACCAATTCCTATATCACAGTATGACTGTGAAAACTTTGCGGCAATGAACAGCTCACCCAAAGACAACACGCCACAGCGAACGGGATCCAAAAACCACTACACCCCTGTTCACAGCTCAAAGTCAAATCATGGTAAGAGACCTGATATTATTTACCTGTGTTTTTGCAATATATTGATCTTGTAATATTATACTGTACTAAATAAATAAAATACAAGTAACTACATCGATACTGAAACTGAGAAAAATGTCTTCTGAGTAATTTAGTTTGAGTGTGGATTCTGTCTAGTGACTGCAAATTTCACACTCAATTTTCTCTGAATCTGAGCATAGTTAAGCCAAACCTGTCTGTCACAGGACAGAAAAAAGTCTTAGAGAACTGATTTCACTTATAACTCAGTTGACAAAATGTGTAGTTACTATGTGTTGCATTTGCACAGCAGTACACACTGAATAAAGAGAAAGCAGCTCTATTGAAAATACTAAATCAGTACACTTGAAATCAACTTAATACATATATGTTTGAGATGACATAATTATATAATGTAAAGTCCAAGTGATATTCGAACACAGTCATCAAAAAGCGATTTGCTCACATTGCAATTAAATGTTCAAAAGGATTCAGACTTCTGATAGATTGTGTTCACTAAACCTGATTTTTACTGCTTGCTCAAATAACTTATTTAAAATGAGTGTATGCAACACAATTCTTCTGCATTTTGGTCACAACTTAATTTCTATTATGTAGAATGCATCTATGTCCACTTAATCCAATAATGTTGGGACTATGTCAATAATATTTGTTGCATCAATATAATGCTGATGCTAGCCAGGGGATTTCTAGTTCCTGGCATCATTTGCATGGGACTGGATTAAGAGAGTAAATGTAAAAAATTAAGGGTTATTTTAATGTATTTCTACACAAAATGAAATAAGTAGGAGACTTGGTAGTGTTTCATGTTCTGTAATGTTGGGATTTAGAGGAGTTTCTGTCAAGTCAATTTTTTTTGGAGGTTACCATTTTGGAGAAGAGTGGAATAATAGTTAGGGCGAGGTTGGGTATGTTACTACTGAAAAATCAGTTTATTGCTTTTCTCATTAAAAATACTCAGGGATCATCATTATAATGACTGAATGGCAATCTGCAAACTATCAGCAGCACCATTCTTGTTATAAAGTACAAAACAATAGATATAAATGTATTGCAAATGTCTTAGTTGATAGTTAGCAACAAGCTGATAGGGATGGGCGATACCACTTATTTTCTTTTCGATCCGATACCAATTTTCAAGTCCAATATCATCTATACCAATACCTATACCGATACTTCTGTTAAATTATTTTTTTTGCGATTAATTTGGATAAATAAATAATTTAAATTAAAGTAATATTTTTAGTCATTATTCAAGTCAATATTATTATTATTTTGCTTAAACAGAAAATTATTAGACTTCTGTTATTTTTACCCTTTCACTACAGTAATACAGTATAGTTTAACCATGGTATTTAGTTAAACCATAGTTACCACACAATTTACCATGGTTACTACTAGAATATTTCTGTAGTAAATTAATGGTATAGTCACTTCATGTTAAATATGTATTTAAATTAATAGGTGTCATTATTTTTCCTTTTATTAGGCTACTATGAAAATTGTTAATACTTGATTATTATTCTAACTAATAAACTAATTCATAATATGCAATAAACTTTTAAGCATTAACATGAGTGTAGTAATGTTAACACTATCTTGTATTACCATATATAGCCTACATAAAAATTTACGTTTTTTTTTATTTATTTGTGTAATATTATGTGCTTTTCTGTGTAGAGTGAAATTGTTTTCCTACTTTAAAATTTAAAATAAAATACTTTAAAATAAAAATTAATTGATATCACAAGAAAAAGGCACCATGGACAGCGGTAAAGGGCAAAAAAATTAAAAAAGAGCATCAAAAACTATCAGGGGTGGCAAAAACATGCAGTATTGCATAAGTTACATTTAAATGTATATACATATATTTACGTTGAGCAGGGAAATAAATATGCAGTGCAAATTATAATTTCTCCCGGGATGCTTGTGTTTCAGTTGCTGGAAATTTTCCGCCCCTTACTGAAACGGAAAATATGATTGGTTGGCAAATATCCAATCATGTCTGAAATGAATGTTGTGATTGGTGGATCAGCTCAGCCGAACTGTCTGTCTTGTCAGTGCTCCCCAGTGCATCTCTGTGTGGTTTAGAGAGAACCTCTGTACATTTAAAAAATAACAATTATAATAATAAAACACAATTCACTCAACGGTGCTGCAGCATAGCGTTATTAGATTGAAAAAGTTCCGGGTCAAATGCTTGCTGTTCTGGCGGCCACACGTGTCATCAGTTATTTCATGTGGGCATACGCAAAATTCTAAAACAGATAGGATGGCATATTACATATATATGCCCCAGACTACACACCAGAAGCTGTTTCTCTGATTTTCTATCATTACCTCTACAAGGTACTGATCCCTCGTGTTTGAACGAGTCTTGTGACATCACAAGCACTTGTCTGCTTGTGTCTTTCAGCATTTTTGAATGTTAAGATGAGCGGACGAAGAAACAGTTCCCATCCTGCACAAGTTTTTGCTAATATAAATCACTTTGAAGCTTATGATTATTGTTCGTGATAACCAAATAATAATACCCCTAGTTAAAAAAAATAAATAAATAATTGAGAATCGCTATTTTTGTGTGAGGATCGATATTTTCAATACAACATCAGTATAGGAAGTATCAATATTTTTAGGATCGATCCGCCCATCCCTACAAGCTGCAAGGTTCAACAGTGTTATTTGAACAGATCAAATGTAAATTGTTTTAACTCAATTAATTTATGTTTTCGCTACACAAAGTATTTGAGTAGAGCCTACATTTTAATTTTAGATCAAAGAAACACATTTTCATTGTGTGGAACCAATGTCCACAATTTTTTTTTTTTCAGTGTATATCAGTCTTGATGGAAAAGACAAATCAAGGGTGTTACTTTCATTCATATGAACTGAACGGAATGAAATGTATGTCACTGCTATGATATTGTCTAATATAGAAATATATATCAGTAGGCTTCTCTCTGGGTCATATGTGTTGCACTGCAGGCCAAGTGCCAGACAACTGCCAGTCAGATGGCTTATATTTCATGCTGATATAATTGCAGCATGTATGTGAGACACGTGTTATTGCCTTGTCACGGTGTAATCCACCAGGTTAACGCTTGGTAATCATCTGACTTCTATATGCCATTTTTAAATGGGATTCAATTACAGTTGAGCCATTATAGATACGCCCCCCTTGCTGCTGGCCTTAAACTGAAGGCTGCACTGAATTTCATTATATTCAAGGTCAGGAGGGACTTGACAGTTCTCTTGAACGTTCTCATGACATATGATCAAATAAAATGGCTTTGGTTTTAATATAAGGGAGATAAATGCCACTCATTTGGCAACAACACCAAACCGAAGGTCCAAAATTTTAATTACGAGAGAGTTATATTTAACGCCTATATCTCTAGAAGATCTACAGATCTTTTATGTTGGAACACCTTATATATTGCCCCTTAAGTTGAATAGTTTACCCAAAAATTAACTTAAAAATAAAGCATATTACATATTTAGCAGACTGTCCAAGCTGTTCCATTTCTGGACACCATTCACTTTCGTTGTCAGTCTTTTCCATCCAACTATCCCTTTAAGTGCATTTGCATTATGACACTTTTTCTTCCATAGCTTCATTACAAAGTGGCCTTTTAGAGCAGCATGACATAAGAGAAGGCTCTTGACCTCTGACTTGGGATCAAGGACAATCTGGTAGCTGAGATCTCAAAATCCACTGAAACTCATTTGTCCAGAGAGGTTAAGATCCATGTCCACATTTCCATTTAGACTCTGTCAATAGCTCTTTCAGTCTTAATGAAGCCTGTTCATATTGTATTGTTTGTATTGTAGACTCAAAGATCTACACAGTCAATGGCTGATATGAGGTAGAGATTCTGAGCTTGGTGACTTTGTGTTGTCAACCATCACTGGGAATAACTACATCTCATTACCAGAGAGTGTAGCCAATATTTTCACCAGAGACCTCCGGTCCTGTCCTGGGTCAACAAAGAGGTACAGTGACAGCCTCTACAGAAGCGTGTTTAATTGGCATACAAATTGGAGTTCTGTGTACTGATAACATCTACTAAACCAACTCAAATGGAAAATGCATATTCACATGCCCTAATGCACAAGTTTCTTTGTTTTTCATCATGGAGGGAAGACATTGGTCTAGCATGCTATTTATGACATTATCTTTGGGAACTGTGCTTGTGGTTTTCACTGGCTAACTGTGAGCAATTTGTGGTGCTTTTATACTATGAAACCTGATTGGACTCGCTCTAATTACCAAATGATTCAGACTGCTGTGAAATGGCAGTCATAGGCTGTGTCCGAAACATAAGACAGCTGTTTGCTGCCCAGTCAGTCAATGACTTCACAGAATTTTTGTATGAATATACCCCTAAAGGAAACTGGTTTCATAAAGGCTTCCAAGACACAATCATAGCCAATGATCTAGAACAAATTAAAATGCATTTAAGACATAATCAAGAAAATATTTGAAGGAAAATTTCTCCCAAAAATGAAAATTTTGTCATAATTTACTCATCCTATGCGGACAACAAAAGGAGATGTTTTAATGAAAATCACAGACTATCTTTTCAATACAGTGGCAGTGGATAGTGCCTCACTTTAAAGCTTAAAAAGGAGCCTAAACAAGCCGACTGATCTCACAGTGAATTCAGAAGCAGTAGTTTGATGTTTCTTAAGCTAAACTTGGACTCTGCTGACCAAAATTCGAATCAGGGCCCCCTGTGGCCTAAGCGGGAAGTGTTTTTAAAGGGCACATGTGAGCGCCACTTTCTGGAGAAGGGTATAGCTGCAGGCATAGTTCCTAAAAGGGGCGTGAGCTCCAAATTGCAATTAAAGATATAGGGAGCCCCTAACCTTACCCTTTCCCTAACCTTAACCCTTTTGGAGTTGGCACAACACCCTTTTGGAGTAACCAAGGCTTTTTGTTAGTAACTCAGCATGAGGGGCCAACACCAGGTTACTGGAACATTGTAGAAGGACTTTGCATGTGAAACAAAGAAAGTTCTCATGTGAAAACGCGTGCCAGTGTGATCAAGCTTTTCTTATAGCATTCACGAACATTTCAACGGATTTCAAAATGACTTAATGAATAAATTATGTCAGAATTGTCCATTTCGGGTGATATATACCTTTAGTAACTAAATGAGTTCCCCGTCTGTCACTCACTTGATGTTGTGTCGATGATCTTGAGAAAAGGCCAATGAGAATTGGCGAGTGGAATTTGCATGCCACTCCCCCTGACATACGGTACAAAAGGAGTGACGCTGCAAATACACATCAGATATCTTCTTCGGAGCCAAGAGAGCAGTCACAGAGCTGAATTCCTCTGCCATCTCATTCATCTCTACAAGCTGTTGGTTTTAAGGCAGTTTCCAGTGGTTCTCCCCCTCACACACTATGTTGTGCTGAGCACACACCCCTGGGCACATCAGCAGCAGAAAAAGAGCTCACGGAGTGAATAAATTTGTTTATATATATATTTATATTTCCCTGTAAAACAGACCATATTCATGGGCAAGGAAGAGGCGAGAAACCGGCTTGACATATAAACTAAAGGTTTAATGTAAAACTCAAAAGACAAACACATAAGATAACGGACACGTCTGCGAGTGGCCTTTATCCCTATTGATGGCTTAATTAGCCTAATACGGGACCGGGCGTGCGTAATCACGCGCCAGTCCCGCCCTCCACCGTGCCACATATATATATTTATATTTCTCATATATATATATATATATATATATATATATATATATAAAAACACCAATAAAAGAGTATATTTCTCTAAAAGAGTGGCCCAAACGGTGAAGCGTATTTTTTAAGATGTCTTTCCGTTTGTGTGTATTTCCTGGTTGCGGTCGTTGTCTCTCCCAGTCTGATGGCCATGATCGCTGCCTCTCGTGTCTGGGTGCTACCCACGTGAAGTCAGCGTTTGTGGATGGTTCATACCCTCACTGCAAGGGCATGACCATGGCTACGTGCCCTCGTAAGAGCGCAAGTCACCCCAGCCGCTCCCCGACTCAGTCCTTCTACCTACGGGTATGAGGAAGGGGGGTGATATGGGAACCTCAGTGGGAGGGTATAACCCCATGGACCTCCCACTCCCTGTCACGCTCGCATGCTCCAACCAAGCGCTGGAGCGGGGCACCAGCGCCCAGCCATGGCACAACCCCGCCCCCGAGCCGACGATATCCGCGGGCCACGAGGACGGAATTCTTCCTCCCCTGTCGCAGGTTGTTCTGGGAGCAGTCACAAGGAGCCAGGTAAGTGCTTCGATGTCCCTAGACTCAGCACCCTTGGCTCTGGCCCGTTGCGAGGCCCCGCCTGCAATAGACGTCCAACGCTATAGTCCCCTTGGTCCCTCTCGCACAGAGCTTGGAGGCGTGGCTCACGCTCCCCAATCTGACGCGTTGGCTGATCAGGACCATCCAACTCGTCTATGTGATTCTGTTTGCCAGGTGCAAGCCCAGGTTCAATGGCGTGGCGGCCGATCCTCGACCTGCAAGTTCTGAACCGGGCTCTGCACAGACTCCTTTTCAAGATGCTCACGCAGAAACTCATTCTAGCGAGCGTCCGGCATCTGGATTGGTTCGCGGCAGTAGACCTGAAGGATTCGTTCTTTCATGTCTCAATCCTTCCTCGACACAGACCCTTTCTCTGGTTTGCCTTCGAGGGTCAGGCATCAGTACAAAGTCCTCCCTTTTGGCCTGTCCCTGTCCCCTCACGCCTTCATGAAGGTCACAGAGGCAGCCCTTACCCCACTGAGGGAAGCGGGCGTCTGCATCCTCAACTATCTCGATGACTGGGTAATCTTAGCTCACTCGCGAGACATGTTGTGTGCTCACAGGGACCTGGTGGTCAGGCACCTCAGCTGCTTGGGGTTTCGGGTCAACTGGGAAAAGAGCAAGCTCGTCCCGGTTCAGAGCATCTCTTTTCTCGGTATGGAGTTGGACTTGGTCTCAATGATGGCGCGCACAGTCAGTGCTGAGCTGTCTGCATACGTTCAGACGGAACACGCTGGTCCCACTGAAATCCTTTCAGAGGGTCCTGGGGCATATGTCATCCTCAGCGATGGTCACACCGCTTGGGTTGATGCATATGAGACAAATCCAGCACTGGCTACAGACCCGAGTCGAGAGACGAGCATGGCGCCACGGCACACACCACGTCCTTGTCACGCAGGCTTGTTGAGAGTTCCCCTTGGCCAGGTCTCCAGGCACGTCATGGTTACGACAGATGCCTCCCAATGGTGCTGGGGTGCCGTATGCAGCGGGCACTCAGTCGCTGGCTCTTGGTCTGGCCCGTGACTGTGTTGGCACATGAACTGCCTCGAGTTGCTGGCAGTACTACTTGTCCTGAGGAGGCTTTTGCCATTGACAAGAATGTTGCACAGCCGCGGCGGCATATATCAACTGCCAAGGCGGTCTGCGCTCTCGCCGCATGTCACAACTCGCCTGCCGTCTCCTCCTTTGGAGTCAGCACTGACTCAAGTCGCTGCGAGCCACTCACATCCCAGGCTACGTCAACAGCACAGTAGATGCGCTGTCGCGACAGGTTATATCAAGGGGAGAGTGGAGGCTCCACCCCCATGTGGTTCAGCTGATCATGGAGTCGATTCAGCCAAGCGCAGGTAGACCTGTTCGCTTCCCCGAAATCCTCCTATTGCCCACTATGGTACTCTCTGACCGATGCCCCCCTCAACCCAGATGCCTTGGCACACAGCTGGCCCCCGGGGCTTCGCAAGTATGCGTTTCCCCCAGTGAGCCTACTTACACAGATGTTGTGCAAAGTCAGGGAGGATGGGGAGCAGCTCCTCTTAGAGGCCCCTTATTGGCCCTCCCGGATTTGGTTCTCGGACCTCACGCTCCTCGCATCAGCCCCCCCCCGGCGAATTCCCTTGAGGAAGGACCTTCTTTCTCAGGGACAGGGCACAATCTATCAGTGCTTTCCTTTCTGCAGGAAAAGTGGGAGGGCCGGCTGTTCTCCTCCACCTTGAAGGTGTATGTAGCCACTATCGGCACAGGTTAAACCCCCCCAGGCTGCACCACATTCCCTCGTGGGACCTCTCCGTGGTCCTTTGGGGAGGTCCCTTCGAGCCCCTTTATTCAACAGAGCTAAAGACGCTCTCTCTGAAGACCGCCCTCCTGACGGCGCTCACCTCCATCAAGAGGGTAGGGGACATACAGGCGTTCTCTGTTAGTGAACTGTGCCTAGAGTTCGGTCTGGCTTACTCTCACATCCTCCTGAGACCCGACCGGGCTATGTGCCCAAGGTTACCACGACCCCTTTTAGGGATCAAGTGGTGAACCTGCAAGCGCTGCCCCAGGAGGAGGCAGACCCAGCCTTGGCGTCGCTGTGTCCGGTGCATGCGCTTTGCATCTACTTGGACCGCACGCAGAGCTTTAGAAGCTCCGAGCAGCTCTTTGTTTGCTTCGGCGGACAGCGGAAGGGAAGTGCTGTCTCCAAACAGAGGATCGCCCACTGGGTCACATCACAATGGCATACCACGCCCAGGACGTGCTGCCCCCTGCTGGCCTACAAGCCCATTCTACCAGGGGCGTTGCGGCTTCTTGGGCGTTGTCCCACGGCGCCTCTCTAGCAGACATATGTAGAGCCACGGGTTGGGCAACACCTAACACCTTTGGAAGGTTCTATAACCTTAGGGTTGAGCCAGTTTCATCCTGTGTGTTATCAGGTGACACAAATGGGTAAGTTTGGTTAAGCTGACCGGGTGTATCACTTGTGCATAATGCCTTTCCCCTCCCTCGAGGCGAAGACGTGCGCTCTTTCCCCAGTTGCATTCGCAGGAAGTGTGAACCCTGAACATTTATCCTCCCTAGCCTAGCGGCGCTGCACTGGCTACGAGGCACATAGATTTCTGCCCGTCTCAAACCGCCAGTCTGCATAACTCGGTTCAGCTCTTGTGGCGTTTTCCATTGGGACCCCTAGTGTCAACTCATCGATACAACGTCGAGTGAGTGACAGATGGGGAACGTCTCGGTTACTGATGTAACCTCCGTTCCCTGATGGTGGGAACGAGACATTGTGTCCCTCCGGCCACAACATTGAACCAACCGCTGAAAGAGCCGGGTCTTTGGCTCGGCTCCTCAGTGCGATACCTGATGTGTATTTGCAGCTTCACTCCTTTTGTACCCGTATGTCCGGGGGAGCGGCATGCAAATTCCACACGCCAATTCTCAGTGGCCTTTTCTCAAGATCAGAGATGTCTGGGCTCTACAGGAGCGAGCCCTAGTGTCAACTCATCAACACAACGTTTTGTTCCCTCCATCAGGGAACGGAGGTTACGTCAGTAACCAAGATGTATTTTCTCTTTAAAAATGGAATCATATGTTAAAAAAATAAATAGAATTACACATATTAATTAATTAACTCCTTCAAATGATACTCAAGATGACATATTTATTCTCTCCGTCAACCATCGAACCATAAGCAGTGAAGGATATATCTAAGCCTTATAAAAACAACAACCAAACGAAGAGCTCTTAATAGACAGGGTGTGTTGCAAACATTGGATTCAGACCTTATTGCCTTCCACCATATACTTCATACAACGTCAGCATTTTTCAGCTTTTGAAGATGGATGGATGGAGAGGCACTGCTGTGCATGATCTGCAGATTTATGGAGAAGAAAAAAATTTGTGAGTTTGCAAGAGAAACAAGGTGTACTATATATATATATCAACCATACAAACTCCAGAAAACATAAAAAAGCTAAATAAATATTCGTGTGACCACCTTTGCATACAAAACAGCACCAATTCTCAGAATTTTTCTTGGTTGTTGGCAGATAGGATGTTCCAAGCTTCTTGGAGAATTCCCCACAGTTCTTCTATCTATTTAGGCTGTCTCAATTGTTTCTGTCTCTTTATGTAATCTCAGACTGACTTGATGTTCAGCGGGGGGCTCTGTGGGGGCAGTGCCATCTCTTGCTTAGCGCCCTGTTCTTCTATTCTTATCTTTTCTGCTTACAAAAGTAATGTTTGGGAGTTAAACATTTATTTTTCCTATTGACATACTAAAGCTGAAAATATAAATAACCATCTTTTGCACAGTACTGTACATACATGTATATATATATTTACGTTTAGCAGGGAAATAAATTTACAGCGCAAGTTATGTTTACTCCATGGTTGCTTGTGCATCATCATTAGATGCTGGAAATGTCCCGCCCCTTACTGAAACAGAAAATATAATTGCAAATATCCAATCATGTCTGAAATGAACGTTCTGATTAGTGGATCAGATTAGTCAGACTTTCAGTCTTGCCTGTGCCATCAGTTGTGCTCCTGCCTCCCGCAGCTCCATGCGGTTTAGAGAGAATCTCTGTACACTCAAAAAAAAAAAAAAAAAAACTTCAATCAATGGTAGCTCTTTCTGTGTTCCCAGTGCAAAAACATCTTTCGATTTTAATGGAACAAGTATCGTTCCACCACAAACTGATTTTAGTTGAGGTACTAGTTCTACAATTGTGTGGAAAAACACCTATAGACTGGATATAAATGGTTTGATTATGTTGGTTTTGGGATGTACGCAAAATCTTTTCTACCTCAAGTTGCTAAAGAATGATTTGACATTAAGCAACGTGCTCTCATAAAACCAATTACTTGATTAGAAATGTAAAGAAACCCTCTCCCAAAAATGTTTTATGTGTTGCCGAAGAAGTTTAAGTACAGAGTGAATGTGTAAGCGTATGTGTGTATTTGTTCAAATATTGCTTTAAGAGATCAGTACTGCATCCATACAATTTGTCTAGGATATTAAACTAGGACATAATTAGTTTAATTAAGATGTGGAATGCCAGTGGGCAATTTCATAATGACACAGCTCTACACATTTTTTAACACATTGCCTCACATTTTATTGATTTAACAATTAATTTTAAAGTTAACCAGGCTTTAAAAAACTTAAGTCATGACTATGATTTCTCCTTGCAGTTTGAAAAGCCTTGGCTACATCAGAGACATCAGAGCCGACCGCACTTGGGTGTTTCTCCTCTAGCACACGTGTGTCAAAGCACAGCATCAGAAAGACTCTTGCTAATGGTCTTCGGCTATGAAGTGGTTTTCATTTAAACTGCATCTCAAATTCTCACTCTTATGGCAAAGTTGAACATGCTTTTTAGGATTTCATTAGGAGGCAGATATAACAGCCTGTTATATTCAGCTCTCCTGTAACAGCACATCATAATGAATTTTGTCTGGTCAACTGTGCACAAGATGCTTATGGCTTCTTGGGGTTTAGACTGAAAGAGGTTTATTGTCTGTTTTAGAGGCTGTATGTATTACATTCCGTTCCCCCTCCCTCCCTCACATTAATTTATTTAATTCAGAGGACTGTGTCAGATCGTGCTCTTTCATGTGTGCTGTGTTGATACGAGTTGGCCCTGTTTTTTTCCCTTTTTATCCAACTGTTCCTAGTGGTCCAAAGCAAAAAAATGCTTGAGGTTTGAACAATCCAGCTCTCAGTATGAGAAGCTGGCAGTCTGCAAAGCCTCTGTAAACAAGATGTTAACAAATGATCTTTTAATTTGTTAAATGCCTGTCAGTTCATTTTATTTATTTATAATTCTTTGAAAAGCACGAATTGTCATCCTTTAATAGTGACAGATGAATTACTTCCACAGACAAATTTGCCCAGTCATGACAAGACTATTATTGTTTAAGTGCTCAAGAATGTTTTGGTATCATAGCAACACACTCTCATAATGATACGTCATTATAGCAACTATTTACCACCAATATGTCACCCTTTGTTAATTGTTTGCACCCCCAAACAACGGCCACTGGTCGCTCTTATATTTTAAATGTCACTCTGATGCCGTAATCAACTTAAAACTTTGCCCAAGGCTAGATTTTAAAATTAAATAGATTGACTATTTACTCATTGCTATAACATTTAATTATTATTTTGATTAAATAAATATTAAATAGCACTATTAAATTATCATAAACGTGATCTTCTATTCATACACTGTGTTCTGGATCTTTCAGGTTGGCAAGCTATAGATGTAGGGGTGGTTAGGTGTTAGAAATATCTATATTATAGTGTCATTTAATTAAAATAATTGTGACTAGATTTGCCTGGCGGTTACAAATTTTATATTGTTTTATAAGTGGTTAGGTTTGGGAATCTAATATATCCATATTATAGTATAATGAAATTAAACTAAAATAATGAAAATAATAATAAATCATCTCGGGTTACATATATAACCCTTGTTCCTTGAAAAAAGCAGAACGAGCACTTTGGGAACATGTCTCAGTTGTGACCAGCTCTGAATATGTGTGCAACACGTCAATGAACATTGACTGGAATTTATAGCCTCTGACGGTGTAATCTTTGGACGCACCTGGTGGAGTGGCTATAAAATAGATGCGTCCCGGGGGCATCCCAGTGCGGCAGAAAAGCGCAGCATCTCCTTCCGCTTTTTTCAGGGAACAAGGGTTACATACGTAACCCGAGACGTTCCCTTTACAAAAAGCTTCACTTTGATGCTGCGCTGAAGAGCGCTTTGGGAAAGAGAATACCCACGCCGCCGCACTGTAGCTGTCCGGACCCCCTACGGTTGTGTAGTGTGCTTACAAGAGCGTAAGAGGGCTCAGACATGGGCTTGAGATGTCGACTCAAGGACATAAGAGCCCGGAGTGGCAAGCTGTAGAATCTAATGAATGTGTGCGGAGAGGACCAGCCTGCCGCATCACAAACATGCTGCAGAGGGACCCCTCTGGCCAAGGCTTGAGAGGAGGCGACCCCTCTGGTAGAGTGAGCCCTAATGCCTACATGCAAAGCTTGACTGCGTGCCTCGTAGGCCAGGGTAATAGCGTCCCTCACCCAATGCGACATAGTCTGCTTGGTGGCAGCTAGTGTGGTGAACATAGGTCTGAAGGGCACGGACTGGACAAAGTCCGTGAAGTCTTTCCTGCTCCGGCATGGAGAACGGCGGGGAGCAGAAGGCTTCAAGAGTGACTGGGTTTAAGGTCGAGAAAGGCACCTTAGGAAGGTAATCGGGATGACGATGCAAAATTGCTTTGGTCATTCCTGAGGCAAACTCTAAACAGGCTGGAAAACAGACAGAGCCTGTAGGTCCCGAATTATCTTTAGAGAGGTAATAGCCATAAGAAAAACCATCTTGAGAGTCAGAAGTCTGTCAGACGCTGACTCTAGAGGTTCAAAGGGGGTATCAACCAGACGGGTGAGTAGAGGATGTCTCCCCAAAGGCACCCCGTCCATCAGGGCATGGCAAGCCAAAATGGTGGCCACATAAACCCTGAGAGTGGTGGGGCATATGCCTGTTGACAGTTTTTCCTGCAGAAAGTCCAGAACTGAAGCAATCTGGCAGTTAACTGGATCAGCGTTATGTGTACTGCACCATTTTTCAAAGACACCCCATTTATTGGTGTAGATCCTTCTGGTAGAGGTAGCCCTAGCACTTAAAATGGTCTCTATAACCCTGTGTCCCTCAGTTGGTACTCTTCAGGGGCCAAACGTGAAGGTTCCACAGATTGGGCCGGGGATGAAATATTGTCCCCTGTGCCTGAGACAGAAGGTCCCCCTGTTCGGCCAGTGCGGCGCTATCAGTAAGAGGCAAGACCCTTGCTGGCGAACTCTGGCTAAGACTCCCGGGAGCAGAGAAACGGGGGGAAACGCATACAGGTGCATTCTGGGCCATGTATGCGCCATCGAGTCCAGACCCAGGGGGGCTGGGTGACTCAGAGAGAAGTAGAGGGGACATTGCGCTGTCTGAGAAGCGGTGAAGAGGTCCACATCTGCCCTGTAAAATCTCACCCAGATTTGCTCTACTACCTAGGGGTGGAGTTTCCTGGACAGTAAATCTGCTCCCACATTCAGGCATACAGGGATATAAACTGCCCTGAGTGACAGGAATTTGCCCTGGGCCGAAAGGAGAATCCGATGTGCCAGGGAATTCAGCTGGCGTGAATGTAGACCTCCTTGATGATTTATGTAGGAGACTGCTGTTGTGTTGTCCACCCGCACCAAGACACGGTAGCCTCTGGAGGAAGTATTTCAGGGCCAGAAATACAGCCATTAATTCGACACAGTTAATGTGACAATCGAGCTGATGACCCTCCCATTCCCCTTAAGCTGGATGACCACGTAAGACTGCTACCCAGCCTGTCAGGGAGGTGTCTGTCGTTAGCAGCCTGCGATGACAAGACCCACCTAGAGTGGGACCCAAGGTAAGAAACTGGGGTCTGAACCACATAGAAAGGGAACAAAGCCCGAGGCGCGTAACCCTTATTTGCCTTAGGGGACTGGCCCTTGGATGAAACCCTCAGTTTTAGCCACAGCTGGAACGGTCTCATGTGCAGAAGGTCCAAAGGGATCACCGTGGACACAGATGCCATGAGACCTAGTATTCTTTGATACTGATGAGCAGTGCAACCTTGACCTAGCCTGACTTTGCTCAGGGTGTTCTGAATGGAAATGATTCGAGCGCGAGACAAATGTGCCTGCATCGTGATCGAATTCCATATAACTCCCAGATAGGTAATTCCCTGGGTGGGAGAGAGAAAGATCTTTTGACGTTGAGTCTCAGACCCAGAGAAACCAGATGAGCTAAGACGATATCCCAGTGCTGAACTGCCAGTTCTTGGAACTGCGCTAGTATCAGCCAGTCTTCTATGTAATTCAGAATGCGGATTACCGTAGTCACAAAGGAGCCAGTGCTATATCCATGCATTTAGTGAATGTGCGGGGTAATAGGGCTAGGCCAAATGGAAGAACCCAATACTGGAAAGCTTTGTCCCCGAAAACAAACCTCAGGAACGTCCTGTGCGGTGGCAGAATTTCTATAAGAAAATATGCGTCCATGAGATCGATCGAGACCAGCCAAAATGTGATGTTGGGCTTGTGACACGACCGTCTTGATAGTTAGCATCTTGAACTTGAACACCCTGACTGAGCGGTTCAAGCCTCGAAGATCTAAGATCGGATGCAACCCCCCACCCTTCTTGGAGACCAGGAAGTATTTGCAGTAATAGCCTGACTCTTTCTCTGGAAGAGGAACACGTTCTATGGCCCCCTTTGACCAAGAGATTTTGCAGTTCTTTCCACAGTAGACATGCCTGCTCCAGTTTCACGGAAGTGGAGACCACGCCGTTGAAACGCAGAGGACAGCGAGAGTATTGAATTCTGTAGCCTCTTTCTACTGTTCTTAGGGCCCACATAGAAATACCGGGCAGAAGTTTCCACGCTGCCAGGTTTTCTGAAATGGGTACTAATTTTGACACTTCTTGTTGAGGGGATGTCGGGTGTTCTGCGTCCTGGAATAAGGCAGGAAGCAGTGGTACACCCAACTTTTTGTTGGAAGCCTCTGCCTCCCGAAACACCAGAGGCGGCGGGAAAGGAGAGGATTCGTGGGGGTACCGGGAGGGGCGAAGTGAATGATACACGAGCCCCGTCCCGAGGGGAGCTACCCCCACAGGGCTAGGCACAAGACCATCAGGGCTTTTTCCTTCTAGGAATTACTTCCCTGAGGTCCCTCTTTACGAGAGGGAGCACGATTCGCCACACCTAGTTTTTGAGCCTCCCGTCTAGGAGGACAGGGATGGGGGTGGGTGGACGACAGCCCCTCCCCCTGAGTGTGGCGAGGAAGAAATTGCCCAAAGGCTTCCTCGTGACTTTTTGCCTCCTGGAACCTGGTGATAGCTACATTCATAGTGTCACCAAATAAGCCAGAAGGAAAAACCAGGGCATTGAGAAGGAAAGTTTTGTCCTTGTCTCTGATGCCCGATAGGGTAAGCCACAAGTGTCTCTCCGCCTTCCCCACAAGCGTGGAGGTAGTCCTGCACAGCTTTGTGGGGAGAGTGGGTCTCTTTAGCGATGACGCCTAGCCAGGCGAGGGATAACCCGCAAGTGTCTCTTCTACCGGCTACATCACCGAATACTTCAACAGATTAGCCTAGTACGCCTGTAACACTGCCATAGTATGCAGGGCAGCACCAGCCTGACCTGCTGTCTGATAATCCTTCCCCCCAAGCGTGGAGATGGTCCTGCACAGCTTTGTGGGGAGAGTGGGTCATAGAAGAAAGGAAGGGCGTTCCCTTCCCCCTTTGTTTTATTTATTTCAATTTTATTCATTTATTTTGGCCACCAGACAGAAATCTGTCTTCTAGTTTGAAGCATGTGGGGGGGGGGGGGGGGGGGTCTCTTAATTCCACAGTCGCTTTATTATTATGCGCAGGATTTACAGAGGTTCACGTGTCCTCGTGAACCGCAGAGGCGCCGAGGCGCGCTTCAGGCTTACGAGGATCAGCTGGATCTGGGGAGAGAGAGAGCGAAAGGGACAAACCCGTCTCTCGCTCCACAGCCAGATCCATAGATGAAGTCTGGGCACTGACTCCCGGAAATAAGCAAGGTGAGCGTGAAGCATTTTTCCTGAAAGCAGATTGCAACGCTCGCACCCGCCCCACCCCAACGCGAGAGCATGCTCTTCCACCAAACAAACAAAACAAAACTGATGCTTGTCCCTCTCGGGCATAGAGCGGAGACAGGGGAACATGCAACATTTGCCTTGATTTTCAGTCATTTTTTTTTTTTTTAGAAGAAAGAGAAAGGAGAAAAGGTTCACTGTGCACTGCCTAACAGAATCTAACTCCTAACAGAGGAAAGAAAGTTTGACAGGGTCGTGATAGCACACAGCACAGAATGGCTCTGAAGACAAAAAAATCTGATGATGCACTGGTGACGCATCTATTTTATAGCCACTGCACCAGGTGCTTCCAATGATTACACCGGCAGAGGCTATAAATTCCGGTCAATGTTCATTGACGTGTTGCATACATATTCACAGCTGGTCACAACTGAGACGTGTACCCAAAGCGCTCTTCAGCGCAGCATCATAGTGAAGCTTTTTGTAATGGAAACATAATGGTTAAACAACTTTATTAATCTGAAGATTGCAGAGCCTATGACAGAATCCTCCAAACACATCCACACTTGACAATCACAGTTTTCCTTATTGTATTCACATTAAGACGATTGGGCAGACATATCAAACAGCTTTAGACTTTAGGATACATTACATCCAAGGCCATGAACAATGATTTGCTTATTTGTAATCAGTTGCGGGTGATATTAGGGGGAGGGACATTTTCATTCTAGGCTCTAGAGAGCATTTGATTGGACAAAAATCTATGTAGTGCAAGATGAGTCATCAATATTTTTGGTCTATTTTCCTGGAAGAGAAAGACTGTATATTTTAAATGCATACATATGCTAAAAGTTAATTTTGTAAACTTTCTGAAGCATTACATTGCTTCAATATCAATTGACATGGACTGAAAGCCACACAACTCTAATTTTAAACTCATGAACTCTTTAATAGCCCAGAAAGTCTTAAAACTTATCCCAGCATTTGAGTTTTATACCCAGATGGTGTTCAAGGTTATCATCCAACCTTTTTGACATCGCCGTATGCACACTGATAATTTACTGATAATTTGAACATCAAGAATAAATATCACACCTTTAGACACTGGCGGCATTTAATATTCACACAACAGTGAGCAGTGTGTGTTGTGTGGACAAGGCGACTTTACCAATATGAATTATGGAAAGTCATAAATCTTGAAATGCACTGTGAATTTTGCTTGTTACACTAATGACAGCTGTTTATCTGGGAACAAAGGTGCTACCGAAAGAGTGAAATTTTTCTGTTTGTCAAATGTAACGTTCTGGTGTCCATTTGCAGGTGGGCATTATTCAAAGGAGAGCACTCGAGGGGGTGGACATGACCTTCACAACTTCATATCTTCTGGATTTGTGACGCTCGGCCGAAGCAGTGCAAAAGGTAACATGATTTTATATCTCTGCTTATCGACACTGAAAACCATCTTCCATTACAAATTAGTGGCTGAAAAGAAGCAAGAATCAATGTAACATTTTATAACTCACCACGCTGTCGAGTAATTCACAGTGCAGCATGCTGGTCAGTCCAGCAAGGAATCCCATGAGGAATAGTTCACCTAAAATATGTAATTCTGTCATAATTTATTATTTCTTCCATGGAACTAAAAAAGAGACATTTTGAAGTATGTACTGGATGCTCTTTTTGATGTACTGGACCTTTCAAGCTTCATAAAGGACACTAAGGCACCATTTAAATATCAAAAAGTTATCCATACAACCCATGCACTAAATCCAAAGTCGTCTGAAGTCATATGATTGCTTTGTGTAAGGAACAGACCAGAATTTTAGTTGTTATTTACTAAAAATCTTGACATCTGCACTAGCTCACCTTAGCAAGTTCATGGGAATTGAGAATCAGAGAGAAGTTAAAGGTTTGTGAAGTCAAAAGAATGATTTGTTCACAAATTTGTTCAAAAATCGCTATGGTTCTCATGAACAAGTCAAGGAGAGTTAGGGTGGATATCAAGATTACCAGTGAATTACAACTTTTTACAATTTTATTCTGATCTTCATGCAAAGCTATCATATGTGTTCAAAACACTTGTATATAGCCTGCGATTTATGTGGAGCTCTTTGGTGATACTTTTATGGTGCTTTTGAGGTACTTTTTGAAGCAGTTGCCATTCATTATGATTGCATGGAAAATAGCTACCAGTACATTCTTCAAAATATATCATTTTACTGTATGTGCCACAGAAAAAAAGTAAAATGGGTTTGGAATGACATAAGGGTAAATTATGTCAGAATTTTTATTTTTGAGTGAATTTTTCCTAAAAGCATCTCAGATAAACCAAGCTCCCATTTCTCTTTTATTATTATACAATACAAGGCAACCCTCATTTAATTTAAAATTAAAAACCTCAGTTAAAGAGCCAGTAAACAAAACACACCTTTGGTATGTTTGAACAGTAATCTATTTGCACGTTGACATCTGTAGTCTAACATGACTAAGCTGTTGAAGAACATTCTATAAGCAAAACTTTGCTACTGCAGCGTGATTTTAACACGTATATAAAACATAAAGGCTACTTCATCTAATAGGTAAGTTGACTGATGTGGCAGTCTTCTTCCTCCCACACTCAGGGTCTCTCATTTACAAATCTTCCTCATGTGTCAATTCTCACTGGTGATGAAGCAATTAATATTCATCTGCTCTATGCTGACTCAAACTGCTAACAATGACTATACTCAATAAACTAAAAAAATTTGCTCACAAGAACCTCTGTCAATATTTAACATTTTATATTAAAAATTTTCTAACTATGCCTTTGGAACTTTTGACTCTTGGAAATTGGCAGTGGGATACTGTAGAAATTGTTGACTTTTTTAATTGATTGTTAATGTATGTTCCTCATTTGTAAGTCGCTTTGGATAAAAACATCTGCTAAATGTAAATGTGATGAGCATGCACATAGCTGTCATGTTATCAGAATAACAATGTTGAGTGTTGTTGCGTTAAAGACCCCATGAAATGGCTTGATGTGTGCAGTTTTCTGTCCAATGTCTACATGTTTCCCATTGAAACAGGAAGTCTGGCTATTGCTAGTTGGTAGCAGGTGGCATTAGGATGAGTTACATTTTAATTATAGATAGTATATGATTGGGAAAAAATCAGTGTATTGACTCGTCATCAGTATTTTTGATTGTTTTCCTAAAAGAGATAAAAGCATTTTTGTTATGCTGAGTTCCTCAGCAAATGCCAACCTTAAGTATAAACCAAAGGATTCACTCAAAAACACCTTAGGCCAGGGAAACCTATTGCAAATCAGGGCCAGGCAGGCTATTTTTGTTAGTGTCTCTTGAAATATGAACAGAAAGTGTATGGACACTGCTGCAGGGTGAATGCTTTTCAGACTGCTGCATTTGAACATGACAAAAACACCCGTCCTTTCTAAGAGGAGCTCTGCAAAAAGTACGGTTGTGTTTTTATGACAATTTTGTCTTGCTACATCTCATTTACTGGGATTTCTGAAAAAAAAAAAAAAAAAAAACTGAATAAATAAATAAATAAAATAAAAATAGGTCCTTTCTTAGGTCTCAAAAATGGCTTCCAATCTTTCCTGACAAAATAATTTATTTTGTTTTTAAGAGTACATGCATTTAGATGGCCTCAGCTAACAGACATGGACTAAAAGCCACAAAACCTCAATTTATATTTCATATAGGTTTTGTTTACTGCATTTACAATTGGCAAATGCTTTCAGCATCAAGTGAATTCAAGGTATATATTTTTACTAATATGTGTGATCCCTGGGAATTAAGCCTATGCTACTGGCATTTCTATCACCGTGCTCTACCAGTTAGTTGAGTTACAGTATATGAACATATATATTAGAAACATTTTCTGCTGGTAAATAACTGTCAATCACTGTCAGAAACTGTGTTGAGAAAGCTAATTTGTCACTTTAGTTAGAGCTACCATAAAAGCCCTTAAACTATTAGTTATTGGGCTAATTGCAAAATAATTTGCAATTTTTTTTTTTTTTGTCCTAAATTTGTAAAGATGTAATTCTGGTTCTGTTCATACTACCTCACTTTGAAAAGTCTTATTTCATCCCACTAGATGGCAGCAATCACTAGAAATATTTTTTTTTCTCTATAACATTCCAGCACAATATGCAGATCTGAAATGTAGATGAAGCTCTAATGCATTTTAGCCCTAACAGATGTGATTGTTCATAGACATTCAGTCTAATTTTCAGTTCAAGCACCACCCTGGTTGTTTCATTGAATATCTTAAACTCTGATCAGATTAAAAGCTCAGTCTAGGTGTCATTAGAAAGCTAGTCATTCATCATCAATAGTCAACTACATATTTTGTTCTGGACAGCTAAGATATATCATTGGATTATTCAACCAAGCAAGCTCAGAGAAAAGTAAAAAGGGCAAATTTTTAGGTTAAAGCACATATAACTTTTTGTCTACTTGGGTTTTACAGCTGCAATGATCAGCGCATTAAAGAGATGTTTGTATTTGTTCATATTCATAGACTTATTCCTGAGAATGAGCGTTTTCATTTGATATATGACTTGTCCATTTAGGTGCTATGTGAAAGACTTTTATTTTCATGTAAATATTTTGACCCCATTACCTTGCAACGTGAATATTTTGAGGCCTTATTTTGTTATTGTATGTTACATAAATCCAGATGTGATGGCTGTGTCTGAAAAGCTCTGATTCTAAGCTTTCAAATGATACCTCATAGTCCTGACTTGTGTAAACGAGAACTTTAACGTTTTAAACGTAAACATTTTTCACGATATAGGGCCCCCCCCTTTGGTCCTGCCACTGGGTCCATAGAGTTTAAGGGGTTAAAGTAGTGAAACTACAGTCAAGCTACTCTTTTGAAAATGTAATTAGCTATACCATATGCTACTAACAAAATGAAGCTATTTAAGGGGGGCAATATCTATACCTATCAGATGACATACACTGCCTGACCAAAAAAAAATGGCATACTCTAATATTTAATTGGACCGCCTTTAGCTTTGATTACGGCATGCATTCATTGTGGCATTGTTTTGATAACCTTATGCTATGTCACAACATTTATTTCCATCCAGAGTTGCATACATTTTTGGCCTAAATCTTGTATTGATGACAGTAGAGTTGAACCAATCCGTAACGTCTTCTCCGGCACATCCCAAAAACTTTCAATGGGGTTAAAGTCAGGACTCTGTGGTGGCCAATTCATATGTGAAAATTATTCCTCATGCTCTCCGAACCACTCTTTCACAATTTGAGTCGATGAATCTTGGCATTGTCATCCTGGAATATGCCCATGCCATCAGGGAAGAAAAAATCCATCTATCTTTGCAGGTTTTAATAATGTGTTGGACAGTTCTTTACCAATTGCACTGATTTCAGCAATCTCTTTATTTGCTTTTTGCTTGATGCAGGCCAATAATTTGCCCCTTCTGGAACATAGTAACCGTTTCCATGACCACGGGATATGTATTCTGACATGGTTGTTTAAGAAATGAGAAGCTACACACTGCATCAGTTAGGGTTAAAAGAATTGTTGCCAGCTGAAACATATTAATCACTGCAATAATGATCTAGTCATAGGCTCATAAGTATCTGCTTATTTCAATCCAAATTAAAGGATGTATTTTAGACTTATTTTTCTGGCACAAAAACAAAATGTTAGACTGTCAAACAAGTGTATAATTCTATGAAGAAAAAAATAGAATACAATAAACCATCTAATTTATATAACTAACTTCACTATTTAGCAAAAACAAACAAACAAACAAACAAATAGACCAGTGCTGTGCAGTGATTTGAATCAATTCCTATTTTCAAAAAACAGCATTGAGCATCGAACAAGTTTTGTAAGTAGATTTATTAAGTTTTTGTAGTTACTCCCTTACACTGGTTAGGATAGTAACTAAGGTAAGCCCTCACAAATGGCTGACTGTAAGCCTAAATGCAGAGGTGTAAAGTAACAAATAAATAAATACTATAAATAAATAATACTTAATAAATAAGTACTTTTACTTTTACTTGAGTTGATTAAAAATGAAGTATTCAACTTTGCTACAAATTTTTTCACCACAATTCTAAAAATAATATTTCAGATTTTTTTGGAAGAAAATTTGTAAGCGCTAAATTTGTTTATAAACTAAAACGTGCTGTGCACGGCACGACGGAAACCCGCAGGCACAGCAGCTCTAATAATCTGCCCCCAGTGTCCTCTCTTCTGTAGCTTCTCCAAGACTTTCACTACACAAGAACTGTAATACTGTGATTTTCTGCATATTTCATTTTATTCTGGAAAGGGGCCATTCATTCAGGTACAAGGGAACAATCTGAACATGTTTAACCACTGATCAAACTTCACTTGTTTTTAAGGCAAGCAATTTTTTTAATTGTGTCAAACATTAACACAATGTAGTTTGTATGCATGTAGCATACAATTGACTTAATAATAATATCTCAGTATGTTAAATAACCATAATGTTAATTAAGACTTTATTATTACAAATGTAATACAATAATACAGATACAGAACAACCACTTTTAGTTTTGAATCAATCATATGTCTCACTAAACACTGTGTGAAATTTTTATTTTTGCCTTGTTTTATTCAGTTGGCATGTGATGGAAGTTTGCTTAATTTAGAATGACATTTAGAATGGTACAAATGACTATTTCTATTCAAGTAAATGTTGTATTCTTAAAATGTTTTGTTTGTCCAAGAATCATCTTGCATTAATGCAGATCTTTTGTATTTAGAAGCTGATAATTTAAGACTTGTGAGGAGTCTGTTTCTCAAACTAGAGACTGTGATTTACTTGTCTTTTTGTTGTGCATCTGGACGGCCACTTCCCTCTCTATCCTGGTTAAAAATATATTTTTCAAAACAGTAATGCATGGAATAGCCTTCATCTCTTTAAAACAATAGACTTTAGGAGAAAATATGATTTCAGGTGAAATGTGTTTCTTTTTGCCTGTTTTTTAAACCAAAATTTAAAACAAAAAAAGTGTAAAGCAACTTGTAATGTTACTGTGGCAGGGTGGAGGGTGGGGCCGTGTTGTGATTATACACACCCGGTCCCTTATCAGGCTAACTAAGCCCCCGAGAGGGATAAAGGCCGATGGCAGACGGCGGTGCGACGAGAGAGAGATCGCTTACGGACATGTCCGTCATGTGTGTGTTTTGTCTTTTGTTTAATTTCATAATTAAAATATGATTTATATTGTCAAGCCGGTTCTCGCCTCCTCCTTTCCCTTTACCCCTTTTACAGTTACATCTTCTGTACAAAGCTAGGTGTAGTTGAACATAAACATTACTGAGTGCACCTTTAATTAATTAGTCTAATTTGGAGTCTTTTCCTCTGATTATTGCCATTTTACAGATACATGATTGCCTGTCAGCCTTGTGTATCATCTTCACCTGTGCTACCTTATGTTTCAGAGTAGTCTAGGCTAGTCCCTCATTTTCTAAAAAAAAAAAAGAAGCAAAAATGGAGGTTACAGTGAGACACTTACAATGGAAGTTAATGGCGCCAATTTTTGAAGGGTTTAAAGGCAGAAATATTAAACTTATACTTTTATAAACACTTCCATTCTTCTGTTAAAATCCATCTATTATTTGGGCTCAAAAGTTGTTTAAATACCGTTTTTTACAGGTTTAGGGTTTACGACATTACAACAGCATGGCAACTGGAGTTGTAAAATGATATATGACTTTACACAAAAAAGATTAGTAAGCAATCTTTTCAAACTAAAATCATGTTAACACACATATTGTTTATGTGTGGTTATACTTTTGAAGAATTGAGTATTTGAATGTTTATGGATTGGCCCCATTCACTTCCATTTTAAGCACCTCACTGAAACTCAGGATTTTGCATTATTCAGAAAAAGTCAAAATTATTTGGGATTACTTTGGGACAAGTCAAAATTATTTTTTGTGGTTATCAACATTAAGCCACATATACTGTCTATTGAGCTTAACTTGTATTGAACCCAGAAAATCCTTTAACACAAGTTATCAAGTATCCGCCTGGTGCATAATTACAAGATCGAGAGGCTATTATCTGTGTTCTTTAACTGCCATCAGGTCACTGAATAGCTCATAATGTGTGAGGAAGGGCAGCAGGTGGAGTTTCTGGGGCCCCGATAGAGTAAGATGCAGCACCCCTAGGGAGTTGGTGCCCTACGCAGACTGCGTAATATGTGTATAGGGAGTGTCTGTACTGAGTATTACTTTACCCATAATCAGAGCATTACCCAACAACATCACCCATAAAAATTCTAAATGCAAAATTCTTCTCTCTGAAATCCTAGACATAAACAATGCAGATCTTATTATTATTCATAAACCTGTGTAAAGGGGTAATACTCTTGCATCTGAATACATTTCTTTTCAATTGCAGATGAAGACCCAAAGACATTGTTAATTCACAAATTCCATTTTTGGAGAGGTTTGCACCAACTGCTCTGAGAGGGAGGAAAGGCAGCTATATGTGATTGGATTTCAAGTCTCTGACCTTTGGTTTTGCTCGGTTTGAATATAGAACGTTCCTCTAAGACATCCAGACAGTCTTTTCACATAAACTTGTTACTATGCCAGTCCTCTCTTTTCAATAAAGCCCTCATGAGTGAAAAAAGAAGGTCTGCTTCCATAGTTGCACACTGCTCCACGTTGGGAATTTCACCATTTGCCCTTGTGGGTTTTTCCATTTGTCCAGTTCTGTTCTCAAGATACAGTATATATCAAGGCTAGACTGTCACAGTTCATGCTAATGAAAATAAATCCCTGAATTGCACAGACTGGTTGAATTTGGAGAGCTTCCATCTGTTTTATGAGATCTGCTAGAATGTCTGTACTTCCATTTCCTATTTTCAGTCTCCGTGTGAGGTGGTGCATCACATTTTAGCCATCCATTAATGTTTAAGTAATCTTCAAGCTCAATACTTTTGCCTTGGTTCTGAAAAACAATCTCTTGAAATAGTCTGGATCATTTTAAAATGTTATTTTTGAGAACTCATTGGCATTTTCTCTCCTCATATGTTAAATGCATTTGATTTGCATATCTGTTTTGAGAAATCTTTATTTAGAAGAAATCTCTGACAGCATTCAAATGAGATGGAATTTTAAACAGTACATTTCAACATTTCCAAAATTCTGCCCAAAATTCAAACAGAGAATGACTGCTTTTGTCTTGTCGAAGACTAGTATGCACTTAATTACTTCACCAATACTTGATGAATTCTTATTGTTCTGATGTAAGGTTCAAAGTTATGGAATGATTTTATTTTATTACACTTTGCTTTGATTGACCTCACAGCATCACTGGCAGATGAAAGGATTGGAATTTAAGTGGTATATACATGTCTGAAAAGTAATTAACACTCAAATTCTTGTTCATATGAGCAATATCAAACAATTGATTGTAATTTATTATGTTATGGAAAGAATGTGCACCATTTGACTCCAGATCAAAACTGTCTATGACTCAGCATTACCCCTGAGTATGAGGTGCCATTTAGGCAGTAATTCAAATTTTACCACTCATTTACATGTAACCAGTCCTGCTCAACCCGATTGGGATTTGAACTGGCACAGGATGGGAGACGGGCGCTAACAAGGAGGCTAAAGACTACAGCGTCTAGCGTCAGTTGCTAGTGCACATCTTGAGGCCAGAGGAGTGAGGTTTACACCTTGCACAGCTACCTTCCAGCTGGCTTCCCATTAATGTAATAGATTTATAATTAATTATCAGCAATGTTCGCGTCTGTGCTTGAAAACTGATCGGAAGTGTGCAAACACCACTTTTAGCCAGAATGGCTGAACTTTATTATGAAATTAATCATGACTCGAGGCAAAAATACTATGGAGAGTCACAAAAATGCCCTAGATATTTAAAATGTTGATGCAAAAAAATGCTCCCATAGTGAATTTCTAAAGACATGCTATCTAGAATTTGATATATTCCATAATATTTTTTAATATTAGCTAAAGTGAACTATCAGCTCTGACTACTCTGAAAACATGGTAATACTTTAGATGAAAGCTCCTTTTGTTAAGTGTTTCTACAGGGGTTCATTAATAACTAATAAGTCATTTACAAATGCATAATACATATGCACATATAGGAACATGTATGAAAACTGCAACTTTCTTCCAATATTTGCCAAATAGTGAACATTTTAACTTACAGTGCGTATAAAAAGTCATCATACTGATCAAAAATCCTTATTATTTGTCACATTACACCCTGGACATTTTTAAAATTTCAATTTAAACTTTTCCAGCTGTATTTACAAATTATAACCTTTAACATCAAAGTGAAAATAATGTGTAAAAAAATTCTGAACAATTATTACAAATTAATTAGTAAATTAGTAAAATACCTTGTGTGAATAAGTGATCAGCCACCTGATGCCCCATTTCCATCTGGTATAAAGGTGCATTTCAGGTGATCAGATCATATGTGGTGAGCCCTAAATACAGGTCTAAACAGGGTCTAAAACGTTTTGTGATCAGGTCACAGAAGCCACATATGAATGTGGCCAAAAACACATGTGAGGTATAATCATCACATTTGAGGTGTAAACAGTAATCCACAAGTTACAGTTATGAGCGTGTTTAAAAGGAAATAACCGTCCAATCTGAAAATGTAAAAAAAAAACAATACAGATGACAAAAACAAACACCAGAAGCTCCATTAATACAGGTGATATGCTAAAATAATGGATAATTCTGTTTAACATTTTTTGTTTGTGCTTAGATTAAATTTCAATCTCATCTGTGAGAAACTATGCGCTGTTTTTTTTTTTTTTGCAGACTTTGTTGTGCTTTAATATCATGCAGTAACACACTGACATAGTGATTGTTGTCATCTTAAAATCCTCTCCAAATCCGAAAACAAGTGATCGTAGGAGATCCATTTAAATGAACAGATGCAAACAGCAATGTGTCTCACGTGACCACATGTGATTGAATCACCAGAGACAATGTCATAATGTAATAATCATAATCAGGTGGAAAAGGAATCTAAGAGAAACATTACAAATTAGCTCCGGTGCAACCAATTGCCTTTCAAATCACATACCTGGCTAATTGACCCTCACCTGACATCAGTTGTAGTGGTTTTTAGTACTTCAGAATAAAACTGGCTGTTCCATGAGCATTCCATTACTATTAGTGCTAGGTTATGAATTCAGGAATTCATAGTGGTTGAAAAGTGCTTTTAAAAGGGATCCGGGATAAAACTTTGGAAAGGCACAGGTTAGGAGAAGGGTACAAAAAGAATTCAGTAGATTCTATATCTCTAAGTACTGTTCAGAGCATTATTAAGAAGTGGAAAGCAAATTAAACCACCAAAACCTTGCCTAGATTGGGCGATCCCTCCAAACTGGATGAACTGCAAGGAGGATATTGATCAGGGAAGCTATCAAGAGGCCAAAGGCAACTTTCAAGGATTTACAAGCACAAATGGCTGAGATTGATTGGTATGTGCATGTGACAACCATCTCCCAAGTTTTAAACAAAGCTGGCCTGTATGGTAGGGTGGCAAGAAAGAAGCATCCTTTGAAAAATTGCCACACTAAGTCTCATTTGCACTTGGAAAAAACACTCAAAAATATATTTTAGCCTATTTTTAAGATGTATCCATTTCAATTGAATAACAAATTTCCATCTAATTGAATTGAATAGTCTTGAAGAAAATGTAATTAATAAAACGTGCATTTTGTAATATTCGTACATTTTATTTTGTTAAAGATTAGGCAGTTCAATTAGATGGAAATTTGTTATTCAGTTGAATTGGATACATCTTGAAAATAGGCAAAAATATTTTTTTGAGTGTAATGCCATGTTGCAAATTGTTTTATGGTCAGATAAGACTAAAATGTAACTTTTTGGACTGAACTCCAAGCAGTATATTTGGAAAAAAAACAAAAAACAAACACAGCACACCACACAGTGTTTCTCTTCAGCGGGGACTGGGCAATTGCTCAGGGTTGAAGGAAAAATGGATTTTGCCATGTACCAAATCTTCATCTCCATAACTGAAGATGGGTAGGTGGTTCACCTTTTAGCACAACAATGACCCTAAATATACTGCCAAAAAAAAAAATGCTGTGGCTTATGGATAGGAAGGTCACAGTCATTGGGTGACCAAGTCAAGGCCCTGAGTTAAATCCAATAGAAAACCTGTGGATAGACTTGAAGAGAGCAGTCCATTGCTGCTCACCCCGCAATTTGACTGAACTCGAACAATTCTGCAAGGAGGAATTGGTAAATATTCCCCAATGTAGGTGTCCGAAGCTTGTAGAGATATACCAAACAGGCTAATGGCTGTCATAAAAAAGGTTGCTCTACGAAGTACTAAATCCAGAGGTGTGATCACTTTTCAAACCCTGTTATTCTAGTTTTTCATATTTTATAGAATTTTAGAACTGTTGCATTTTTTTCATACTTGAATGTTTTAAGGCAAAAATGAATAAAGCTGGGAAAAATATTGTACAAAAAATATTTTGATTTCAGGCTGTAAGACAAAAAAAAAAGAAGTGACTATTCCATAGGGGTATTATGATTTTCTATAGGCAATTTAAGTGCTTAATACATGCATTTTTCATACTTATATTTCCCTAAAATGATTTGCGTCATATAATAGCAAAAATAGACTATTATTATGAGATTTAAAAGAGGGATTACAACATTTTTATACTGTTTGTGTTTATATTAATTACTGTAATGTTTTTTCTCAATTTTATTGTCACTCTGCCTGTTATTTTGATGTCAAAAGAATGATTTAAAAACACTTTTCAGGTTTTCATGCTCAATTAGATACTGTATAATAAAGCCTGATAACCTTTAAACTATAATGAACTTTAATGTACATAAGATTCTAACGTTGGCAACTCCTTAATAAAAGCTTCACAGGTGTTCACTTTACATTAAGGTACATTTGCAGAGCTTACCCTAATGTTGAGTAAGAGCTACTAAGCATTTACAATGTGAGGTAAAATTGGTCACTATTTGGCAGGTATTGCATAAAAGTCGCCATTAGTATGCATGTTGTTTTAACCTCATATCAATCATTTATAATGCACTTGTAAATCCCAATAATGAACCCCTTTATAAACCCTTAATAAAGGGAACATTAATGTAAAGTGTTAACAAAACATTCCCAGCAGCTCCAAAACTTTAAGAATTGATTACATTTAAATCAACGATGACATTGACGGTAGAGAGCTGTATAAACTACTGTATCAACGCATATTCTAGCTGAGAGTTTATTGTGTTAAAATGTCTTGTGCATTATCTTCAGCCACTTTTGTATTTGATATTGATTTGATTTTAAGGTAAACAGCCATATATGTTCACATTGAGACTTTCTTACATTTACAGTAATTATTTCAAATAAAGTAATTGAAAAAAATGGATGATATGTTGTGTTTACGGAAAAAGAAATTTTAAATTCCTTTTAAAGGAAGAAAATGGCCCTGAAAATAATTTACAGGGGGTAAATATTGCCCCTAACTAAAAATGCTTATTTCTGACATTGCTTGGAAAGTATGGTTATGCGAACAAGAGTAAACACTTTAACTGGAGAAAAAAATTAAGAAAAGAAAAAAGTTTGATCATCTCACATCTTAAAGGTGTGTCAGACTGCATTCTGAGCTGCTGACATATGTTAGATAAAGGTGAGACTAAGGTTAGTGATTAAGATCTGTGGGCAGGTGACCTGCTTGAGCTGTCAGAATCCTTACCAGCAAATTCATTAGTGTGACAACAAACAGGAAATGCCTCCCACTGTGTCCATAAACAGCAAAGTCTCTAAATGTCAGCTCAGCTCTGCTCCTCTGGTCCAGCTGTCTCCTTCAATATCCCCCTGTGTATTGCGGGTCCTGTCTCTTTTGGCTGAGGATTAATCATTTTGATTTTCATCCAGCTCTGTTTTGTTCTTTATAGTGGCTGTTTGAAGAGGTCATGCTCTTAAAGTTGCATTCAATTTATTTTTTCTCAATAAGAAGTTTTACCATTGTAGAAAAATAGGACTTTGTCAGTCAAATCATTAACCTAATGAAATCTGTTTTAGTGTACAATGGGTCACTTAATAGGGGCCGTCATGTTGAGATCACATGAACAGCGGATTATTACTCATTTTAAATCCTTATTGTTGAAAACCTTTGCTTAAGAAATATATTAATCATGGTTGACTGTGAATAGCACATTTTAAGAATGACACCAACAACTTTTGATATTGTGTTATGTTGCATCCATGCTGCTAGGTGTCAGAATAAAGTCCAAGATTAAACAAGATCCAACATTAATCAACATTATGTCACCAGTGCAATCGATTGAGTTTAACTTGCATTGAACCTGGAATATTCCTTAAATGAGTGCATATTTAAGACATGGGAGAGATGTTTTTATGTTGGAGTAAAGCTCCACCTAAAAGGGTCTTTATTTTTAGATTGGCTTGTGGATTTTTGGATTATTCTAATAGACAACAAACAGGAACAACAAATGCTGATGTGCTGGTGAAGTTGGCGGTGAAGTGAAGCTAACATGTCTCACAGGGAAATTAGATAAATGTCCCCATTAAAAATCATGTATTCAGTAAGAGTCATTGGACAATAGGAGGAGGGTTAATATCACTAGATATTAAAATCGGCAAAAAAATAAAATAAAAATAACAAATCAGTTATTGAAAAATCTGGACATTCGAGCAAAAATTTTTCTTTTATATGCTAAAAGACTTTCATGATAGTTGATAGGTCTTTCAAGGCATTTGAAAGTAAATTATTAACTTTGAATGAATGTCTCCATTGACTCCATTTTTATGCACGCACAATGAGAACATTATTATATCCCTCATTAGCGCATGTCAATCCATCCTTTCACACTGATATAAAATACTCATACATATATATTTGAATAATGCCATAGATGTGTTTGATTACACAATTGTCATTAAGCGTTTCTTATTATTACTTTTAGTACAACCAGTATTCAGGCAATTTTGACACTTTTAGTTTCAACTACATTGCAAAAAGAAAAAAAGGAAATGTCCTCATCTGTTATCCTTTCCAAATCATTTATGCTCTTAGGCTATTTTTCTGACCCCTTTGTTTATGTGTACTTCAGCAAAAACAAACACCCTTTGTTCTAGCCAATGAGCTGAAAGTGAAGGAAGAGTAATGGATGACAAAGGAATAGGGAAATCTTTGGTGTTAGGTTGGGTAGGCTACTCACTTATATACAAAATCAATCAGGGCGCATTCCCCAATGGCAAAGGCAACTTTTTTTTATTAGAGCTCATTACTGTAAGTGCTGATTTTTTATGCATCACTTTGAATGCAAAGAGTTTTTCATGCAAATGCTCTCCTCTTAGATTTGTTATTTATTATCTTTGAGGAATCTGTACGTCATGGGGGAGCAAAAAATGATTTTTTTTTTTTTTAAATCAGCATGTTGGAGTTGATACGAAGCAACTTAGCATATCGTTGGACTTGAGCAAGATATTTTTAAATGCCAGATTTTTCACACATAAAGGAAATTAATTTGTCACTCTGTGCCATACTGATTAATGTCTCCATTTTATTAGGAGCTTCTTTGTATTCCGTTAATAGCATATAATGAAGCTGTTTGATTATATAGCCCTATGGCTAAATTGGTTCATTCTTGCTAGAGTATATAGTCCAAATAAAGGATGTTAGAAATGCAGAGAGTGCTATAATTTTATATTTTTCAATGGATAAAAAGAATAAAGTTGATTGGTTAATACAGTGTTCCAGTTGTGCTAAAATGCACAATATAGCTACAGCTATGACCAATTTTTGGTGTATCCGAATTGCAAAGTATATAATTACTGTAATATATTTACATTAAATGAATTAGTTATGCACATAACATTTTAGATCATTATAATCAGATTACAGTTACTCTCAGTTATGTTAATTATTTATAAGTAAATTACTTGGTTTAAACATATTCTAAAAAAAATATTATTTACATTTAAAACATAAGATATAATCATCAATCATCAATGTAATCAATTTATGTTTGTTTGCGATTCTGTGACATCTGAAGGGTGTGCGCCCCTTATTGAGTCATTGTAATGGAGAAAGTGATGTAGAGTGTATGACTTGCATCATTCATGTCAAGTCAATGAGCAAAAAGGAAATATAGACATTATTATGAATTTGCTGAGCGGAAAGATAAATAGTCATGTGAAAAGTGTTTTAAAAATTAACTTAAAGGTAAAGTGATTAATAATGTGATTATTTTTTCAAATAAATAGTCAATAAAGTAATCTGATTACATTTTTAGGGAAACAATCATTTCCCTAAACAGTCATTTGTAGTGGATTACTTTTTTGGGAAATTTACCCAAAACTGGCTATAACGCAGAACACCTGTTCTACTAGCCACTGCACCCATGGAACAATTTTCTGTTATCCCTTAAATGCCATATATATATTATTATTATTTTTTTATTTATTTATATTTATTTATTTATTTATTTATTGTATTTCGTAAATGTAGTAACATTGTCCTAAATCTCTGATGCAAAAACTACAAATCTAATTATGTATTATGTCAGTTCATATTGAAAGATGGCTTCCTTTTTCTCTAAGTCAAATGGAAATACAATTGACTAATCTTATTGCATTAAAATTATAGTATGGCAAAGTGAAAATGTGCCCTTCTACTTTAAGGATCAAACTCCCAAACCATAATGAGTGTGAGTGAGATTAAAAAATGGCCGCCCGTTAAAGTGTGCCAGGTAATGCATGTGTGAAGTAAAAATAGAGTGGTGCAAAGAAGGTCGAGGAGAAAGATTGGCAACGTGTATTGTGAGTACTAGGGACACCATCGGAGGAGAGATAACAAACAAAAAAGGGACTTATAATCAGAATTTCAAAGTGTAGAAAGGATTACAGACAGATCTACCATACAAATTTCTTCAAACATGCACACACACACACACACACACACACACACACACACAGACAGACACACACACACACACAGACACACACACGCACACAGCCCTGCACTTATTAACTTTGCTTTATGTTTAATGTCTGATGTGGTAATTATTTAGAGGACTGTTTGTTTTATTTTCATTGAATTGTTTGATATACATTTTTCAGTATTATTTAAAATGAATGTTCTAAAGAGTTTGATTCACAGACACTTGTGTTTTCTGGTTTATGAACAATATAATTTATTCTTCATACTATATTTTCTAAAAAAATTAAATAATAATAAAAAAATAAAAAGGTATATTATTGCTGTGACTGTTGGCTTGTAAAGAGCTATCTTGGGTCAAAGTGTATCTTGACAGGCCCAAACCTGTCTGGCTCCCGAACATATAAAATTTTTATCATTAACTTTTAGGGCTGCCATCATTACAATAGGCAGTATTTGACAAGTGGAAGCTGGTCTTAGACACGTGTATTGGCTACTTCTCACAAAAATAATCTCAGCATGAAATATTCACATCTGAGATTAACCAGCATGCCTCAGTGTCTGAGGAAAATGAATTTACAAACCCCCTACCAACAACCCTTTCATGAATACATTAGGAGATGAAAGGCAAAGCAAGGAATGAGACATGAATTACAATACTGTTTGTAAATGGCATGTTTTGTGTATGCATGTATATGTTTACGTATGTTCTCTTTTCAACTGCTGTCAGGTCAGTCTTGTTTCTGAATTATAGACTTTGATATGGACAATAGGAGCTCTTATAGATGGATTTATGTGAATTACGTACCATCTATATTTAATGAACTCATTCCAGATTGAATTAGAACCAGCCACACAAGGTGACCAATATTGTTGGAGAAACTCTGCACAATTCCAACTAATTATTTCATGCTTAACAGCTCGATGAAGCAAGAATACAGTTTTAGGGAAGTAAATAATTACAATTGAAGTCAGAAGTTAACATACACTTAAGTCATTAAAACTCATTTTTTAAACACTCCACTGATTTAATATTAGCAAACAATAGTTTTAGCAAGTCGTTTAGGACATCCACTTTGTGCATGACACAAGTACTTTTTCCAACAATTGTTTACAGACAATTTGTTTCACTTTTAATTGACTATATCACAATTCCAGTGGGTCAGAATTTTACATACACTAAGTTAACTGTGCCTTTAAGCAGCTTGGAAAACTCCAGAAAATGATGTCAAGCCTTTAGACAATTAGCCTCTGATAGGAGGTGTACTGAATTGGAAGTGTACCTGTGGATGTATTTTAAGGCCTACCTTCAAACTCAGTGCCTCTTTGCTTGACATCATGGGAAAATCAAAAGAAATCAGCCAAGACCTCAGAAAAACAATTGTTGACCTCCACAAGTCTGGTTCATCCTTGGGAGCAATTTTCAAATGCCTGAAGATACCTCGTTGATCTGTATAAACAATAGTACGCAAGTATAAACACCATGGGACCATGCAGCCATCATACCGCTCAGGAAGGAGATGCATTCTGTCTCCTATATCGACATAACCTGAAAGGTTGCTCAGCAAGGAAGAAGCCACGGCTCCAGATCTGCCATAAAAAAGCCAGACTACAGTTTGCAAGTGCACATGGGGACAAATATCTTACTTTTTGGAGAAATGTCCTCTGGTCTAATGAAAGAAAATTTAACTGTTTGGCCATAATGACCACTGTTATGTTTGGAGGAAAAAGAGTGAGGCTTGCAAGCCAAGAACACCATCCCAACAGTGAAGCATGGGGGCGGCAGCATCATGTTGTGGGAGTGCTTTGCTGCAGGAGGGACTGGTGCACTTCACAAAATAGATGGTATCATGAGTAAGGAATATTATGTGGGTATATTGAAGCAAAATCTCAAGACATCAGCCAGGAAGTTCAAGCTCGGTCGCAAATGGGTCTTCCAAATAGACAATGACCCCAAATATACCTCCAAAGTTGTGGCAAAATGGCTTAAGGACAACAAATGGTCATCAAAAAGTCCTGATCTCAATCTGATAGAAAATTTGTGGGCAAAACTGAAAAAGCATGTGTGAGCAAGGGGGCCTACAAACATGACTCAGATACACCGGTTCTATATGGAGGAATGGGCCAAACTTCCAGCAACTTATTGTGAGAAGCTTTTGGAAGGCTACCCACAAAGTTTGACCGAAGTTAAACAATTTAAAGGCAACACTACCAAATACTATCAAAGTGTATGTAAACTTCTGACCCACTGGGAATGTGAAGAAAGGAATAAAATCTGAAATAAATAATTCTCTCTATGATTATTGTTTTTTATGATTAAATTAAATTTTGAAAAACTGAGTTTAATTGTATTTTGCTAAGGTGTATGTAAATTTCTGACTTCAACTGAAAATTGTTGACTATTTGCCTTGATACTGTAATTGCAATTAATTTAGATTAATAGAATTTACATTAGAATCCTTATACAGTATGTTGGGCATCAGTTCATTGATTGTTTTCCATTACCCTTTGATAAGTTATTAAATATATATTAAATACTATGTTTATGTTCATATTTATGTGTAGTATAATTATATAAATAATAACCGTCCTCTCTAGCATGCACGTCCTTGACACCTGCAAGGCAAACGCTGGTTTTCATTTGTAATCTATTATTCATATGGAAGCTGCAGGAATGAAGACCGAGGATGGCAGAGTCCACCCCCCTCCTTCTAATCCCATACTCGCTCGGTATTGTAAAAGAACATAATTGGAATGATTGCCTTTTGTTTTGAGCAAAATGTGCTGTTCTGACTGGAATCAAAACCAGACTCATCATTATGAGCGCCCAGGTTGAAATTCACCATATATGCAACTTTCATGTAGGCTATGTTTCTGACCCTGTAGTTGCCATAATAATGTCTGTTGTCACACCCTGCGTATGCAGCTCTTTTATGAGTAAACACGCAATACTAATCAGTGAAGTTGTGTCAGGGATGTAGTATTAGGCTGGTGAGACTCAATATAAAGGCTGACATATATTGGATTGGAGAATGTATCTCTAAAACAGAGAGGAATATATACAATATATGTGTGTGTATGAAAGCAGCAAAGTGTGTCCGTGAGCCTCTTCTATGCCAGCTGTCTGTGGATATTTTCCTCATTAGTTTTCATTGGTGCCCACTTTGAAATTGTCCTGGGAAGGACATTGTGCAACCTCTGAAAAAAATCACTTACCTGACCTCTTTGATTAAAAAGGGCAGCTAGTTTTCAAATGTGATATTTTCAGTTTGCGCATCTGTAAATGATGTGTTACCTTTTCTAACGTGGGTCTTAACAACGTTTAGAAATGCTTTAAGGTGAAGTGCATAATTTAAATTTTTTTTAAAAAATGTTTAGTAAAAAACTTCCTCATATCCCTGCTTAATATGAGGAGATAACTATAAGTAAGCCATTTGTAGATTGATTCCCCCTGTGGCTCTGTGACGCTCAAAACCAGCCTGACATAGGATGATTGGCTCAACTAGTGGCGTAAGTTTGAAATGGAACTATCTGATTATTTGGCCAATTGAAGACATGGGGGAAGTTTTTGTCATTATATTTGCAATTCCATTTAGTGTTGTTGAGGCACAGATATCACACACTTCACCTTTAATTAAAGTGACCTGTAAAATCGGTATGTGCTTCCCTTTGTGAACATCGTTAATTTGATGTGGATGTTGCATAACTCGCATCACCTTTTTGGTTATAATAAACACAGAGTCGTCTCAGGGGAGCGTGTGCAGGTGGGGGAAGGGGGTGAGTATATTCAGTCTGCTGTTAAACTCCAACTGTGAGCCACTGAGTGGAGGAAATGTAGGCTAATGGATGGAGGGTCCTTTATGTAATTCTAGAGCAGAATGAATGCTATCAGACAGAACACTTAACCAAATAAATACATTGCTCCTAAGGCTTAAGTTTTGGGGAATCTGTTTAAAAGTGTTTCGTTTTGTTAATATCAGGGCCATTTCTGAGCATACTCAGAAATATATTGTTTTCCAATATATGTTTTTGCTCTAAGCAAAATCCTACTTGGATTAAAGAGAAACTGAATTATTAGCAGAAACTGAATTCTGCAAACCACTCTGGCTCTGGTGTTACGTGGCCTGCAATCCAAATGGTAGCCAGTTAGAACAAAATATAAGAACGTTTAATACCTTTTGAAATGTCGTTTAACTGTCCTAGGGGTGGGCGATATACCAGATGCAGTGTTGCCAAATGTCACAAGAGAAACAAGCATAAGTTTCCCCTCTTATGTCATTCTTTGGGGATCCTCCGGTGCATTTGAGCAAATACAAACATGCGCACTTTTCAAAAAGTGTGTTGAATTGCTTTCTCTTAATCCCTTAACTGTCATACGGAAAACGTCCACACTTACATGATGTTTCAAAAAGCAGTTTTCTGCAAAAACTCTGGAAAAAGCAGTTTTATTAAGTGCATGAATAGGGTCTTAAGTTTTACAGAATGAAAGATGTACATGGAATGAAAGAAAAAGAAGCCTTAGCGAAGTCAAACACCAAACAAGAAACTAAGCTTATAACCACAGATGGAGAGATGTAGCTTTTCAATGCTGTTTGCAAATGTAAGTAATATGGAAGTATGGTTACGGGAAACACCAAATCATTGAACTATGCTGGTAATGATGGAACTTGTGATTATACCAAGTTACATTTCAGAAGTAATCTATCCAACAATGACTTACAGTTGCCAAGAAATGTAGCAACTTTACATTAAGGTTCTATTCATTAACATTTGTTAATGCATTAGGTATCGTAAACTTTTTTTATTTTACGGCATTTATTCATGTTTTCTACATAATACAAATACAATTGATAATTATGGGTTCATGTTATTTCATAGTGCATTATAACTAATATTAACATATACAACTTTTGATTTTAAAAATGTGTTACTATATGTTAAAATTAACATTAACCAAGATTACTAAGGGCTGTGTATGTATTGTTCATGGTTAGTTAATGTAATCTAATGTTAACAAATGGAACCTTATTGGAAAGTGTTATTGGTGCATTTTAGAATGTGCGGTTACAGGTGTGCGTTTACCTGCCTTTTACAATGGTTTCGTGTGTTGCTTGTGCAGACAGAATTTAGAGTTGGATATAATGATGCATTTAAAATAGTTTTGATTTTAGCACACAGATACAAAGTGTGACTTTTTACATACCAAAATGTCACCTTAACGTTACACTGATCCAGAGGTATTATTTCAACATGCATCGTCAATACTAAACTTGTGTTGTAATCTTCTGAACAAAATGGAGAACAATGCAGACATGTCAGTGCTGTCTGTGGGTGGCTGGTTTGATGTCAGATTGCATCCCTCGAGTGCTCTACTCCTCTCCCAAATGAATTGACCTCAGGGGCAGTAGAGAAATAAAGAGAAATTCTTGCAACCACATTTACTCTGTGCCTCACTTCTACTGAATCTGCTGCAGTTGCGGTATATCAGAGTGCGTCACACTACAGATACATAAATACGTCTAAACATGTTTTGAAATGTTGATGTGATGGACTGAACACGAAATTTGAATTGTATTGTATGTGAATGCTTAATGTAGATTGATTTAATTATCCGATACCATATCAGCACTGGTGCTGTGGCTTTGTATTCTCAGAATGGCTGCACAACTAATTGATAAAACTGATTAATAATCAAGATTACTATTACAGCTGACACAATTAAGTAATCATAAAAAGTCAAATTTACAGCATTGTCTACTACTGTCATATCATTTTTCTTTTTTCTTTTTAAAGCATGTTACCAATCACTATCATTGTATGATATCATCATAAAATCTCTGCTATTTAGCAAGTTTAAGAGTAGTTGATGAGAATACCCATGAATACCCACTCTTGAAATGTTTAAGAAATATTCTCTTGATAAATCACTTTGTGGGTGCAATATAATTAATTTACTTTGACACCACCCTTTATTTTGTGCATTTGGAAGTACACCTCTTAATTGCATATTCATTTTGGTGAAACACACAAAATATCTAAGATGTGCTATTTCGTGCATCTGAAAGATGCAGAACTCAGAAGACTATTCTAGTAGATCATCTCAGACCTTTTTGCTTGTGTTATCAAGTTTGCACATGTTTTTATAGAGGCAAACTTTTAGTAAATCAGGGCCTTTGTGTATCATTTATTTAAAGTTTGATACCAGTCATGCTGCCTAGAGGAGCAATGTGAAGTCAACCGTATAGGCACTCTCATGATTTACAGATATATAAAACATTAATAAAGTAATTTAGAAACCAGCGTTGGTGACAAGTTAACTACTGTAAAACTAGCTATGGTACTAACAGAACAAAATTTTTCAGTTTTGTGACAGCTATCAGCTATTTTCACAATGATGCAGCTTTTTTAAGTAACAAGCTACAGATTCCAACGTGTAGTGCTGTAGCATCACAAAACCTTCATTTGTCAAATCTTTCAGTGAATGCGTTGATGGAGTCAAAGGGGCAATCAAACATGATCACCTAAACTGTCTTCTCTCTCTCTCATCTAGCGATAGGAAAACCAAATAATTTAAGTGATCCAGTTCTTTCGGACAGTGTAAATGAACCGGTTAAAATAAGGGATTACCTTATATTTAGCATTGGGAACTCTGATTCATTTTAGTGAGTCAGTTCTTTTGAGAAGTTCACATAAATACACTAGTTCAGAAAAAGGATTCTCTGATTCACTTGACCCCCGCACAGCTTTAAAATGAATTGGCATTCTTTTTTAAGCAGATTATTTAGTTACCTATCTGTTACTCAGTATTCGTTGTGTTGATGTAGTGACACTAGGGGTCACTCTTGGGAGCTCCAAACACCTCTGATCTTTGAGAAAAGGCCAATGGAAATTGGCGAGTGGAATTGGCTTGCCACTCCCCCGGACATACGGGTATAAAAGGAGCTGGCTTGCAACCACTCATTCAGATTTTTCTTCGAAGCCGAGTAGTGTTGAGCATTAAATTCCACTGCCGTTCCATTCACCTCACGACGATGTTTGTATGCTCTTGGATATATGACGCATTTCAGCGGCTTTCTCCACCTCAGCACGATTGATGCAGAGTACGCCCCTAGGCACTTCAACAGCTGAAAGAGTATATATTATAGAGGGTCTTTTTAAAGGATCTGGTCGAGATGGCTGAATCTGGTCCTCGATGCTCCCATCTCCCAGATCGGCATATTCGGCAACACTATTTAGGACTTTGCCCAATAGTTCTCAGTGGTGAAGGAGCAGACACATCAACACACCCTTCCCTGGTGCGGTTCAAGGTCCCACACCCCGTTTGCTTGCCACCGAGGGCGTTCCCCTGTGGCTGCAACTCAAGCAGCTCCACCACAGCCTGAGCCAACCTCTTGGCCCCGGCGTAGAGTCCCCCACAGGAAGCTGATGCCCCTGTCTCACAGTCCAGCTCTAAGAGCCCCAGGAAGGTCCCCCAAGTGCCCCTGAGACAGATGATCCTGGGAGGAAGAGGCCTGCTGGAACACTGTAGCTGGAATCCAGACCACTCCTTGCCCACACAGCTGGTGTTTACGGCCATTGTTACATGACAGCCGGACACCGAACATTTGTGGCCAGTGCACTATGAATGCTTACCCCCCACCTTCGTACACCCGACCGCGGCACACACACACACCCATGGCCAGGTGGTCATGATGAGCCGGCGAGAGGCCTCAGCCTCCTCCCCCGTCACTGACCAGTGCTATGGTAAGTGCTTTGATCTTTTTTCAGCACAGCCACATGCTCGGAATGTGAGGCTCCTCGAAGTGGTGGTTCCTGCTCCTCCCCACTGTGAGGCCCACCCGCAGGTACGTCAATCTCGATCGTCCACTTAGTGCCCAATTTGAGCCCCTATGGTCAGTTGAGCTAAAGGTGGTCTCATTGAAGACTGCCCTCCTGACTGTGCTCACATCCATCAAGATGTTTGAGGCGTTCTCTGTCAGCAACACCTGCCTGGAGTCTTGAGACCCTGACCGGGCTATGTGTCCAAGGTTCCCACGACCCCTTTTAGGGATCAGGTGGTGAGACTTTGCTTTGGATCGCATACAGAGCTTTAGACTCTTTGTCTGCTTTGGTGGACAGTGGAAAAACAGAACGCTGTCACTTTGGCATACCAGGCCCCGGGCGTGCCTTTGGGATTACGAGCACACTCCATGAGCAGTTTGGCGTCCTCCTGAGCACAAGCCAACAACACCTCTCTAGTCTAGTTGCTGGGCAACACCCAATACCTTCGTGAGATTTTATAATCTCCGGGTTGAGCCTGTTTCGTACCGTTCAGGCAGCTGTACCAGGGCAGGTGTACCACTTGCTTACAGACATGCGCTTTCCCCCAATGTGAGTTCACGAGACGGTGAACCCTGGATGATTACATTTACATTTATGCATTTGGCAGATGCTTTTATCTAAAGCGACTTACAGAGCCCTTATTACAGGGACAATCCCCCTGGAGCAACCTGGAGTTAAGTGCCTTGCTCAAGGACACAATGGTGGTGGCTGTGGGGCTCGAACTGACATCCTTCTGCTTAACAGTTTAGTGCTTTAGCTCACTACACCACCACCACTCCGGATGTCTTTAAGAATTTGGTGGAGGAATTTGTCGCTGGGCTCAGTATGTGTGCTAGGATGCCCTGTACTGTGGTAGGTGCTCCACATGTGCTGTGGTGATGTATTTTCCATGGTACGGTTACTCTGTTGGTAAATCCGCATCTCCCTTGGGCAGAGCTCCCTCTGTCACCAGTCACCGTGTTTGTAGAGCTCCTCCCCTCTGGGTAGGACCTACCAAGGTGCCTCTTCCACTTGTGGCTGGCAAGCCCATGTGACGTATTTGCCACATGTTAACCTCCTCTTCGGGCAGGATGTTTCCCTCCTGGTAAATACATTTTTCACTATGTGGGTACAAAAAATTAAAGAAAAGGCTGCATCAGCCTGTTCCCATTGTAGATACATCTTTTCCCAGTCAAAACCAGAATGAGTGGTGTGCAATTTCCACTCGCCAATTCCCATTGACCTTTTCTCAAAGATCAGAGGTGTTTGGGACTCCCAAGAGCGACCCCTAGTGTCACTACATTGACACAACTCGTTCCCTCCATTTGGGAAAGGAGGTTATGACAGTAACCAGGACGTTTATTGTGCTGTTTATCATGTTATATTTAATTTAATGTTGTCATCCTATTTGTGATTGCCGAGAACTAGGCATATAACCTCAGGGGACTGACCTCTAATGAGTATAATATTATGCACTTTATATTAAAGCATTGGCTGAATGACAACTTGCTATACTTGCATACTGCACATAAATATGAACGTAAACATGGTATTTAATATATATTTAATATATATTTAATTACGAAGAATGAAGAACAATCAATGAGCTGATGCCCCACATAAGTATTCTAATGTAAATTCTATTAATCTATATTAATTGCAATTACAGTGTCAATGCAAATAGTCAACAATTTTTTGTCAGGATTTTGCAGAATTCTCATTGACCTTGAAAGGCATTAGCAGTACTTTTACTTTGTCATTTCCTTTGACACTCTCCATTGCGCTTGAGCATCCTTTTTCTAATGCTTTTTTAATGTATCACATCTCCAAAGATGGCATACTGATTTGTTTTCTGTGAGTGTAATGTCTCTGCTCTATTAATATTGTGTCTGGCTCCTTTAAAACTTTTGGAACGGATTCTACCACCCTCTGAGTGAGGTAACAGCACATAGACTATGTGTAATCACAGGTACATACAACAAATGTTGTGAAACATCTCTACGTTTTGTAATTTGATAGGAATAATACTTTAAAGCTTTGTGCCAGAGTTGACTGGTTCTATTTTGTATATAAATTTATTTGTAAAAAAAAAAAAGAAAAAAAGAAAAAGAGAAACAAGTTAAGCTGAATTAAGGACTGCATGATAGATTTTCAGTAAGTCACAAGAATATCAAAGATAACCAATGGTATATAAATGGTATCATCCACATAGTAAGCATAATGCGTATAGTTTCATGTCCTAACTGCTTGTGCTAAGTAAGTTCAAATGCTGAACACGTATATTAAACTCATCTCCTTGAGACAGAACAGTACAAGTGCAATTATCATTTAATGTAATTATATTAACCTTCTGATGAACAGTTTAAAGCGCACGATCCTGCTGTCTCACGGTGCATTGCGATTGCTTTGTCAGCTCACGATAAAAATCCTATCTGCAGCACTCGAGTTTCACCAAGCCAGATTTCTGTAAGAGATAGAGCAGTGTAGGCAAGCATGAAAATATTTAATTAAACTTAGCCAAGTCGGTCATGCATCAGTTATCAGCAGCCCTAGGGAGAGGTGAGCACTAGATGATATCTGTGGCCTGTTTGTCATTTCTGTACGGGGGTTGTTGATACATACATGTCCGAGGATTCTTAACATCAAGATTTAAGGTTAGTAATTATGTGAATATATAAGTGAAAGTGTTCTGTATGTCTGAGGTCCTGTACTGTAACTGGTCACAATTTCTTTTAAAGTTGCACTTAAAGGCAATTGACAAGAGCTGTTCAAACTGGAGTTTTGAAGGATTTTCTACTGAAACAGAAATTGGGGAATGACATGTCGAACGACTCATCCCATATTTAATAACCAATAGGCTTTAGTTTACAACCACACACACACACACACACACACACACACACATGTTGGTCTAAATATCATTATGAGGACTTTCCATAGACATAATTATTTTTATACTGTACAAACTATAGATTCTATCCCCTAAACCTAAACCTCACAGAAAACGTTCTGCATTTTTACATTTTCAATAAAACATTGTTTAATATGTTTTTTAAGCTATTTAATTTATGGGGACACTAGTAATGTCCTCATAAACCATATTTATAGCATATTAGCCTTGTAAATACGAGTTTGTAACCTATAAAAATGTCTTTGTAAACCACCAAACCTGTGATCCCAATACCGGTCAGCTTTTTTAAAGTTTTGAGAACCGAAAGTTTTGAACGAATGAGAAACAAACAAGTAAAAACCAATATATCCATGTTTTTTTAACACAATGAACCAAACATAATGAATAAAGAGCACTTACTCAAATTGTACATTCCAAGAACACTCTGGCTGCACTGGAATACATGCTGTAAAATATAATTTGTAACATATTCCGATAGATTACTCAAGGTCAGTAACGTATTCTAAATACTTTGGATTACTTCTTCAGCACTGGAAGATTTTTTTTCACTTGTTTGATTATAAAAATCTGCCAGTACAGTACGACAAAATACACATGTTAAAATACATATTCTCTGAAATACCTAAATATCTTAATATTGGTATCAATATTGTATTGATTTAAAGATTAAGAGGGCACACCTTTAAAAAAAAATGACATGCATGATAAATAAGGGGCGGCTGTGGCTCAGTTGATAGAGCGGGTCGGCCACTAATTGCAGGATTGGTGGTTAGAATCCAGGCCCACATGCTGAAGTGCCCTTAGGTAAGACAATGAACCCCAAATTGCTCCCAATGGCAGGTGAGCACCTTGCATTGCAACTCTGCTGCCATTGGTGTATGAATGTGTAAATGGGTGAATGAGTCACGGTGTAAAGCGCTTCGAATACCGTTAAGGTTAAAAAGGCGCTATATAAGTGCAGACCATTTACCATAAATAGTTTATGATAAAAATAACAACATCCAACAAGAAAATAATAATTTGCAATTTTTAATCCATAGTGACTTTAAGTTTCTCACCATTTTTTATATTTTTTTAATTAATTTTTTTTGCCTTCACCTAACAATGATTTTAATAGGAAAATTACTTTTGTGTGTAACGGAAGAAAGAAAACACTGAGATTTGGAACGAGACGAGGGAGTTTTGATATACATTTGTATTGAATATATAAATAAGCTATAGTTCCCAAATTTGTTCAAAGACGTTTCCTTTCTTAAAGTAAAGTGTTGAATAGGAGGCTAGCTAAAATTTGACTCTTGCATTGTATCAATTTAAAATTCTGTTTGCTGATTGATTGGCTTCTATGAGAAGAACTGTCGTCTGTATTCATATACGAGCCAATTTGTATGATATCTTGTGATTTCACACACTTTGTGGTAATTATTACTTAATTATTATTGACATTTTACCACAATGTTATGTTATTTCACTTTTAAATTGAGGAGTGAAAATGGTTTGTCTTATAAGTAATTTATTCTCTCTACGGTTTTTGTTCATTTAAGGCTCAAAGGTGAACACACCTCTTGCCTGCCATTGGTTGGACAAAAACAGAGCAATGTTTTAATAATGCTTCAGAGAGTGTTTACACCTTTTGAGGGAATCAACGTGTGAGGTGCTTACTTATAATTGTCTCTGAAAATCATGAGGAGACTGGAGAAAGTTTTCAAGTAAGGCTTTCATGTTCTAAGTTTAGTAGCTATACATGCTTTTGCCTTTGGATAGCGATGCCTGTATTCTACAATCTATATCCAGCTAATGTTATTGCCAGTATTTAATCAATGTGGTATGTTCTCCAATTGTTTGTGTGATATCTATTACAATTGTAATTATTTTTACATTAAAATGTAGCAGCTAGACAATACATCACTTTTTGAGTAGGTCAGGGGCACTTTTATTTAAAAGTGTAGAGTAATTTCTTGGACACTAAAGATTCCAATTAAATATCACCCTTTAGGAATAGATTGTGATGGCCTTATCTGCTTCATACAAACTGTGCGACCAAATTCCATTATAATAAATTAGACTTTATTAATTACACTCTATTAATTTATTGTGTGAAAGTCACTTCAAAGAATTGATATGTAAGAATATTGTACAAAAGTATATTTAAATTTTATTAGCCAGTATGATTTTATATTTAACAAAACACAGTCTATGTTTTACAGGAGTCCTGTGATATAAGGCATTCATAAATAAAACCACACATCTTTATGCTGTGTATCTTACATGTCCTATTCACCATAAATAATACAGAGCACTTTTGGAAGACTTAACTATAATTTATTCGTTAGTTGACTTCAAATACTTTTAGAAAGTTGACCTGCTGTCCTGTGGTTACATGTCCTGAACTAGTTTAGAGTTTGGGTAAGGAGTTAGACTTTATGGATAGGTTTAGATTTGGGTTAGGGGTTGAAAATTTCGTAATGAGATTGTTATTTGGTTTGTTATTTTTCTCTGTGAGAATAAGTCGTTTTGTACGAGACAACTCATACACTTACTTACGATTTTACCATCTTGTGCTACTACAACTTGTCATGAGACCAGGTTGTGTTTTGTAGTTTTCTTACTGCTATCTTTCTTTCTTGTTACATTGCAAGACATATATTTTCCCTTGTTCAATGTTCCTGTGGTCTTCAATACACTTAAATTCATAGAACTAGCAGGATACTAAAATAATCATAAGAATTCAAAGTACTCTCTGTCTCTCTCTCTCTTTTCATCTTCCCTTCTATTTGTTCAGAAGTATGAAACATTGAGGGGGTTTTATGCATTTGTGATGGTTGATTTGTCTAAATATGTCTTCCTCCTGTGAGAGTATTTCTTTGCGTGGAAGAGACATGTTATTGTATCAGCAGGTGGCCACTCCTCCACCCATGAGCAGCTTCACAAAAGGTGAGCATTTTTCAGCTTGCCCTTTTTTCACATTTGTATGCCTATCCAGAAGTATTTATCACCACGCTGCACTCAACGAGTTAGATTGCGCCTTTCAAAACAAATTACCTCCACTGTCTCGAAGATTAATTTAATACATTTTCACTGTTGGTCTTTGCCTTTGAGCTCATTATGATTTATTTGAAAATTTTCATTGAGAGATGACTTCTAAGCCATTCTGGTGTTCTCTCCCTGTCACAATGTGTGAAGATAATGATATTATTAAAGTATCCTGCTGTTCTGTGCTGTCCGTTATATCCGTGCACCCGTGTTGTGACGTAAGTAGCTGTAAATGTGCTCCCACCTCATCCAAAAACACTAATTGGTGTGTCTCTGTAGGTGCATTGACCTAGATGTCAATTGGAGTCTCTAGTACAGTATTGGTTTCCATGGAGCCCATATGGAAGTTTTCAGGGACGATATTGATTGACATGTTTCCTCTCCATTACCGAGCATGAAAAAATAATGGCTATCAGATCATTGCAACCGTGAAACCGATCGATAACAAGCACAGAGCCTTTAGAGAATCTGAAGGGGCATTCACACCAAAAGCTGCTTGCAATAACAAAGCCACCGGATGTCATTCATTTCCAGTGAGAGTTAGAAGTTCTCTTTCTAATACATGATTCGGTACCTCACTATGGGAATCGTCTTGGGCGTGACAAATCCTAGAAGCACAAATAACACCACATCTATCAGTTGACAAACCAATCACAGCAGGGATAAGGGAGTCACTGCCATATGTCTCTTTTTACCTGTGAAGACCATTGGAAACTTTCCTCATCAGGGCTCATTCGTCAGATGAACCGTCAGGTATGTCACAGAATGGGACTGTAAAGCATATTTCCTGTCAGGGTGAATATTATGGTCTAGTCACATTTTAGGAGATTAATACCAAGAGGAAGGTCATGGTGAACTTGTTTAGTGTATTTTAAATTAAAGTCTGTTTTGGAGAGGAGGGTGCGGGTCACGTCCCTGAGTAAAAGGGTTTCATCTTTTTCTAATTTTGTGGAGAAAGACCCCCCCCCCACTCCACACACACCCACACCCTCAGGAACCGTGCACCTGGTGGATGAAGTCTCTCTCGGTCTGCCTCCCTTCTTTGAATCAGTCTCTTTGGTGGGGGAAAGCGAGGAGGAAGAGGAGGATTATGACAACAACGATGGCCTTTTAGAGAATGATGGGGAGTAGGATGAGGAGGACACCATTCTCATCAATCCTCCTTACCAACTGGACAGCGCATTGGATGAGTCCCCCTTTCCTGTCCAGGGAGAGCGGGATCTTATTGAAATGTGCAGACCAGTGACGGCTAAGCTCTCCATTAACTAGCCGTCAGAGCAGGCGGGCCATGGTATGGAGAGAGATCTGTACAACTGGAAATGGCTGCTGTTCCCATGGTACCCGGTCAAGAAGATTATTCCAGCAGTGCCTGTATGTGTTGTGGAGATGCAATGTTTTGGGACAAGTCATTTTCGCACAGGGTGCTTGTCAAACTCTTCTCTATGCTGGGTGTACAAAATATGAAGGATTTGGGAATGTCTATGCATTCCCAATTTTGGCACCAGTTCCCCAAGTGCCTCCCAAAATAATATCCATTACAGAGCTGCAATCCAAAGCGCTACCACCAGCAAGACAAGATCGGTCACATTCAGGGTTGGGAATAATGGAATACATGTAACAGGATTACGTATTTAAAATACAAAATATAAGTAACTGTATTCCACTACAGTTACAAATGAAATCATTGGTAATTAGAATATGGTTACATAAAAAATGTATTTTGATTACTGAAGATTACTTTGCATTGTATTGTCATTGAATGGAAAACATTTATACAAGTTAAAGATTCGATCCAAGGTGCATTTGAACAGCGGTGAAACACTTTCTTATGATGTGTTACATTCATACGAATTCACGTTGTTACAAAATTCACGTTGGATCATAATTAATTTTTTTATAGTAAGACCTTTGATATTAGGGCAAAAATAACGTTCTTGATAATAATTTTTGTATTGTTTTCCTGTAAAAATATCAAAAAATCCTTAAAACAAGATCAATTAGATTGATCTTGTATTAGAAACAACACTGCATAAGATATTTAGGTATTTCAGAGAATATGTATTTTAACATGTGTATTTTGTCGTACTGTACTGGCAGAGTTTTATAATCAAACAAGTGAAAAAAAATCTTCCAGTGCTGAAGAAGTAATCCAAAGTATTTAGAATACGTTACTGACCTTGAGTAATCTATCGGAATATGTTACAAATTACATTTTACAGCATGTATTCCGTAATCTGTAGTGGAATACATTTAAAAAATAACCCTCCCAAACCTGGTCACATGACATGCAGCACAAAGCCAATGGCATTTGAGTGATGAGTTGGATATACACGGCATCAGACTGACATTTCAGTAGTGCAGGCAAAAATTCCCCCCAGTTATATCCAGTCAGAATAATGTTTAGGAGAATCCCTGCTTTCTTTCATGAGGGAACCCCTTTAGGTGCGGTCTCTCTGAGGAAAGTGGGGATGACAGATGCGACATTCACAGGTTGGGGCACGGTGTGTGAAGGCAGAACGGTGAATAGGGTTTGGCCCAGCACTACAAAATGCACACATAAACTTTCAGGAGTTATTGACATTGTTTCTAGTATTGAAGCAATTTCTACTGTTCCTTCAAGGCCACCAGGTCTTAGTCAGATCTGACAACATGACAACATTGATATACATAAACAGACAAGGGGGTATTTGTTCAACACAGATTGGTACAGAAACTGATTGTGTGGGGGCGGGTCTGCTGTCCAAAGGGAACCCTTTGCATGGAGAGTGGACCCTTCACCCTCAGGTGGTGATTCAGCTGTGGGCGACACCTCTTCTCATTTCCAAAGCATCAAATATTGCCAATTGTGCAAGAGTCCAGCACGTCAACTTACAGATGCCACGAGCATAGTCTAGAATCTGTTTCCGATGCACATGAAAGTATAGAATTAAAGATCCTTTTGTTTTTGGCTCTGGCAACAGCAATGCAGGTTAGGTTCATTTTGTGGGCTAATTCTTGTAAGGTTAGACCCATATAATGACAACGCCAACAAGTGCAACAGTGGGTAAAAGTCTTGGGTGCAGTTCCAAGCAATGTAGCAGTATGACAATTACAATAAACATCTGATTTACACATAACATATTTTACACATCTTGATACAAAACACAATATACACCTAATAATATACAATATACAGTACACGCACAATAAGAAGACTGTATAGAATAAAATAATATACAGTATACAGTATACACAAAATAAGAGGACGGTATACAATAAAATACACTGTATTCTACACACTACACAAAGTCTGATTGCTCGGGGAAAGAAGCTTTCATGAAGTCGGCTGTCGTGGGTCCTGATGCTGTGATACCGCCTGCCTGATGTTAACAGTGAGAACAGCACATGGCTTGGATGGCTTGAGTCTCTGATGATCCTCTGAGCTTTTTTGCACACTGCCTAGTGTAGATGTCCTGAGGGGAGTGAAGCTCACCTCCAATGATATGTCTGGCAGTTCACACCACCCTTTGCAGGGGTTTGCGGTTGAGGGTGGTGCTGTTGCCATACCAGGCAGTGATGCAGCCAGTCAGGATGCTCTCCACAGTGCTGGTGTAGAATCGTGTGAGGATGTGGTGGTACATTCCAAACTTCCTCAGCCATCTCTGCAAGAAGAGGCACTGGTGAGCCTTCTTCACAACAGCCTCAGTGTGGACAGACCATGTGAGTTCCTCAGTGATGTGGACACAGAGGAAGTTAAAGCTGCTGACTCTCTCCACCGGTGCTCCATTGATGGTGATTGGGCTGTGTACACCGTCTTTCCTCCTGAAGTCCACTACCAGCTCCATGGTCTTACAGACATTGAGGGAGAGTTTGTGCTCCTGACACCAATGTGTCAGAGTGTGCACCTCCTCTCTGTAGGCTCTTTCATCATGGTCAGTGATCAGACCTACCACCATCATATTATCAGAAAACTTAATGATGGCATTGTGTGTCACACAGCCATGTGTGTACAGGGATACAGGAATGAGCCGAGAACTGAGAGCTACCGTGTTGAGGGTCAGTGATGAGGAGAAGTTGCTGCCCATACTAACCACCTGGCGCCTGCTTGACAGGAAGTCCAGGATCCAGCTGCACAGCGATCTGTTTAAGACCAGAGCCTGTATTTTCACATCAAACTTGGAGGGCACTATGGTGTTGAATGCTGAGCTGTAGTCTACAAACAGCATTCTCACATATGTGTTCTTTTTTTTCCAGGTGGGAGAGAGCAGTGTGTAGATGCAATGGCATCATCAGTGGAGCAGTTGTTGCGGGAAGAAAAATGCAGTGAATCCAGTGAGGCAGACAGCACAGAGCAGATGTAATCTCTGATTAGCCTCTCAAAGCATGGGGGTCAAAGCAACAGGATGCCAGTCATTTAAGCATGTGATTTTGGATTGCTTTGGTACAGGCACAATGGTGGAAGTTTTAAAGCATGTGTGGACCACAGACAAGGAGAGAGAAAGGTTGAAAATGTCCATAAAACCACCAGCCAGTTGGTTTTCGCACACTCTGATGATGCAGCCCGGAATGCCGTCTGGACCCGCGGCTTTACGGATATTCACCCGTCGGAAGGATCAGGTTACATCCTGCAGTGTTGTTTCCCTTGAAACGAGCATAAAAAGTATTAAGCTCATCCAGGAGAGCGGCAGCAGTGTTCACGGCAAGAGTTTTTATTCCCTTTGAAGTCTGTGATGATATTAATTCCCTGCCACATGCTTCTAGATTTTGTGGTGTTGGACTGTCCTTCAATCTTGTTCCTTTACTGGCATTTGGCTGCTTTGATAGTTTTGCATAGGGCATAACTGGCTTGTTTATGCTCCTCTGCATTCCCGGACTTAAAAGCAGAGGTACGCTTATTAAGTATGAATATTGCTATTAATCCACGGTTTCTGGTTAGGGTAGATCCATATTATTTTGGTCGACACTAAATCATATATGCACTTCCTGATGAAACACATTATGGTGTCAGCGTAGACCTAAATGTCACCATCATAGGCGGACCGGAACATCTCCCAGTCCACGTGATCAAAACAGTCCTGTAGCATAGTATCTGATTGGTCTTACCAGCACTGGATCATTCTGAGGGTGGGTGCTTCCTGTTTCAGTTTCTGAGAGTAAGTGTGGTGGTGTATGTTTTGTGGTGATGTATGTTTTCCGCTTGGTGCACTGAGAACGATTTGCGCGAATTCTTTGTCTAAGAATGCCGGCTCTCCTTCCACTTTTCCAGCTACATTTTCACTGCCGGGCTGCCCAGACAAAGGGCTCCGCTGTCATGTTTGAAAACAGTGGGTCGGCACTGGGGTATTTAAAGTTCGGTTTTCTTTGTGCTATTGAACAAACAATGTCCAAAAATGTTTGTCAATCATAGACAATAAGGCAGATGACATCCAAGATGAAAAACACAAGAATTGTTGACAAAACAAACAAAAATCAATATTGGGTCAGAGCTCGCAGTGCAGCTGCCATACTTACTGCCATCTTGTTAAATGCTTATTTTTATATCTTTAATATATATATATATATATATATATATATATATATATATATATATATATATATATATATATATATATATAATAAAAGGATGCATGGAAAAACGTATCAGAAATAATCATATATCTTGTTCATTATATGTTGCCTTGAACTCTGCTATGTGCATTTCACTGGTACATACACTTGTGGATGACTGTGGGATGTTGTGAGCCCTCATGCATTTGACTGATTTAAGAATGTTTAATGTGACCAGTGAAAGCGCCTTTTAGCATTTGGGATTGATTGGGACGCAGGGCAGACTTCACTTTTCACAAAGGCATTAGAGGTCATGATTGCTTTATCAACATTATGGATCTAAAGCCCCTTTTATTATTTTTATTTATTATTTTATTTTACAATTCAGAGCTTTATGAGGAAAAACTCTTAAAGGTGCACTCATTTTTATTTTTATTTATTTTTTTTTTACACAAAGAAATGAACAGCAATGGGCAGTAGCTTTGCTAGAAATAGCGAAGATGTTAGCTTAAGTATATTTCTGGGTTGCGAGGTGGTAGCTTTGCTAGTTTTTAAATCAAGTAGTTTTTCAGTAGCGACACTATATTTTTGATTGTGTAGTGCATAGCTTTGACAAAATGTACATTCATGGTAGTTCCATGGTATACTATGAAGTATTTTGAAGAACCATGTAAATACAGAATATACATATATATGGTAATTGTATCTCAAAGTTCCATAGTATTACCATCTGATACCACATTTTTATTGCCCAGATGTGCTCTCACACACACAAGAAATGTGGCATCTGAACAGAAGCTTCCTGTACAAACAGAAATACATCAGCAAGACACAGAATTACTGGATAAGATGAATAGTATATGTACTGAGTTTTCAAATGTTCAAATGGGCATGGGTTTGCATAGTTAGCATTCATAAATATGAATTTACATGTTTTTTTACATGCATATTATATTGCACCATGCTGCAAACTTGTATACTGTATTGCACTATATTGTACTATGACTTTGATAAACATAATGTGAATACATCTTTTAGATACTTTGTCTATGACAACTGAACTTTCTATTGAGTAGTTGGTAGCTTAGCTTGCAATTTTTTTTTGAGTAGCTTGCCCAACACTGGAAATGAATAGCACTTTTGACAAATGAAATTAAAATTATGTACACTCACATGTGACGAAAACTCCAGTTACTGTACATTTGTGGCCAAGAAAAGCAGTTTAATTTTACACAGAGCAGGTTTCCACACATGACTAGCCATGATGTGCAATACTGTATATCGTGCTTCATACTTGGCTATACTTACTTATATATACTTAGTTTCTATTGATAAGTATAAAAATAACAATAATACATTTCCTTTAGTCTATTTAGTGCTTTTTACATTCCTCAAGGTTCTTTACAAAGCATTAACATCGGATATTACATCTAAATAAATCAAGCAAACCAAAAAACTTAATGCATCCACGTGGATAGGTGTCAGTACATTCCAAGACAACTGAGATGAAGAAGAAACATAATCACAGGGTGCATTTTAATTGCCCATCCCTATACCCTAATCTCTTCAAAGCTTTCCACCAGAGTAAGTGGGTGTAGAGCTAAAAAATAATGGTAATTTGGAACCCACTTCAACAGCATCTTCGCAAGCCAAATAGGCCATTGTAACCATTGCACAAAGGCTGATGCTAATGCACAGAATTTAAACTAATCAAAAATGTATATGCTTGATTTTTCTATGCTGCGCCAACATTAAATGACCATATTGCTCAGCATACGCTACTCTTGCCAACAAGACAAATACATGGTTTAGAACATTCATTTTGACTAATCCAGTGTAGACATCTTCAAGGCATTATTATTCTTATGCTTCTTCTTATTATACATTTTATATATAGGCGCCTTCTATGACACTCAAGGACACCTTACAGCAAAATAATAATATTAAACAACAACTTGAGGGAGAACAAGAGTGCGAGGAAGAGTGTGGATTTGAAGAAGGTCAAATAAGTATGAAGGGGCAAGACTATTAAGTGCCTTGTAAGTAAGGAGAATAATTTTAAAGTCAATGTGATATTTAAGTGGGAGCCAATGCAGGGATTGTAAAATGGGAGTAATGTGTTCAGTTATAAGAGTTCTGCAAATAATTTGTGCTGCTGTATTATGAACTAGCTGGAGTTTATAGAGAAGTCTTGATGGCAGACCATAAAAAGGGCGTTACAATAATCAATACGGAAAATTACTAAAGCATGAACAAGAATTGTGATGCTCTGAAAGAGCCAAACGAAGTCGAATAATGTTATGTCTGGTATAAACAGGGTATATCGTATCATTTGAAAAATAATAGGTTTTAAGGCTTTTATTACAGACTGCATTTACATTTACAAATGTATCCCAATCAAATCAAAACAAATGTATTTTTAAAGCACTTTAAAACTGCAGAGTATACCAAAGTGCTGTATAGTTTAAAGAATGAGATTATTCAATAGACTCTATATAAATAAAACACACATAAAAAACAAAATTTGCTACTCTGTCTGCTACATATTTTCATTACAATGTTGCAAAAGCTACAGAAAACAAGTGCGACTTTAGACGCATTTTAAACATATTGACAGAGGTAAATAATCTAACGGACAATGGTAAACCATTCCACAACCTTGGGGCAGCAACAGAGAAAGCCCGTTCCCCATTGCACTTTAAACGTGACCGGGGGATATCAAGAAGCAGCTGGTTATTTGATCTAAGAGACCTCTGGGTACAGTGAATACTAATAAGTTATGAAATGTAATTGGGTGCCAGTCCATGTAGAACTTTAAAAACATACATAAACAAATAATATTCTATTCTTTGCTTAATATGTAGCCAGTGAAGAGAAGCTAGGATTGGGGTTACATGGTCCCTGTACCTTGTATTGGTTAACAACCTTGCTGCAGCATTTTGATCTGAAGGTGTAACAGAGTTGACTGACTTACTCCTAAATACAAAGCATTACAGTATTCGAGCCGTGATGATATATGTGATTAACTTGTGCGGTATCTCAACTTATAAGAGTGTTGGTCTTTGAACTCGGAGGACTGAGGCTCGAGCAAAGTCAAGCTTGTAAGCTTATGTGAGCCGAAAGTGCCATATAAGCGACACAAAATGACATGGTTGCTTCAGAAAATGTGCAAATGTGTTTGTATGTTTGAATGTTTGTATGTAATAACACCATGTTAATTAAGCTTATGGTGAATTTTTTTTGTTAATCTGAGCAGTGTTATTTGTCCACTTCTTGATGAGCAATCATGTCATCTCAATATCACCTGCATTGCCCTGTTTTTACCAGAAAACATGACAGAAGATGTGTGCTGATTGTCACTGATCTATCTTCCTTGATCTTTCCCATGGATGCTACTGTCAAGTGTCAAGCAATGTTAAACTTGTTAAATAGTTTGAAAGCTGCACATTTAAAAAAAAAAAAAAACTCACAGGTCGTGTTAAATCTCAATATTGCGTGTCCACATAAACAGCTCTTTGCAACGCCTGCATTAAAATGTCACTAACCAAATCATAGAAACATTTTTAATAAAATAAAAATGGACAACACAGAAAAGTCACTTTAATAAAAACATGTATTTATTACAGTAGCATGTATAGTCTGAGAAATTCACAAAACAAAACTATGTCAAAAATTAATTGCTGGGTATCAAGTATAGAAATTTGAACAATAAAAGAATTCAAACATTGCATGGGTAAATTCTACACCAAACCAGATTGCAAACGAACATTTACAATATTGGAGCTATAGACTATGCAACATATCATGCTCATACTACTGTTTGAAACATTTATTATTGAAAAATGCCTATTGTTTTACTTACTACTTTTTAAAAAGGAGTCGTCAGTTTACAGTGTATACTGCACAGTATTCAGTAGTGAGCTAGTATTCTATTCCAAACTTTGCCACTGATGCACCTTTTAAAGAGTTTATTTATTTAACTTTATGTGTCCTAATTAACACTAAGATTTTAATGCTGTGCAATTTGTATTTTTTTTTAGTAGCTGCTTTATTCATAGGTGTGTGTGTGTGTGTGTGTGTGTGTGTGTGTGTGTGTGTGTGTGTGTTAGTCGGCAATTTAGCCTTTGCAGCCTGGTAGTCCCATTGTCTTGGTTTGGCTGTTTTTATTGTTTTCATTATCTAAATTATGGCTTTGACTTATCTTCCCTTCGCTTGCTATTGCTTTTCTAAACACTGCGCCTCTGCTGCTGGGAGCATCTTGTCTTATGGTTTTGTCTGAATTTAGCTAGATAAAGAAGCATTGCCTGTTTCATTAACTCGGGTTCTTACATAATGGTTTGCAAACAGCTGTGTGTGTGTGTGTTTGTGTGTGTGTGTGTGTGTAGTCATGCATGTTGTCAACAGTTAGAGGAGCATAAAGGTGTGTATTAAACTGAGTGTTATATTTTCTCATTTGCTGTTGTCTCCAGTTGGTGATGCTTGCACTAATACTTTGAAAGTTGAGGGCTTACCTGACAAGCACAAAAGCAATAAATGGAGTAAGACATTCAATGTTAGCCACTGTAAAAAAAAGTAATGTAGCAATAAGAAAAACAACCGACAATGCTCACAAATCTTTTGTCTTGTCTCTTTTGTTCACGAAAAGGCCAACTGAAATGGGAAAATGTCATCTCCCAGTGAATATGTCAAGATTTTAATTTCACGTTTCACTCTTTTGTGGAAACATATTCTTATTCATTAACTCATTCCTCAAGACATGACATCTCTTGCTCAAATCTTTCATCAGAACTTGAGACAGATTATAATTAATTTGTAAATTTAGGGTTGATCTTTTTTAAAGTCCCTTCAGAATTTTTACCATACCTTTAAAATGACATTGACTCTCCTCAATGATGACAAAGGAGAAGTGGGCAACATAAAGTAACAAGAACAAATATGACTGGTGTTTTTCACCATGACCATGATAGCTTTTCATAACACGTCAAAAACTTTTTCTCAAGCTTTTAACATAACAACATAACTCTGATTTGAAAAAAGGAGAGAACTTTGGAAAATTCTAGACCTTTAAGCTAAATGGTTCTTAAGACACTCGAGCATCAGAGAGGGTTTGTTTCATATGTGCGCCCTGAGACAAGAGGCTCTCATATTTTAATGACATGCTTGTTTCATAACTGATGACGACAGCTGATGGGAATGAATTTGGAGAGGTCAAATATGTTTTGATGCAAGAATAAGTGAGCACAGGTGGTTCATTCCTTATATGCAGTGCATTTTTAACTATGTTACTTTAAATAATAAAAAGCTTGTGTTGTAATGTATGGAATTATTTCTATAAAAGGGTATAAAATAATTTCTCAGGCACTTTAACTTTAGTAAAGGGATAACACAAAAGACTAAAAGGAAGGAAAGTGCATTGAGAGTATAGGAAAACCTGTTAATTGATTACCAATTAAAACAATATTTCCAAGAAAACATCTATATACAAATTTTTATTAAAGAATGAACAAAATGAAGAAACACTTAAAAACAAAAATTCAGTCATTAATTTTAGAAGTCTCTGTATGGCATGGCTCTCTAGGACATGAAATGGGGAAAATGGCAACATTTATTCAAAGCCAATTAATTTAACCCCTAATTTTTTAAATTGTGATGAATAAAAATGTAATGTTTTTCCCAATAGCCTATATTAAGAAATATATGATGGGGATATAAAAATATACTGCATAGTAGGAATGAAAATCAACTGGTGCAAAAGAATGACAATGGTATCAGCAGTTGTATTGTTTCATCCCGCCTCCCATGGCACACTTTCTATATAATGAGGTTGCTGAGAGCAAAAAGCTCTGATTCCTGTAATTAAAACCACCTTTTTTACATTTGATCATGTAACTTCACGGAAAGTACTGAAAAAACATTTGCCATCTCACATTACACCAAGTCACTTTCTCTGTCCTTCCCCACCTTAAGCCCCCCGCCCCTCCCCTTTTTATTTTCCCTTCCTATCATCATAGATTTTTATTCAAAACACATTGATTAATGATATCAGTTGCTGGTCACTGAAGCATGCCAAGCATGTTTATTTTAGCTGTTCATCAGATCAGTCACAGATTTGCACTCTCTTGACACGCAAATTCATTACAAAGGACAACATACACTTTTCTGCAAAGAAAATCAACATAGTTAATATGCTCTATACCCAGAATATATCAGCAAGCAAACATACCCAATTAAACTGCTCGTGTTTAGTATGCAGAAGGATAACTCATAGGATTCATGCTGCACTTTGCTAACTACAAAGAATCTTCACAACTGAAGCAACTATTTCAATTCCTGGAGGCCAGAGCACTGATTGTATCTGCTGTCTTGAAACCTCCTCTTACATGTTTGCTTAGACAGTTCCCAGTTCCAATCAACAAGGGTTGTAAAAAATTGCTCCATTTGAATTTATCAAATAATATTTGATCTACCACGCCCCATATGATTTTCAGTTTTAATTGAAATCACAGAAATAGGAATTTACTAGTCACTCCCAAGGGGAAGACACTGCGGAGACCACACCCCACCCAGAAAGGGGGGAGGGTGGGTGTTTCGAGTAGAGATACGCCACATGGTCTTGCCGAGTCTAGTCGGATGTGTCATGTGGAGAATTCCCATGGTAGGTCCTAACCAATGAAGGAAGAGGCTCTATGAACATGGTGACTGGGGCAGAGGGACTTCTGCCCAAGGAAGACACAGTTTACCAACAGGGAAAAGTTTTCAGCTGATAAATACGTCGCAAGGGGTTACCTACAAGGAACTAGCGCATGCAGAGCACCTATCCCATTATGGGGCTTAGATAGCACATGTACTGTGCCAGCAGTGAGTTTCTCCACAAACACGCCACAGGGCTAGGAGGAAGTCAACCAGGGAACACATTTGTGAACACTATTGGGAATCAACAATGCACATCTTCAGCTCAAGTGAGGAGAAAGGTATTGTGTGCAAGCGATATACCCGGCTGGCTGACCCAGACTTACCTGTTCGTTCCTGCTAAGACATGGGGCAAAACCGGCTCAACCTGGAGATTGTAGAAGCTTGCAAAAGTGTTGGGTGTAGCCCAGCCCACTGCTCTGCAAATCTCTGTTAGAGAGGCACCACTGGTCAGAGCCCAAGAGGCTTCCACATTCCTGGTGGAATGGGCTCGTAGCCCCAAGATTGTCCGCAACCCACCAACTTTTTTTGGTACAATGAAGTAGGAATTGTAAAACCCGTTCTTCATTTTGGCCAGAGGGACATGCTCTATAGCATGCTTCTTCAGAATGGTAGCGATTTCCACTAGGTAAAGCACTTAGGTGACGTGGACGCCACTGAACCTGGGTGGATACCTGTTGAACTGAATCACATAGCTGAATTGGACAGTCCGGGTCAGCCATTGTGATGCCATTGTGAGTGCGAGCAACGCGTCCAAGCTCCAGGTGAGGGGGACCAAGGGGGCAATCTTGTCAGATGTACCGGCAGGTGGAGCCTGGTGGCAGGGCGGAACCATAGAGGCCACATTGATGGGGCTTGAGCCCTGTGGTGGTGCTGAGTCCAGAGACATCGAAGCACTTACCTGACTCCTAATATTCACCAGCGGATCGGTTTAGGAGGGGAGAGGAGGTGTTTCATTCCCATGGTGCGTCGAAACCGTCCGGGGTTGTGAGTGTTTGTGCCATAGCTTGGTGCACAGGGGCGGGGAAACCGCTACCGGGGTGCTGAACGTGCCAAAGAGAATTGGTGGACTGTGGTCAAGGTGACAAGTGAGGAAACTGCTCATTTGTTGAGTGTTTGGGTACCACAGCTACTTGAGCCTGCGGCAAAACAAAATAAAAAAATGAACAAAAGATTCTCCTCCCGGCCCTCCAATGGGGGATGGAGTGGTCTGTGTACCAGCTCCAGAACAGCAGGTCTTCTCGTCCCTAGATCGCCCGTCTCAGGTGTGCTTAGAAGTCTTTTTCTTAGAAGGCGGCCATGAGATGGGTAGCATCTGCTTCCTGTGGGGGGCTTGACACCAGGGCGGGGCCGCAGGGGCAGGTCGAGGTATTGTCGGTGCAGCCGCCGTAGGGAGACGCCCTTGGTGATGCGCAGATGGGGTGCGAGATCTTGAGCCGCGCTGGGGCAGAATATGTTGAATGGCCTCCGTCTGCTGCTTCTCCGCTGAGAACTGCTGGGCAAAGTCTCCAACGGTGTCGATGAATAGGCCGGCCTGGGAGATGGGGCATTCAGGAAGTGTGTCTTGTCGGCCTCTCGCATCTCGACCAGGTTAAGCCATAGGTGTTCCTGGACCAGCAAAGTGGACATTTTCCACCCATTAGACGCCTTGACCTTTGGTCACCAAGCGCAGCTCCTGCATCAATCCCAGGAAGGAAACAACCCTTGTGGAGCTCTTTCAGCACCATGGCTTGGTGTACTTGCAGGAGAGACATGGAGTGCAGGGAGGAGGTGGCTTACCCAGTAGGCCCTGGCCGAGGGACCGAGGAAGGGAGCCGCTAGGGTGGTGTGCTTTCTGATGAAAGCGAGCCGACTGCAACGTTGCCATGGTCATGTCCTCGCAGTGAGACAGCGATCATGGTTGTCTGAAGGTAAGAGATATCGACTGCATCCAGCAATAACACACAACTAGAAGGGCATCTTTAAAAAGACATTCTGATGTGTGCCGCTATTTTAGAATATACTCTTTTAGGTGGAAAATACTCCTTTAGAATATACTCTAGTAGATCTGCCGAAGCACCCAGGGGCGATCTCTGCAGTGCACCCATGCAGAGAGGGGAGAAAGCCGCTGTAATGCACCGTAAGGATCCAGCAGAGGTGAAATGGAAGCCGTGGGAAATTCAGCTCACTGAATCAACGACCACTCGGCTCCGAAGAGAAAATCTGAATGAGCTTTATGCACGCCAGCTCCTTTATACCCATATGTCTGGGGGAGTGGCATGCAAATACCACTCACCAATTCCCATTGGTCTTTTATCAAAGATCAGAGGTGTCTCAGGCTCCCAAGAGTGACCCCTAGTGTCACTACATCAACACAATGTCGAGTGAGTGACAGATAGGGAACACATTATACAAAGTTTTTAGGCATTTGGCATTTCAAACACTGATTATTAATATCATCTAATATTTCTGGAAATGCCCCATTTGTTGTATATATAAAAGCGTCAGGTAACACAAAGTTTGCTTCATATTTGGAACTGTTAAAAGATTCTATATAGAACCCTTTTAAATGGTTCTATTAAAAGAAACCTAAAGGGTTCTTTGAGCCAGGTGGAAATGTTCTATATAGAACCTTTTAGGGGTTCCCAAAATGCAACCCACCAGCCTGCTCGGTTCTCCCGATGGCCAGTCTGCCACTGATCGGCCCAAAAGTGGTTTGGCCCACTGGGAAAATGCCCGGTATGCCAGATTACCAGTCCAGCCCTGGCACTTTCTAATTTTAACAAATGTAACATTATTAGAAAGTGAAAACATGTTCTTGTATTCAAACACACTTCGTTTAACTTGACATAGCGACCTAAAAATGGTATGTTTATGACACGACGCAACTGATGGTATGTTTATTACACTGACACATCCTTGAATAATCCCTTATTATAAATCTCGGACTGATTGACGAATACAAATGCAAAATGGATTACTGAACTGTAGCCAATGATTGGCTTATGTTCAATAATATGGAAATAAACAACATATTGCATTCTAAAGCCTCTTTTTGTATTTTCTTTTTTAATGCTCTATTTGTGTGTCAAAAATAATGTAACGCGTTTTAAATATCTGTATTTTTTTATATAATAAAAAATAGATTTTATTTATAATTATTATTAATTAATATAACTATTTCTAATTATTTAATCATTATATATTGAATTATTGTTATTTGAGGGGCTTTCTCAGCAAATATTTATGCTGCCATTAGTTTCGATTAATTAATCAGCATACGTAATTAAGTTGATAAAAAAAATAAATAATTGACAGCCCAAATAACTGTACTGTAAAAATACTAATCAACTACATGTATTTGCTGTGTTATTATTTTGTAGAGCTGCTTGTTTTGTGTTATTTTTATAACTATAGTAATTAATAATAGTAACATGTAATACTTGTAACACAAACTGTAAATTAAGTTTTACAAAATTGATTTAAAGGATTTAAGTATTTATGCTCTTTTTGTCATCGATTTAAATTTAAGACAAATTAAATCATTTAATAGGAATTAAAAAGACATTCTAAATTCAACTGTGCATGGCTCCCTACTCTGCTATGTACCTCTGGGCTTTGTTCTGATGTGTGGTAAGACTGACATTTGAAACTATTTTTCTCTGTTATTATGCTATTGTTAAGATCACACAGACAGATATCAGCAAATCACTTACTTTAGGACCACGCACTGGTCACACATACAGCACACCAGGTTGCTTTTACACTCTACAGGTACAGCCACATACAGACCCGGATGCTGATTGATTTCTTTATATGCTAATGAAAGTGAGCCACCATACTCGGGAACAAAAGGCCCCCTCCAAGTGAGCTGCTGTGAGGGATGTTTAATTAATGTGAGTTATTACTCCACCTGAGTGCTTATCACAGCAAGTGTTGATTTTAGATACGTAGGATGGCAATGCAGAGACAAAGTAAGCTTGTAAATAACAAGCAGTGTTTTTTTAAACTGACTGCAGTGAGACCGCCTTGGTTTTGGTCGCTGGTGCGTTCACACTAGCGCAGTAGGGTGGAGGGAATAGAGACAGCAAGGGTGTGTATTGTGCTTTTTCTGTATATAAAAGTTCACCGTTTAATAAAAGATCCATTTATATCTGTTTTTTAATTAATTTTAGGAACTTACATTTCTGTGGGGTTAATTATTATTAAGTTTTTTTTTTAATTGTTAAAATATTGTAGAACAGAGCATAACTAGAAAAATGTATATTCATTTAATTTTATAAAAAGATTTATTGTATTTTATACATTTATTTTTGGAATTTAACAAATTTTCATGACTTTTCCAGGCCTGGAAACATCTATTTTAATCATCCATGACTGTGGAAACCATATATTTTGATCAAAGATGGTTAACAGACTGGGGCCAGTGCCCAATGGCCTCTGATTATCAGGAGCTTCAAGCTGAGGGTCCCACGGTGGCCCACCTCCTGCTGATGTACAATTGATATACAAAGACAAACTGCACTTGAATGTGTGCCAGTGACTATTGCCACCATGTAACATGAAAGCACATTCCTGGCCCCTCCTCAGCACGATCAGTGCCTTCTGAACACTTTAATGCAGTTTGAAGTTGTTTAATAGTCGTGATACATTGTCTCCTTTGCAATGATTCACATGCTGGGTTTATTGCAGCCTGATCTCATGAAAATTATGTGACTTTGGCATCATTTTTGCAAAATTATCTTACGTTTTCTTACAAACAGATGAGGTTCATGCTTGAGTTTTAAATCAGTAAAACCTACCTACCCTATACCTTAAACCTAAACCTTATAGTTGCATAAAGAGCATATTTGAGATGAAAAACCAGTGTTAAGTTACTCAAAAATAGTCATCCACTACAAATGACTAATTATTTATCAGAAAATGCAATCAGATTATTTTAATGATTACTTCATTGAAAAGTAGTCACATTACTAATTACTTTACTTTTTAGTTACATTTTAAAACACTTTTCCGCTCAACAAATTCAAAATAATTTTTACATTTCTTCCTTGTTCATTGTTACACACAAGTAATACACTCAATTCATCAAATTTCGCCTTCACAATGACTCATTACAGGGCAATAATGTATGTATTCTACATAAATAATATATAAGAAATAAACACTATACTAACTCTATACTGTAATGTACTTAAAAGTAATTCAGTTCATTGAAAGTCACTAACTGTAAACAGATTACAAGATGTAATACATTGCACTACTTTTTTTACTATGAAGTAAGTATTAGATAACTAATTACTATGTGATTGGATATCATCTTACAAGTCACGTGCTATAGTAAAAGTGTTTTGATGTCATAAGATAGCTTTGTGTGAGACTGTGAGGAATGGGTGTTTATTAACTGATAATCCAGTTTTACTCGTGATATGTGTAAAAAAAAATCTGATTTGTCCTACAGGGTAAACAGAGTGCTTTGGAATTTTTACAATACCTTGTTTTTCATGACTGTCTAAGATAAAACAGCAGTTTTCAACTATGTTTACCCTTGAACTGTCAAATGTGAAACAATGGTTTCTCCAAGTGTTTCTCAGACTATAACAAAAGGAATGTGAAATGATCCAAATCACTTGACATGCACTGCTTTATTTCCCTTCATATCTGTATCTGCAGTGACCCCAAAGATCATCAACAAAAAATAAACAGAGATCTAACAGTCATGGAAACCCTGGAAATATCAGAGAATGTCAAAATTGGTTATTATATCATTGAATATGATTCCTGTTGACTGTTTTATAACATAATTTACAACTACAAATATAACTCACTTTTAGCACCACTCTGTGGACAGATATACATTTAACAACACTTCCAGCTTTGACCAAAATTTCAGTTAGCAAAGACCGATTTCAGCATCAGAACTTACAACTTACTTTTGCAGAATTTACAGGTAGAACATTCTCCTCAGTGAACCGGATTCAAATCTCAGGAATATGCTTTTATGTCAATTGTTTGTTTGTACAAAGAGAAATTCATTGGTCAAAAGATGTGGGGACCCTGTATAAATCCCTCTTCTCTGGTTCATCTGATTGATTCCATTCAAAAAGCACCACTGCAGCATAACCTGCTCATATGAAAAGCAGACAACTCCTGCAGCACTCTTGTAGAACTGTTTGCTTATGGTCGCAATCTAAACGAAAATCTCTGTGAACATCGACTGCTGCTGTCAAGGAAGAATGAGTCTGGTGGCCAGTTGGATTACACAGTGTTCTGTCAGCATCTTAGTGACATCTTTGTGGTGCCCTGGCTCATTGACTGTCTAGTTCTCTCCTCAAATGCTTGCCTGACAGTGTCTGAATTCAATCATTTACTGCCCTCCAAAAGTGTTCGGAAGAGCTACTGCTGTTCAGGGTCTAATGTGTGACTTTTAAAGGATAGTTATCCCAAATATGAAAATTCGGCCATTTACTCACATTCATGTTACTCCAAACCAAAATGACGAAGGAAACATTAGGTAGAATGTTAGTCTCAGTCACCATTCACTTTCATTGTAACTTTTTGAAGAGGTGTTAGTGAGGCCAGCAGGGGGTGCTCACCCTGCCATCTGTGTGGGTCCTAACACCCCAGTGCAGTGACAAGTACACTATACTGTAAAAAGGCACCGTCCTTCGGATGAGACGTTTGACTGAGGTCCTGACTCTCTGTGGTCATTAAAAATCCCAGGGCACTTCTTGTAAACATTAGGGGTGTAACCCTGGTGTCCTGGCCAAAATCCCCCATTGGTCCTTATCAGTCATGGCCTCCAAATAATCCCCACCCATGAATTGGTTATATACTATCTCCTCTCCACTAACAGCTGGTATGTGGTGTGTGTACTGGTGCACTGTGGCTGCTGTCACATCATCCAGGTGGATGCTGCATACTGGTGGTGGGTGAGGAGCGTCCCCTGTTCACTGTGTAAAGCATTTTGAGAATAGTGTCAGAAAAGCACTATATAAATATAAAAAAGAAGGATAAAGAATGTATCATAAAAATGTAAAAAAAAAAATTTTTTGTTGTTATCCATATTTTTTTTTTTTTAAATGTCTAGAATCCAAATGCATTTTGACTAGAAGATTATGATGAGTTTTTATGTGTTTTTAACTCTTAAATGGGTCAACATGGCCTGGACATAACAGGAAGGTTAAACGGGGATAGAAGTAAACAAAAAAAAAAAAAAAAAAAAATACACACTTCAACTTTAAGATTAAACAGAAGCAGCAGAATTTGTGTTTAAACTGCAATATGCATTAGTCATTGTTGTGCATTACATGCCTTAGAAGTTTTGTCAGTGACAGATTGCACTGTTACACCTAACAGAGCATCAAACTCATCTAAAATCTGCTGTATATGTCAGAAATAAAAACAAATGTTTGATGTTTGGAATCCATTACAGTTTTTCCTGTATCTACCATAAACAACAGTGACAGTCTCACAAAGTGACCCATTTCTTGAGCAGTTGATTGTACTTCAGAGATTTGCTTGCATTAGTTCTAGCATTAACTTCTCACACAACAGTGTCTGTTCTCAGAGGCTGGGGGTCATTCAGTGTGGGCTGTTGGACTACCCTGTGCCTCTGTTGTTTGAATCACACTGAGAAATTCAAGGCCCCCTTCACTGAGGTGTTGAGAGTGGTGGGTGAAAAAAAGGCTGATATTTAATCAATAAAGATGGATCAAAGTGGTACACCTCTGCTTGCCTGTTGTAACAACACATTACTATTTGCTACTTCACAGCATTCTTTCATCTCATAGGTGGTGTTTCTCTCCCTGGCTCTCTTTTCTTTAGTGTTAGTCAAGCTCAAAGCTCTGCAAGAACTCATAAGGCCGTGTAGGGTCTTTGGAGAGATCTAGTAGGCTAAATGTTGACTTTAATTTGATATAAAATCAGTTACATTTTTGTATTCATGTATGACATGTGGCTGGGTGGATGCAGATAACTGACTGTTAGAGGATATTGTGTCTGTAATTCATTTGTTATTACATGGTTATTGTATACTTATTACATGTATATAACACCATGTATTATTGTTGTAACAGCACATTACTGTTTACTACTTCACAGCAATTTTTCATGTCATAGGTGATGTTTTTCTCTCTCTGTCGCTCTTTTTAGTGTTAGTCAAAGCTAAAAGATTTGCATTAACTTATAGTGCCATGTTGGCAAGGTCGTGGGAAGTAGGGATGCTGCAGCACCCCCTGGTGTTGAGATGATGGTTGTTCTTTTCTTTTTGTCAGTCTTATATATATATATATATATATATATATATATATATATATATATATATATATATATATATATATATAAACAGATTAAAAAATGTAGGATATGTTTTCCTAAAAACAGTATGCTTGAGAAAATGTACAATTCTGAATAGTGTCATATTTATTTATAAATCATGAGGGCCTTCATATCAACAACCCCTGAACGTAAAACCACGTTTGGAATATTTTAACTATTGGAGCGCCTAACTGTGCATCTCATGGTAATGCTTTTGGTTTATTATAAGCTGCTGCCAAACAATGCATATTAACAGTTGTCAGTTTCTTTTAAAATTACTCTGATATTCTATACTCTTGCTGCAAAAATGTAATCGACTATGTTCTTGTGTGCTGTGCAGATTGGGCTTTTGAACTTATAATATGGATACGTTCTTGTCTGCCATACGCAAAGGTTTCAGTGTGTGAGTGTGCGTGTGCACAGCGTGCAGGGGTGTGTGAGAGATGAGTGAGGGAAAGATTTTGAGAAAGAATTGTTTTAACTGCGTGTTGCCACTTACCTGTTGTATGGCCAAGACTAAATCTCAGAAAAGTCAAATGACTGCACTCATTCATTAACAGTGATTGTTACAGTAATAGACAATGCTATATTATAAGGTAATGTTATGTAATCCACTGTGCTGAACTTTCCCCCTTAATTTCCCCCCCTCCCACTTCTGTTGCTGTCTGTCAGCCCATAAGAAAAGTTTACTCATGTGCTTGAAGCCAAAAACCGGGGAGGGAGAAATGATAATAGGTAATCAAATAGCAAAAAAATAAATACATCTAAATATACATCCCCTGGCAAACCATCAATAAAATTGCAACCCTGTATCAAGTGATGTCATAAACCACTATACGAATGGGATTTGTTTTAAGTGGGGCAAGGCAATGATTGCATTTCCCCACATAAGTTCTCATTGATTTTATTCCCGTCCAAAACAAGCATATCAGTATTTTTACCAGGCTTTTTCCTGGATTGCGCATGACAATAAAGATTTCAGTGTTCTTATCTTCTATATAATGCCCTAAAAATAATCCAATGGAGATGGTGGTGGTGTAGTGGGCTAAAGCACTAAACTGTTAAGCAGAAGGTTGTCGGTTCGATCCCCACAGCCACCACCATTGTGTCCTTGAGCAACTCCAGGTTGCACCGGGGGATTGTCCCTGTAATAAGGTCTCTGTAAGTCGCTTTGGATAAAAGCGTCAGCCATTGTTTTTTTTTTTTATTGTTTCTGAATCTATCTGTGTCTAAAGTCATTGGTCAAAGACACCATAAAATGAATGGAAGTGCATCCCATACTCAAATAAATGCTTAAGAAAAACATGCATCAACCCATATATGCAACAGCCTGTGTTAACTATTTAAATAGAAAGAAAGGATCATATTTTCAGTTGGTTAGGAAAAGTGTAGCCCCACATTTTGGGATATATTTTCCAGAAGTAGGCTACAAAGAAAATTACAGAAATGTAATGTATTTTTCATCTTTTTTAATTCAAGATAGTAATAGAGCATTGCAATCTGTTGTAATAAGTCAAATATTCTAATATAATCTTATGCACAAATTTAATATTTTCCTCATAATTAATCAGCACTAAATACATTTACTCACAGATTAATAATGTGAGAATACACCTCCCACTACAGCACCCCCAACATAAATCATTTTCCCACGGCCCTGCATGTAGGGTCTTTGGCGAGATCTAGTAGACTGAATGTTGACTTTAATTTGATATAAAATCAGTTGTATTGTATGTATTGACATATGCCAAGTGACTGAGTGGATCTGGATTATAGAATGTAAGAGGGTGTTGTGACCGTAATTCAGGGTGCAACTGATGAAATTGAATTTTACTGCCACTCCAGATTTGATGTGAATACTGAAGTTAACTATTATCCTGCCATGATGGAAGAGCAGATTACAGGCTTCTCAGAATCTGACAATTATTCGATGCCACAGAAATGGGAACGTTAGTCATAGACATGGAACAAAGAAATGCTGAACAATACTCAGTACTCAAGATAAGAGTAAAATGTTTTAAACATAATTGAAAAAAGAAAAAAAAAAAACTTTCAACACATGTGCACAGGTTGTCAGATACCTTCACTGATAAATTACCTGTTGTGAAAACATCATTGTATTTGTTTGTTTTGGTCAAATGTGTGTGTAAGCACTATAAAAAGTGAATTACTTTTGTTTGTTTGTTTGTTTGTTCAGATTACATTTTACAAGTTATTCAAATTTTTGATGTCTCATGCTCACAGAAATAATTGTAGCATATTTCGCTGTACTAATGTGAGTGACGCATTTCTTTCACCATGACTTCAATCTCTCTTGCAGAACTGCATGATGATTCACTCCATCCTAATTAATTTTGTCAAAAGCCATTGTTTGCCAAGCGGAAAGACAACTCAGATATTAATCTCTTCACTATGTGCCAATTTTTGTAATGAATGGTCCCCTTCCCTTTCTAGAGGTCACTGTATAATGGATAGTTGATTTCTTCACAAAAAAGCATGCTTGTGATAAGTGCCACTGTCTTTCGTTATTTCTTGCTCACTCACACCTTCACTCTGCCTGGTTGTGTCTTCTAGGGGAAAAACACTGGCCGGTGCGGTCTCAGAGTCACCATGGTAGGAATACCAATTCTGTGTAGTACAATGTGTTTCTTACCTTGGCCTCTGCCTCTGCCCTCTTTGTCTGCGTTTGTGGTGGATGTGTCAGTCTTTGTAACCTCACTTCTCACCATGTAGCTCTGTGGAAAACAAAATGGATGATTCGATTTTTATTTTATTTTATTTTATGTCTTTCATTGAAAGCCAAGCATTCTTTTCCTGCTTAATCTACACCCCTGTAGTGTCTATGTTCCTCTGGATCCACTCTGTTCTTCTCCATTGCTTCGGCTTCAACATGACTCTGGCTTCGTCAGACAGAGGAGTACACATGCTATCGCAGGGATAAAGACAGTTTTGAATGATGTTACTTCTTATTAATTAAAGAAGACATCAGAAAAATCTGTGCTTATCCCTGTGGGCAACGTGATGATGCTCCTCCCAAAGGAAGATCTTCTGGTGTTGTCCCCAAACCTGGTATGTGCAAGTGAAAAAGGGGCTTTTTACATATTTTGTTTGTTATTTTTCTTTTTTTATTTATATTTAAGATAGAAAATATGTCATGTGAGGTAATTTGTTGTTCTTGCACGGTTAATTCTTACTTGTTACATTGTTGTTACACAGATATTACATTCATCATAAATGATACGCTGTTGTTGTTGTTTTTTTACCCTGTATGGTATGGTGTAGCCTTTAATTCTTTAATTCTTACATTTTCTTTCAGAAAAACAAAAACATAAATAAACTAAAACATAATGCTTTGTTGAAAATAATGAGCAGTCTTTAAAGTTACCAATAGCATGCTGTTTTTTATGCCACATGACATTCAGAAGGTGTCTCAGCCTGGAATGATGACCACAGGGTGAGACACCTTCTGAAGTGCTCCACAATATGCTCTACTAAACACATATCACCATTTCTTCTGCATCATGATTTTTTGCTGCATAATTTAGAAGGTAATAATATGCGTTTCTTAACTGATCATTTTTATCAGTCATAAATGTAATAAAATTGAGAAAATACACCAATCAGTCACAACATCAAAATTTGTGGTTATCTGAGTTATCGTAGACTTTGTCAGTTCGAACCAGTCTAGCCATTCTCTGTTGACCTCTCTCATCAACAAGGTGATTCTGTCCACAGAACTGCCGCTCACTGGATGTTTTTTTTGTTTTTGGCACCATTCTGAGTAAACTCTAGAGACTGTTGCCCATACAAATCCCAAGAGATCAGCAGTTACAGAAATATTCAAACCAGCCCATCTGGCACCAACCATCATCAAAGTGATTATCTAATTATCATGTGGCAGCAGTGCCACACATAAAATCAAGCAGATATGGGTCATGTGCTTCAGTTTGTGTTCACTTCAACCATCGGAATATGGAAAAAGTGTTTTTGGCAACACATAGGGAACTTGCACAATATTAGGCAGGTGGTTTTAATGTTGTGGCTGATTGATGTATGCCAATGCTGTACCACAATGGAGAAAATACTCTGTACTACAACATAACTGCACCAATGCATTTTCTCATTTGGATTTTTTATAGATGGTGGCATCAAATATGTGATTGCATTTATTAATTTATTTTTAAGCATTTACCATAATATAATTACATTTTTGTATAATTTAACACAATTATTGTATTATTTAATTATTATTATTATTATTATATAATTTAACACAATTATTTTTTTTTTAAATTAAAACAGCAATGTTTTTTATAGAAAAGGGAAGAAGAGTGCACTGTTAGCACTTCTGAATTAAAACCGATAATAATGATTCACTCAATTTTAGTTTGTATGAGTTAAAAGTATATAAATACATTAATTGATTATGGAAATGTTAATTTAATTCAAGCATAAGGTGATAATTTGAAAGAAAAAATTGCTTTTGGAACATTGTTGTACAGTTACCATATGGCAACATTTTACAAAAATATTTTTTACTGTGTTTTTATTTTTGTTTTAGAGCTATTTTATGTCAGAAAATCAAACAGGAAAAAAATATTCCACTTTAAGAACAGTGTGTTGGTAATTTGTCATTATTAAAAGGTTATTACATACTTATTATATGATAGTTCCATGCTTATTTCAACCTGCATTTATAAGAAATTTGTTAATTGAATAAAACAAAGTAAAACAATTATGAACTGCTCTGTAGTTACAACCAGCATTATAATGTCGCTGTTGGTTATTTGCATACTCTTCTGACATGCTGTTTATTATTGAGTGCATGTTTCAGGGTATGGGTCAATGTCCATGAAATTGCTGTAATGTCTGTGGTTAAATAAGCCAGTGGAGTGCATTTGGAGTGGATTCTGATCCCAAGAGAGAAGTTGCATAGCCACGGCCAAAGCCTATCAGCATGTATTTATCAGTGTGGGAACAACATTTTTTAAAGCAAATACATATTATTATTTAACCATCAACATATTTTCCTTCAAGAGCCAAAGGTTACCAAGGCTCAAGTCTGGGAGTGAATAAATGGTAAATGATGAAGAAAGCTCTTTCGCAAATTGTATTACGGGCTGGATATTAGTGGCAATTATATGTAATAATTGCAGAGAGCTCAATTATAGCTCAATTACAAAACAGACCAGTTTTATACATTATACATGTCAGGACAGGTCAAACTTTGGGCAAAAATGCCAAATTACATTTTAGGGCAAATTTTCAGGGCTATTATGGCATTTAACATTTCACAATTAAATGTTAACCGTTTTTGTCAGTGGTTAAATGCCAAACCCCAGTGGCTTTCCGGCTCTGTGTTTGTCAAAAGCAGAGGAGAAGGGCAAGTGAACTGGATTCAAACTGTCAGCAGGCCCATTGGGGCAGACTTTGTCCCCCCCATAAAACTAGATCATTAGCGCCATGACCTGCACTTCATGCACGGCTTTGGCATCAGGAGTGGATCTAGAAAATTATTTATGGGGTGGGATGAAAGCTATGGGGGTGGCAACACCAAAGCAATCGCCCATGCACAGTTCTGGAGGATGAAGATGCCAAGCTTCATTGCAACAAGTACTGTTTAATACATTGAAGTCACATTGAAATTGTGATACAGCTACAATTTAAAATAATATTGAAAAGAAATGACAAACAATCAATTCTCCAGAGCCCCAAGACATTGTCTATTAAACACATCAACAGATTCTCAATGTTCCTTAGCTTGACCTGTGGTGGTTGTCACACATTTTATAGAAAATATTTCTCAGAGTAGGTGGTTGATTTATTTTTTAATGTCTTAGATCTGTAAAGCCACATGAATTGATGTCTTGGCTACAAAAAAAAAAATCCACATTTTCACATTTATTGTCCAGGGAAAAACATAAAGGTCACTGCACACACATTGACAATTTGTCCACACAATAAAAGATAGTTGTCACAATGGAACCTGCCAATAAACCAGTGGCTTAGGTTTTATGTGAACGCTACCGAACAAATTCATTCGAACAAATTAATTTTAATTTAAAAGGGTTTTGAATTAAGTGTTTGAAACAGCAGGCAAAACCTCCTCTAGAGAAAACACAAATTTTTGCAACTAGACTTTGAACTCAAAACCTAATAGTTACTTAGTTAGTAATATAGCCTTTGTGACAACTTCCCCTTGTGGGGAACCCTGCCACCATCAGATATATTATAGTTACATTTATATTTTATTCACTGTTAAAAAATCAGGGGTGTAGATTATCTTTAGATTCTACTGCAATCTACTGTGATTATTTAATACAATAGTTTGCTGTTAAAAATGTTGCATTCTGGGAGATCAAGTTATCTAACAGGAGATCACTGTTAACTGACTAGTTTTATGGTAAATAGCTGTTGTTTGCAAGGCATTAGGGGAAAATGAACATTTAAAATAATGATATCATCTTGATGAAAGCTAGTGACATTCTGAAAAATACATTTAAATCCTTCCAATGAAAATTTAATTTTGTGGCACATGATCTTTCAGACCAACTCATCTGTTCTTTATCATCTCAGATCAGCCTTCACAAGTCAAATAATAAAAAAAGTATAAATCAACCTTTGAATCAATGTACATGTTAAATGTAAAATGTTGCCTGGATTGAACAGTATATATATATATATATATATATATATATATATATATATATATATATATAAAATAAAAATTAAAAAAACTAACTTAAACTAAATTAAAATAACAGTCTAGAACTGCATTGTGGGTAATAATGGTGAAATACCCATAAGCCTTTGCACTTGAATATGTATGTATGCTTTGGCAATGCATTGGGGTGACAAAAATTGTTAAAAAAAAAAAAAAAAACTTACAATTATTCAGAAGTCTTATTTTTATTTAGTGTTGTTATCACTGGTTGTGTTTTGTTTGGTCAACATTATGGTGATTAGTGTTCTCTTGATCTGGCACCTTGGACCTTCTGTGTTCTTATAATATGTTCTTCTAGCCAGTCAATTTGTTTTTAAGTATACAACGAGTTGTTGCACTGTGCTACTTGGAAGACAAATCTAAGGTCAGACTGCATGTCTGAACCTTTCTTGCAAAGATGGTGGTGCATTATACATAAAAAATGAAAGTAAAATCAGTAAAGGATATTCGAGCAAAATTATATCAGCAAATTGATTGTTTGATGTTTTTGATGATCTTACAGCATGACACAAATTGTTAACAAGACACACACAGATATCAACTCTCAGCATACAAAACACAACAATGGTGACAAATAACATAGTCTTACATAAAAAAATGTAAAAGCTGAACATTAAAATATAAGTAACTTAGACTAAAACAAAACAATGTCGAAACAAACCAGTAAATAGTGAAAAATCTAAGTAATTTCTTCATGCTGCAGTGCATGCTGGGAACTTTTCTTTTAAACTCAACAGCTATTGACAGCTATATGCTGCTAAATTACAGTTGAATATTGTAGCTGTTAAAACAGTATCTAGCTGTTAATTTCAACAAGAGTAAAACATTGTGTTTTTACATAATGATGATGGCAACTACAGTTGCCAGTAGTTTACTGTTTTTTAACAGGATGCTTTTTACAGTTTACAATAGAATACTAAATGCTGGTGTGGCAGATGTGGTGGCAGTGCTTTTCCTTAGGATGACAGTTGCCACCCCGAGAGATCCACTCATTTTTATCATGGCATAGATGTGCATTTTGAGCAGGTGCACAAAGAGTCTGAACTTCTGGAAGAAAATGTGGCGTTCTTTTTCTCAAGCCCTCCTTCCTACTCAAGTCAGCGCTGTCTCAATTCCTTCCGGCCCCTCATTAGTGTGAGCAGCATCACCTCTTGAGAGCAGGGGGGCTTGAGTGTGTCTTCCAGACTCTGCGGCAGACTCGTCAGTTGTTTTTTTGTTTAAATTTGTATCTTTTATCTGTTTTTCTTTGAAATGTTATTTTTTATTTTTTTGTTATATAAAGCCAAATATTTTGAACAAACAAGGATTTTTTTTCCTGAGTCAAGGCAGTCATTTAGATTTTTACTTGCTCCCACTACTCATACACATACACAAAAGCACAAAAACATTTCTCATTTGTTCAACATGATCCCTAAAGCCTGATCTCATGAAAAGTGTGAATGTGGCAGTTCCGAGGTGAAATGTTCTCCCAAACAGATAACGTTTTTTAAGGTTGCTGTATAGTTTTAAATCACAAAATCTACGTCCCTAACCTAGACCATAAACATTTAAACAATAAAAAAGACTTACATTTACAGTATACTAGTGACAATGCATAGTTGTTATCTTAAGGAGATAAATCTACCTGATCTGTCCTTTGAAAATAATTTTGTTGATGTAAACAGTTGTAGTAAGAATGACTCAGTCATACTAAATAATATTTTTTTGACTTGAATACAACCAGTTAATCTAGATGTTACAACATTTTTTACAGTAAATGACTGCCTTTTGAGTAAATAATGATGGAAGTTTATTAGTCCATGATTTCTGCAAAAGTAGCTTCCAACAAATCTGTTCCCCGTCTGTCGCTCACTTCGACGTCGTGTCGAAGAAGCGACACTAGGGGTCTCTCTTGAGCGCCGAAAGATACCTCTGATCTATGAAAAAAGGCCAATGAGAGTTGGCGAACAGTATTTGCATACCCCACCTCCGGATACGGATATAAAGGCGAGGGAAATACGCTCGTTCATTCAGTAATTTTCTTCGGAGCCGATGGTCGTGTGTATGCAGTCAGCTGCGAGTAACACAACTGATCCTGCTTCTGATCCTCTGACGCTCTGCTTTGCTGTTGGATTTACGGCGCACTACAGCGGCTTTTCTCTTCACTGCCGGCGTGCAGTTTGCCCCTGGGCGCTTCGACAGCGCAGAGTTAAAAGAGTTGAAAGAGTTTATTTCTCTGAAAGAGCATTACACATTTGAACGTCCTTTTCAGGACGCGTCTTTATAAAGATGTAATTTCCGCCCCTGTGTAGTTTCTGGATGCGGTGATTTCTCCCCACCTCTCTCGGTCATAAAACACTGTCTTGCATGCCTGGGCTGCTATCACACACAGGCAGTGTTTTTATGAATGGTTCATGTTCTCAGTGCGAGAACATAGCCATGGCAACATTGCGGTCGTGTGGCTTTCTTTTGTAATGAGAGAAAGCCGTTTCAGCCGCCCCCCGCGCCTCGCCTCTTTCCTACGGGATTGACGCAGGTGCCGCGGGCGATGAACACGATTTGGGGACAATGACGGGCTCTGTTCGCCAGGTAAACCCCCTCGAACCTCCCGCCTCCCCGGCACGCTTGTTTGCTTCCGTCTGAGCTCGGGATGAGCATTCTCTCCAATGGTTCATCTTCTCGGTGTGAGAACATGGCCGTTATAGCATTGCGGTCGCACGGCTTTCTTTTGTAATGAGAGAAAGCCACTTCAGCCACCCCCCGCGCTCCGCCTTCTTCCTACGGGATCGGCGCAGGCGCTGCGGGCAATGAAGGCGATTTGGGGAATATGACGGGCTCTGTTCGCCGGGTAAACCCCCTCGAACCGCCTGCCTCCCCGGCACGCTTGCTTGCCTCAGAATTGGATGACATCACCGCTGCATCGGAGAGCGTTACAGCGGCATCGGATGCTGATCGCTCGCCTGGGCTGCCACCTTCGGGTCTGCCGCCCAGCCTGAGCCTGACGCACGGAGATCCGCTATGCTTTCCCGGGCTACTTGATTGGTCCCGCGGGCAGGTGCGCCGCTCACAGCCACGCCCCCCCCGTTCCTTTCTTCCCGGACGTGCATGACGAGTTGAGCAAAGCCAAGGCTTCTTCGCTCCTCCGCTCTCACTACCCTCGCGGTGGAACGGTCCCAGACCGCTTCCACTCTGCACGCCACGGCCCTTCCTGCAACCAACGCCAGGCCAAGGCACTTCAAAACTTGCACCTTGGGTAGTCCTGTTCTTGATGTGCTGCAGGAACTGCGCTGGATGACCAACCGCGCCCCCGGGCCACGGAGGTCAGAAGCGCCGGCACTCGAACAGGCGATGGCCACCCCTTGTGGTCCAGAAACGCACCTGTGGACTGGACCTGGTCGAAATGCGGGAGGCAGACAAGGCACACCTTCTCCCACACCCCCGTCTCCCAGCTCCGTCCATTCGGCGCCACCGTTGACGACTCTGCCCAGCAGTCCTCAGCGGTGAGGCAGACGGAGGCCACTGCACATCCTGCCCCGCCGCAAGCCTGCCGCCATGGGCCATGCCCCGTCTGCTCGCCGACGGGCGTCCTCCTGCGGCTATGAAACACCCTGCTCCGCCTCAACCCGGGGCCAGCTCTCAGCCCCAGCGTCGAGCACTCCGCAGGAAGCGGACGCCCCTGTCTCACGGACCCCCTCGAGGACCCGGAAGGCTCCCAGGCTGTCCGTAGATGTTCGACCCAGGGACCAAGATGTTAGCTCCGGAGGCTGGTAAGACCGCTCCGTCTCTGGTGGAGGGCCGGGAGGAGAATTTTTTCTTGTCGAATTGATTTTCACATTCTCATATTCTCTGTAATGAGCTATTTCCTTTTGTCTCTGGGTCACCTGGCCCGCAAATGCCGTTCTCACGGCACTTTGCCCCCAGATATCAACAGTCCTGGCCCCCTGGACACGGACCACCCGTCTTCAGCCCCACGACTGTTCCCCGGCCGGCCGGTTCCGACGAGTCCAGAGGATGCCTACCCAGGACCTCCTCCTCAGTCGCTAACCCGCCCCCTGCCGGGTGTGCGGAGCAAGGTAAGTGCTTGAGTCTCTTCTCAGCACCTCAGCCGCGGGTCGCCCTGTCGCTGCCCAACGCTGCCCTACCTGTTCCGCCCTGCTGCGAAGCCCCGGCGGGTACGTCAAAATGAATCGTCCCTTTGGTGCCCCTAGCGCAGAGGTTGGACGCATGGCTTTCACTTCCCAACCCGTCTCGCTGGCTGGCCCGGACCATCCGACTCGGTTATGCAATTCAGTTTGCCAGGCCCCCGCCCCCCTTCATGGGCGTCCGCTTTTCCGCAGTACACGGCGAACACACCCACTCCCTGCACGCGGAAATCGCGACTCTTCTGGCCAAAGACGCGATAGAGCCTGTCCCTCCAACCGAGATGAAGAAGGGTTTCTACAGCCCTTACTTCATCGTACCCAAGAAAAGCGGCGGCTTACGACCAATCTTGGACCTGCGAGTTCTCAACCGAGCGTTGCACAAACTCCCGTTCAAAATGCTCACGCTTAACCTGCGTCCGGCATCTAGATTGGTTCGCAGCGGTAGACCTGAAGGACGCGTACTTCCACGTCTCCATCCTGCCCCGACACCGCCCCTACCTGCGGTTTGCGTTCGGGGACCAGGCGTATCAGTACAAAGTCCTCCCCTTCGGCCTGTCTCTGTCCCCTCGCGTCTTCACGAAAGTCGCAGAGGCAGCTCTTGCCCCGCTCCAAGAAGCCGGCATCCGCATACTCAACTACCTCGACGACTGGCTCATCCTGGCCCACTCGCGAGAGTTACTATGCGCCCACAGAGACTAGGTGCTCAGGCACCTCAGCCGTCTGGGGCTTCAGGTCAACTGGGAAAAGAGCCAGCTCACTCCAGTTCAGAGCATCTCTTTTCTCGGGATGGAGTTAGACTCGGTCTCAATGTCGGCACGTCTCACCAACGAGCGTGCCCAGTCAGTGTTGAACTGCCTCGCCGCCTTCAGGCCAGGCACAGCGGTCCCCTTAAAACTTTTCCAGAGGCTCCTGGGGCATATGGCGTCCTCCGCGGCGGTCGCGCCGCTGTGGTTGATGCATATGAGACCGCTCCAACACTGGCTCCAGACCCGAGTCCCGAGACGAGCATGGCGCCACGGCACGCACCGGGTAACAATCACCCCCGCCTGCCGTCAGACATTCAACCCCTGGACAGACCCCTGTTTCTTACGGGCTGGAGTGCCCCTACAGCAGGTGTCCAGATGCGTCCTGGTCACGAACGATGCCTCCAGATTGGGTTGGAGCGCCGTTTGCAACGGGCATGCAGCCTCAGGGGGTTGGAAAGGGGCCCAGCTGCGTTAGCACATCAACTGCCTCGAGTTGTTGACCATCCTTTTGGCCCTGCGGAAGTTTTTCCCGTTAATTCGGGACGAACATATCCTAGTCAGGTCGGACAGCACCACTGCGGTCGCGTACATAAATCGCCAAGGCGGCGTACGCTCCCGTCACATGTCACAACTCGCCCGTCGTCTCCTCCTTTGGAGCCAGCACCGACTCAAGTCGCTGCGTGCCACTCACATTCCCGGCAACCTCAATGTGGTAGCGGACGCGCTGTCACGACAACGCTTGCCTGGCGGAGAGTGGAGGCTTCACCCCCACTCGGTTCAGCTGATTTGGGAATGGTTCGGCAAGGCCCAGGTAGACCCCTCTGCCTCCCGAGAGACCTCCCACTGCCCGCTCTGGTACACCTGTTCAGAGGCTCCCCTCGGGGCAGATGCACTGGCACACAGCTGGCCGGCTGGGCTGCGCAAGTACGCATTCCCCCAGTGAGCCTTCTTGCACAGGTGCTGTGCAAGGTCAGGGAGGACGAGGAGCAAGTCACTCTCGTGGCTCCTTACTAGCCCACTCGTGCCTGGTTCTTGGACCTTGTACTCCTCGCGACAGCCCCTCCCTGGCGAATTCCCCTGAGGAAGGACCTTCTTTCTCAGGGACGGGGCACGCTCTGGCATCCGCACCCAGACCTTTGGAACCTCCACGTCTGGCCCCCGAACAGGATTCGGAAGATCTAGCTGGTCTACCACCCACGGTCGTAGCCACGTTCAACCAAGCCAGAGCCCCTTCTACCAGGCAACTCTATGCCCTGAAATGGCGTGAATGAATTGGTGTTCTTCCCGGGCAGAAGACCCACAGAGGTGCGCAGTTAGGTCTGTGCTCCTGTTCCTACAGGAGAGGTTGGGGGGGAGGCTGTCCCCATCCACCTTGAAGGTGTATGTTGCCACTATCGCAGCTCACCACGACCCAGTAGACAGCAAGTCTCTGGATAAGCACGACTTAATCATCAGATTCCCAAGAGGTGCCCGGAGGTTAAACCCCTCCCGGCCAAACCTGTTCCCCTCCTGGGATCTCTCGGTGGTCCTCGCCGGTCTTCAGAGATCCCCCCCCGAGTCGCTAGAATCAGTTGGCTCAGGGCCCTCTCCTGAAAAGACGGCCCTGCTGATCGCGCTCACTTCCATCAAGAGGGTCGGGGACCTGCAAGCATTCCCTACTAACGACACTTGCCTGGAGCTCGGTCCGGCAGATACTCATGTGATCCTAAGACCTCGACTGGGCTATGTGCCCATGGTTCCTACCACGCCCTCTGGAGATCAGGTAGTGAACCTACAAGCGCTGACCCGGGAGGAGGCAGACCCAGCCCTCTCACTGTTGTGTCCGGTACGTGCCTTGCGTGCCTACCTGGAACGCACCCAGAGCTTCAGGTGCTCTGAACAGCTCTTTGTCTGCTTTGGAGGACAGCAGAAAGGGAACGCTGTCTCCAAACAGAGGTGTCTCACTGGGTGGTGGATGCCATTCAGTTGGCCTATCACACCCAGGCCATGCCCCCCCCCCCCCCTTACGGGTTCGAGCCCACTCCACTAGGAGTGTGGCATCCTCATGGGCACTGGCGAGGGGCACCTCCCTAGCAGACATTTGCAGAGCTGCGGGCTGGGCAGCACCTAACACCCTTACGATCTCAGGGTTGAGTCAGTCTCGTCCCGTGTTCTCTCAGGTCTGAGCCCGTAGAACTCGGTACACGTCGACGATCTGACCGGGTGAACCGCTTGTTCCAGCGCCGTTTCCCTCTGCCAAGGCAAAACAGTGCGCTTTTGTCCCAGAGGACCTAGGTCCCTGGTTGATTCCTCCCTAGCCCTTCGGGCCCGCAGCAGTTCAGCGGAGGAACGTGCTGGTCCAGTCCACTACGGGTACCTCCGGCTACCCCTACTGGAATAGGTGCTCCACAGATCAGGCCTCCTACGGGACTCCTCCTGTGTGTATTTCCGCGGTACGGTCACTTTACGAGCTGACCCGCGTCTCCCTTAGGCAGTCCTTCGCTGCCCTCGGTCGCCGTGTTGTAGCAACTCCCCCCTCCTCGAGGTTGGATCTACTACCACACCATTTCCCCCCACATGCCCAAAGTGGCCATGTGATGTATTTTGCCACCTTTACCTCCCCTGCTGGGCAGGTGTGGCCTCCGCAGGGTCTTTTCCCCCTGAAAGAATAGGAATAAGACCCCCTTCCCTCGATGCGGTAAGGGCCCCGGCTGCTCTTGCTCTATGCCGAGAAAACATAGAGAGAAAAGAGGCCCAGCCAGGCTTGGCCCGTTCCCTAGTTGGGAGCGTCACCTTGTTCCCCCCTGGGTAACCAAAAGGATGCTGACGCTTTTTCGGGGCATTGGGGAAGAGTACGTGCAGCCTGAACACAGTTGGTCGCTTGTGCACGTACAAATACCTGCCCGCTTCTGTGTCAGCAGTACACGTACACGGTTCAATACATGGCGAGTTTTGAAGTGGACCCCTAGTGTCGCTTCTTCGACACGACGTCGAAGTGAGCAACAGACGGGGAACGTCTCGGTTACGTATGTAACCTCCGTTCCCTGATGGAGGGAACGAGACGTCGTGTCTTCCCGGCCACGTCGCTAAGCCGAGCCGCTGAGATGCCCGGAACACTCCCGGCTCCTCAGAAAAATCCTGAATGAACGAGCGTATTTCCCTCGCCTTTATATCCGTATCCGGAGGCGGGGTATGCAAATACTGTTCGCCAACTCTCATTGGCCTTTTTTCATAGATCAGAGGTATCTTTCGGCGCTCAAGAGAGACCCCTAGTGTCGCTTCTTCGACACGACGTCCATCAGGGAACGGAGGTTACATACGTAACCGAGACGTTTGTTTTAACTAAATCTTAAAATAAAAAATCTTGATCACTGCAACAATCACAATAATGTAATACATCTTATGAGTCTTGATATTAAATTATAACAATATATCAGATAGCTGAAAAAAATAAGTTATGATAATAAGATGATTAAGATAATTGCAGAAATGAAGTTCAAATCACATATACAGATACACACCTGAAATCATTTAAACAGGTTTTAATATTTGAAAATGAACAAACAACAAATACAATTAATAAACAAGGGAATAACAAATGCAGTATACTAATAATTATTATTATTTTTATTATTGGTGTGGTTACATTATTATTATTATTATTATTATTATTATTATTATTATTAACTTACTCACACATTAGTCACCCAACCAAAATATGTTGGTTGGGTGCCTAAACTACATAACATGTTATTAGCTCTCTGAAATTCTTGATTCTGGTCACTCATCCTGAAACTCCGGCTTCTTTCATGTCTCACGCTCTCTCCTTCATACTAACACAACTGGTGTCATTGTGCGTCTCTTTTATAGTTATCAATTGTATTGAAAATTAAATCGGAGGACTTCAGTATTTGTATTGGACAATTGTTTTGTAGACTGCAATTGATTATAAAATAATTAAAGAATAGGTACTTTTTAAAACATTCATCTCAAATCACTATTTCATGTCCCCGTAATTATTTGAAAAGTCATGTATTAGCCATGTATTGACATCACTTAAATGTCGCATGTATCTTTATTTGATACTGTCTTGTTTTCTTGTTCATTTATCTTGGCTCCAAGCGATGCACTTGCTAGGAACTTTTTCTTTGCGGAAATAATTTCAACCCAATTAAATATCGTGCCCAACTATTTACTTTTCCTTATACTTTTCCCCAACTCATGCACTGAGCTAAAAGTTAACTTACCTTGCATGCACTATAAATTGATGGATGGTTGTTACAAAGATGACTCGTCAGACTGGACGCATTGCCTTGTTTTTCTACAACTTTTCCTTTTGCAATCTCTGCAGACAGTTTTACCATCTTCTACTAATTTTCCCTCAGCATTCTTGTAAAATCCAAAATATGACCACACTTCTGATTTGGTCTTCTTGGAAGGTTGGGAATTCTCCCGAGCACTGTCATTGCCTTCCGCCATGTTTTCATGCTAAACAAACACCAACAATTTTGCATGCTGTGCCCATGTATCAGTCTCTGGGTATGTGTGGACAGCATTTACCACGAGTTTTATTTTATTATCACGATAATCATGCACAGTTTTAATGATAATTAAATGTGACATGGTAATGCTAACCGTTGCCAGATTTTGTCATAGTTTACCGTGAAACTGTTCATCCCTAATGCAGATGTTTTAAGCCCTTATTTTATACATTTTTTTGTGTAACATAAATGCAAAATTTAAACTTTAACATTTTAAGCGTAAACTTATTTCATGATAAAGCAAAGGTTAAAGGGTTTCAACCTAAACCTAAAAGATAGTGTCATGAAAACAAATGTAATATGAAAAACGAAATTGCTGAAGCAGTCACAATTTTTTTGGTGCTTGATATTTTCAGCTCAAGTGTGCAGCCACGTGCACTACTGAACTCTATCAGATGAATACTGCACAACTTGATCACACTCAAACAAGCTTGTAAATTAGTAGGCTTGGGATCAATACCTTTTTCATGCATCGATAATCTGAAGATTTTCCAGATGATTATTTATATATACTGTATATATATATATATATATATATATACAGTATATATATATATATATATATATTGTTTTTTCAGATATAAATAGTGCTTCTCATTGCACAATTGTCTTTTTCTCTTAAAGCATATTTCTCAACACAACTTTGGTAAACTGTGAGCGGCAGGGTAAATTAAAGGGTCACATGCCAGACGCCTCTGCACATGACATGGTGTGTTCTAAAATTCCTAACAATTATTTATTTTTCTAAAAAGGTACGAACACCCCGCCAATGCTCAGCGTCAACATTCTGAAGTGCCACGGATCCCAAGTTGACCAAAATCATTATCAAAGGACAAATATTGTTTACTCTAGTATAACTGGATGATATGTTGTGTATAAGTATCTTTCATAGAGCCTACACAATGTATTCAGTAACAAGTTGGAAATGGAAAACCAATTCATGGCTACATACAGAGAAATTGCGTAATAAACATTGTGCAGTTTCACCAGTTTCACTAACCTCATCAACGTCACTTTGGTCTTGAAAAAGTACAAACACTGCCATCTGTGCTGCTTCAGCTCATCCTGTGTGTGTGTTTGTGTTTGTGATCATGACCGCGACCGGCTTCAGTAAATAGTATATTGCCCTCTTGTGGTCTCCCAACACTATTGCGCCAGATTGTTAAACAGTGGCCAACTGAGTGAATTGGAATGCACACCAGTTGGGCTTCTAATTTAAATGTCAGCTAATTTTAATATATTGATGCCTCAAAAATATATAGATAAAATAACGTGCTGATCAATAATCAACATATCAATATTTTATGAGATTATTATTAGAAGTTAGTTACGCAATACATGCGTTCAAATTCATTGCAAATAAAGTCATTTGCTGTAGTAAACATGTTTAGATGTCATAAAATTGCATTTTCTGAAGAACGAGTGAATAAAAAGTGTTTATGATCTGATCATGAGCTGTTTTTGTCATGATTTGTATGAAAGTGAAAAAAGTTATTGTTGTTGTAGTGCCTCTAGTGTTAATTTAACCGGGAAACCTCCACGATCCGTACAACGAGTTTTCCAAAAGTAATACTGAGCAAATTACTGTAAGTTATAGTTATATAGTAATGCAAGTCATTCTTGCCATTTTGTCAAATCCTCATCTATGTTAATCAGCTAGTTACTGTATATAACATGTTCTTATTTCCTTATTTATGTACGTATCTGATTCCATAAACACGTGACCAATGAAAATTAAGCACTGTCCCAACAGAGCAAGTGACTGTTCAGTCAACTGACACGAAACACTCTCATCTTCATTGTCAAGCACTGAACAAAGGAAAAGAAATGCTCAAACAAGCAGATGTATTCGGATTCATTATAAGATGTGCTTGGCATGCTGAATGCTTAGTGACCTTAGATTTTGATGCATTGTATTTATCAAGGAGGCAGATGCATGTTCTTAACTCCCAACAACACAGAGCTGGACTGAGTGAGACATGAGGGAACAGCACTGGAGGCTACACAGCTGTTCATGCAAATGTTCTCTTATGTCCTTGTTTACTTGCTTGTTTACTTCTTGTTTTTTCTTGTTTCCAGTAATTTTCTGATTTGATTTGAACTTAATTTCCACAATTAGAGGAAATCTTAATCATCTTATTATCAAAACGTATTTTTTTTTCAGGTATCAACTATATTGTTATATTTTAGCAGACTTATAAAATGTATTATATTATTGTGATTGTTGCAGTGATCAAGATTTTTTATTTTAGGATTTAGTTAAAACAAACAGATTTGTTGGAAGCTACTTTTGCAGAAATCATGGACTAATAAAGCTTCCTCAAAAGGCAGTCATTTAAGCTCAGTAAGACACTTTAAAAAAAAAAAAATTGTAACATCTAGATTAACTGGTTGTATTCAAGTCAAAAAAATATTACTACAACAGTTTACATCAACAAAATTATTTTCAAAGGACAGATCAGGTAGATATATCTCCTTAAGATAACAACTATGCATTGTCACTAGTATACTGTAAATGTAAACATCATTGATGTTCACTTTCATTTCATGCTTGTTCGATGAGTGCAACATTTTCAAGTATGTGTGAACAAAGATTTAAAAGTTTAAATGCGATGACAGCTACTAAATGTTTTGATGATGTTAATAGATTCCATTCTCTGGTGAAAATACAACAGAAATGTCAAATTATTGAATCATTGCTGGCCATCTGGACATTACTGGTATAAGTGTTGTTGTCAGGTTACTGTATTTTAGATGTGAAACAGGAATATGTGCAAAGTGACGAATCAGCCATAGGCATTGTGACTATTTTGTTTTTGTTTCACAAGGCCACATTAACAACATTTGTGGTGTCTGATTCATCCAAAGTAAATTGCATTGTAAAACAGGGTGGATGTTAAAATGAAACAAAGCTTACAGCTTCTAAAACCAACCACAATGCTGTTAATGTCTCTGAATTGATCCAAAAAGCTCATGTTAACAATTATTCTCCTTGCACTGCCTGAAATAATCAGCTTTTAAACTATTAAGCTGTTCATTTATGCTGTCATAAACCAAACAAAACAAACATGACTATCTATTACCTCTACCTGTTGCCTGCTTCTTAAGAAGAATAAAAAAATTCATACAATATATACAATAAATCTACATGAATAAAAGCTACAATTTAACCTAATTGAGTTTTATACCAATGAAGACCTCAAATGGTACTATGCAGCATTTCCTAGAGCTGTTAAATCTGTCATTAACCTCTCAGCCCTACGCCATGTTATGAGCAGTCTGCTCCAGCTCCTTCTTGTTGACTTAATGACCTTAGAGACTTAGCAAAAGAGCCCAAATTGGCACGTATGCTGAGAAAGAGAGGGAGGGGGGGGGGGGGGGGACATGACAGAATGCTGGAGTGTGACTGGCTGGGAAGGCAGACCTCCTGGCTTGAGCAAGACCTTAACTAACCGACTTCTCAAAAGCAACTAATTGGTCCCCAGATTAAAGCAGGATCATTGAACTGGACAATGGTTCTTATTAATTAGAGCTCAAGGCTGAGTTTTGAGCTCTGGCTTTTTATCTGTGCTGCTGTGAATGTAGCAGGCCTTAGACATTTTTGGAAATGGTGGCCTCGTAAGTGGTCCTTAACTTTTACTTTGTCAGTTTTGCTCTGTAGACGTAGATGGTGCAGTGTGGAGTTAATCAGACAAATGCTGTATGTTGCAGATAAGGATTAAGGACTCTGTGATAACTCTCGATCATTGCAGCTGGAAAAAAAAAACATGTAGAAACAGTCTTAGATATTGTTTTTGTAGTCTACTTTGCCTTTGAAATATATTATTCTGAGTTTTCAACCAGGTGTTCATGAAAAAGACAGAATTGTATTTTTTGTTTTAATTAACTATTTTAGTTAAATTCTCAACATTTAAGAACCAGCTGAATACACAGCTGACCGCTATGCTTGCCCAGGCCACCCCCCCCCCCCCCCCACACCCCCAGTCCCCTTCTTCCCGTAGGTGCACGACGAGCTGACGCAATCATGGAAGGCACCTTTCGCTGCCCGAACCCGATCCTTCAGCTGGTCCCCTCTCACTACCCTCGACAGTGCGGCAGCCGAGGGTTATGCCGCGTTACCCCAGGTGGATAAGGCAAGCACGGCACACCTGTGCCCGCTGAGCGCCGCCACCTAGTGGAGTCGCCCTGCACTTGCTTCCCAAGCCTTTAGGCCGACGTCATCTCTGGCGAACAAAGCCTACAGCGCTGCCGGTCAGGCACGCCATGGCCCTCTTACAGGCCTATCAGGCCAAGGCTTTGAAAGAGCTGCATGAGGGTAGTTCTGATCCCAGTGTGCTTCAAGAACTGTGCTTGGCAACTGATCTCACCCTCCGTGTGACTAAGGTCACAGTGCATGCACTCGGGCAGATGATGTCCACGTTTGTGGTCCAGGTACACTACCTGTGGCTAAAACTGGTCGAGATGAGGGATGCAGATAAGGCACGGTTCCTTAATGTGCCCATCTAACAGGTTGGCCTCTTCGGCGATACCGTTGAGGACTTCGGACAGCAGTTCTCGTGGTTAAGCAACAGACGGAGGCCATCCAGCACATCTTTCACCGGCACGGCTCAAGAGTGCGCACCCCATCTGTTTGCCGAGGGCGTCCCCCTGAGTCGACACAAACCCAAGCTGCTCCGCCCCAGCCCGAGCCCAGCCTTATGCCAGCCGCGCGGAGCAAGGTAAGTGCTTTGAGGACTCCCTCAGAGAGGTCATCACGGGTCGCAGTGCCGCTACCTGATGCGACACTCTCTACTCCCCCCGCCGCAAGGCCCCACCCCCAGGAACGTCAGATGCGATACTTCCATTAGTTTGGACGCGTGGCTATTGCTTTCCAACCTGTTGCGCAGGTTGCCCAGAACCATCCAACTCGGCTATGCGATTCAATTCACCAGCCCTGGTTCCGCGGCATTCACTTTACATCAATGAAGGACGATAGTGCCGCCGTCCTGCGGGCGGAGATCGCGTTCCTTCTGCAGAAGGGCACGATAGAGCCTGTCCCTCCAGCCAAGGTGAGGCAAGGGTTTTACAACCCTTACTTCATCATTCCCAAGAAGGGTGGTGGGTTGCAGTCAATCCTGGACCTGCGAATTCTGAACCAGGCCTTGCACAGACTCCCAATCAAGATGCTGACACAAAAGCACATGTTGACATGTCTCCGGCATCAAGATTTGTTCGTGGCAGTAGACCTGAAGGACGCATACATTCATGTCTTGATTTTACCCTGACACAGACCCTTTCTACGGTTTGCGTTCGACAGTCAGGCATATCAGTACATGGTCCTCCCCTTTGGCTTGTCCCTGTCTCCTCACGTCTTCACTAAGGCTTATTAAGGGAAGTGGGCATTCGCATACTCAACTACCTCGACGACTGGCTGATTATTGCAATCTGGAGAGTTACTGTGTGCACACAGGGACCTGGTGCTCATGCACCTCAGCCATTTAGGGCTTCATTTCAACTGGAAAAGAGCAAGCTCTCCCTGGTTCAGAGCATCTCTTTTCTCGGCATGGAGTTAGAATTGGTGTCAATGATAGCACTCCTCACAGCTGAGTGCACCATTAACACTAACTGAACTTATCCAGGCAGGAAACGTCGGTCCCACTGAAGAACTTTCAGAGGCTCCTGGGGCATATGGCATCCTCAGCAGTGGTCATGCCGCTCGGGTTGATGCTTATGATGCTACAGCACTGGCTCCAGACACGAGTTCCGAGGTGTGCATGGTGCCACGGCACACATCGCGTGGATCTCACGTCCACCTGCCACCACCTTTTCAACCCATGGACAGACCTTGCATTTCTGCAGGATGGAGTCCCCATACAGCAAGTGTCCAGGCGCATCATGGTTACGACAGGCGCATCCAAGACAGGCTGGGGCACTGTGTGCAATGGGTGAGCAGCCGTTGGCTCCTGGACAGGACCTTGCCTGCGTTGGCACATCGACTGCCTCGAGTTTCTGGCAGTACAGATCACCCTGTGGAGGCTATTGCCGTTGATCCAGGGCAAGCATGTTTTGGTCTGGACGGACAACACAATGACAGTGGCTTAAATAAACATCAAAGGCAGTTTACGCTCTCTTTGCATGTTGCAACTTGACCGTCACCTCCTCCTCTGGAGTCAGCGGCGACTCAGGTTGGTTGAACACTCCTAGGCTGCGCCTCTTTCCCTCATGGGAGCTCTCCGTGGTCCTTTTAGGCCAATGGAGAAACCCATTCAAGCCCCTAGAGTCAGTCGAGTTAAAGGCTGTCTCATTGAAGACCTGACCGCTCTCACTTCTATCAAGAGGGTCAGTGACATGCAAGCGTTCTCTGTCAGTGAAGAGTGCCTAGAGTTTGGTCCAGAAGACTATGATACTGAGACCCCGACCGGGCTATGTGCCCAAGGTTCCCATGACGAGGACTGAGCCTGAAAGTGCTGCCCCTGGAGGAGGAAGACCCAGCCTTATCGGTAATGTGTCTGGTGTGTGCTTTCCGCAGCTACTTGGATCGCACACAGAGCTTTAAATGCTCTGAGCAGCACTTTGTCTGCTTTGGCGGACAGCGGAAATGGAACTTCTCCAACAGAGGCTTGCCTACTGGATCGTGTATGCCATCGCTTTGGCCTACCAGACCCAGTCCGTGCCCGCCACCTTGCGGGTTCGAGCACACGCTTCCTTGTGGGCACTGGCCAATGGCATCTCTCTATCAGATATCTGCAGAGCAGCGGACTGGGCAACATACAATTTTATCTCCGGGTTGAGCCGGTTTCATCCCATGTTCTTTCAGTTACGAACAGGTAATTTTCATTACGTGGGGCAGCTGGCCGGGTGTACCACTTGTGTTTAGTGCCTTGCCCCTCCACGAGGTGAAGCCATGCGCTCTTCTCTCCATGTGTGTTCGCAATCTGTTCAGTGGAGGAATTAGTAGTCAGACCCAGTACATGTGCTAACATACCCTGCACTGGGGTAAGTGCTCCACAGGTCTCGGTTACCCCAGCAACCTCCTGCGATGTATCTTCCGCGGTACGGTCTCCATGCCATAGACCCACAGCTCCCTTGCCAGAGCCCTCTTTGACCCAGTCTTGTATTTGTAGAGCTCCTCCCCTACAAAGGGCAGGACCTACCACCGCACCTCTTCCATGTGCGGCCTCGGGCCAAATGACGTATTCACTAGTGTGGTCTCCGCGGGATATTTTCCCCCTAAAAGAATAGGAAGGGAAAAGAATGCATTCCCCGGCACATTTTATGAGCATTTAAAGGCCCCAGCCGTATCTAATATTCTGTGGAGAGAAAAACATAGAGAGAAAAGGCTGTGGCTGGCGCGGCCTGCTCCCATAATAGATGCGTCTCCCCTGTCCCCCTCTGGGTTGTTGGGAACTACACAACATTTTTGGGGCATCTGGGGAGGCTATGCGCAGTCCGTGTGCATCTGTTCCTATGCTCACAGTAGCTTGCCTACAACTGCATCGGCAGTTCAGCAATGTGGCGTTTAGAATAGGGACCCCGAGTATCACTTTATTGACACAACGTTGAGTGAGTGACAGAAGGGGGCTTCTCGGTTACTGTCGTAACCTCTGTTCCCTGATGGAGGGAACGAGACATTGTTCTGGGGGACATCTAGGGCTCTCAAGATCGCCCCACTACACTACACTGTACATTGCATTGTGCGTTGCACCACAACGTCTTATTCCCTCCATCAGGTTATTGTTGATTTTTGTACTATGTTCCTCATTTGTATTTCCAGAGAAAGCCCCAATAATTATTTGTAGATAAAATTGTATAACATGTATTATTGGGAGCCAAATAGGAAACAATTCTATAAAATCTGAATATATTGTTGGAAATCCTGAATATATACTTGTAATTCTGAATATATAAATACAAATTAGAATATATTCTTGTAAATCCTGAATATTCAGTTGTAAGCCTGAATATATGTATATATATATGAATATATACTTGTAAATCCTGAATATATAGTTGTAAGTTTGAATATATAAATATAATTCTGAATATAGTTGTAAAACCTGAATATATAAATATAAATCTGAATATATACTTTTAAATGTAACTGTACTGTACATATGTATATACTTTTGAGCTGTGGCTCAGGTGGTAAACCAGGTTGTCCACTAATCGCAGGGTTGGTCGTTCGATTCCTGGCCCACACGACTCCACATGCCGAAGTGTCCTCGTGTAAGACACTGAGCCCCAAGTTGCTCCCAATGGCAGGCTAGCGCTTTGCTTGTGTGTGAATGGATAAATGTGATGCAGTGCGATTTGAATACCGCTAAGGTTAAAAAGGCGCTATATAAGTGCAGACCATTTACATATAATCAGCCAATCGTGTGGCAATGCATAATGTCATGCAGATATGTGTCAGCAGCTTCAGTTAATGTTCACATCAACCAATTAGATTGGGGGAAAAAAATTATCTCAGTGATTTCAACTTTGGCATGATTGTTGGTGCCATACGTGCTGGTTTGAATATTTCTGTAACTGCTGATCTCTGAACAGTCTCTAGAGTTTACTCAGAATAGTGCCAAAAACAAAACAAAAAAACATCCAGTGAGTGGCAGTTCTGCGCACAGAAACAGAGAATGGCCAGACTGTTTCAAGCTGACAGAAAGGCTACAGTAACTCAGATAACCACTATGTACAATTGTAGTGAGCAGAATAGCATCTCAGAATGAACAACATGTCAAACCTTGATGTTGCTACAACAGCAGAAGACTACATCGGGTTCCACTTCTGTCAGCCAAAAACAGAAAGGCTGCTAAACAGTGGGAACTAAAATTGGACAGTTAAATACTGGAAACAGTATTGAGGGTGCTTGAGGGTGAACCTGAGAGCACCCTCAATTGCAGACCAGGGCAAACTACTGCCCACGGGTCGATTTATCATGAATATTTTTTTTTAGATCTTTCAGGGTTGCCAGATAATAGATGCAACATCCCAATTAGATATTTATAGTTGCACAAATTTGAAATATTTAGCATTTATGTCATACTTAATTTATGCAATCTGGCAACCATTTAAGTGATTGCACGCGCTTTTTCCTCTTCGAAAAAAACCTTAAAGTGCTCAATAGTGCAATATCCAAAAGTGTGATGTAGCCACTCCATGTCCATTCATGAGGCTGTGTGTGCTGTTTAGTGGCAAGTCTGCGAGCAAACCTTTTCAGTGATGAACTTTAGAAAAATCCCAATAGGTCTTCGCATCATTCGCACATGGAGGGGACACACGAGCAAGTGAGAGAGGAAAATGTATGTTCTTTGTGTTATTTGTAAAATGCTATTCAGTGGTGTGCTGATGGGGTGCCAAACAAACCATTGCCAAGACCCACATCATGACCCATGAGCATGTAAACAGGTTGATTATGTTCTTAGAATAAAACAAATGTGTCCACTTTGCGGCCAACATTAATATAAGCCTTTAGAATCTATTATTTCCTGTAACTGAAGTATGGTAAAATAATCAATTAATAATTATACTCAGTCTTAATTCAGTTTTACTAACACATGATAGAAAATTAGCAGCAAAATTCAAGCAATCGCAGAAAGGTCCCATGAGTCAGTACACACTTCAGAAAATTGTGCATCATTCATTAAGTTCATGAGTGCACTACTACGTCTGGGATTAAAAGATACAACTATGTAGAAATGTATATCTAATCTCTTTCATGTTCTACTTAATGGCTGATGTGGCCCCTGTTCCAAAACAAGTGCACACGTCTGCTCAATTGAATATGTAAGTCTAATACTGTAAATTGGCAAGCAGATTTCCTTGAATTCCATCAAACACATATAAATCCCTGCAGTTTGTGAACACATAATTGCTGCATTAAAACGTATAAACGTGTATGATTGTGCAAATCAGCATGTCCAAATTTGCACGCGTAGCATTTTGCTGTCATTTTCAGCAACAGATCATGTGAAGAAAATGTAGCAATAAATGTTTTGTACATTTAAAAAAAATATTATTTATGTAATTTTAGTAGCATTTAAACATTTTTTAGTATATTTTTAAAATGTGTAATTATGATACATCTCCACTTTCTACAGAGCGCCCCCACTATTTTCAAAAGCACCCTCAGTGATTTTAATCTGGAACCGGGCCTGATGGTTCCCATAATTTACTATGCAATTTTTTTCAGACTCCAACTTTCCCCAAAATATCCTAAAAAACTAGCGCCAACTAGCACCAAATCAGCCAGACTGAATCGGGGCTTAAATCGGCGTTAAGGTTGTGTAATGTAATCCAGCCTTAAATCTATATTGTTATACAGTGAAAAGACTAAAATGCATCATAGTGATTGGGTAGAAGTTTCTCTATCTTTCCAAATAACAGCAACTATTGACTCATTTTGTTGAAACAGGGGTCTTAACTCATCTGTGCTTCATGACAGATGTAAATGGATGGCAGACAAGTAAAGCATTGATTAAGGAATACAAAAAGTGGCTTTAGAAAGCAATATTTGCTTTTTCCATATTATTGAACATAAGCATATATTGGTCTAGAAGTCACTCTAATACATTTTTAAACAGACACAACATCAGATATCCAGATGAGCATTATGCTGTGCTCCCTCAAGTATTTACCCATTTATCATGGGCACTTCATGATCCCATCTTTGCCAGCTCAGAATAGCTGCCATTCATCATTGCTCACAACACCATGGTCCTCACGCAAGATGCTGCGGTAGTCTATCTCAGCCTCTGCACAAGCCACGCACCAACTGCCATGAGCCCAGCACATCCCATCACAAAGCAATTCACTCCCAACTGCATCTGTCTCCTGCAGTGTCAAAACACAAGTCACATGCACACACAGAGACTCACACTCTCTCACAACAGATTTGATGACAGATGACAGAGCAGCTTTGGTCCTGAAAGGAGGAAAAATTTAAATGTCAGCTGGTGAACAAGCCCCAACATGGACTTTTAAATTGCATGCTTGATGATGATGATGAACTCCTACATTTACTACATTATTGTCATATGTAGTAAATGCAGATGCTTATTGCTGCAAGATACAATTGGATCCTCCCATTCAATAAATAATAACATTCAGGGCTGAATTCACTAAACAGTTGTGCCACTTTTTCGCACAGTAAATTTAGCCAAATCATGCATCCTACACCCACAATTTAACCAGTAATGTGTCTATGTAAATTAGGCTTAGATTAGATTGTGCCTTATTCACAAAAGTCAGCGCAATTGCCTGATGCAATTAATGTTGTGTTATTACTACCTGTAGACATGAGTCTGTAGATGGAATTTTGTTTTTAAGATATGGTTTTAAATTATATTTCATTTAGATGATGTAGAGACCTGTATCTAGATGAGTAGTTAAGTCATGCACTCTTTTGTCATTTTAAGGAGCCAATTCAGGGTGTCTGGATCACAATGGTGGATATGGATGGGCAGATTGATCCCAAGTATCGATACTTCCAATACTGATTGTGTTTTATACTGTTTTATAAAGAATATATTGATTCTAAATGTGTTGTTTTTTTTAACATGTTTTTATCGTGTTCGCACTGTTACCTGATTTACCTTCAGCAAGCTGGATGCTAAAGATACGCAGTGACCATGTGCGAATAAACAACGCTGTCAGCAGGGAACGAGTGGCTCTTCATGCATTCACTCTTTGTTCTTTGCAGCTGTGTTGATCTCGTTTGCTATTGTACATGCATGTGTGTTACGGATGGTTGTTTACACGTATGCTTTATGTATGTTGTAACATTATACTAATAATGTGATCCCTTCTTCCCAGAGGCTATTTCTTCCATAGAAACCATTACGCTCTGGATTACAGTACATAGTTGATCATGATTATGTGTGTTTGTAACCAAATCAGACTTATCATTGTTTTTTCTGCAGGAGTGCATCAACATAACTTCAACCATCTTGGTCCCAGCAGCCCAACTCGAACACCTAAAAATGGTAAGAATCAGGTTCCTGATCTAGCAGCGTAATTTTACAGGAATAATCCTATTGTAGAGTGATTTTCACTGGTTTGCTGGTTTGCTGTTCACTTGCCTAAAATAGTAATTGGTTCTTTGAACAGATCAATGGAATTGTCCCTCTTCATCACAATCGCCACTAGGAAAAACACTGATGACCTTGATTTGAGTTAATGTTGTGGAAAGAAAACAATTTAAACCTAGTGACAAATGTGACAAAGACAAATGCTGTGAACTACTGTGCCTTCTTAGGCTAATGTGACATGTCAAAGCTTACAAGTCTGACACTCGGAGAATCAAGTTGTATTTTTAAGACCTGAATTGAGGCCAGTTTTCAAAGAACTTTATGTATCACCCCATCTGTGTTTTAAAGAACTCCTTAGACACCATCTGTTCAATCTGTTTGTGTATAAAAAATTGGCATTATAGCCCACTGTGCCATTCTTTCTAAAGACTACAAATAAATTGGAATATGAATTGAATGTTACTCTTCATGGTTATACATCTAACATTACTCTAAATGTGGGTAGAAAAAAAGATACACTGTCAACATAAAACAAGTTAATCCTTTCTTTTGGTTGTAGTACACCAAGCTTGTTGTATTTATAAAATATTTATAATACCATACCTACTGTTTTTCTCAGTGTAAATGTGTCTTTATACATGAAAATATATACCTGCCTTCATATTTTAGGGAGGGGGTCCCTCGGATATTTCATCATATTTGGGGGTCCTTGGCATCAAAATGTTTGAAAACCCCTAATCTAACCTATCATTTATATACCCACAATATAATTTTCAAGGTGTCACGCAGTGAAACAAGGCTTGTGGTGGTTGTTCATGCCCCAGATTAATCTCTTAGCTGAAGTTGTTCTAATGTGGGGGCTAGAGAGGTTCTCACCAGTGAGCTGCAACTGTTCAGCTTGTTAGCACTGATTTAATCACAGCTTTTGGTGAAGCACTTCAGTGTGACTTGGGTTGGGGGAGGATGAGAGTATAAAGATTAGATCTGTACCAATCTGTATTCATATAACAGAGCCTGTTATTGCATTCACACACAGAAGCTAATTTGTTGCATGAAAATGTATTATCTTCCCATATTGCCATGATTTATGATTTTACACATATATTTCTCTGTGTGGTCTGAAGCATACCAGGGTCAGATTTGCTTGTAACCTTGTTTTTTTCACCAAGGCCAAATCTTTAGACCTAAATTATGCCTGGTTTTAACATTTGTTTTGGGCGATTCAATCATAAGTGAACAGTGCTAAGTACAGAGGATTGTGTGATCCGATCACTTAAACCACATCTGGTTTGCCTGATATAATCATACAATGAAATATTAATATATACCAGGAGCTTGACTAAAATAATAATGAACATGTTTACATGCACACAATACTGATAAATACTAAACTGTTTATTGGAAAAATCTGACAGCGCAAGAAAACCACATTTACACGAGACTTGAAAAAATTGGGTTATTCTCTACTTTTGATGTCAAAACATAAACAGGAATGCACAGATTTCTTGTGCACATCAGATAAGCCGGTAAGAACAGCTGTAAAGGTGTATACATGCAACGCAAATTCGTAATGGGGCGATGGGCAAAAATGTCAATTGGCTTTTGCTAAAACCGTTTTTTATCTTACCGCCATTGGCTTTTAAAACATAATCGTGTAAGATTACTCATGTAAATACATTCACTGTGCATTCCACTTGATGTGTCACAATTTTGGTGAGATTAAAAGTTGGAAAATTACTTTGAAGTAACGCAGCTTTTTTGATCTGTTTTTTTGCTCTGCTTTATCAAAATGCAGTAACACACTTATGGTTTAAAGGGATAATTGATACAAAAATTACAAAATCTGTCCTTATTAACTCGTTTCGAACGTGCATGTCTTTGTTTCTTCCGTTGATCACAAAAGGAGTGATTTTGAAGAATGTCAGCGCTGATCTTTTTTTCCATACAATGAAGGTGAATGATGACTCTCAGTCAACATCTCTGGCGTTTGGCTGCAGTTTCCCAGTGATGTGTCCAACGGGGGGCACCACAAGCAACTGATATTGAGTGAAATCAGATGGGTTTTTAAGGTGAATTTTAGATGGATGTTTTAATGAGTAAAACATACCTCCCTAACCTAAAACTTTAACCTAAACCTAACCAGTAATGTCCTAAAAGATAAATGAGAGGTGAACAAAAGAGACATCCTTACCCTTAACCAACTTAAGCCTAACCGCTAATGTTTTAAAGGAAATTCGACATCAAAAAATAAAAAAAAACATTTACTGAAGCAATCACGTCATTTTGTGTCACTTCTGTGGCTTTTTCGTTTCAATCGTCCTTGGCTGGGCTCAAGGTTCAAGACCAAAGCCAAACACACTATCAGGTGAGCTAGAGCGGAAGCTATTCATGTTGGAATATGTGTGTAAATAGAGGTGGGTCTGTAATACAAGCATTAAAATTTATAGTTTTTCAAATGTTGTATTAGAGTAAAAGTGTTTCTATATCATAACATTACAGGGTGTGAGTAATAATGTGAAAATCAAGTGTTTATAAAGTCATAATCAGCCATTGTACCCATGATTTGTGTGACAGTGAATAAAACACACAGTTGTTGTAGCACTTCTAGTGTTAATTTAACCAGGAAACTGCAGCTAAACATAGGAAGCTGAACGTAAAACTCAGTTTGCAAAAATGTTGTTATAGTAAAGTTCATTCTATGAGATTAGTTTGAAATAAATTCATAAGGAATTAGAACAACATTGGGGTGAGTAAATGATTACATATGTTTACATTTTGGGTCACCAAGTACGATCACAAGGAGTCATCAGGTTTATACGCAGATTTGTCACACCTGACCACTTTTGATTGGATCACACAAAATGGATGTTAATACCAGGTGTAAAAAGGATTTTAGTGTCCAATCAGGGATTCATCCCCTGACAGGCTTACCAACTGAACAACTACTGTCATAATATTACCATACTCAGTGGTATTTACATGCTAGTATTGCAATCTATGAGCTTTTCTATAAAAAAAAAAATGCCTTACCAAAACCAATGTATCATTATCACAAGAACACTGTGTTAAAAAACAAAACAGTGCCTCCCCCCAATTCTATTTACAGTGATTGCTTTCTCGGCAATAGTGCTGTTATTGAATTGTGTTCTTTTTCCTTGAATTGACCAGCTCACAGATCTCTAAGGCATGGTAAGTTACAGTATATTCACAATCATAATTGACTCTTCCACCTCCTCCTTCAAATAAAAATGAATGTTTTCCATATACACCACAGACCAACTAAACCCCATGGCATGTACTGAGCAAGCACAAAATGGAGTAACTGTTGTTGTATAAACACTGCTCGTCCTTGTTTTCTCCCCCACTGCAAGCACCCCACTAAACCCACCCACCCATCAGCTCCCTGGAGTGTTGTTGCGTCCTAGCCCTATTCTGCTGCAGTAGTCACTGCGCTATTTTTAACCAGGGCTTGATCCTCGCCCTCCCTGCCCACTTCTCCCCTTCAGTCTGACCAGGCTCAGGCTGGCGTGACGGGCACACAACCCACAGGGATGAGGGGGCAGGGGGCCGACGGCCTGCACTCCTCCCACATCACTTCACATCAGTCACCAAACCAGGGTCCAGTGTTATTGATGAGATGGCTGATAGAATACAATTGGTCAGGGCATGACCGAGCCACTGTTACACTGTGATGCTTTGACTCTTTTCATGGAATTGTTTACCAAAAAATAAAAATACTATAATTATTTAATTACTCTCATTACTTACTCTCTAAGAGGTATGCTGTTGTTATTTCTGTGGAACACAAAAAAAGAAATTTTTGAGGAATCATTAAGCAGCTCTTGACAAGCAACAACATGATTTCACAGGAAAACAATTTGCTTCCGAAAGCTCATTACCCAGAAAATGACCCCAAACTGCCAAAATACTGATAAGTGGCATCCTCCGTTGGACATTTTTGCATCATATCAAAGTCTTTCTAGCTAGTCAGTCCACAGTCGGCCATCTTTGGAACGCTCTCAGGTGGCAATTTCCAGTCATGCCATTGCTGCTCCTGTCTACTTGAATGGGGTAACAACGAAATCTCAAAACGGTTATGATAAAAGAACATATTTCAAATCAACAGTAAAATCTGACAACACTGGAATCATAAATTGCGATTTTTTTATCTTAAAAAACAACATGTTCCCGCATTGTATAGCTAATGCACATGCGCATTCTTGAGTTGATTGACAGGCTAACAAGGCTGACAAGTCTTTTTCTAAAAGGTGATTGGCTCTTTAACCTGTAAGGAAAGACCTTCCTTTCAACATCTTTTGACCATTGGGTGTTCCCATTTCTCCCATTCATTTTAATAAAAGTGGCTCATCTCTGCTAAATAGTCTCTTATCATATCCAGCGTTCTCACATTTCCTATTGTGCAAGCAACATCCAAGACACTGGTTTTAGTCCCATGGGAACCAGGAAGTAATTATGTTCACATAAACAATGCTGAGCATGATTCAGAGGTTGCATTATCACTCTAAAATTAGATTTTTACTCCATATTATATAATTTTTTTTACTGCATTACATCATAAACCACTAAAAATAAAGCTTGATTTGGTGCCACTCTGTGGACTTTTCAATGGGAAACTGGAGCTCACACATGTGCCCATATGTTCAACAACACTTCCAGCTTCAGCCACTGTGAGGAAGTGTTTAAAATTTGTAAAAATCACAGACCGATTTCAACAGAAGAACATTCGAGCTACTGTTGCCGAATTTACAGTGTGACCAGTCTGCATACAATGACAGCTGATAGTGAAAAACAAAACATGAAAGCACCATTAAAGTAGTCTATATGACTTGTGCAATACATTTAAAGTCTTAGACTCACGATAGGTTTGTGTGAAGAACAGACTGAAATTGAAGTCGTTATATAGCTAAAGTTCACATGTAGCCAGAAGTGTTGGCAGGGTTACTCTAAAAATGTAAATCATTACAAATACTAATTACTAAGTGAAAATGTAATTAGTAACATACAACAGTAAACACAATAAGAAAATAATGTAATCAGATTATTTTTCATTACCTCAAGGTCACACATAAATAAGGTAAAAAAGCTATATGATCTCAAAGTCCTTTTTATGCTTTTTAGATGCTATACTAATAATGTTATAAGTAATGAAGCTATTATTACATATAAGAAAGTAAAAAAGATAAAAGGAAAACATTGACAATGCCTCCTTTAATAGGAAAACTGAATATAGTAGAATATAATGTAGGACAACTCAGTATTTTTAAACAAATCGGGTGAGTACTCTATCTGCTAAAGAAATATAGGAAAATAAAATGGCTTCTTTTCTCATCAAGCAGATACAGTTAGAACAGATGCTTAGAATTACATCTTGGTTAACATCAAACAAAGTCTGACAGGATATACCTCAGATTTAAAAACACTGCAAATTTTAATTCTGCCATGTATAGCAGTTAGCATGGAAACTAATTGGCACCATTCATTAACTTCCGACTGTGTTCAATAGATAGATTGCAGGCCATCTTCATCATCATCATCATCATCATCACTATAATTAATATATTGCCTTCAGTGTCTTTCCTCTGCTTGCTCATGGTCCACAGTCCTACATTCCCAGCTAACATTTATGGGTTATTCTATGTTTATGTTGATGATAAGGATGTATGAGTATTTTAATATTTTTTTTTAAATTAACTTTTAAATTATTATTATTTTTACAATAATGAAAACACATTCATGACACAGTACTGGCAGCTATTCCTGCTCCGGCGAACTATCAGGGGGAACCTAAAAACTAATTTTAGCTAACCTACTGTATCTAATTTTATTTCTGCATGGGTATTACCTTCAAATGCTTCTTTAAATTATATGTCAGGTCTTTGGAAAATGACAGCATCTACACTGCCGAAAGGCATAAATTGTACCGAACTGCAATGTTTTCTCCCTTTTCTTCTTTGAAGAGACAATAATGTCAAAATTTCATGAAGCCCTTTAATGGCTTGACCTCGTTTGCCGAGAGCACAGTGGTGATATGAAGTGTTATTTGCGCTATGTAAGATTACAGTTACACATTTTTTTGTATCCTGATTACATAACACCGTTATAAGTAATGGGGGTGGTGGTGTAGTGGTCTAAAGCACATTACTGGTAATCTGGTAATCAGAAGGTCGCTGGATCGATCCCCACAGCCACCACCATTGTGTCCTTGAGCAAGGCACTTAACTCCAGGTTGCTCCGGGGGGATTGTCCCTGTAATAAGGACACTGTAAGTCGCTTTGGATAAAAGTGTCTGCCAAATGCATAAATGTAAATGTAAGTATTCCATTACAGATATATCAAAAAAAAAAATGGCAGATTGACATCAACCAATCAAGGACACCTACTTTTTAATTTCTGGATGCAAACAAGGGAATAAATACATACATTTCTGTTTTACACAAACCTATAACATATGGCTTCAGAAGATTGGCATATAGCACATGAGTCATATGGACTAATTTTATGATACTTTTATGGTGCTTTTTGTCATCTAGGTCACTATAAACTGACATTGTCTGGTAGAGGTCTGCACGGGCCTTAAAGAGACCTTGTTGCCCAACCCTACCCAGCCCGAACAATACCGTCAGATTTTAAGCCCAAACCCAACCTAAACCCGAAATCGCTCACTATCTTTATAATTTCTTCTCCTTGCAAGTACTGTTGCAATAGGCTCTATTTTATGTTAGCATTATTGGCAAAATTCATAACAGTGTTGTAATTGTAAACACACAAAGTTTTAACAAAAAGACAAAACAAAAAGGAAAAAAAGACATTGCCTCACTGTTTATCAAGCTTTGAAACTTTGCTTGGTGCAGAACAATCTGAAATAATATGAAACAATGTAACAGTCCCCACTATGCAGCCTGAACATGTTCAGAACGTTGAATCTTTGTGACACCCGCTCTAAAAGCAATCTATATGCAGCACAACAAATGAAACAAAGCAGGTGTCTCCACATGTGTTTTTTAAAAGTTATTTTCAACTTGGCACGGTGTCTAAAAATGTGCTGGTCCTGCACAAGATGCTGAATAAACAACGAGATGCGGTGTCAAAGACATTCGTTCAGCATGTGTTTACATAGGAAAACAATGGGAAAACAGAACAGACCCACACAAAAACATGTTCGGGGTGAATGGTCCCTAACTCATCCGTTCGTGCATGTCTGTGAGTGAGAGTGCGTGCACCTCTTTATTTTTTCACTAATAACAAACCCAAACTCAACCTAAACCCGAAGTCCTACTTGAAAAACTGCCTACCAAAAACTCAACCAAAAACCCGACGGGTTCGAGGGTCCCATCGGGTCCAGGTTGTGTTGCAGACCACTATTGTCTAACAAGAGCTGTGTAATGATTAATCAAAGTTTCAAATTGAATTGCCACTTAACCCCGGTACATAAGTTCCCTATCGTCCATCTACACAGAAATGTCCTGGTGACATTACAAAATGTAAATGTGTACACAAAATTAAATGTCAAACAATTCCATTTTACAGTGGAAACGTTTGAAATGTATCATTTTGACGCTGCCTAGTTAAAGATTAGATGGTTTCTTTTGTTTTGTCTGCAGAGAACACACGAATGAACAACATCCTCACGTCACAGACCGAGCCGTACGATCTGTCCTTCTCTCGATCCTTCCAGAGTCTCTCCCACCTCCCCCCTTCTTATGAATCTGCCGTGAAAGCTGACCTCAACAAATACTCCTCACTCAAGAGACTAAGTATGTGCCAGTCTAATGTCCTCAGCTCTGCTAAGCATGGTATTTCTATAGGGGTTTCAATGTTTACTGGGGAGATGAGACCCTTCATGTCATCTCATCAGAATCATTGGTATTCTTCCTCTACAGGCAGCGATTACCTGCTATCACCGTTCCATTCTGAATCTGATATCCCTGAGCAAAGCTTGCTTATGGCCTTACCTCTATTGTATTGATTCAGTTAGTGGAAGAAGTTTTATTTTTTTGGCTGTGTAATAAAGTCTGAGCTCATTATATTCTCTAAGCGAAGAGTAAATTCCCCTAAGGGTTGTGTAATTGCATAAGAAATGCCCTAGATCACTCCTGGCCCCGAACCCAAGCAAGGGCTGGAAAATTGACAGGCCTGGTCATCAACAAATCCTCTGCATCCGCAGAGCTTCCACCAGCTAAAAACATGCAATCATACACTAAACTATTCATGGCACTAGACCCTCCTTAAAATTGTCTTGCAGCAGTGCCTCCCTCGTAGCTCAGCTATGCCTCTGAAGCAAGTTATTTGTAGTAGGGAATAGCCAAAAGGCTTAGCTGTTTCTTTTGGAGCTTCAGTGGTGTTTTGCGCTGACAGATCTAGTTGGATGCAGCCAGCAGGGAAGAACGAAGCGCTGTGCCATTTCAGTGTGGTAGATTTGGCTCTTGGTTCCTATTTATAAAATGATTGTCATTTTCAAACGTTTATTTGACTAATATCCCCTTAAAAAGAGACTCCTTTATGGAGAAAGATTAATTTAATCTGTAATCACCATAAACAGATTATGTGCCATTAATTTCCCCAAATAACAGTGTTCATCCTCACACAGACCGAGAGATAAATAGTGCTATTTAGCTCTTTTATCTTCTAACAAACTGCGTCTAATCCCCTCAAGAGATGCCGTTTCTGATGTCCCACAAATATGACTGCCATTTCCTCAGGCTCTAAATTATTGTGCAGTTTCTTGCAAACCTCTTACAAGGGTCTCATCATGGTTATTGTATTAATTCTCACTTAAAGAATTTTTTGGCCGTAATTTTGTTTGATACACTACTTTATTGCATTACGCAATGATACACTTCATATCATCGGGCTCTAAATGCGTGGACAAATTTATCAAGTGTAACTGAGATCTCAAGGACATCGGCTCCTCCAGAATGTATTCATTACACCTCTGAGCAGAGGATAATTTAATTATTTCCAGTTCTACTCATGCAGTTAGTTACAGTGCAGTCGGTTACTGTCCTGACTAAATGTGTTTGCATCCTGATGTCCTCGAGTAGTGGTGTGTGATGAATTTCTTTGACAAACAAAAGTCTCTCATTATATTATGGTAGCCTACTATAGATTTAGAATATATGAACTCTTTAAAAATAAAAGTAGACCAGTAGTTCCCAACCCTGTTCCTGGAGCTATATCCAAAATGTGTAGTGTTTGCGGCCTCCAGGAACAGGGTTGGGAAACACTGAACTATGCACTACAGTTTAAAGTCAATATGAAACACCATTCGCAACCCACTTTACTTCCATTACAGTTAGGGATGTGCCCAAAGCCGAATACCTTAGTAATGAACAGTGCTTGAAGTGTCAACCAAAGCAGCTCTTGTCTGGAAGAGTAAGTGAATTGCTTCTCAAGCGATCCGATGTGGGCACATGGCAGATGCTTGCGACAGACTCCTGTGAAAATATAAAGAACAAATTTAAAGTCCATTTTAATTTAACAATCATGTAATGAAAATGTTCCTGGTAATAAATGGTTCCCTAACACAGTGTTAATGGCACAAAGTAACACAGAGGAGGAGACACACACTTATTCTATTTCTGTGGAGTGATAAAATGATGAAACGAAATCTCAAAGGTTTTGCTTCTTTAGATATAAGGACTCATGGGTTTAATCAAAGAGCAATAAAATAACATGTGAAAGTGAAAAAAATAGGACAGAACTATTTTACTCTTGCATGATATCAAAAAATATAACTATAATAACAATTTATATTTTAAATATTTACAAATATTTTAATATTTAAAACATTATTTTCCATGTCATTAATACATTTTTAAAGCTTTGAAAGGAAATCGTGTCTCTATAATTTAATTTATAAATTTCAAGTTAAATATGTAAAATATGAGGCACACACACCTTATGAAATCTTTTATGATCTTTTTTTCTTTTTTTTAATCATGAAAGCCCTAAAAGAGACAATTAAAATTAACTGATATGCTTAGCACCCTCAAACAAAAACATTAGAGCACCCTCTTAGCACCCTCTTTGGGAGAGTTCACCCAAATATGAAAAATGAATTCTCTCATCATTTACTCACCCTCATGCCATCCCAGATGTGTATAACTTTCTTTGTTCTGCAGAACACAAACAAAGGTTTTTAGAAGAATATCTCAGCTCTGTCGGTCCATACAATGCAAGTGAATTGTGAAAAAACAGCATAAACCTAATCCATTTGACTCCAGAGGTTTAATATATGACTTCTGAAGTGATCCAGGTGGTTTAAGGTGAGAACAAACCAAAACGTTAACCCTTTTTACTGTACATCTTGACAGCAGTCTCCTTTGCAATTATGATTTCAAGCTTGATTACTATCAAGTGCTATACATATATATATATATATATATATATATATATATATATATATATAAACAGTACTATAAGCAATTCACTGTTTTTTGTTTTTTACGGAGGAGAATGAGAGACATCTCTTTCTTGTCATACTTTCATGAATGCTAAAATATTTAGTTCCCTATCTGTCATTCACTCGACGTTGTGTAGATGAGTTGACACTAGAGTTGACACAAGGGGTTCACTCTTGGGTGCCCAGACATCTCTGATCTTTGAGAAAAGGCCAATGAGAATTGGTGTGTGGAATTTGCATGCCACTCCCCCAGACATACGGGTTTAAAAGGAGTGCCTCTTGCAAACATGCACTTAGATTTCTTCTTCGGAGCCGAGCGGACGTATTTACAGAGCTGAAATACTCCTGCTGTTACATTCATCACTCTCTCTGAAAATCTGTTGGATCTACGGCGCATTACAGCGGTTCTCCCCCTCACACACAACAGTTGTGTTGAGTAACACCCCTGGGTGCTTCGACAGCTGAGCAGAGCTTCTTCACGTATATATAAATACACAAATAAAAAGAGTACATTTTTCTCTAAATGAGTGATTCAACAAAAGCGTCTTTTTCAAGATTCCTTTTCGTTTGTGTGTTTCCTGGTTGTGATCATTACCTCTCCGCTTCCCACAGGCACTATCGATGCCTCTCGTGTTGGGCACTGCCCACACGGGGACAGCACTTGTGGACGGGTCATGCTCTCACTGCAAGGTTATGATTTGGCAATGTTGCAGTCACAGCTTTCTCTCTCGTAAGAGGTGAAAATGAGCATCTTATTCCCTCCATCAGGGAATGGAGGTTATATCAGTTACCATGATGTTCCCTATCTGTCACTCACTCGACCTTGTTTCGATGAGTTGACACGAGGAGTCTCAATGGAAAACGCCACGAGAGCTGAACCGAGTTACGCAGTCCCATGTTTTTAACTGTATCCATGCATGTGTGATTAAGGAGTAACTTTTCTTACATTTTTAGTTTTTCGAGAAACTAACTGTAAAGAACACAAAGGACATAAAAGGAGACGTTGTGGAAATCAGTTTTGTTTGGACACACATCACAGGAGTCAAACCAACTTATACTCTTGTAATGTCTATTGAAATCGAACATTTTATGCTTATGCTCTTTCCTTTTTAACCTTTTCGGTTATATCGACCAACCAGAAGAAAGCTTATCATTTCTTTCTTATTTACATGGACAACAATTATGTGGTATGTATTAAAGAACGAAATCAAATTAATTGTAAATCTTTTATCTTGATCAATAACTAAATAAATAAATGGTACAAAGTAACACATGTATAAAGTACATGCAGCAACATTACAACATAAATGAGCGGTCGCACATAAATGCTCAAGAAAAACATTTCAGTTGTATAAGCACAACAGCATAACAGCAAGCAGTGTCCTAATGTGAAGTGTCTTTTTCTCATTGTGAGTGTGTACAAAGACGGCATAATCATTACAGACATGGGAATGCGCATTCCAGGGAAAACAGGTAAAACTCTCAGATGAAAATTACAGTATAGTAGTATTTAAACAGGAGCCGCCTGTAATTTGACAGTAGTTCATATAAAACATAACTACATTGCATTAGAGAAACAACAGTAAGCATACTGTATTTGGTAAATGGTATGTTGCTGTAAATTATTATAACCGTACCATACGGTTATATACTGGCAACTGTGCTGCCATTAATTTACTGTAAATTAACAGATATATTTTTTACAGTGCACCATTTATTTGCGAATGTATGGACCTACAAATCTGAGATATTTTTCGAAAAATCTTTGTGTTGAGTGCCGTATTCTGCCTTAATGCCTCCATTGTACAACTGAGTATTTGATTGGTTAAGATTTCTGCTCTTGCTTAGAGAATTTCATAACAGAATTCCAGATCTCCTGTTGTTTTTGATGTCTGCTCCAGGATAAAGTGGCACATAAATGCTGGTCTAGGGCAGGCCTGTGTAGGTGTCAGTTAAGACTTGATATCCTTCTTCGGTAATTAAATTCTGCCTTACAAAGGCTGCAAAGAACTTGATTTTTGTCACAAATCTAATCTGGGTTTGTTTTGTAATATGTTATTGCTATTGTGTGTTTGTGGTGTGTACGTCAGTGTAATTGACCCTGGACACATTACAAATGTTGCGCCATATTCCAGCCAATGTTCAGAACTCACGCAGAGCTAAATAAAATGTCAATATATACTGTAACGTGAAAAATGGAAAATGCATTAACTGCGTTAAAGAATTAACACAATTAACAATTCAAATTAATTACAAGCATTAACATGATAACTTTAACTCTAAATATAATATAATATAATATAATATAATATCATATAATATAATATCATATTTTTAGCACCAACTAAATGGGAATGAAGAAGACTTAATGGAAAGATGGAAACTCCTCAAACCAAGCCATTACACAGCCATGGATGATCTGGAATACAAAGCACAAATAGAAAATTACATTTTTTATAATTGTTTGGTGCTTTTCTCAAAATGCGAAATTCAGCCTTCAGCTTGGAAATTCTGAAAACCTCCTTTGTGTCCCAAGGGAAAGAAAAAAAAAAACGATAAAGCAATGATTAAATGATAACATAATTTTCTATTTATTTCATTTTAAATTGTAGCCTTCGGTAAAGCATTGAAATTGGATCAAATATGAATACAGACCAAGCCAAGTGTGACAATTTGAGGTTGCAGGCAAAAGTTGCTTTATTGACTCATCGTTATGAAAGCGTGTTGGCCATTATCTGCCATATTTCCATTTGAAACAGGATATTCAACTAGACAAAATGGAGGATGGGACTTGGGAAATTGATTGGATCATGAAAAGCTACTGTTACATACTGTACTAAAAAGTAGCCAAGTAGTTGGAGGGGAGGGGTTGAAATGTAAGAGGAATTGATGACATCATCTAAAAAGGAAAGTAATTTCAAAGGTGAAGACATTTAATTTTCATAAATGATTAAACAGATTTATTTATTTTTTTTTATTATTTTTTTTTTTTGCACAGTAAGACCACAATAACGTGCATTTTCCTGCTAAAAAGACCAGTATTCCTGGTCACTGGTATGTGTTGTGTTTTTTTTGGATGCTGGCATCATCTGAAAGCCCATGCTGGTTGACCGGTGTTTTTGCGGCAACAAATAGTTATGGTTAACCAGCTAAACCAGCACAAACCAGATTTTGGTGTAGGTCTAAGAATTCATACAAGTCTCAGTTGGAGGTTTTAGCAAGGTATGAAAGTATACAAGCAAAATTTTCATTTCATGTTGACTTAATACTCTGCAACTTGCTTATTCTCTTTACAGCAGATAAGGACATGGATGACTACTATAGCAGGAAGAGGCATCTTCCAGACCTAGCAGCTCGAGAAACCCTTCCATTGCACATGATAAAGATAAACCAAGAGTCCCAGAGCAGTCAGCAGGTCCAGCAACAGCAGCAACAACAGCAGCAACAACAACCGCCTCGCCAGCGTCCCCGCAGAGTTCAGAGAGCCATGTCCCAGGACCGTGTGCTGTCCCCTGAGCGCAGCTACGCAAATGACTACGCCATGACCTCCTACAGCATATCCCCTTACGGGGGACGAATCCTCTCTGACGAGCAACTCCTCTCTGCTGAACGCTTGCGCTCCCATGAACGGCTTGTCTCCCAGGACCGCCTCCACTCACAAGACCGCCATTACTCCCAGGACCGCATCCACACGCAGGACCGCTTGATGTCACAGGAACGCCACCATTCTCAGGAACGTCTCCATTCCCAAGACCGCCTTTACTCACAAGACCGCCTCTACTCGCAAGACCGCCTGCACTCCCAGGATCCGCTTATCTCTCCTGACAAGATGATGTCCATCAAACGCTCCGGGTTGCTCAGCGAAAAGTCCATGTCCAGAGCTATATCCCACACGGACGTGTTCATGCCCACCACGCCCATCCTGGATAGGTACAAGATGACAAAAATGCACTCCCATCCCAGTGCCTCAAACAACACCACACAGAACACTTTAACCATGAACCAGACGGCCTCCAAGAGGCAGGCTTTCGCCTCGCGTCGCACGCAGACGGTGGAGCAGCTCCACTACGTTCCACAGCAACATCACCATCACTACCGTACAGGGAGCAAGACTGAAGTAACTGTTTAACCAATCAGAAGTCTCCAGGAGTAATTGAAACACAATCTCAAGCTACAACGGCAGTGTTCATGAGCTGTCTCAAAAACAATTCTTTTCTGCAGCTCTTCAGTAACTGACCCAGCACCAGCTACTCTAAAGTTATTACTGAGACAATTCAGTACGCATACCCATTAATTTATATGTGTTTGTAGATCACAAAAAAGGATGGACACATAGGGAACACAGATTCTGCATTCATAAGGGCTTTGCATGGTGACTCACAAAGACCAACAAATGAATATCAGAAGTTGTGAAAGAACTGTTGGTATGTGGACATGGAACAAAACTGTATACACATATATATATATATATATATATATATATATATATATATATATATATATATAAAAATACTGTTTGTACTTCCAGTCCTAGTCAATAGCTTTAGGAGTTCTTATAATATTCGTACTTCTATTGGTGCCACTACAAAAATGTACCATTTCAACAATGAAGTGGTTTTGTGGGTTAAAAAGCACAATCAAGTAACAGTTGCGTTACAATCAAGTAACAGTTGCGTTTCGTTCTGTTTCGTTCATTTGTTTGGTTGGTGATGGCTAGCACATATCAGTTTGTTTTTTAAATTAATGGCCAATTATTTTGCAAAGATGATTGTAAATAAGCTCTTTCGGCCACAGTAAATGGACAAGTCTGTTCTGGTCGGCATTTGTTTTATTGTAGTTTGATTTAGAGTGATTCAAGAGTTCAGAATTCTAGACGACCCACTAACCCAGTGTTGGACAATTTAAAGTAATATGATACAGTGTGTGTCTTTTCAAATGTGTTTGTAGAATGAGAACTGGGTGAATGTTGTTGAAAAAAAATGACAAAACTGTTGATATCTGGCTGTAGACTGTGTTGCAGTGACTCACAAGACAAAATGAGTATATTATGCTTGTTGTTGTAGTTTCAAATAAACCATCCTTATTTTTCTAAACATGAAAATGTACATGGAAAAGGTATATTATGTCCCTCAAACAATAGTAAATGCTCCATGATATACACAGTACTATTACATTCAAGGCACAGAAAAGAGCTAAAGCCAGAATATAAGATAAACTCATTTAGTATAAGAAAAAAATACATTTTACATTTGAAGAGCTTTGCCTTTTTTAAGAACACATATCTACTTAACCATGTATATTTTACAAAATGTAACATATCACCAGGGTTGGGAGGGTTATTTTTTAATACAGAATACATGCTGTAAAATGTAATTTGTAACGTATTTTGTTAGATTCCTCAGGGTCAGTAACATATTCTAAAAATTGGATTACTTCTTCAGCACTGGTAGATATTTTTCACTTGTTTTGACTATAAAAACTCTGCCAGTACAGCAAGATAAAATACACATGTTAAAAATACATTCTCTGAAAACCTAAAAATCTTGTAAAACAATATGATCGTGTCTGGTAACATGTTCATGTAAAATAGCTAGAAATAGCATTTTAAATAAGCGTAAAGCTGACAATTTACACAAGGTTTATTTCTATTTCTTCTGCGCCAAACTTACTTCAAACTTACTTCTCTGTCTGCTCGTATGAATGTAACACATCATAAGGAACTGTCGGTAGGTACTCACCTCTGCTGACCAGGAGCACCCTGTAAGCCTTGCCGTTTCAGAGATGCTCTGACCCAGTCTGGCAATAACAATTTTGACCATGTCAAAGACACTCAGGTCTTTACTTCTGCACATTTCTCCTGCATTCAACACATTGACCACAAGAACTGATCGTTCGTTCACCATCTAATCTACCCAGACCAAGACATGTGGCCTTGTTTGGAGATTATCAACATTATACACTTCAATGTTTAGTGGTCATATTGTTTTGGCTCATCAATGTATACGACAGCCTTGTCTGGACATTTCAGGAGAACAGTTATTCACTTTTTCACATACAGGCCCTATTTCGAAATGATGCTGTATTTTAAATTTGGTAAAAGTTGTCTAAGAGAGAAAAAAAATGCAATTGCATTACACGTCGAAATCAGAGCAGCAGGACAGCTCTCATGCAGAGAATGAAAAGGCCAGTGTATCTGAAATCTAACAAACCAAAATATGCTTCAGCAAATTTTTTATATATTTTTTTTTCTGTACATGTGAATTAATACCTGCTGCTTGCATACCAGCCAGCGCTGCCACAACCTTCTTTAAATTCATTGAACTTAAGGGGTGAAAATCCAATTCTCACACACAAATAAAGCCTTTTGCATTTACAATCCTTATTTGCTAAAGCTTTAGGGGTTAGACAGACTCATATCTCAGTTTCTACCCTTTCCCCCACCACTTCTTCCCTATCAGCATTTAGATGAAAATATGACACTTAAATTAAATGGAGCCTATGTAGCAGATTGGTTCAAGTGCTGGTAGTAAAACCAGAAGCATGAGGCGAGCTAAAGCTCTAACTGTGTTCAAATGGCTGCTGACTTAAACATTGGTCCAATATAAAATAATGAAAAGCTCTCTGGGTCTCCACTTCTGAGAGCAATGTCTTGTTCAGCCAAAATGCTATGTTTTGAGTTTAAAATTGTATCCTGCAAAGGTTGAGGTATAAGGCAAGCTCTCCACAGGATTTTGGAACATAATTCATTAATAATTTACTGGGTGCCTGTGAGAACGTCCAAATGCAAAGACAAGAGATAGCTTTTTATCTATGGTAGATGGATATTTTTTCTTGAATAATGCATTTTTGCCTGTACAACATACTGAAAATACAAACTTTTGTCATTTACTTAAAGACTTTCATAAGGGTTGAATGCACTATAGATATCTTCATATTGCACAGGATACATCTGAATAAGACAGGCTATGCTGCATTTCTAAAGCTTTATAGAGACAACAGAAGTTGCTCCAAGCAGTTTCATTAAGTTAAGATTATGCTCTTGTCTCAAATTACCATATTTCAGTAAAGGAATGCTACAATTCTCTGGAAATTAGCATGCAGCCTGTTTTAATATTACATTTACTGCACCAATGCCGGGCTCTAATATAAGTCATTTCTCAAGACTGACCTGTAGCCTAGCAACCAACATTTCCCAAGGAAAATGATTAAAGCTACCTTCTTTACATTCTGAGCAGGAGTCTTTGATAGATTTCTGCATTAGCCTGACACTTTGCCAACAGCATGTACCCAGCAGCAGAGGTGGGTAGTAATATGCTACATTTATTCCGTTACATTCACTTGAGTAACTTTATTGGGGAAAAAGTACTTTTAGAGTAGGTTTAAAAGTGGGTACTTCTTGAGGCCTGAGTAAAGGTGCTGACTATCCCCCCTAATTGGCCTGGTTGCTAGGGAGGGTAGAGTCACATGGGGTAGCCTACATGTGGTCGCTATAATGTGTGGTTCTATCTCTCGGTGGGGCACGTGGTGAGTCGTGCGTGGATGCTGCTGAAAATAGCATGAAGCCTCCACACGGTACATCTCCACAGTAACAAGCTCAATATACCATGTGATAAGATGCGCGGATTGACTGTCTCAGAAGTGGAGGCAACTGAGATTCATTCTCTACCACATGGATTGAGGCGAGTTACTACTCCACCACAAGGATTTAGAGCGCATTGAGAATTGGTCATTCCAAATTGGGGAGAAAAGGGGAGAAAAAAAAGTGGGCACTTTTTATTCTCACTCAAGTAAATTTCTAAAAAACAAAATGGACTTTTACTTCTTTACAATATGCGGCATTCCTATCATTACATTACTGGGTTTAATTTGAATTAATATGTAATTTATTGAGCGATTACTGAATGGGACTTTTACGACAATGGAAGTTCACACAGCAGGGTGAGCTTTCACAGACCTTCACGCAACCCGTATCCATCTCTGCTACAGCACTTTCTTCGCTCCGCACAGTGAAAAAGAATAGTTTTGTCATGCAGTGTCTTCATTTAACACCAAGACAAGCTGATATTTCAAGATTCAATTTTGCTTTTACTGTGCTGTTTGTGTGATTGACAACTGGAGAGAGAACAGACAGCATTTCTGCATGTGCAGAGTGAGGGGCGCAAGGCACACGTGTGAGAGATGTGCGGGCAAGGCAATTGTATGGCAAAGAGAGTGGCTGTGTCCGAAATCGTTCCCTCATTCACAATTTCCTATAGAATGAATCGCAGTAAGTGTACTATATCTCAGCAGTGTGTGAACGAAGTGAGTGAATTCGGACGCTGACGTATACACCGAGCGTTGGAGCTCTGGGGCTGTCACAGAAAAATGTATACATTAAATCTTCATTCTGTTTGTCATTTTTTATATATATATGTTAATATAAATAGTAAACACATTTAATCAAATGTACATTATTGTATTTATTTGTTATGCTTTAGTATATTTAAACTCCATTACAAGCTGGGTAGCGTTTCCCTTCCGACCATAAACAGCACCAAAGTTATCATAACCTACATGTTATAACCAAATATTTAAATCATCCACAGAATGATAATTTCTGCTGTGTGCAGTCTCCTGAGTTAAAATAATATCACTTCAGTGAATTATTTAGTAAAAAAATAATTATTAAGCTTAATGGCAAAATTCGGTATAAATTAAATAAAGAGAACATTTTAAAATGTAACTATATGATTTCTTCTTCGGAGCCAAGAGAGCAGTCACAGAGATGAATTCCTCTGCCATCTTCGTCATCTCTACAAAGCTGTTGGTTCTACGGTGCTTTCCAGTGGTTCTCCCCCTCGCACACTGCGTTGTGCTGAGCACATACCCCTGGGTGTTTCAGCAGCAGAGAAAAAAGAGCTCATGGAGTGAATAACTTCATTTATATATATATTTATATTATCATATATATATATATATATATATATATATATATATATATATATATATATATATATATATATATATATGCGTATATATATTAAAAAAACACAAATAAAAGAGTACATTTCTCTAAAAGAGTGGTGCAAATGGTGAAGCATCATTTTCAAGATGTCTTTCCGTTTGTGTGTATTTCCTGGTTGCGGTCGTTGTCTCTCCCCCTCTGATGGCCATGATCGCTGCCTCTCATGTCTGGGTGCTAACCACGCAGAGTCAGCATTTGTGGATGGTTCATGTCCTCACTGCGAGGGCATTACCACGGCTACACTGCGGTCGTGGCTTGCCCTCGTAAGAGCGCAAGCCACCCCAGCCGCTCCCCGACTCGGTCCTTCTACCTACGGGTATGAGGCAGTGTCGGCTAGCACTGGGGGCGATATGTGGACCTCAGTGGGAGCCTCTCCACCGGGTATAACCCCACGGACCTCCCACTCCCCGTCACGCTCGTATGCTCCAACCGAGTGCTGGAGCGGGGTTGCCGGTTCGCTTCATGGTGGACCCGCGATCTCGTTTGGAGCGCCTGACGACGATGAGATCTCGATTGCGGCATCGGAGAGTGGGTTCGTCATGTCTGACGCTGAGGACTCGGCTGGACTCCTGCAGGTGCACCAAGCCAAGGCATTTAGAGTATTACACAAGGTAGTCCTGACCCGGGTCTAATTCTGGAGCTGAACTCCTCGAACGACTTCAGCAACCGGCAATGAAGGTCACAGCGTGGGCTCTCGGGAAGGCGATGTAATCCTTGGTGGTCCAGGAGTGCCACCTCTGGTCGAGTTGCGAGTGGCTGACAAGGTACGTTTCCTTGATGCCCCCATCTCCCAGGTTGGGCTGTTTGGCGACACCGTTGGAGACTTCGCCCGGCAGTTCTCAACGGTGAGGAAGCAGTTGGAGGCTACGTTCCCTCGTGGGACCTCTCCGTGGTCCTTCGGGGAGCTCCCTTCGAGCCCCTTGAGACAACAGAGCTAAAGGCGCTCTCTCTGAAGACTGCCCTCCTGATGGCGCTCACCTCCATCAAGAGGATAGGGAACCTGCAGGCGTTCTCTGTTAGCGAACAGTGTCTAGATTTCAGTCCGGCTTACTCTCACGTCATTGGCCTTTTCTCAAGATCAGAGATGTCGGGGCTCCGCAGGAGCGACCCCTAGTGTCAACTCATCGACACAACGTCTCGTTCCCTCCACCAGGGAACGGAGGTTACGTCAGTAACTGAGACGCTTTGCCTCTCTATATGGTATTATGTTATTTTAATCAAGTAATGATTTATCAAAAATGTATTGAATACATTCAGCATGAAATAAAACATTACAGGATTGAATATAAAAATGCTTCAATAAAAAAAATAGATTAATTGGTTAATGGGTAGTAACATTTTTTTGTATAAATTAAAAAAAAACAATACATGTCAATTTACGGTAAAAGTTTGTAAAAATATTTTTTGTAGAATGTAAAAAGTATGATTTTCTGTATAATTAACAGTACAAATTTATACTATGTTTAACAAGAGAGTTAATTTATCATTAAAATTACAGTAAAAAACAATAAACTGGCGTTCCCAGAATCATTATATTTTATGGAAATAGTTATGTTTATTCTTATTTTTAATATCAGTTATGTACATTAAGGTGTTCTGTGCTAAATTTGATGTAGTTCAGTTAATGTTTATTACATTATTTTAATTTCACACGTGTTACCCTGATGGTGTTTAGTGTTTGTGTGAGTGACACTGAGTAATGTCTCTACATGTTTACAGGTCATTGATCCAGGAAGGGCAATTATTGATTAACTTCAATGTGCCATTTTGTCATTTCTATGGTGATTAACAATACCTTATAAAGTAAAAAACAGATTTTTACAGTTTCAGAAGGTTAATATATTAAGTTTATTATTTAATAATAGAAATGATGGTAATGCATCAAAATTACATCCCATAAAGCCTGAAATGTGGTTACCATGTTTTTTTATGGTGAATTTCTGACAACCACAGCTGCTGTTTTTTTATCGTAAATTTTTTACAGTGCAGCTCGTACGTCTTCCCCGCTATGGATTATGGGCAATTAATCGTCGTCAAGTCCATTGTGGGTAAAAATGAGAGAAAAAATGAGAGAACGAGTGGCTCACTCAGAATTCAGACACTCCTACAAAATACACCTTTGGGGCAGTGGAGGCTCAGTGGTTAAGGCTCTGGATTACTGACCAGAAGGTTGGGGGTTCAAGCCCCAGCACCGCCAAGACACCACTGTGTGGCCCTTGAGCAAGGCCCTTGATCCTATCTGCTCCAGGGGCGCCGAATCATGGCTGACCCTGCACTCTGACCCCAGCATAGCTGGGATATGTGAAAAATAAATAATTTCACTGTATATATGCAGAAATGTATGTATAATTAAAAAAAAAAAAAAAAAAAATAGGGGACACCCAAAATAGTGCACTGTATAGTGGATAGGGGCGGATTCAGAAACAGCAAGTGTTCTGCGACTGGGGTTGGTGCCCTACGAAGGCTGCGTACTCTGCGTTTAGGGAGTGGTGGTACTGCTGTACAGAACTAATGATCTAAATTCTATCAATACTGAAAACTGTAACTACACTGAAATATCAAATAAATAAATAAAAATAAAATAAGTCAGCATAAAAGTAATCCTTAAGACTCTAGTGGTTAAATCAATATCTTCAGATGCTTTGTGATATGTGCTTATCTCTTGCTTTTTGGAGAATCAAAATGTTGGCACACATTCACTTGCTGATAGTTATTGACCTACATAGCTGAAATATTCTTCTAAAAGTCATAATCTGTGTTCTGCAGAAGAAAGGAAGTCATACACATTTGGGATTACATGAGGGTGAGTAAAGTATGAGATAATTTTAATTTTTGGGTGAACTATGCCTTTAAAGTGATAGCTCAGCCATAATATAATATTCTGCATAATTTCCCAACTCTCATGATGTTCCAAACCCATGTGACCTTCTGTATTCTGTGAAACACAAAATATGTTAGACATAATGTTAGGGACTGGCAGTCTCAATCACCATTCACCTTCAATATATATATATATATATATTAAAAAAAAATAAAAAAAATACACACACATTCACTGAAGGTAAATGGTGACCAAGGCTAACATTCTGTATAATATCTCCTTATTGTTTTGCATGGAAGAAAGAAAGTCAGATTTAGAACAACATCATGGTGAATGATGACAGAATTTATATTAATAATACAAATTCTGTAATGCATGTTAAATGTGTATTATGTAATGGAATACAGGGGAGTTAGCACCCATTATGTCATTTTTGAAAGTAACGAGCAACTCACTACTTGAGTATGCTTTTAATTGGATACTTTCTCTTGCTCAATTAATTATTAATTTTAGTACTTTTACTTCTACTTGAGTATTATTATTTTTTTTAAGTAATTGTTCTTTTGCTTGAGTACAGTTTTTGGCTACTCTACCCACCTCTGCCCAGCAGCGCAAACATCTCCCATGCGATGTAAAATATGAATTGTCAGCCTGCATTTAGCCTTTATAAGTTTTACTGTGGGGACTGCAGGAAAAAGGTGTGGTAACTGAGGAGAGCTTCACGAGTAAAGAGGCTGAAGTGTGGATCTGTGACAGGAGGACTGCAATGTGTAAATATTTGGTCTAGTGTTGAAGGCATGCATGGCTGGGCTGAGGTTTAACCTGCAGACTCTGATTATTGTGTTATTTATTTCTGACCCACCACTGAGCCGGGGAATTTGAGCACTGTTGGTTCCTTTGACGGCATAAACATCCTCCAAAGTAGACTACACATTTTTCTTTTTATTATTTCAGAAATGCAATGTTCCCTTTACAAAAGGCTTCACTTTGATGCTGCGCTGCTAAGCGCTATGGGGAAACAATCTTATTGTGAGCTGCTTCTGAACATGTGTGTAACACGTCAATGAAATTGACTGGAATTTATAGCCTCGGTTGGTGAGATCATTGGACGCACCTGTGACGAGGCTATAAATAGAAGGCGTCACCAGAGTGTCGTCAGACATTTTTCTTCAGAGCTTTCTCTCTGTGTGTTTTCACGAGACTCTTGCTAGAAATTGCTTAAACTCTTAAGCCTTTCCTTCCTTCTCTCTTTATATATATATATATATATATATATATATATATATATATATATATATATATATATATATATAAAAAGGGGAAAATGGCGGAAAAGCAGGGCAAACAATGCGTGTTTCCATGTCAGCGTTCTATGTCTGACAGGGACACGCATCAATTTTGCTTTGTTTGCTTGGGGGAAGAGCACGCTACTCTCGCGTTGGAACAGGGCGGGTGTGAGCATTGCGACCTACTTTCGGTCGGGATGCTTCGCGCTCGCCTTGCTTACTTCCGAGAGCCGGCACCCACACTTCATTCGTGGGGCTCTCGCGTGGATCTGGCTGAGGAGCGAGAGACGGGTTCGCCCCTTTCGCTCGCTCTCTCCCCAGATCCTGCTGGTCCCTCGCGTGATCCTGAAGCGTGCTTCGGCACCTCTTCAGTTCACGAGGGGGACCTCCTTTCCCTTGGGTCGGATTTAGAGTTAACCGCATCTGAGCGCTCCAATCGCGATTCAAAATCTTCGGAGGAGCTGCTCGATGTGATTACTCGCGCGGTGGCCAGGCTTCAAATAGACTGGCCACGTGACCAAGTTCCCCCCAAGCGCTCTAAATTAGAGGACAGATTTCTGTCTGGTGCCCAAGGGAAGGGAACACCTCGTCAGTCCCTTCCCTTCTTTGATGATCTCCATGACGAACTTTCTCGTTCTTGGAACAAGCCTTATACTTCGCGCATTCATGTGCCTTCGACGTCAATATATTCGACTATCGTCGGCGCTGAGGCGCGAGGGTATTTAAAGATGCCACCGGTCGAAGAGACACTTGCGGGTTATCTCTCGCCGGGTTCTACGTCATCTCTTAATAAATCTGCTCTCCCTTCTAAGCCATGCAGGGTAACCTCCATGCTGGTCGGGAGAGCATATCAAGCGGCTGGTCAGGCTGGTGCTGCGTTGCACACCATGGCTGTTTTGCAGGCATACCAGGCTGACCTGCTAAAAGATTTGAGTGCGGGAAGGAGTCTCGACGATGAAGCTTTCTCTGAGCTTCGTCGAGCTACTGATTTGTCTCTCCGTGCCACCAAGCAGTCAGCCCGTGCTATTGGCCGGTCTATGTCCGCTTTGGTTAGCACTGAAAGGCACTTGTGGCTGAATCTATCCGGCATCAAGGATAAGGACAGGGTTTTCCTTCTTGATGCCCCAGTTTCGCCTTCTGGTCTCTTTGGAGACGCCATGAACACGGTCATCTCCAGATTCCAGGAGGCGAAAAGCCATGAGGAGGCTTTTGGAAAATTCCTTCCTCGTCGCACTCAGGGGGCGAGGCCGTCGGTCACCCAGTCTCGCCCTGATTCTGTGAGGAGGGAGGTTCAGAAGCAGAGCGTGGCAAGTCGTGCTCCCCCTCGTAAAGATTGGGGACAGGCTCGTCGTCCTCAGCAACCTCCCAAACAAGACCTCAGGGCTGTTATCTCCAAGAGAAAGAAGCCCTGACGTCCTTGTATCCAACCTTGTGAGGGTAGTTCCCTTCGGGACGGGGCGCGTGTTTCATTCACTTCGGCCCTCCCGATACCCTCACGAAACCTCTTCACTCCCGCCACCCTTGGTGTTTCGGGTGACAGGGGTTTCCAACAAAATGTTGAATGTACCGTCGCTTCCTGCCATATTCCAGGACACGGAACATTCTACACCCCCTCGACAGGAAGTCTTGAAATTAGTTCCCATCTCAGAGAACCTGGCAGCGTGGAAACTTCTGCCAGGTATTTCTATGTGGGTTCTAAAAACAGTAGAAAAAGGCTACAGAATTCAGTTCGCTTGCCGCCCTCCGAGCTTCAACGGCGTGCTTTCCACTACCGTAAGCCCGGAACAGGCATGTCTACTTCAGGTAGAACTGCGAAATCTCTTGGAGAAAGGGGCCATAGAACATGTTCCCCTTCCAGAGAAAGAGTCTGGCTATTACAGCAGATACTTCCTGGTCCCCAAGAAGGGGGGGGGGGGGGGGGGGGGTTGCGTCCCATCTTGGATCTTCGTGCCTTGAACCGCTCGGTCAAGGTGCTCAGGTTCAAGATGCTAACAGTCAGGTCCATCGTGTCTCAGTTCCAACGTTTCGATTGGCTGGTCACGATCGACCTCATGGACGCATACTTTCATATTGGAATTCTGCCACAGCACAGGAAGTTCCTGAGGTTCGCTTTCGGGGACGAAGACTTCCAGTATCGGGTCCTTCCATTCGGTCTAGCCCTCTCACCCCGCACATTCACGAAATGCATGGATGCAGCACTGGCTCCGTTGCGACTCCAGGGCATCCGCATTCTGAATTATCTAGACGACTGGCTGATCCTAGCCCAGTCTCAAGAACTGGCAGTTCAGCACAGGGATATCGTCTTGGCTCATCTAGGTTCTCTGGGTCTGAGACTCAACGCCAAAAAGAGCGTTCTTTCCCCGACCCAGAAAATCTCCTATCTGGGGGTTATATGGAATTCGGTCACGATGCAGGCACAGTTGTCTCCCGCTCGTGTCATCTCCATTCAGAACACCCTGAGCATTCTCAGGCTAGGTCAAGTTTGCACTGTTCTTCAGTTCCAACGAATATTAGGTCTCATGGCGTCTGCGTCCACGGTGATTCCTTTGGGCCTTCTCCATATGAGACCGTTTCAGCTGTGGCTAAAAGCCAGAGGGTTTCATCCAAGGGCCAGTCCCCTCAGGCAAATAAGGGTTACGCGCCCAGCGCTTCGTTCCCTCTCTATGTGGTTCAGACCCCGGTTTCTCACCTTGGGTCCCACTCTTGGTGCGTTGTGTCGTCGCAGGATGCTTACGACAGACGCCTCCCTGACGGGTTGGGGTGCGGTCTTAAGTGGTCGTCCAGCCCAAGGGGAATGGGAGAGTCATCAACTCGATTGGCACATAAATCGCCTCGAGCTGATGGCAGTATTTCTGGCCCTGAAATACTTTCTCCAACATTTGAGAGGCTGCCACGTCCTTGTGCGGGTGGACAACACAGCGGCAGTCTCTTACATAAATCATCAAGGAGGCCTACGTTCTCGCCACCTCAATTTGCTGGCACGTCGGATTCTCCTTTGGGCCCAGGACAAGTTACTGTCACTCAGGGCAGTCTATATCCCTGGACGCCTGAATGTGGGAGCAGATTTTCTGTCCAGACAAATCTTACCATCGGGCGAGTGGAAACTCCATCCCGAGGTAGTACAACAGATCTGGGAGAGATTTTACAGAGCCGAAGTGGACCTCTTCGCCTCTCAAGAGACTGCGCAATGTCCCCTCTTACTTCTCTCTGAGTCACCTAGCCCCCCTGGGTCTGGACACGATGGCGCATGCATGGCCCAGAATGCGCCTGTATGCGTTCCCTCCGGTTTCTCTGCTCCCGAGAGTCCTGGCCAGAGTTCGCCAGCAAGGGTCTTGCCTCTTATTGATAGCGCCTCGCTGGCCGAACAGGGTTTGGTTCTCAGAAATGATGTCTCTCCTAGACGGCTCGCCCTGGGCGATTCCGGACAGGAAGGACCTTCTGTCTCAAGCACAGGGGACAATATTTCATCCCCGGCCCGAGTTGTGGAAACTTCACGTTTGGCCCCTGAAGGGTACCAACTGAGGGACACAGGGCTGTCGCTTGGGGTTATTGAAACCATTCTTAGTGCTAGGGCTCCCTCCACCAGAAGAATTTACTCCAATAAATGGGGTGTCTTCGAAAGGTGGTGCAGTTCACATGATGCAGATCCAGTTAACTGCCAAATTGTTTCAGTTCTGGAGTTTCTGCAAGAGAAACTGTCAGCAGGCATGTGCCCCGCTACTCTCAGGGTTTATGTGGCCGCCATTTCGGCTTGCCACGCCCTGATTGACGGGGTGCCTTTAGGGAGACATCCTCTACTCGCCCGCTTCATTCGTGGAGCCAGGCGACTGAGGCCTCCCGTTAGGGCCAGAACTCCTTCGTGGGACTTAACTATAGTCCTGGAGGCTCTGGTCGAGACCCCTTTTGAACCTCTGGAGTCAGCGTCTGACAGACTTCTGACTCTCAAGATGGTCTTCCTTATGGCTATTACCTCTCTTAAGAGGATTGGGGATCTACAGGCTCTGTCTATTCTGCCGACCTGCTTAGAATTTGCCCCCGGTATGGCCAAAGCTATATTGCATCCTCACCCTGATTATCTTCCTAAAGTTCCTTTTTCGACAGTACATCCTGTCACTTTAGAAGCCTTCTGCTCCCCGCCGTTTTTAACGCCGGAGCAGGAAAGACTTCATGGACTTTGCCCAGTCCGTGCCCTTCAGATTTATGTCCACCGCACAAGCCAGTGGCGTATGTCAGGGCAATTGTTTGTTTGCTATGGGGGCCGCAACAAGGGGGCGGCCGCTAGTAAGCAGACTATGTCACATTGGGTGAGGGATGCTATTGCCCTGGCCTATGAGGCGCGCGGTCAAGCTTCGCCAGTAGGTGTCAGGGCTCACTCCACCAGAGGGGTCGCTTCCTCTAAAGCCCTGGCTAGAGGGGTCCCTCTGCAACAGGTTTGTGATGCGGCAGGCTGGTCCTCTCCGCACACATTCATTAAATTCTATAGTTTGGATGTTCACGCTACTCCGGGCTCTTACGTCCTTAAGTCGACATCTCAAACTCATGCAGGAGCAAGTTTGTGACGTGGCGGGCTAGTCCCCTCCACACACATTCTACAATTTCTACATTGGCCGGGATGTTTTGCTACCCCGGACTATGTCCCTGGGTCAACATCCCGGGCTCATGCCAAATCCAAGTTCATGGTACGAACTTTTGAGTTAGAGCATTTGAATCGACTTTTAAAACTCATCTTTAACTTTGTGGGCCAGATGTTCCGCTACTCCGGACTCTTATGTCCTTGAGTCGACATCTTAAGCTCATGTCTAAACCAGGTTTGTGATACGGCAGGTTAGTCCTTTCCGTACACACTCTTCGGATTCTATGGTGTTAGATGTTCTGCTACTCCGGGCTTATGCCCATGAGTCGACATCTCAAGCTCGTGTCTGGAACCTCTCGCGTTCTGTGAAAACACTTCACAACGATCAGGGGTCCGGACAGCCCCAGTGCGGCGGCGTGGGCATTTCGTTCCCCATAGCGCTTAGCAGCGCAGCATCAAAGTGAAGCTTTTTGTAAAGGGAACGTCTCGGGTTACTTGTGTAACCCTTGTTCCCTGAAAAAAGTGGAACGAGATGCTGCGCTTCTTTTGCCGCACTGGGACGTCCCAGGACCGCTCTTCAGAAAAATAATCTGACAACACTCTGGTGACGCCTTCTATTTATAGCCTCGTCACAGGTGCGTCCAATGATCTCACCAACCGAGGCTATAAATTCCAGTCAATTTCATTGACGTGTTACACACATGTTCAGAAGCAGCTCACAATAAGATTGTTTCCCCATAGCGCTTAGCAGCGCAGCATCTCGTTCCGCTTTTTTCAGGGAACAAGGGTTACACAAGTAACCCGAGACGTTATATTTTAAACATTTGGCAGAAACTTTTATCCAAAATGATTTACATGAAATTTAGAGCACACATTGCCTGGGAATCAAACCCAAGACTTTGGTGTTGCTAGTGCTTCATTCTATGCACAAAAGATTACAATATGTAATTGTTAACTTGTTTTCGACCAATAAATCATGCAAAAAGAACATAACTTAAACATTTTGATGCTTGTAAGCAGATTAAACACATAAACAGAATAAGATCAGATATCAGAAATCTACATACTCAGGTGAACTCTTTAGCATTGGTTTGACAGCAGACCTGACACTGTATAATGAGCTGTATCATGACCAATGTGATTAATTGCTTTTTTGCTAATTTACCATTTATTTATTAATGGACAGCTGCCAGTGTCTCTGCACATGCATGTGCCATTCTTACCTCCCCAATTAATACCCCAAACAATACAAAGGCAATCTGAGCAGAAAACCTAATCTTCTTCTTAAATAGCGTCAAAATAAAAAAAAAAAAAAAAGATTCATAGGATCCAGGATCAGCTTCTGCAATGAATACTTGGCAACATTATTAATCTATGGAAATCATCAACTTGGTGACTTGGTCTTTTGTATTGTGCTATTTTGAGTGCTTGTAATGCAGCACTTACACTGAAAGAATGGTCAGCAATTGACAGCCATAATGTTATTATATTAAGTGTGATTGGTATTTTGGTATCTATTTGCATACCGTATTATGATTGGTCTTGTCTTCCATGCATATACTGTATATTTAATGAGTTATAGCTAACTTGACAGTGCACAATGACTTTTGAGTTGATTCAAGACGTGCTGAGTGTCATGACAACAGCAAAGTAAATGCAAAGTATATGAAATGCTGTAACAGAACCAAAGCCTAAATCCTAAGTTTACCTAAAAGCTTAAAAAATATTCTCTTGCTGCAGTACAAACACCAGTATTTGCTTAAAGTAATGCAAATCTAACTGAAAATGTAAATGTTGAAAAGTGCAATTTTAACTGTTGTGGTGAAATGTATGGTAGAATTAACAAATAACAGAGTAATTTGTCAATTTGACTTTCTGTATGCAATGACCACTTAAGCAAATGGAACCTTTCTATTTTGTGTCTATTCTTACATATATCGAATAAAAGATATATATATATATATCTTAATTTCCTTTTACTTGGATACAGTACACAAGAAATTAATATACAGAACATAGGAGAAACTATGCATCACATAAAGCAATGTTTCTCGGTGCTTTGTAATTGGATTTTGGATAGATTTATTGCTTTTCTCCACATATTCTGTTTCCCTGTGGCCCTGTGTTTCATAGCTCAGTCTCTGTATGTGTTAAGTTTTCTCAATAGCAGATATAAGTGACCCCGGGGGCTCATCGATGCTGCTGCGGATTCACAGAAATACTGTGCTGAGCTATTGCACTTCAGACAACCACCGCATTTTCTCTGGATGAGACGTTTAGACGTTTAAAAGACATAAGGAGAAAGACATTCATAGACTTCCATTTAAAGGGATAGTTCACCTGAAAAATACAATTCTTTATCATTTACTCACCCGGATGTTGTTGCAAACCCATGTGACTGATTTGCATTGAACACAAAAGATGTTCGAATAATAGCCTTGGTCTACTTGGTGACTGAGGCTGTTATTCTGCCTGAATAAAAATGATGAAACATAGGAACATTTCCGCAAAATGCTTTTAATCAAATTTCATGGCACAAATTGTGCAACCATTTGAATTAGAACTGGCTTTTAATAATCATACAATAAATATTTTGATTACAATTTTTCAAACAAATTTCTGAAAAAAGTGCATTAGATAACATGTGTCTTAACAATTTGCATGTTTTGGTACTATTAGTAGCAAATATAGATTTTATTTTGTAATGTTAAAGGTAGGTGTTCTCTATATTTGAAGGAGGAGTGCTACTCCAGCTAGGGTCCATTTGGATGGACTATCTTTGGTCTTCAGGTTGAATGTCCATACATAAGTAGGCCCACGCTGTCTGGTCTTATAGACGGGACACTGGTACACATTCCGTGTCTCCTGTTTGTCTACAGGAATGGCTTTAATGAATATCACAGGCATGGTGGGTGTGAGCTCTTTCAGACGGGCATCTGACACTATTCCAGCCTACAAAACAAACATGTTCTTTAGTGTATTATCATAATTTCAAGTGATTTTTTAAATACAATTAAGACATTTAACATTTAAGAAACCTTGAGATTATGGTAACACAATGGGTCTGTTCCAAAACCTAGTGAGCTGCCTTGCTGCCTCCTGCCAACATAGGCAGCTGTCTTCCATGGCAGCATCTTAAATGAAATGGAGCCTCATAAGAGAACGAATTAGAACTCTGTACAAAGGCAGCAAATCAGTGCATCATTCAAATAGCGCTCCTCAAGCGCAGCACACGGGAGACTCGACTCTCAACTGATTTCAATACAGGTGATGTGTGAGGAATGACAATACCATGAGCATTAAATATACATAGCCCAAACACTTTTGGGGTAAAACGGTCAGTTTTCTCTCATTTGGGGGGGGGGGGGGGGGTCCTCCCCTTTTTTTTCCCCCAATTTGGCATGCCCAATTCCCAATGCGCTCTAAGTCATCATGGTGGCATAGTGACTTGCCTCAATCCAGGTGGCAGAGGACGAATTTCAGTTGCCTTCGTATCTCAGACAGTCAATCCATGCATCTAATCACATGGCTTGTTAAGCACATTACTGCAAAGATCTAGCGCGTGTGGAGGCTCATACCATTCTCCACAGCATCCACGCACAACTCACCACACGCCCCATCAAACGTGAGAACCACATTGTAGTGACCACAAGGAGGGTAACCCAACGTGACTCTACCCACCTTAGCAACCGGGCCAACTGGTTGCTTAGGACGCCTTACTGGAGTCACTCATCACACAGTTTTCTATTTTTTTAAACAGATTTTTTCAATACTTTTGGTATTGAATGTATTATAAATATATGTATAACCAAATTTTCTCTCGTTTTCTCTGCCAACTTGGATTTGTTTTTCCACCAAGCTCATTCCAGTGCATTCTGGGATTGCCTACCCAGAGGAGGATACACGTTACCTTTGAATTTGGCCAAAAATTAATTATCTTAGGAGGCAGCATAATTAAGGTAGCTAGATTTTGGAACACCCTTCAAGTTGAGAGCTCGCCCATGATATTATTAATGAAAGTTATAATAAAGTGTTTCCGAGACCTTTGTATGTATGCAGTGTAGAAATAATAAAATAATAATAATAAAAAAACATTTGAAATCAATTTAATTACATTTCTGTTGGTGGTGAATATATTACACAGTTAAGCATCTTGAAAGTGCAGTTGCTTACATTATCCTTCACAAAACTACTGAGAAATTTTCTTTGCAATGATTTTAGCAGTAATGCCATGGTCTCCCTAAACAAGGCAAAGTTAATGCAGTTAAATTCAGCTTGCATCTCACATCCTGCAGATGCTGGGGCGGGACTGTTTCTAACGGATAGCTAATTAATCCTCTTCTGCTCCACACATGACAGACTGAAGCCAAATGTCGGCAAGTATTAAAGGGACAAATGCAAATAATGTTGACATTGCAGTAGTCCATAGAGAGAGCTATTTATGCTACTCCTCAAATTATCACTATAATTGTCTTGCAGCAGCAGTAAAAGTTTATCATGCTTTTAAATACTGATAGTTATATGACTCTTTGAATAAATACAAATCACCCAAACAATAAAGCTGTCCTTGCATGTCTCTTATTTTAAAGCTATATTGCATAGTGTACATTTGGCAGAGACAAATCTTCGATAAACATTGCCCACTTGGATAAAGTGCATCTCTAAACTTCCAAGCCCTACAATTGAAGACACATTCACTTTTTCAGATCTGCTATAGGGTCTAAAACCTGAAAGTATTTAAAAACTATTTAGGCAGATTAAAATAATTCATCAGATAAAAGAATAATGGAAATAAGCCCCTAACATTCGTTACCATATGATAACTACTGTAGAGATCATCTAAGAACATTTGTTATGTATATAGGTCAGCCTGTATTCCTCTGTCTTTGATGTCCGCTCAATACGTGGAAAATCTCATTCATATAAATGAGGCCGTTATCATAAATCTCTCTGACTTTGACAGCTGTGCAAGGCTGTTCTTTAGGTAGTTCTGCTTATATGTGCTTTCACACTTGGATAAGCTGTGGAATAGCTTTTTCCAAAGGGTAAAAAGCATTATGAATCTGTGACCAAGTCCATCGAAGATATTTTATTTGGACTGCCGAGCAGGAACGGTGATTCAAATCTCCTCTATGCGTTATGTGTAATTAAAACTAATTTTTAGAGACATTTCCAGAACGCTGCATGTATTTACATTCATTAGAGTCCTTATACTGCAAACAGAATTTGTATGTATTGAGGGTCTATGCAAGTGACTGAAATTGCATTTGTTTGTGCATACCTGTGTGTGGGAGTGTAAAACTGTAGTGACAAGTCTCAAAAACAATCAGAATAAATTAATTTAACCAAATAAACTGGTGAATTAACCAAAAATTAAATCAAATAAAAAATACAAATTAAGCTAGAGGAAGTTTTGAAACAGTTTTAAAGGGATAGATCACCCAAAAATGAAAATGCTGTCATTTACTCACCCTTATGCCATTATGCCCTCATGCCCAGATGTGTATGACATTCTTTCTTTTGCTGAACACAAAGATTTTTTGATAAATATCTCAGCTTTTTAGGTCTATCCAATGCAAGTAAATGGTGTTCAGACCTTTGAAGCTCCAAAAATCACATAAAGGCAGCATGAATGTAATCTATATGACTCCAGTTCTTAAATCAATGTCTTCAGAAGCGATATGATAGGTGTGGGTGAGAATACATATTTAAGTTAATTTTTACTATAAATCTCAACTTTCACTTTCACATTCTGAAAGTGAAAGTAGAGATTTATAGTAAAAAATGATTTAATTATTGATCTGTTTCTCACCCAAAGTGAATGCATCACTTCAAAAGACCTACAGTATATTATATTATAAATGTCGTATGGATTCATTTAATGCTGCCTTTGTGATTTTTGGAGTAAAAATACTTTTTACCATTGACTGGCATTGTTTGGACCTACAGCTCAGAGATAAAAACTTTGTGTTCAGTAGAAGAATGAAAGTCATACACATCTGGGATGATGAGAGAATTTACATTTTGGGTGAACTGTCCCTTTAAGAATCTCAGGTATGCATGTGTGCCTCTACACTATGTACCCTGGCTTTCGCTGGATGTTTCTCCATAATATTTATTAAGATAAACAATCCCAAGACAGAATAAACATCCTACCTGTTACCTGTAGTGTTGGGGAGTGACTAAAAGTAGTAACGCTACTACCTTAATGGTGAAGTGTGTAACTTCTGCACCACTTCATCACATGAAATTACAAAAGTAATGACTGTTTTCAAAACAACAAGCTTCCTCAATCTCACACCATTAATTGATCCAGTCTTGGTACAGTATGTTAGTCTGGTCAGGGTACTCAAAAAAACAGAGTAATGTTTTGAAAATTCAACAGTGTTTACAAAATGAAAATACAATACTTTGCAATACTGAATGCTTTATAATAAATTACTTTGCATAGGCAGTCGTTTGGCTGTTTTTAAAACAGTGTAGCTTTTCTAGTAACAATCTACTTTTTCCAACAAGTAGTGGTGTAGCATGAGAAAACAGATCTGCATTTACATATTCTTTGTAGGAATATAGTTAAATGCTGCTGTTTTCAACTCAAGTTTTATAAAATAATGTCTCTTTTTTTTTAACCAGTAATACAAGCTGCAAGTTTGTATTAAAATAACTTCCCCATCACAGCTTACCTGTGTATCCCATCGTGCTCCCTCCATGAACAGCCCGTGGATGTAAGCGCCTTCCCTTGGTGGGGAGCTAAACTCCTCACGGTTCTTCTTGGTGACATCACACTGCAGGCACATCTTGTCCAGGGGCCACTCGTTGCGGCGGGCCATGGACTGCATGATGGCTGTGAGGAAGGACTGCGGGTTGAAGAAGCCAGCCAGCCAAACAGCAGGGGGCAGGGTAAAGTCAGTGGTCCAGGTTTCTAGCTCTTTAATGCGGTTGAGGAGGTCTGTAAACCACAGGACCAAACCCGACATGGAGGGATATGCACGTTTAGTCCAGGAGTCAGGGACTTGGTCCAGATAGATGGCATTTTGTAAATTCTCCATGTCATTGGTCATTGTGAGCTCACCCTATGAGATAATGGTACACATGTTGTTTGAGACTATTCAACCATTCTGAATGAAACTTGTTCAAACTTAATGGTATAATAATAATCTGTAATGTATGTATTTCATATTGTGTGTGATGGCAATGATTTAAATTTTTTGGAGAAACATTTGAATAAGCTGTGCTAACAAAAGATATCAGTCAATGAACTTTGACTTTTGAAAAAAAAAAAAAAAAACCTTGTAAAAATCAATTAAAATTCCATTCTTCAAATTGTACCTCTGCTGCTCTGGCATAGATGTGCTTCCTTGTCAATGCCATTCTTCACTATACTAATCTAAATGCTGTGAATAAACATGTATTCATGTTGTGTCACACAACCACACAGCAAAGAGCTCACTCTTTTCAATAAGTGATACATGCTTCACAATATCTGCTAGATCAAATCACCTTCTGCCAAGGCTGAAATCCTTTGTTAGAAAATAGCTGCCATTTCTTCTTAAGGTTAATATCATTCAAAGATATAATACAATTACAATAGTTTTAAAAAGAGCAGCACATTTCCTTGGCTGCATGCTAGTGATTTAATTTAACCTGTAACCAAGCACAAGATGAGAGACCAAGTGTACAAAGAAAGAAATAACTACACTGTACCTGCATATCAGATTTCAATATTTTGGAATAAAACTGAGTGAGGAGGCTGTGAAATTGGAATTTTCTGTTGTACAGCAGTAGACACAAGGTTTTTGGAGGCACAGGTTGAAGAAAAGGCAGTATAACAATTTAGTTAAAGAAAGTTCACCCAAAACTGAAAATGTTGTCATTTACTAATTTGCATTCTTCTACAAATCAAGAAAGTAAATGGGGCCCGGGTGGTCCAAACAAGTTCTAAAGCCATATGTTAGCATTGTGTAAGAAAGGGACCGAAATGAATTAATCTTCACCTCTGCCAAAGCTCTGAAATGGACTGCAATTTCAGATTTTCAGTGAATAACAATGTACATTTTTGTCTGTTCTTCAAACAAAGCTAGTGTATGGCTTTAGAAAACTCATGAAACCATGAGACTGAACCACTTTTAATGATACTTTCATGGTGCTTTTTCGTCATTTAAGAGCTTGAGAGCTCCAGTCCCCATTCACTTTCATCATAATCAAAAACAAGTGGCTGTGATATTTAAAATAATTAAAAAAAACTTTTGTGTTCCATGAAAAAAGAAAGTCCAACAGGTTTGAAATAACACAAACTATTTCTTTAAATATGTGTGTGTGTGTGTGTGTATGTGTGTGTGTAAAAGAGAGAAAAAAAGACAAGGGGTCTTAACCTTTAAGCCCAGATTGAGCTCTTTTAGAGAGCGTTTGATCTCTTGTGTCAGCATGTTCATGCGCTCGCACTCCTGGAACGCCACAACGATATATGGGGTCCTCTCCTCCACCTTTCCCATCAGCTCCATCAAATTAAACTCTTCTGGAAGTTTCTCAAGAAACTCATCAAGAACTGCTTTCACCTGGACACACACACATACACACATCTGTGGTTACACAAGGCATGAAATGTAAGTTCCCAAGTGTCCTAAAATCTTTTGTGGTAAAGACTGTAAATGTGCAACTGGCAATGAAAACCTAACTTGGTGTGGGCTATTTAATCATGACCCTTTCAGTAGATCTATTTGTCTGTGTCAGTTACATGAGCAGTTTAATACAAAATGGTCATTGCTTACAAATCCTAATCTCTTAACTAAAAAAGGTCAACTGTCAAAACGCATTCAAGCACACTTACATATCTAATCTTTTAAATGTCAAAGGCTCCCCAAACCAGACAACTGCTGGGAAAATAGCTCACTGTAACCTCTTCAGACATGAGGGGGCTTCCAGTGTGTCTCAGGACATGACAATGTGATTATCCTGACCCTTTCCATAAAGATCCAGAGTCCCTTATAATACAGAGAGCACTTTCACTCATTTCGGTGTTTGATTACGTTAAATGTTAAATTGTTCTCTAAGCTTAAACTTAAGTCAGGTGCAGACGTGGTCCTCCTCAGCTGGGTTAAGTTTGGATAAATGTGTAGTCCAAAGGGCCAAACCAGATAAATACTGACCTGAGACAAAACTTCCCAGTATACTATTTTTTCGCTTAAGCAATACATGCTTTCCAACTGGCCTAAACGAAATAAAAAACAACACTGAAAAAAAACAAAAAGTGCAACAAATCTACAATTTGTAGTACTTAGATGCTCTTTTATCGATAATCAATGTAATGATTCAAGGTATAAATTTATTCATTATTTTGTATTTAAACTCTTATATTTTTGGTATTTATAACAATACATTGCTTGTAATGCACTTTCATTAGAGAGGTTGTATGAAAACAGATGAAAAAATACATGATATGAACCATGCGATTTACAACAGAAATCATATGAAAGTCTAATTAGTGGCATTTGCTAAGTGAACTACTGTATCACTATTGCACTTACAGTTAGGGATTTTTCAGAACTCCTAAAACAAAATATTAAACTTTGTCACGTAACTTGCACTTTTTGAACTACACACACAATACCTCAAATCGTGTGGCTTGATGAGGAGAAGTGTGCAGACTGATGGACAATGGACCCTTTTCACAGACTATGATAACGAGTTTCCACCTCATTTAGCAGTGTAAATTAATGTTGGGTTCGAATCCACCTTAGTTGAGTCCGAGTCAAGTCTGAGTCTTTAAACAAGTCTGAGTCTGAACTAAAATTGTAACCGTAAACTCAACATCAATATTTGAAGCTTATTTTAAACTTCACAATTAACAAAAACAAATGTTATGATTAGTATCCTGCTGAACAGACTTCAAAGTGGTTTCAGAATGAAAGCATATGCTTTAGGTGTATGAAGACTGTCCTTCAACACAATTCTTATTGCGTTCTGTTGACATTTAAATTATTTGTTTATTTTTCCCCTCCACTCAAACATATGCAAAAGAAAGTGAAAGCTGCGTTAGTCATTACAACCAAGGTTATTATGTTTTGAATTTTAATTTAGTTTTTATTTCTACTTCATTTTCAATTTGCCAATTCAATTTAATGTAGTTTTATTTCAAATGATCCTTATCTAAAGAAATAATAGTCTATACTGAGATTTCCATCTGAATCTTTTTTCTCTATCTGCTGACTGATTTGGGAAAATACAGTACATACAAATGAGTCAACACAGTAGTAATTAGCACTCGTTGAGAAGTTATATCTCATGATTTTGCTGCAAATGCTACATCTTAAAAACACTGGAAAAGCTCACTGAGCGTGCTGCTCGTGTACCTAAATCCCTGATGTGTCCATGTGCATCTAGCAGAAGCTGCCGCAGAAAAATAAATTACAAATTATATATGCTTGAGCAGCAGCCGCATTCAGTCTGAAATCTTTAAATACCAACCAAAGAAAATTTTATTTAGCTCTTCTTTAAATCACAAAAACATAGAGAATAATAACTTTGAGTCATAAATGTAACAGTATTGTCCTTAAAAATGGTCGGAGATATAGGCCAAAAAAAGTTACCTGGTGGTTTACGATGAAAATAAAAATAAATAAATATTTAATAAAACAAATAAAAACGTCAAAACTAAATTCATCTCGTAACATGAAGTTTAGCTTCATACATAAACTTTCATGACATTGAATAATACATTTTTATAGTCTATATAAACACAACATTTCACTGCCCAAAATATCCTAATATTTTATTGTGCATGGCTGAATGTTGTGAATGGTGGACAAATACTGTAAAAGAATATATTAAGCAGCTCGTCAATGCTTTGAAAATAGTCAATCAATTATAAAAAGGCGCTGTTTATCCATTTAGAGTTGCTGTCTGCTTTAGCAATAACGCTTTTTTCCCCCTGACTATATAACAAGTTACACAGTTAATTAATCAAGCTATTATAGACCAGTTCAAGCTGACAACACTGCATGGACCACAATAGACTACAGAAGCCTACATACATTATGCCTAAAAAGACTTAATATCCAATATTAATACTATTTTTATGTATTTTTAATTCGATATGCTGTTTTTAGTTAACTGTGAGAGATATGATGTGGGTGACTTAACTCAGTTGAAGTTCTTGATTTTAAGTTAAGTTTTTAACCATGATGAAACTGTAATGCGAGCCCCGTCTTGGTTGTACAAACGCCACTCACAATTTTACCAGTTGTCAGGTCACGTGTCATGTGAAACTGCCTTGTTTAGTTTCTATTACATTGGATACATACCTGTCTTTATGTTTTTGTCATGCCAGCCACCTCAGTAGTTGATGTTATACAGTCTCTGTAGTAACATTCAAGCATATTGGTTGACTGAGCAGCGTGACTGTGCATGTGTGTGTTAGCTTAAACACAGAGAAACAACTCTGGCTACATCTATGACTTCAGGGGCTAATACAGCTGCATGCAGACAGAGATGTGTTCATTAATTTCTGTTTTGTTATTTATTTATTTTTTTCATTGCATCACAAATATCATGGACTCGGCTGGACCCAAATGGCTCAATTCTGAGTCAAGTCAGAGTAAAAATGCATCAGAGTCCATTAAAATGGACTCGTTACTCGCACTCGAGTCTGAGTACAAACTCGAGTACCCCAATTCTAGTGTAAATCTAGCAAACTTTTTTTTATATTTTCTTATAAAAAATAACATGATACCATAACTTGTTATATTACCCGAACATTAATAATAACATTAAGTTACCACTGCTGCAATGGGGTATCTAATACAGTTGCTAAGTGAGTAAAAGTAAATTTGACAAGAAATTTTGAATTTTTTTCCTCTCTTGAAAAGTTGTGGATACATAAAAGTAGGAACACAAACATGATATTTGCTGTGGAGTGTATTTGCTGTGGAATTTACCCTGTTAGAATTTACTTCAACATTCCAAACCCAAAAATGTCTAAAAGGGGTCCATCAAATGTGTGAAGAAAACCCATAAAAAAACCTTACATTTAAGGAGGAACAGTAGCAACATCCAAGAACACCATATTAATTGGGATTATTGGTTTATAGTGGATTATAGTTTTTCTCAACTGTCTCCTCAAGATGACTAGCATATTAGGGGCCATTGTCTCCATTATTATTATTATTATTATTATTATTATTATTATTATTATTATTATTATTATTCTGGCTGGGAGTCTATTGACCGTACATAGGAAAATTATGAAATCTGACACACTGATGAGGGTGGGCATGAATAGCACCATTCCAAATTTTGGGTCTCTAGGGTCTCAAATTTTGGGTCTCAAAATTCACTTTTCTTTTGTGAGTATCTTTTGAACCATTTGTCATAGAAACAAAATATTTTTTGCATTTATTTACTCTCCTTGTGAAGTGAACTTAAATTAAAACTCTGCCACATTACAATAGCCACCATCTCGGATTATGACATTTACAGTATAAACTTTTCACATCCTTCAAACTTGATCTGATTTGCCCAAAAAATGGCTCAAAATAATCTACAGGCTGAGTCGCACAGAACTGACCAGAAACCATTTTGATTTGTGCTACTGTTCAGAAATTATACCAATGCAAATTTAACGTGGTTGACATAAAACAGGAAGTGAAGACTATTTTAGCAATGCTTTGTTCTATCTAAACTAAATTTGGCATGTTTCATTAGTTAATAAATTTTGAATCGTTTGTCCAAATATTATGAGTTTCGTGTCTTTGTATTTCTTGGGTCATGAGGATTTCAATGATTCATTTTTTTTCCAACATCCACTCTATAACTTAACATTTTATATTTTAAATTTTATGATGTATATTTTAAAGGTTTTCTCCGATTTTAATGAAAATTGGAAGGGGTCTTCGATATCATGTCCTGATGGTATCTAAGCAGTTCGAGTTTGGGAAAGAGCAGTTTTAAAATTTGTACATTTGTTGATCCTGGGTCTTCATATTGTGCTTATTACAATGCAGACTCTACTTGGAGTAATTTCAGCTTCAATTGAATAATAATTAAAACAAAATATAAGTTGTGACTATTTTCTCAGAAATTGTTGTATTCTTCATCTTTTGTAAGTCACTTTGGATAAAAGCATCTGCCAAATGATTAAATGTAAATATAATTGCTTAATTTTCTAGAAACCACTCTATTAACCCTATTATCATACCCTATTAACCTTCCAGCAATGTTCTAGCAACCAACATGAACACCCTTGCAACCACAAAGCAATGCACTAACAACCCCTAAGCAACTGCATAGAAATGCCTGGCAACCAGAAGTTTTGCATGGGCATGCACCATTACATTTTCTAAAAATGTCAAAATCTAGTTCATTCAATTATCATACTTATCATATTGTGATGTTACATTGTACTGTGCCCCAAATGTGAATGTTTCTCACCGTTACAAACCTTACCAAATATTTGAGAAAATTCTGTTCAAGTACTTTAACAGTTAAATGTGATATATCTCTAGTATATATGCTGTGCCCTTGTGGGTGTAAGTGTAATCAGTGGGCATAAAAACCTTATCATCACGTGAGCTGCCTGTGCCCTCTCCAGAGCCTCCATCTCTGGGCTGCATCTCCAGCACTGTGCGGAACAGCTTCTCTGATGTCTGTGTGAGGAAGCCGATTTCTGCATTCGGATGTAGGCCGTACAAGTATGGCGATTCAGCAGGAAGAGCATCGTCTATGTACTGAAACAGATCCAGGAAGAAATCAGTAAGGTCTTATGGCCATAATAATGTGGGTAAATGTGATACCTTCACTTATTACACAGGTCTCTGGAATACTTGACTCTGATTGGTCAATGGCTCCATCTAGCAGTTTGATATATGAGTAACAACCGCGCATCTGATTTTAAGACAAATAAGACCAGTTATACGGGTATTGCAAGTCATCTTTCCTACATCTTGGATCACTTTGTGATCTCTACAAGTAAGCTAATAAAAAAAAATGTCAACTCAATATTTCAATGTATTTTTGGCAAGAAGTCTTGTAATAATCTGAAAAATGAGCAGTCAGACAGTCATTTACACAAAAAAACACCAACAGAACTCAAACCAGAGGTGGAATTTCTGCTGTTTAATGATTTATTTCTTCTCACATAATAACAAAATTTCAACGCAAATAAATTTTTCATGTCAGTTTATTTATTTGGTTAGTAGCTGTGTGTAGCTAATGCACATTCAGCTGGTTGTTATCACAAAATAAACCCCTTCAGGGTGATACAAGACCTGATCTTCCTGTCAGGGTTTATATTGTGGTAACATCCAGCTGATTGTACATTATCCCTTACGTAAAACCTCTGAGGTGCCATTTTGAATCAGCTTGTATTATCTATCCTGAATATCTTTAGACTTACAGGGCATCCATACAGAACTACATATAAAATAAACTGTAGAGAAATTAATAGTCTGGGACACATTAAAACAGATGAACACTGTCTTCACTGGAAATCCATTGCTGAGAGACAGACAGAAAGACTGTTCTGTCTTTGCCTCAGGAATGCTGCAGGCATTTTGACTACTCACAATACATGTACACACAAACAACCAAACACACTCACTCAGAAACACAAATGCAAACAAGAATGCCAAAAATTTAATGATGAAATCTAGCGTGTAGTTTTCTGGTGTAAGTGCCAGTTTATTTCCCATTCTGCAAGACCCAGTAGTCCAGATAGTGTACGGGATGACAGAAAATGAAGCTAATTAATTAGTAGTGTTTTAATCTGGGCTGTTGATACATGCATAAGATGGAGCAGAGCCACACAATCTTGTAGTTGAAGTAGCATGTCAATCATATAAAATGTCAAGAAGCACAAACTTTAAATCGATTATGTCCAATAAATCATAATTATTTCCAGCTGTCTTAATGTTAATTGTGTTTAGTGTCTATTGTGCATTTAAAATGTATTGTCTATAATGTATAGTAAGTATATTGTATATCAGGACTATTTAACTCAACTCAGCTGTCCTGTAAAGTTTGTGGCATCCCTAAACTCACCTGCCTAATTGGTAAGTAATCCTGAGGACCTGAATACGCTTCTGAGTTGCATCTGTGGCGGAGCTAAACTCTGTGGAATGATGGCCCTTCTAGAACAGAACTGAAAAGTGCTATTTTTTTTTCAGCTTTCTTTTCTGTACGGTGGTTCCAAGGGTAACGTCTCGGGTTACTTAACTGTAACCCCTGTTCCCTGATGAAAGTGGAACAAGATGCTGCACTGATTTAGCACTTTGGGAACAGTTTTAGGTGTGACCAGCTGTGAATATGTGTGCAACACATCAATGAAATTGACTAGAATTTATAGCCTCTGCTTGTGACATCAACTGGATGCACCTGTAGCTGGACTATAAATAGATGCGTCCCAGGTGCATGGTCAGGTATTTTGTCTGAAGAGCAGTCCTGGGGCATCCCAGTGCAGCAATGAAGCGCAGCATCTCGTTCCACTTTTATCAGGGAGCAGGGGTTACACTTAAGTAACCCAAGCACTGTGGATATCCGGACCCCTTACGGTTGTGTAGTTGTGCTCACAAGAACGCGAGAGGTCTCAGATATGAGCTTGTGATGTTGACTCAAGGACATATGAGTGGCATGAACATCCAAACTATAAAATCTTATGAACGTGTGTGGAGAGGACCAGCCTGCCGCATTACATACATGTTGTAAAAGGACACCTCTAGCCAAGGCTTTAGAAGAGGCGACCCCTCTGGTAGAGTTAGCCCTGATCCCTACTGGCGAAGCTTGACTGAGCGCCTTGTAGGCCAGGGCAATAGCATCCCTCACCCAATACGACATTGACTGCTTGGTGGCGGCCACCCCTTGTTGCGGCCCCCATGGCAAATGGATAGTTGCCCTGACTTACGCCACTGGCTAGTGCAGTGGACTGGATACAGTCCGTGAAGTCTTTCCTGCTCTGGCGTAGTAAACAGTGGGGAGCAGAAGGCTTCGAATGTGACCGAATGTACGGTTGAAAAGAAACCTTAGGCAGGTAGTCAGGATGAGGGTGCAATACTGCTTTTAGCCATTGGGCAAAATCTATGCAGAGTGTCAAGACTGCAGAGACTACCGCTGTGTTGTCCACCAAGACATGGAAGCCTCTGGAGGAAGTATTTCAGGGCCAAAAATACAGCCATCAACTTGAGACAGTTAATGTGACAATCGAGTTGAAAACCGTACCATTCCCCTTGAGTTGACCAGCCACTTAAGACCGCAGCTCAGCCCGTCAGGGAGGCGTCTGTCGTTAGCAACTTGCGACGGCAAGACGCACCTAGAGTGGGACCCAAAGTAAGGAACCGGGGTCTGAACCACATAGAAAGGGTACGAAGCGTGGTGCGTAACCCTTATTAGCCTTAGGAGATTGGCCTTTGGATGAAATCCCCTGGCTTTGAGCCACAACTGAAACAGTCTCATGTTCAGAAGGCCCAAAGGGATCACCGAGGACGTAGATGCAATGAGACCTAGCATTCGTTGATACTAACGAACAACGATTCCAGCAGGAGACAATTGTGCCCGCAACGTGATCAAATTCCATACAATGCCCAGATAGGTAATTCCCAGAGTAGGAGAGAGAACGCTCTTTTTGACATTGAGTCTCAGACCCAGAGAAACCAGATGAGCTAAGACAAGACAATATCCCTGTGCTGAACTGCCAGTTCTTGAGACTGTGCTAGTATCAGCCAATCATCTATGTAATTCAGAATGCGGATGCCCCGGAGTCGCAAAGGAGCCAGTGCTGCATCCATGCATTTCGTGAATGTGCGGGGTGATAGGGCTTGGCCGAATGGAAGAACCCGATATTGGAAGGCTTCGCCCCCGAATGTGAACCTCAGGAACTTCCTGAGTTGTGGCAGAATTTCTATATGAAAGTGTGCATCCATGAGATCGATCGTGACCAACCAATCGTGATGTTGGATTTGGGACATGACCGTCTTGCTAGTTAACATCTTGAACTTGAATGCCCTGACTGAGTGATTCAAGCCTCGAAGATCTAAGGTCGGACGCAACCCCCCACCCTTCTTGGGAACCTGGAAGTATCTGCTGTAATAAAAGACTCTTTCTCTGGAAGGGGAACATGATCTATGGCCCCTTTGGCCAAGAGATTTTGCAGTTCTTTCAACAGTAGACATGCTTGCTTCACAGTAGTGGCAACCATTCCGTTGAAATGTGGAGGACGGTGAACAAATTTATTTCTGTAGCCTTTTTCTTCTGTTCTTAGGACCCACATAGAAATACCTGGCAGAAGTTTACAAGCTGCCAGGTTCTCTCAGATGGGTATTAATTTTGATAATACCCATTGAGGGGATGTCGAGTGTTCCGTGTTCTGGACTAAGGCAAGAAGCAACGGTACACCCAACATTTCGCTGGAAGCCGGGAATGGAGAGGTTTCATGGGGGTATCGGGAGGGTAGAAGTGGATGATACACGTGCCCCGTCCCGAGGGGGGCTACCCACACAAGGTTGAGCGCAAGACCATCATGGTTTTTCCTCCTAGAAATGACTGCCCTGAGGTCTTGCTTTGGGGGCTGATGAGGGCGACGAGCCGGTCCCCAGTCTCTATGAGGGGGAGCACGACTCGCCACACTTTGTTTTTGAGCCTCCCTTCTAAAAGGACCGGAGCGGGGCTGGGTAGCCGATGGCCCCTCCCCCTGAGTGCAGCGAGGAAGGAATTGCCCGAAGGCTTCCTCGTGACTTTTTGCCTACTGGAACCTGGTGATAATTATATTCATAGCGTCACCAAGTAAGCCAGAAGGCAAAACTGGGGCATCGATAAGGAAAGTTTTGTACTTGTCTCTGATGCCCGATAGGTTGAGCCATAAGTGTCTCTCCATGCTGACTAAAGCAGACATAGATCGGCCAATGGTGCAGTCTGTCTGCTTGGTTGTGCGGAGAGACAGATCCATGGCTCGACGAAGCTCAGAGAAATCCTCTTCATCGACCATGGTGCCCGCACTCAGGTCCTTCATCAGATCAGCCTAGTACGCCTGTAACACTGCCATAGTGTGCAGGGCCGCAGCAGCCTGACCTGCTGCCTGAAAAGCCTTCCCCACAAGCGTGGAGGTGGTCCTGCACGGCTTTGTGGGGAGAGTGGGTCTCTTTAGCGATTATGCCGAGCCAGGCGAGAGATATCAAGAAAGGCAAGTGTCTCTTCTACCGGCAGCATCATCGAATACCCCCGAGCCTCAGCACCCACGATACTCGAATATGTCGATGTTGAGGGCACAAAGACACTGGAAGTATAAGGATTTCTCCATGAACTAGAACACTCGTTATGTAGGTCATAGAAGAAAGGAAGGGACTGATATAGCGTTCCCTTAATTAAATTTTTTTTTTATTTTTATTTTTTTTATTTATTTGTGGCCACCAGACAGAAATCTGTCTTCTAGTTTGGAACGTTTTGGGGGGGGGGTGGTGTCTCTTGTTCGCGTGGCCAGTCTAACTGTAGTTTGACCACAGCCAGAGTAACCACCTCAAGTAATACCTCAGCCGCTTTATTACTGTGCATGGAATGTTCAGAGGTTCAGCATCCCCCTTGTGAACTGAAGAGGCGCCAAAGCGCACTTCAGGCTTACGAGAAGGACCAGCTGGATCAGGGGAGAGAGCGAGCGATAGGGACGGACCCTTCTCTCGCTCCTCAGCTAGATCCATGTGAAAGCCCCACGATGACAGTGTGGGCGCTGGCTCTTAAAGCGAGAGGAGTGCAAAGCATTTTGACTGTAAACAGATCACAATGCAAGCACCCGCCCCAACGCAAGAGCAGCATGCTCTTCCCTCAAACACACAAAGTGTCTGTTTCAGCCATAGAGCCTAAACACGGGAACACACACTGCTTGCTTTGCTTCACATTCATTCTTGGAAAGGAGAAAAGGTTTCCTGCGCACTGCCTAACAAATTCTAACTCCTAACAGAGGACAGAAATTTCTGACAGCTTGAGGAGCACAACACACACAGAGTGATCTGAAGACAAAAGATCTGATGACGCACCTGTCACATCTATTTATGCACATCTATTTATAGCGCTGCTACAGGTGCATCCAATTGATGTCACCAGAAGAGGCTATAAATTCTAGTCAATTTCATTGACATGTTGCACACATATTCACAGCTGGTCACACCTAAAACTGTTCCCAAAGCACTAAATCAGCGCAGCATCAAAGTGTAGCTTTTGGACAGGGAACTGTATTTTGTTTCCTCTCATACAACGTAGAAGATAAATTACAATAAACCTACTTTGACTTTGTTGTTATTGATGCAATCATATCAGTTATGAAACATGTTGTACTTTACAGATTTGTGTCCACAATCCCACAGTTCAATTAATTTATCTAGTTTTTTTTTTTTAATAAAACAGAGATGTGAGATTGACTAGAGCAGAGCAGCATTTCCCAAAATCATTGTAAGCCTAAGTAGATCGTAGAAACCATTGGAAGCATTGATGATCAACTTACGCTTGCAATGCTTTTGGGAAATGCAGCCCAGGCTAGTTACCTGATGATAGCCATTGTAATCCATGTTTCCAGGCAGGGGGAAGCCAGGGGCCAGGAACAATTCTCCCTCCATCATCTCCGACTTGATGAACTCTTCCAAATATGTACGACAAAGCCTGCGGTCCCAGTCATCTGTGATGTGACCCCCGTACATGATCTCTCCAAAGAGATAGCGCAAATCATCATAGGGCACCTAAACAACAACAGAAATAAGTAGTTGACATAAAATCATTTTGTGAATTTGACATGTTCTGTGGTGTGATGCTTTACTCCATCCAAGACTATTTTAAACAGCATCTCATTACTTCTTTAAGAATTCTTTAAGATTATTGGGGGCAACCAATAATCTGCTCAGCAGTCCAAACTGTCCTCTGTAGTCTTCTGTTGTCTGATTTCATAGCTGCACCAAACCAGACCGTTATTGAAGTGCAGAGGACAGACTCAATGACTGCTGAGTAGAACTGTATCAACAGCGCCTGTGGCAGGTTGAACTTCCTCAGCTGTCGAAGGAAGTATAACCTCTGATGGACCTTTTTCACAATGGTGTAAATGTGTGTCTCCCACTACAGGTCCTGTGAGATGGTAGTGCCCAGGAACCTGAATGACTCCACTGCTGCCACAGTGCTGTTTAGAATGGTGAGGGGGGTCAGTGTTGGGGTCCACAATCATCGCCACTGTTTTGAGCGTGTTCAGCTCCAGATTGTTATGATTGCACCAGTGAGCCAGCCGTACAACCTCCTTTCTGTATGCAGACTCATCGTCATCTCGAATGAGGCCAATGACAGTGGTGTCATCTGCAAACTTCAGGAGCTTGACAGAGGGTGTCCTAGGTGGTGCAATCATTGGTGTAGGGGGAGAAGAGTAGTGGGGAGAGCACACATCCCTGGGGGGCACCAGTGCAGACTGTACAGGTACTGGAAGTGAATTTCCCCTGTCTCACAAGCTGCTGCCTGTCCTTCAGAAAGCTGGTAATCCACTGACAGATGGGACATGGGAACAGGGAGTTGGTTTAACTTAGTCCGTATAGTATAGTATAAGTTAACTTATACTATAATATAACTTATACTATACTATACTATATATAGTATATGAGGAATATTAATCATAACTAAAGTTTTTAATACAAAAAAAAGCATGTAAAATGGCACTAAACTAATAAAAATGTATTACATTAACAGTGCTTGAATTTTTGGGGGCTGCAATTTAATATTGTTATATATGTACGCATATTTAATTTGGAAACACATAACTTAATTTCATCAACACTGGAAGGTAAATTTTTATTATTGCATTTTTAAATGATGAAATGATTCCTCCTCAAACCATGTTAAACTGCAGCCCCCCAAAATTCAAGCACTGATAATTCTATGCTCAATACAATTTGTGCAATTCATCATGTATCAAAGACTTTAGTCATGATTATACTTCCATAGATGAACATTAAATGCCTTGTCTGAAATCTGGTACTTAAAGAATTTTACTTTGTGGTCTTCCATTCCACAAGAATTGAAATGATTGACTGTAAGATAAACGTCATACGTTCAAACCCCTCACGATGCCTCGTTAAAGCTGACTCTGTGCCATTTTCTAACACTAGTTACTGTGTAGCTGCTCCATTCCTTATAGCTCCTCTGAGGCCCCATGGCTCTGAGTAATGTGATTAAGCTAATGTGGGCGTGTGACGGGCGGCTACAGTGAAGCCAGATTAAGCCGTTCCCAGGTGAAAGGAGGTTAATGTGAGAACTGTGACCTACAGAGATGGAGTGCGAGCACACCGATTGGAGAGCTCAATGCTTCGTGGAAAGCCTAAAATGTGTTAAATATGTAGGAAAGAACAGCACCCTCATTGCATATTGCACCCTATCATGTCCTGTTTGTTTGTTTGCTGTTATTGCTGACATACAAGATGCAAAAAATGGTGACTGTTGCTGAAATGTGAGCTTAGTATTTCTTCATGCCATTTCTAAATCAATAACAGAGCTTAACCAGAAACCAGAATCTTTGATCATGATCTCTAACTCTGCAATAAATTTAATGGCATCTATGCTAATATTATTTTATTTGTTTCCACGTCTCAACCTTGGGACTCGTATCCTGAGGTCACCAGAATCATTCCTGCTTCGTGTTGGACTCCACTGCTACATGTCGCTGAATGATGATGACTAAATGCAGCCGGTGCCAGCCAAACATCACTTCACTCTATTACAATGGACTTCAGAGGATGAACTGATGCCGACTCAAACCTGCTTCACCTTGGTCTATTGATGGACTACGATCTTGAAATGGAATGCATAGACTAACTATTGCCAAGAAAAGCCTTCATCAGCCAATTAACAAGGACAATTGCATCTATGTGAACTTCTGCAATTAATCAAGGATGGACTTCAAAGACATTGGTCATTAATCTTGCAGTTCAAATACAATCAATGTTCAAACACTGACCCTTAACACTAATAAAATCAAAGTTAACATGATTTTAACTATACATAAGTAATATTTACATTATATTCATGATGTTAGCCAGAGGGGAACTGGCCCCCACAGTGAGTCTGGTTTCTCCCAAGGTTATTTTTCTCAATTAATCAACATTTTTTGGAGTTTTGTGTTCCTTGCCACAGTCGCCTTCAGCTTTCTCACTGGGGTTATTAATACAATTATTATTTAATTATTTTAAACACGATAAAGAATCGTATTTTATCTAATTACACAATGATGATTCATCGACTTTATAGACATTACAGTTTTATCGTCTGTTAATGCTGATCTTCTGTAAAGCTGCTTTGAAACGGTGTGTTGTGAAAGGCGCTATACAGATAAAATTGACTTGACTTGACTTATTTGACATGTACAAATATGATTCTGGAATATCTATGGATCCTCAGAACAAAATATGCATAATTATAGTGCTTGCAATGCTGCACTTGATATTCCTCATACTTCTTTTTTATTACTTCAGCCTCACTGTAGTTGTGCTGTCTATTTTTGGTTCCCTATCTTTCACTCAGTCGATGTTGTGTCGATGTAGTGACACTAGGGGTCATACTTGAGAGCCCGAGACACCTCTGATCTTTGATAAAAGGCCAATGGGAACTGGCGAGTGGTATTTGCATGCCCCTACCCCGGACATACGGGTATAAAAGGAGGGGACGTGCATACCGCTCATTTGATTTTCTCCTCAGAGCCAAAAGTTCAATGGTTCAAGCTGAGTCAAGCAATTTCCATCCCTCACCTCTGCTGGATCCCAATATGAAGACCCCCAGAGATGCGCAGTTGGCTCAGTGCTTTCCTTTGTGAAGGAGAGGTTGGAGGGACGGCTGCCCCCCTCCACCTTGAAGGTGTACATAGCTGCCATAGCTGCACACCACGACACAGTGGACGGCAAGTCTTTAGGGAAGCACAACCTGACCATCAGATTCCTGAGAGGCGCTAGGAGGTTGAATCCCTCTAGACCACGCTTCGTTCCCTAATGGGACCTCTCCATATCCTGCAAGGCCTGTGAGGGGCTCCCTTCGAGCCCTTAAGAGTCAGTAGAGCTTAAGGCACTCTCCTTGAAGACTGCCCTCTTGACGGTGCTCACCTCCATCAAGAGGGTTGGGGACCTGCAAGTGTTCTCTGTCAGCGAAACGTGCCTGGAGTTTGGTCAGGGCTACTCTCATGTGGTCCTGAGATCCCGACCAGGCTATTTGCCCAAGGTTCCCACGACCCCTTTCAGGGACCAAGTGGTGAACCTGCAAGCACTGCCACAGGTGGCAGACCCAGCATTAGCATTGCTGTGTCTGGTGCATGCTTTACGCATCTATCTGGATCACAAGCAGAGCTCTAGGATCTCTGAGCAGCTCTTTGTCTTCTTTGGTGGACAGCGGAAAGGAAGCGCTGTCTCCAAACAGAGGATCGCCCACTGAATCGTCGACGCCATAGCTGTTGCCTACCAGGCTCAGCACGTGCCGCCCCTGCAGGGCTACGAGCCCATTCAACCAGGAGTGTGACGGCCATGACATACTTCCGACTCGACAAGACCATGTGACGTATTTCCACTTGTCTTCCCCTTGGGAGTGACACCCCCCCCCCCCGACATGGAAACTGGCATCCCGGTCGGTTAGCGATTTCTCTCTTTTTCTGGGGAGAATAAAGAAAAAAGAGAGAAGAGAGGCACAACTAGGATAAGCGTGTCCCTATTCTTTGTGTAGTCGACTCATCCCCAGAAGGGCTGTTCGACACTCACACTAGCGTCAGGGGAGGTTACAGGCTGGCTCGGTGCGCTGGCTATGTGGCACACAGCAGTCTGCCCATCTCGCACCGCCGATCCACGTAACCCAGTTCAGCTAGTTGTGGCGTTTTTGTAGGGGACACGTAGTGTCACTACATCGACACAATGTCGAGTGAGTGACAGATAGGGAACATACTGGTTACTTCAGTAACCTCCGTTCCCCGATGGAGGGAACGAGACACTGTGTCCCTCCTGCCACAACGCTGAACTACCTGCTGAAATGGCCGTGACCTTATTCTCGGCTCCTCAGCACAAAGCCTAATGAGCGGTATGCACGTCCCCTCTTTTTATACCCGTATGTCCAGGGGAGGGGCATGCAAATATCACTCGCCAATTCCCATTGGCCTTTTATCAAAGAACAGAGGTGTTTCGGGCTCTCAGAAGTGACCCCTGGTGTACGCACCATGACTTTTTGGCACTTTCAAAATGTTGCTCAGCCCAACACAGCAGCACTGGCTCAACCAATGGTGTGAGTTTGGGGCGGATCTGTATCATTTAATTTATAAAGAACCAAAACTTATCCAAAATTTACCTACCACAATTCTTTTGCTGCCTTTCTAAACACTGGGATTAGGAAATTAGGAATTGCAAATCTAGTCTGGGTCTGTGGCTCTTTTGTTTAGAGTTTTAGACATACAAGCAAACACTAATGGCTTTTTTTTTAAAGAAGGGCATAAATATTCAATTCTGAGCAGGTTAGTGTGTAGGTGGGGTAGAGTAATTTCATAAGCTCTATACCCAGAATCGCTCTCTTTGAACAGAGCATATGTCAGCATGCCTTTAGCTCTCACAGTTAAATAAACACAATAAATAAATCAACTGAAAGGAATATTCAGGGTTCTATACAAGTAAAAATAAATTGACAGCATTTGTGGGGTAATCTTGATTATCACAAAAATACACATATTTTCCATCCTTTTCTTTAAAAAAAGCAAAAATCTGGTTTACAGTGAGGCAGTCATAATGGAAGCGAATATACAATACATAAAATATAAAATACACACAGTTTCAAATGTATAACCACAAGACACAATTTGTGTTTACATGATTTTAATGTGATAAAATAGCTTACTAACCTTTTCTGTTTAAAGTTATGACCAATTTTACAATTTTGTTGCCATGATGACATAACCCGTAAACCCTAACACCTGAAACGACTGCAAAAACCACGATTTAAAAACTTTTATGGCTCAAATAATACACTAGCTTTAACAGAAGAATTATCAATTAACACATTTACCATTTATACAGTATAAACCAGCATAAACACTGGTTTAAGGGTGGAACATTTTTAATGTGTCTGCCCGGAGCCATTACACTGACGCACAGTTCACAACACACACACAACAGCACTACTGTGTCAGTGATCAAATGAAAGGACCTCTTAAAACTATTTGATGTACAAAACAAGCCCAGATAGGACTTTTTCAGCCTAAGGCGCATTTTAATTACCACAGGAACACGACAAATCTTAACTATCACCAAAATGCAGAGAGAGACGTTTTTGTCTGCAAGTGCTTTTCATGTGGAGATCAAAGCAGCAATTGGTGTTCGAGTTGCCACCCTAACGCGAATTATGAACACAGCTTCATGATTGCTGTAAAAAAGCTACTGGCAGATTCATATTATAGAGGATGAGAGTTTAAAAGATTTAATGTCCTTTGAAATAAATACGAAACCTAGTACTGTGCAAAAGTCTTAGGCACATAACATGTTTACAAAAACATTTGTCTTAAGATGGTTATTTATTTCTTAAATTTTAGTGTGTCAATAGGAAATATACATTTTAGACTTCCAACCATTCCTAATTGAATAGAATAGAAGAACAGGGAGCCCTGCAACAGATAGCATGGGCCCCACAGAGCCCCACGCTGAACATCGAGTCAGTCTGGGATTACATAAAGAGACAGAAGCAATTGAGACAGCCTAAATAGATAGAAGAACTGTAGCGAATTCTCCAAGAAGCTTGGAACATTCTATCTACCAACAACCAAGAAAAATTGTATCCAGGTGTGCCTAGGAGAACTGATGCTGCAAATATTTATTTAGCTTTTTTATGTATACTGGACTTTGTATGATGTTAAACTAATAAATGAAAACCATTTATGACATTATTTATGAAGACATTCTCACTTTTGCACAATACTATATGTGGAGACTAGTTCTTTCAATTTGCCGAACTCCCACTTAGACTCTGATAAACGTTTAATGTTACTTAAACTGGTGCTATTTTAGTGCATTTCTATCTTTGTATGGTGGAAGGCTTTGTTTGTAAAATGTTAAAAACATTATATTGCCACATATTAATCTGCGATTAATTGCAAATAACTACCAAAACAAAGTGATTAATCGTGATTCAAATTTTTAATCGACAGACAGAAATAATTATAAGACTTTTGCATTTAGACCCCTCAAAAATTGGCCTTATTCACTTCCATTGTAAGTGCCTCACTATAACTTTAATTTTAACCTTTTTTATTTTAACAAAATGAGGGACAATACAAAAAATGTTTTGGGTGGTTATCAATATCATGCCACAAATGCTGTTGTTGAGCTTAACTTGTATAGAACCCAGAATATTCTTTAAAACCCCAATAAAATCACTTAATGAGCCGTCTTAATCCCTGTGTTGATGTATTTCCCATTAAAACAGGAAGTTTGGGAAGGCATATCGGAACGCTTGTACCTTTTTTTAAATAGACAATAGGTTTTAGTAACGTCACAGTTATGAACCATGATTTGCTACTTGCTAGTTACGTAGTTGTAAAAGGGAGAGGAATATTCTCATTCTAGAGAGCAGTTGATTAGACTTGTTTAGTGCAAGATGAGTCCTCAATATTTTTGGTCCGTCCACCCAGGAGAAAGACTGTACATTTTAAATAAATTATTCTGCTAAACTTTAATTTGGTCAACTAAAGCATATAGATGGCTTCAAAGCTAACAGCAACACAACTTGTTTTTTTTTTATTTCATAGGCTCCTTAAGAAACATATTCCTAACCATATACAGAATATTAATCACACTTTTTCTCTCATATGAGTCAGGTCCCTCTCACCTTGCTGTTTGCCTCCAGATAGTTGTAAAGAACACTGACTGAGATCGTCAGGTCTCCTGTGTTGAATGGGTAACTCCTGTTCCAGCCCTGAGGGCCAAACTTTCTCCTCTCTGCCACCACCGCATGGAAGTAACACAGGGCGAAGAGAATGCTTTTGAACTCGTTCTCTCTGGCACACATCTCCAGGGTATCCTGTCAATTAGAACACATTCATACCATGCTTCAACAAGTTCCTACTTTAGAACAAAGAGGCAATGTTGAAAGTAAAAACCTTTGCCATTTTCTGTTGTCATTCTCTTTCATTGTTAGGATTCCCAACAGACATTAGGCGTTAGGACAGACAAACGGATGACTCGATTCCAATATATTTAGTAGCTGAGATTCCTTTTTAATTGTCACCGCTTCTCAGGGCTTTCAAGCCTAGGCACATTATTTTAAGCGACTTAAATGAGTGTGGGGGGTTAGGTTGGTTGCAAGCCAAATGTCATCTCAAACTCATGGGATTCATATATTTGTACAAGCAATCCAATAATGTTGTTGAACAATTATACTCAACTTATTAAAATGTCACAAGCAATGGAAGCCCTTATGGGTTATTCTGTTGGACCCTGTGCAGCTGACTTAAACCTTATGTTCTGTTGAGATTTGCTTCACTTCTTCGTTGTTTGGGGTCACTGTTACTCCAATGATTAAAGTGTAAAAATTATAATAATTATGAAATAAACCTTTATTTCCTGCTTAAATGTTCCTTTCTATTTATCATTTATCCTGAGCTTATTGAACTGATATAAGAATTATAATAAGCGTATCATTAACATTTACTGAAGTAGGAATGTGCATTTCAGAAAAGCAACGAAATACAGAAATTACTATATCATTTCTTAATTTACACAAAATAAAGAAACAATATAGATGTATATGTTCTATATTTGTTATTGAAAAAATATCAATATCACTTTTGTTGATAAAAAATACAAAAGTTGTTTTACAAAATAGTAACAGTACTTGTGTTTGGGATCAATCTGACCCGGTCAGATATCATTGTTTTTTAAAAAACATTTTTTAAGTAAATGCAAAAGTGCTTTATTTACTACACACTCATTAAACAGGCAAACTAACTATGTGCAAATTTACAGTATATACACATTGTCTGGGCAACAGGACAGCCGTCGGTCTTACATTGGTCTTACGTTGATAGCTATATGTGGCAAAAACTTGGGGGGGGGGGTTAAGTGGTTTACGAGGAAATTTATTTAGGTTACAAACTGGTAATTTCAAAAGATATTATGATAAAAATGTGGTTTATGAGGACATTTCTAGTGTTCCCATAATTCAAATAGCTTAAAAAACATACTAAATTATGTTTTCTTGAAAATGTAAAAAATGCAGAATGCTTTCTGTGAGGGTTAGGTTTAGGGGTTTTGTTAGGTTTAGGGGATATAATCTATAGTTTGTACAGTACAAATATAATGTACAGTATAATGTCTATGGAAAGTCCACATAATGATAGGTAGACCAACATTGTGTGTGTTTGTGTGTGTGTGTGAGAGAGAGAGAGAGAGAGAGAGAGAGAGAGAGAGAGAGAGAGAGAGAGAGAGAGAGAGAGTGAGTGAGAGATAGTTTTGTATTGAGAAATTGCACCTTATGTACCAAACAGATTCAATGCATGTGAAAATCCTTTGCTCTCAATAACATTTATTGGGGTTCAATAATGACCTCAAACATCACATGTGTGTGGTCATGTCATAGCATCAGAAACATTATCATTAAGTAAAAAACACATTTCCGAAAAGAAAAAGATCAAGTAATTAGGAAACTTCATGAAATATCAGGATAAAAAAATAACGATACATAATGTATTTTTACTATTTGAAGAGGGTCATAAAGACCCCAAACAGAACATAAGTGTTAAAAAGCTTTGAAAGAGGAGGTGGTGTTGAAGCACAGATCCAGACGCAAGCGAATTAACATTCTGCCCACGACAGCAGTGGACTCAACACAGCTAAGAGCACAGCATATATCCACAAGCCCACCACAGCTGACGACTCACAAAACCAATGCTAATGCAAATGCTCATGCTAATTCCATGTAAATATCAAAACCCCTGTGATTCCATGATTAAAGCGATGGCATCTATGTGTGTGTGTGTGTGTGTGTGTGTGCATGTTTGGTATTACAGTTCATGATTAAAGTATTGCTAAAGTGATATTTTACTGTTTGTCACAATCAAATGAAACCATTAAAACTTATGAATGATTTAGGATAGCCCCTAATTTAATGACACCAACAGGAAGGAATTTGCTAGAACAGCTGAAAAGGTCATTATGAGAGCAGCTGTCATTTTTTGGATTACTGCTGCTAACTAGATTTTGAGAACTGTTTAGGCCTTTTTTCTGCTATTGATTTATTTTCAAGGTGTGTACATGACTAGAATACAAGTCATTCAGCTAAAGAAACCTAGAAAGCTACAGTGCCACTATGTTGCTACAGCACTTATCTGGGAGATCAGCACTCATTGGCGAAGAGCAAGCTCGACAGTCAAGCCAAAGATCGAGGTTCGGTGATAAGACATGCATACTTTTAATTGCCGGTAACCATACAGAAGCACCTCAAACAGTCTCAAATGCGACCAAAAATAATTTATTGCAACAATAATTTTGGGTTGTGTGCGTTCATATGCGGTTTCATCAGATATCATCTTGTGAGTTATTGAATACATCTTTAGAGCATGCCAGTGTGTCTCCAGCCGCTTTTCACCTTTTCTGTTGTGATGACGAACTCGCTGCAACAACAAACCCAGCGTGAGAGTGTCATAAACAAATTACTCTTTTGAACCGTGTCTTTTTCATGAATCACCCGAAAAGAACTGAGGGTGTAATCTTAGGAGCTCAGGTTAGCAGTTTGAATCAGATTCACTTTCTCAACAAATCATTCATCAGTGTGTTCACAACTGGAAGCACAGACATTTCATGGAGTCCCATAACTATTTCAGGCTTTTTTAAAATTAAAAGTCCTTCACCACTTTATATATATGAGATCCAGCTTTTGACGCTTTTGACAATTGAGGGACTCATACACAACTATTACACAAGTTGCAAACTTTCATTGACGCTCAAGAAGACAACACACTACTATATGCATACTGTTGTTTATGTAAATATCTGCTTATGTAGATTCTGAAGGGCAGTACTAAATAAAAAATAAAATTATTATCACTTATATTTGTATAAATTCGGGGTGTATACATTTTTTTTATTTGAATAAAACAAGGGGTGTAAACACTGAAGAGACAAAAGGGAAATGTAAACTTGTGTATCTTCTCAACTATAAATACTGTTTCTTAAACTTTTTCTGATATCAGCTGTCTTCCTTTTCTTCTGCTTTTTATCTCATTTCTGAACAACAATATAAATCAAGCAATTATATGATTTGGCAACTAAAAACATATATTTAGCTCCTTAATGTTTCAATTAAAGAGCCAATGACTCCTAAGTCAATTTTTTTTTAGTCTGGTGCTGTGAAAAATGACCACACTGATGTGCATAATTGTATTAGCCATCTCCAAGTTTACAATAAAACAGCACAATTTAAGGCTTTACGGGAACTTACAGGAAACATGACATAGTAAAAGCTGAATCCCAATTCATATACTATACAAACTATAAACTGTAGGCAAAGATTAGGAATAGTACATCACACAGTTTGAATGTAGGTGCCCTGACTACATGCTCTTAAACAGTCTGACACTGTGTTACAAACGGCATAAATTATGCTTTCACAGGGCACTTGAAGAAAGAACTGAAAAAATGACTGAAAAAGTGATGATATTGGTCAGCTGTCTGAATGCATGCAGGTCACTATACCTGATTGAAGTTGTCCAGGGCTTTGTGCAGGTTGGCATGCATGCCCATAGGTGGCTCATTGGTGATTTTGATGGAGTTCTCCAGGATGCCCTGTGGAATGATGTGACCATCAGGCGAGGAGGAGGGTTCTGCACTGATGAAAACCCTGAAGTTCTGGTTGCTGCCCTCCCCATGCTGTTCAAGTTTCTTCTCCAGAGTTCCAAGCCATTTAGCTACCAAGTGGATATTCTAGTTTAAACCGAAGGAAAGAAATAGAGAACACAAATGAAACAACACAACTGAGACATCAAAGTCCACACACTACGAAAATGACAATGACTGATAATGCCATAGCAGATTCAATTATATTCCTAATTCTGTAATCTACTGAATATAACATTATGCTGAGTGAATAGTCACAGTGTTCAAATTACTATGACAGTGGAATTGATTATGAGAAAGATTTAAATTAAAGAAAACAAATATCTAAATTATATTAAAATAGTAATTGGTTTATAATGACTTGAAAGTTACATGGATGAGCTAAATGTGTTAACAAAACAAAGTGGCATTTTAAATTCTTGTCAGCACAAATTAAGCCATTCTTTCTAAAGGATGCAGAGAGACATTATGTTTTCTAGGCTAAACAAAGGGCATCAGAGCAATCTCAATCACCTTTATAGCCACTAATGCTGTACACTTGTTACTGGTCCAGGGCAAACTTTTGTTATTGGCTCAACATAAAGGGACTTTATCATGCAAATGAGTCAGCTTCCAAACAAAGGAACATTTCCCGCTTGGAAATTGCATCTTTCTCATTGGTCAAGCCTCCAGACCTCCAGCAGAAGTTAAAAGACACATCCCGCCTCTTACTCTTTCTCTCTTTCCCCTGACCCTCTGCTGCTGGTCGTGCCAACCCTGAGGTTGCAGGCCGGCAGGCCTCAAAACCTCAAGCCATGTGCAACTACCTTGTACATAGAGTCAATGAACCCCAGAGTTCATCCTAATTTCTTCATTCAACATGGAAGAAATTGATTGCAACTTGAACACCATTGACTCGAGGAACCAACAAGACTTTCTCTTATGACTGCATCAAGGCTTTTACAACAGCCAAGGCAATTGCAAGAATCATTCCAGTAGCTAACTGAACCTATGTTTAGTATAAGAGGTAAACCCCTTTGTAACAAAAGGTGCTTTTTAATTAAGAAATTGATGGTCCTCTCAAATGGTCAAATTACAATTTTCATAACTGTATTTCCCCTATTCTGTTCCGGTTTCATTTTATTTTCACTTTTCCCTTTCCCATGTAAGAGTGTTTCGTGTGTATGTTTTTGTTTAGATTAGTTGTGTGTTCGTATTTTAATTAAATAAACTTTTGTGAACATTCTTGCAAGTTGATTCTGGTCTGCTTGTAAATCAACATCAATGTAACGATTCGATCACAGCTACATGCTAAGAAAGATTTATTTTTGTGTGGCCATGAAAAATATCCTTTCTGAGAAAAGATAAACGATCAATACTGAGTGTTCACTGGATGAACAGATAAATTGATTTTAATATTAATTCAGCTACATCAAGTTGATTCTATTAACCGATCCAAATGTTCATAATTAATTATAACGAGTTATGATTAAATATTCATATTTCCCTTTTAAGGACATTTTGACTATGGTATATTTTAATAAATAATCTCATCCCTGTTTCTAAAAGATTTCGCTTCAAAGCTATACCTATGTGTAATATTATTGTCAATAAACCATGAGAATAATATTACTCCAATAAGAGAATTAATCATAATTCCCTACAGTAGAAATTGTGAGCTGATACAACAAGATGTTGTATTACAATTTTAATGGTGGAGAATTTTATTCAGACAAATAATCTAGTTATTTGTCATTTGTCTAAATTATAACGGCTGTCAAACGCAACTGATTCCATTATAAATTTCCTTACATAGTAATGTAGAAATAGAACTGTTTATTTTAATTCCTAGCTCACACATACATTTTCCCTTACAAATAATGGTATTATACACAACACTTTAACCCGTGCAGTGTACATTTATCATACCAAATTCGCTACCTATATTGATGTTAGAATCTGGGCACTTTAACTGATTACTGTTTATTTGTGCATTGTGGAATGCGCTGCCATTCATATGCATCGATGAAACTGTTTTCATTAGTGTTGACCCAGATCACAAATCACTGGTGTTGGTTGCTATGGCGACAAAAGTTCACGGGAAGTCCTAAAGAGACTCTTCCGGGGCAACTAACTGCACATGCGCAACTTGCTGACGCCATATTGTCAACACAGTACAGCTAAGATAATAGATTAAAACAGCACAACTAAACTAAGCAGTTAGTGAACTTTCATTGAAACCCCTAAATACGCTTTATCACCATATACTGGAATAAAGATTTAAGCTACAGAAATGGCCACTGCACGAATAAGTGTACTAATCTTTTTGGTGAATGGATTCAAAATACTTGAGTAACTGGGATGAATTAAAAATCCTTGCCACTATTTGGACATTGTGGAAAGATACAAACAGTGATGCATCTCAGTTCTCTTCAAATCAAATTTGAGGACCGGAACTAACTTTTGTATGAAGTTATTTACCTGATGGAATTTCATTAACCATACAATTCCCATGTAGTCTTCACTGACTTTTTGTTTTCACTCGAATACACTTTACTTCTAGATCTGGCACTGAAGCTGGATTACGTGGCCATATAATGGGTGGCAGTGTTTTTTTAAAGGCTGAATGCAACATATTCCTTCCAGAAAATCCAATAAAGTTAAACACTATCCTGGCAGCCACTTTTCAAGTAATAGTCATCCCTGAACGAATTCACCTTGCTCTCTTCGTCTCTACTCATTGTGTATCTAAAAGAGTACATTTTTTAAAGGGGGGGGGGCTCTGGGCAGTTTAGGCCACTTGATTCCCAGGATTTTCTGCTCTAATCTTAGCAATTGATTGCCTCTCTACAGTTAGTGGATTTCTGCATTTCTGCGGGCCCAGGGCTCTTGTGTGCTGCAATATAATTAACCTTCACTGGAGGGGAACTTTCCATTGACCCACCGATCTCGCAGGCAAAGCTTGAATTTATAAAAGGGCTGAAAGATACAGGCCATGGGTCGTGCTAAGGCAGGACTGCCTGGGTGGGATGAGACAGGCAGATGAAGCTTACGGATAGTAAGGATTAGAAGCCCTGGCGAAGAAAATTATCCCATCGATTGAGATTCTCATGAAAATACAGAGTTCATTTTTACATTGTTTTATGTTTTAGACATAGTTTTTGACTTTTAAAGGAATAGTTTACCCAAAAATGAAAATATTTCAGCTTTGTAGGTCCATACAATGCAAGTGAATGGTTACCAAAACTTTGAAGCTCAAAAATGCACATAAAGAAAGCATAAATGTAATCTATATGACTCCAGTGGTTAAATTAATGTCTTCAGAAGTGATATGATAGGTGTGGGTGAGAAACAGATCAGTATTTAAGTACATTTTTACCATAAATTATCTTCCATGCCCAGTAGGTGGCGATATGGATGAAAAATGTCAATCACCAAAAACAAAAGAATGTGAAAGTGACATTGAAGATTGATTGTAAAAATTACTTACATTTTGATATGTTTCTCACCCACACCTATCATATCACTTCTGAAGATACAGATTTAACCACTACAGTCATATGGATTACTTTTATGCTGACTTTATGTCCTTTTTACAGCTTCAAAATTTTGGTACCCATTCACATTGTGAGGACCTAGAGCTTGGAAATTCTTCTAAAAATCTTTATGTTCAGCAGAAGAAAGAAAGTCATATATATCTGGGATGGCACGAGGGTGAGTACATGATGAGAGAATTTACATTTTTTGATTATCTATCCCTTTAATCAAAATGTATTTACATTTTATTAATATTTTGCCATATTCATTAATTGTAGTCTATTTACTGGATTATACTGACTAAAATGGCATGATAATGTACAAAATAACGAAAATCAAGTCTTATATTATAGAAATGTATAAAAATGCATTTAAACATGTATTAAACATATAAAAGATTCATCAACATACAGTACATGAGTTCCTGATACAATACCATACAAGGGTGTAGATTTGGTTTGAACATTGGGGGAACGGGGTTACAGTGTGAAGAATTTACATGTTTCCATTGATTATTGTGTAAATATTGAGGGGGTTGTACTTGCTTGTTTTGATTATTGGGGGTGTACTTGCTTGTTTTGATTATTGGGGGGGCACCATATCCATATAATGAAGTCACTGTATTGTGAATTCTTCATGCTTTAGAGACTGTTTAGGATATTGTATTTTGTACAGGATGTTGTTATGACATACACGTCTAAAAATATTTTTTGTCTGTTATTAACATACAGTATTGTTGTGTCATTGTGTTCTCATCATATTTTTGTTAACAGAATGCAAATTTGTTTACAAAAAATATTTAATTGTTGTCATGATGTGTCTTTGTTATAGTTGATGAAATCAAAAACCCGTTGTTAACACTTTAACTACCTCTGCTGACATGATTATAACTGTGAAGAAAGCAATTAAATTAGCGCTTATCTCTGTGTTTCTGGTCTCCATAGCATAAAGCACACTTCAGTTCATTTGGTGGATTTAGAGTGAGGATGTTCACATTCTGCTCACTGCTGCCACTTCTTTCCATTAATAAAAGTCATTGTGGTTTTGTACAGGTGCCTCTTTTGAAAGTAAAATGCATTCCTGTCGTGTTGAGATCAGTTTCAATGATACAGCATGTTTATATGGATCCATTTTCTTTGTGGTTAGATGTCTACAAAATCCATCAAAACCTGGTTTGTAGCACTAGAAACATTTGATTTCAAACCCTCCTGACATATCCAGTATTTTCTTGACATATTGATCACTTTATTTTTAATCAAACCACATCTATATGGCCAAATTGTTCATTTCGACAGCTGTTGGAAGACATCCAAACTAAAATGTGTAATGAGCAGCTGTGGCCGGAGCAAACACTGCCTTGAGAGTGACATGTGGATGAAATGGAACCTGTCTAATGGACTCATTAGTGTAGTGCGGCTCTTTCCTTGTGGTGGGCCAGTGGACTGTTTGGGTGTGGGGGCATTTGTCTTCCCCTCTCTCCCAGCAAAGCATAGCAGGTCATTAATCACCAGTGAGGAAGACTCTACTCAGATATTTTTCTTTGCCAGCTAAGTGCTAAATGCAACATTATTTATCTGAACCACACTGAAGTCATAGTAAACTGGTTATACACATTTAGTAATGAGAACCTGAGGAACTATTGCTCAATATAAACAAACCGGATGCCTTGTCTGATATGGAACTGTTCCACAAGTTTTTACCTTAAAAAAGGTGGTAGTAAAAATCACACAAAACTGTGCATAAAACTGTTGGTGTTACCACTAATGTCATAGGACGAGAGGTTATATAAATTCCATGCCAAGTAAACAAAAGTAAAACAAATGCACAAAACTATGGTAGATTGCTCCCATTCTAATTACAGCCTGATCTCATAAAAATTACGTGACTGTTGCAACATTTATGCAAAATAATATTATGTGTTGTAAGTGGTTTCTTACACCTATTGCAGCAGTTCCAAGGTGAAGTGTGTTAAATGCTTGTGCTCAGATGAAGGTTAATGCCCTAGCAAGTTTTAAATTAACAAAACGAACCCCTCTACCCTATACCTTAAACCTAAACCTAACCAACAGTGTCATAAATGGAAATGTGAGATGAAAAACGCAATTACTGAAGCAACAACATAATTTTGTGGTACTTCTATGACACTTTCATCTAACGTGTCGACTCACATACTCTGCGGGACTCGTGCCTCAGTACTCAGTACAAGTGCAGTGCTCTATCAGTTGAGCTACCACACAATTTTATTGCAACTGAACAAGACATGCGCATAGTAAAAGTGTTAAAATGCCATAATATATCATTGTGTGAGGAACAGGGCAAAAATTAAGCATTAATGAACTGATAATCTGCTGTTTTACTCATGATTTGTGTGAAGGGTAGTACAAGTAATTGTTGTTGTAGCACCTTTAAAATTCATTTTACCAGGAAACTGCCATGATACGTACAACAAGCAATGTTGAAAAAATGTAGGTATGGTAACGTGATTGTATAATCAAGAAATGTCAACTACAAGGGGGAAATGCCTGATGTGGAGTGTGTTCAGCTGACGGACGTCCTTTTCCTATGAATGCTGCATTGCACAGCAGCTCCATGAAGCATCTTCATTGCCATCTGTTGTCTAAAATAAATTATTTTATTTACAAAAAACATTTGTGAGCATTGATTGCTGTGGATTTAGTTTGTTATAACTTTCTAAATCGTGATTGCATAGGGGGTATTTACACTTGGTGTCTTCATGCGCTTTTGCCGATCGAATGGTTAGCTATCTGAACATGAAAAGACCTAGTGTAAATGCCCTCATAGATGGATACAGGACAGATGTGGTTTGAGACGCATTCCATTCGAAACTCGGTCAAGTGTAAATGCATCCGGCTCTTCAAGTCACATGTGTAAACTTTACTCCACCCAAACCGCGCTATGGCAGCATCAGGAACATGTGAAACTTAAAAGCTGAAACCGAGTATTTGCATATGGCTTGTGTCATGCATTAAATAATAAAAAATTTGGAAATGGATATGGAGACAGAGGAGAGACAAAGCTATTTTCTTAATTTACTTGATGCAGATTGCTGGCTAAACTGAAACTAAACACTGGCAATGAGCGCAGCTGACGAGCATGGCACGTCTTACCTACGTGAAGCCACGAGGGGAAAAATAAACAGCGTACACACACGCGCGCGCGCACTGGGTAAAGTCATTTAAATAACAAATAGCAAAGAACAATGCATCTGTTTGCACTTCTGCAGTTAATTCATGAGGGACTTTACTCATTAATCTTACAGTTCATACAAAATCTTTGTTTAAACATCAGCCCCAAACGCTTACTTAGTTTACTAATTTTAAACCATGAATTTAACTACATCTTTAGCTTGCACACTGGGGGGGGGGGGGGGGGGGTCTAAATACAAATATAATTTGCTTATTTATTTAATTATTTATTTTAAGGCACAATGTACAATAATGTTTTTATTAAACCACACTATTGTGACTCTAAGGCATTACAGATATTACAGCTTATTTTTCTGTTAAAGCATAATTTCCTGTAATGCTGCTTTGAAATTATGTGTTGTTAAAAGTGCTATACAAATAAAAATGTCTTGACATCAAATAATAAATCAAATTTTAAACTCACTTTAGCATTGGCATAATCATGGTAGTAAACTCAGTTTTATTTGCATTTAGCGCTGGAATTGAAGATCAGATTTATATCTGTTTGGCGGAGACACATTGATGTGGCCAAGTGAAAATGGAACTTGCTTATTGAATCGGATAGCACTCTGAACAAATAAAACAAAGTGACCTAGTGTAAATACCCCCATAAAGTTGAATCCAGCTATTTTGGATGCTAAAATAGCTACTCATCATGACTTATAAGATAGCCAATTACTTTGTCATTCATTTCTGAAGTCTTTGGAGGTTTCCCTCCTGTCGAGGTAAAAGAGAGGTGTTTAGGTAGTTTTATGATTTGGGTTTAGCACATGCTATGTGATAATGGACGTGGTGGATTACTGTATTTTACCTGTAAAATGACCCAATGTCCTTCTTTCGCAGCCAAATCCAGAGTTTTTTCTGCTACCACTTCCTGGCCCTGGCCCAGAGAAACATTGTGGAAATTGTTGTTGTCAAATGTGTATCCCAGTTTCCGTCCTGCAGCATATATTATTTTAAGGGAAAAACAAAAACAAAACAACATTAAATATCTGAAGTTGTCAGAAGTGTTTTTATATGTGTGGTCACTCCCACAGAGGAGATTTTGATCTCAGTCCAGCCCTCAGTAATTGGTGAGTGTGTGATTTGATTAGTCACTCTCACAGGCATGTTTAATCTCTCTCCCACATTTGACTTATAGAATCTGATCCTTCAAATTCAATGATGCATGGGGAGCCAGAGACTCTCAATAAATTGAAAGTCATCCACTGGACATGCACTTTCCTCTGTAGTTCCTCTGTAGATACCCTGAAGATGAGTAAAGTTTGGAAACATGTACCTATTTTTTTACCTTGGTAATTAAATTCCAAACTTTAGTAATCACATTAATTTATTCACAATCATAGATTTAGTAACCGCACTTCATTCCCGTGTCTATCCCACCCTGAGTATCCTATGGCCCATCTTACATCTTTGAGCTGGAGATAGGCCTGAGAAAAGTAGGAATATTTATCATCGCCTATACACCCAAAGTCATAAAAGGGTTTAAACACAATTAGTACACTTTATTTGGATGCACTGACAAACTATCCAAAACACTCAAAAGTTCAGTATCAACATCAAATTGACAATATCTACGTGCTTGCAGTGCAGTTATCCTCTTATCTCTAGGGTTAATTTTGAAAAAAACTAAATTACATACACAAAATGGCAAAATGACACCTCGCTTAAAAATCACAGGCTATTAAAATAGCTATTTTGGTGAAATCATGTAAATTAACTTCTTGCAAGATAACACCCCTATTTCCAGGAAATGTCCAACAAAAACTCTAATAGTAACTTGTAACTTACCATGTTTTTCCACATCCTTTAGGGGATCTACACCGGGAGACAGGATGAAGAACATGGGTGTGGCGGCTCCAGATTCTTCAAAAGAGACGGCAAAGTCCACTGAGCGTCCCATCACATATTTATTACCCAGCTTTTCCTCCACAAAATCTCTAACAGAGGAAACAGAGGTCTCCTCTTTAGCCTTTCATTTGGATTTTAACAAACTGGAAAACTCATTATTATGACCCACACTGTAATTAATGATGTACTATTATGTAAATATGTCAAAACGTTGAAGGTTGAACGTTGAATGTTGAAGAGCACTGACCGAAGAATGTATCTACTGAGGGCATTTATGAAAATGGATTGTTAAAGCCACTGGCCTATGCTGTCTTATTATATTGACATTGCCTAAAAGTCATGCATTATAGAGTCTACACAAGAAAATTGTCTGAACTTCTAACTATATGTTGAACAGGTTGGGTTTTTCCAATGGTCGAGCACATTTTGCATTGACAGGGCCAGGGCTCGACAATAAGGATAGCCTGATCACCCAGGGCAAATGTTAGAGAGGTTTTGTTGACAGAATAGTTACTTGCCCAAACAGAACAGCACTTCATTTATACGTCAATTCAGTTAGCGTGCGTGCCCATGTCATGTGACTTTAAAAATGTGCCTGTTAAGTGTCCTGTATGGAGTTAAATTACAGTTGTAATAGTATATCTATTATTTTAAATAATAAACCCCTATGAAAGGTAATTACCTTTTTAAAATAAATGTTATTGATTGTAAATCTGTTTTCCAAAGCAATATTGCAGTTTTTCTCAATTGCTAATACAAAATAACTGATGCTATTGGCCCAGTTGCCTCAAACCAATACTTCAATTCTTTAAATAAAAACTAATTCCTCTAAACTACAGACACAATTCACCTGTTTTGACTCATGTTCCAATATGTGTAAAATACCCTCATTTTGCTCAGGTTTAACCATGCTCTCATTCAGAAAGCAAAACCACTCAAAATAATGAATTCAGTTAATTCAATAATTAATGCATCAAAGCATGAACTCAGTTAACACACATTTCTACATGTGTAAACACTACAGTATATATTCAAAATTCTAAAGGCTACATGTGCTGTGGAAAATCGTTTCTAAAAATACTTGAAGAAATGGAAGGCAGAGAGACAGCTGCCAAGGACAATGGGGTAGAGGAAGATGAAGGGGCAGAACAGTTGTCCCTGATGATATCTGCTCTACAGTATTCTGGTTTACAAGGCAACATGTCCAGCTAAATTTGAGTCACATTATAGTTGAATCTATTATTCAAACCTTCAGACATTAAAACAGATAGCTACAGTAACTATTAATAAAGGGCCCTATTTTAACAGCGCTAGCGATATGCTATAGGTCATACTTATAAAGTCAATGTGCACGGCCATGAAGTTTTGCTATTTTCATGCAAGCATGGGCTAAGATTAGGTGCAAGTGTGTTTTGCAAAATTGCATGCACAAATCACTAATGGGCTGGGGCAAGTTCAATTTTTTTCCCGCAACGTCTGCCAATGTCAGGCATATTTCTATAACAGTGATATACTCGTTTTATATGCATTGGAAAATTAGGTTCTTGCCAGGATTTGGATTTATGCTCAGTAAATCATACATTAGTATAATATATAATTTTCAACTACTGACGAACAAATCATGGCTAGTATTAATTTATTAAACAAGAAAAAATAAAGTAAAAATATTTCTTAGTTAAAATTACACTTCAAACTAAATAAAAATGTAATAAAAATAACTAAATGGTAAAAAAATAAAAATACCAAATGCAAACATTTTACTCTCTCAAACTTCTTCCACCGGCCCCTTTTGTAGTGACTTAAAAATCACTCTACGACAACAGGTGGAAAAATACCAATATATATATATTAGGTCATAAATACAATTATAACAGACACGGCGACCAGTGGGCAGCAAGGACTGCCCAAGGGAGACGTGGGTCCTGCCAGCAGGGGGACCGTACCGTGGAGAATATGTCACTGGGAGTTGCCTGAAGCGGGAACTATACCTGTGGGAGCCCAAGCCCAGCCCAGAGCACTTGACTTGTGGTGGGTCTGGCGGTGAATTCCTCCGCTGAATCAGTGGCCAGAAGGCTAGGGAGGAAGAGCATCCAGGAAGCAAGAGCTTGCTGGTTAACCTGGGAAAGAAGGTGCACTTAATCAGCTTGGCGAAGGGCGCTAGGTGCAAGTGGAACACCCGTTCAGTTGTTCCGTATTAACGAGTTCTAACGGCTCAGACCTATCAAAACACGGGACGAGACCGAGGCACTGACAGAGAATGCTTGCGGGTCCCCGACCCTCTTGATGGACGCAAGCGTGATCAGAAGGGCCTTCTTCAAGGAGAGGGCTTTGAGCACGACTGAATCAAGTGGCTCGAAGGGGGGGTCTCTGAAGGCCTGAGAGGACCACTGATAGATCCCAGGAGGGGAACAGGCTTGGCCGAGAAGGGTTCAACCTCCGGGTGCCTCTAAGGAACCTGATAATGAAGTCGTGATTACCAAGGAACTTGCCTTCTACTCTGTTGTGGTGGGCTGCGAATGCAGTGACATACACCTTCAAGGTGACAGCCTCCCCTCCAGCCTCTCCTGCAGGAATAAAAGCACTGACCGAACTGCGCATCTCTGTGGGTCTTCAGATCTGGAAGAACACCAATTTGAGAACAGATGCCACTTGAGGGCGTAAAGCTGCCTGGTAGATTGATCTCTGGCTTGGTTGATCGTGTCTACGACTGCAGGTGGTAGACCGCTTAAGTCTTCCGCGTCCCGTCCAGGGGCCAGATGTGGAGATTCCAGAGGTCTGGCTGCGGGTGCCAAAGGGTGCCCCATCCCTGAGAAAGAAGTTCCTTCCTCAGGGGAATTTGCCAGGGAAGTGCTGTCACGAGGAGTGTGAGATCCGAAAACCAGGTCCAGGTGGGCCATTAAGGAGCCACCAAGGTGACCTCTTCCTCGTTGTCCCTAACCTTGCACAGCACCACTGCAAGAAGGCTCAATGGGGAAAATGCATACTTGCGCAGCCCCGGGGCCAGCTGTGTGCAGCCACGTCTGTGCTGAGGGGGGCTTCCATTAGGGAGTACCAGAGCGGGCAGTGGGAGTTGTCTTGGGAGGCAAAGAGATCTAACTGTGCCCTACCAAAACGGACCCAAATCTGTTGGACCACCTGGGGGTGGAGTCTCCACTCTCCACTGAGCGCAACCTGCCACGACAGCGTGTCTGCCATTGTGTTGCGGTCGCCTGGGATGTGAGTGGCGAGCAGCGACCTGAGATGGCGGGCGAGTTGTGACATGTGACAGGAGTGCATGCCGCCATGGCGGTTTATGTATGCTACCGTGGCAGTGCTGTCTGAATGGATCAAGTTGTGCATGCCGAATCAGTGGGAGAAACATCCGCAGGGCAAGGAGTACAGCCAACAAATCAAGGCAGTTGATGTGCCAACACAGGCAGGACCCCGTCCAGGAACCTGTGACTGCGTGCCCATAGCACACGTGCCCCAACCCAGTTGAGAGGTGTCAGTGGTGGCCATGACATGCCTGGACATGCCTGCCTGAAAACAGAGGTCTGTCCAAGGGTTCAAAGTCTGATGGCAGGAAGGGGTGATAACCACACGGTATGTGCCGAGGTGCCATGCCCATCTCAGGACTCATGCATCAACCCGAGCAGTGTGCGGCCGAAGATGCCATATGCCCCAGGAGCCTCTGGAACTATTTGAAAGGAACCGCTGTGCCTGGCTTGAAGCGAGCAAGGCACATGAGCACTGACTGCGCGTGCTCGGTTGTGAGGCATGCTGACAATGAGACTGAGTCTAACTCCAAATCAAGAATTTAGATGCTCTGAACCGGAGAGAGCTTGTTTTTTTCCCAGTTGACCTGCGGCCCTGCAGCCCAGAGGTAGCGAGAGCGGACGAGCGAGGAGGTCGGTTCCAGGCAGTAAAAGGTGCCCTTCACAAACTCGTCTGTTCGTCATGCACTTCCGGGAAGAAGGCTGGTAGCGGCGCCTGGAGCCAAGGTACCAATCATCAAGCCGCGAGTGTTGGGGGGAGGACGGAGGGTTTCAGTCCAACCCAACACTCACAGCGGACCGGGAAAGTATGTCGGCCATCTGCGCGTCAGACTCTGACTGGGCAGGCTGGCCGAAGACGAGAGTCTGGTCAGGTCTTCAGCATCAAACGCCTGAATGCTCTCCGATGCAGCGGCGATGTCGTTATCCAGACCTGGCTCCAGAGATGAGGCAAACTGGCCATGAAGCCAGCCGCTGTTATCCCGAGCGCAGACAGAAGCAAACGAGCGTGCCAGGGTGCGGGTGGTTCGTGGGGCTGTCCCTGAGGCTGGAGTGGTGCTCATTTTGAGGAACGAAAGCTGCGACCGCAACGTTGCCATGGTCATGTCTTCGCAGTAAGATCATGAACCATTCACAAACGCTGCCTCGGTGTGATCGCTACCCAGGCACACGAGGCAGCGTCTATGACCATCGGATCTGGAGAGATACCAGCCAAATCCAGGAACTACACAGCGGTGGAAGGGCATCTTTATAAAGACGTGTCCTGGAAAGGATGTTCAACGCACTCTTGGGTATGTTGCTCTTTTACCAGAAAATCTAGCTACTGTCGAAGCGCCAAGGACGCAGAGTCTGCACAGCGTGCAGAGAGGAGAAAGCTGGAATGATCCGTCAGATCCAACAGAAGCTCTCTTTCATAGGTGGGTGAAGCAGTCATGACACACAGCTCTAAGATCACACAATCGTTCGGCTCTGAAGAAAAAATCTGTCTGACATTTGCTCGCCCGCTCCCCTTTATACCCGTATGTCCGGAGGCGGGGCATGCAAATTCTGTCTGCCAACTTGACATTGGCCTTTTCTCAAGTTCAGAGGTATGCGAGGCTCTCAGAAGAGACCCCTTGAGTCACTACAATTGACACAATGTCTGTTGTGTTTCTGTAATGTTTAGTAAAAATATATTTCTGACACTTTTGTACCTAATATATGTATATCTATCTATCTATCTATCTATCTATCTATCTATCTATCTATATACACACACAAACAAGAAAATATATATTTAAAGATTTAAATATATAACTTTCATTTACATTATCAATGTAATGATTTGTTTTAAAGGATTGATGTCTGACCTCACAGCATAGTTCATTCTATCAGGACGGAGCGCTCTCATCATGCACAGTCTCTGCAGGGCTGTTTTATTCTTCCACTCCTGAGGGAACTTCTCTTTCTCAGGACACTCAGACTCTGCAAACTTCTTCCAACGATTAGCCGAACCCTCAATGTCCCTGTCAAGGTTATGGAACTCCTCCATCGCAGAGAGAGACTGAAACAAACATCATCATTCAAAAAAGCATACTTTCTACTAATGTTTTCAATTAAAACAAAATAATTCATTATCAGGATAAAATGTTGATTTGAAATGTTGAAGAAGAAAACCATATAAGGTATAAAAGGTTCAGATATTTGAAAATGCACCTGGGTTGTTGACGTAACATTTTCACAGACCGTTTAATTCAGCATCAAGATTTGAGGAAAAATAGTGTATATGTTTGTGTAAGGAAAAGTGAATGTCTTAAGTCCAACATTTAATCACCTTTTTGTCTTCACTAGTTCAGTTTAAATATTTCAATTATTTAATAATAATTTTTCAAAGTACAAATATCCCATGTCTCTAAATGAATATGTACTCATAAAATCAGTGTGTGTAATAATGATGAAAAAGCTAAATGCTGTTTAAAATAAATATGAGATGGCGTATAGCATGTCAAACACAGGACATGTCAACTTCCTACCTAAGCTAAGCTTTTCATTAATTTAGTATGCATTATTTTGCAAGCCTATGCATGTTGCTGATTGGACAGTGTGCAATCTTATCAAAAAGAAAAGAAGTTGTGATGACAGACATTAAAGTTTTGGACAATAAATAGTTTAGATACATCATCACTGATGTCAAGTTGCTAATGAAATCTAACTACAAAGTGAAGTGTCTTTATGCTACAAACTGATGAGTCAACATTAATGTGTTTCTTTATAAACCAGACTAGCAGAAGTGCTTAAGCAGCAGAAATTAGGCTTTCCTTTTGCAAAGCTAAATTTGTCTTCTCTTGGAAGAACACCGGTGTGACATATGCCGTTCTCTTTTATATGTAGATGTCTGGCTCGACCCGAAGGTGCTGAAAGCGGCAGGGGAATGATGACTCAATGCCAAAAAGCTTTTCTTATAGGAAACACTATATCCTAATGGCATATTTGAGAAGATTATGGACTTACTCTCTCTCTTAAATAACATCAGATGATTTCACATTCCTACCCATTGACTATAGCTGTCCTTGAGAACAGCAGGGGGATTCTGGAGTTTCTCAGTAAAAGCCTAAGTTAGGTGTTTGGTAAATGGTAAAAGCAAAAGCTTTTTCAAAGCATATTCAGTCAAGATAAGACAGAAGTTGGTAAGGAAGTACACTTAAACTACTAATGAGATTCTGAATAATTAAATTGTTTGCAAGTTGCACTGTACTGAAATTTCTCAAACATTGATATCCTGGTCAAGTCTGTTCAAAACCCCTTAACCTAAAAATTACCTTTAATGAAGTGATGTTTAATTAATTATTTATCTATTTGTAAACTTTGTATTTCTTAATAAGTTTAAGATAAAGTTAGAAAATTTCCCATTGATTGGAATTGGAACAGGATGTTCAGTATTAAAAATTGACATACAATGTACAAACCTTGCAAATCGCCGTTTTCTGCTCGGTATCGCGAATTCTAAAACCAAACCAATTCCACACCATGGAGGACACACTTTTTCCTTCAAAAATCTCCTCTCATCTTCTCATTCAAAAGAATTTGAGGAACGAGCAGTTGCTCTGCCTTACTCCATTTATCAGACAGTGTGTGTACGTGTTATGTGCTGTACAAATTTCTCGTGTGGTATACTGGTAGGAAAATTTCTACCAGTTTATCATGTCTACCGGTATATCGCCCACTCCTACCAGCCACGATTAATTTTTTTTAGCAATAAAATTCACATTTCATCATACATATATACCGTATTTTTTTGTTGCAAATTTTTTTATATATAAAGAATATATGTATAGCCCTTTGATATTAGACAATTTCCGCCATGCATGCCATGGCCCTCCTGCAAGTCCACCAGGCCAAGGCACTTAAAGATCTGCACAAGGTTAGTCCTGATCTGGAGGAACTGCGCTCAGTGACCGACCTCACCCTCAGGGCCACGAAGGCCACAGCGCAGTCACTCGGGCAGGTGATGGCCACTCTCGTGGTTCAGGAACGTCATCTGTGGCTGAACTTGGTCGAGATGCGCGAGATGGACAAGACACGCTTGCAAGACACGCCGGTCTCCCAGTTCAGCCTCTTCGGCGACACCGTCGAGGACTTTGCCCAGCAGTTCTCAGCGGTGAAGAAGCAGACGGAGGCCATTTCACACATCCTGCCCGGCCAAAACTCTGCCGCCACGGGCCAAGCCCTGTCTGCTCGCCGAGGGCATCCTCCTGCGGCTAAACAACGCTTAGCTCCACCTCAACCCGGGCCTAGCTCTCAGCCCCGGCATCGAGCGCCCCGCAGGAAGCGCACGCCCCTGTCTCACAGACCCCCACGAGGACCCGGAAAGGCTCCCAAGCGGTCCTGAGACGATCGACCCAGAGACCGAGACGTTCGCTCCGGAGTTGGTAAGAAGACCACTCCGTCCCCTGGTGGAGGGCCAGGAGGAAAATCTTTATTTGAATTTATTTCATTTTCTGCACCCTTCCGGGGCTGCGGTACCCACATTCTCAATAAAAGAGCGATTTCCTTTGTCTCTGGGTCACCTGTCCCGCAAATGCCATTCTCACGGGACTCTGCCGCCAGACCTCGACAGTCCCCTGGACGCGGACCCCCCGCCTCCAGCCAAGCCACGACTGTCCCCCCGGCCAGCCGGTTCTGATGAGTCTAGAGGATGCCGACGCTGGACCTCCTCCTCTGTCACTAACCCGCCCCCTGCCGGGTGTGCAGAGCAAGGTAAGTGCTTCGAGTCTTTTCTCAGCACCAGAGCCTCGGGGCGCACTTTTGCCTACCGATGCCGTACTACCTGCTCCGCCCCGCTGCGAAGCCCCGCCGGGTACGTCAAAAATAAACGTCCCTTTTTGCGTGGCTTTCACTTCCCAACCCATCTCGCTGGCTGGCCAGAACCATCTGACTCGGTTACGCAATTCAGTTGCCAGGACCCCGCCCCCCTTCATGGGCGTCCGGTTTTCCGCAGTACACGGCAAACATGCCAAGTCCCTGCGCGCGGAAATTGCGACCCTTTTTGCTTAATGACGCAATAGAGTCTGTCCCTCCAACCGAGATGAAGAAGGGTCTCTACAGCACTTACTTCATCGTAGCCAAGAAAGGTGGTGGCTTACGTCCATTTTTTGGACTTGCGAGTTTTCAACCAGGCCTTACACAAACTCCCGATCAAAATGCTCATGCAGAAACATATTTTAACTTCCGTCCAGCATCTAGATTGGTTCGCAGCGCTAGACCTGAAGGACGCGTACTTCCATGTCTCAATACTGTCTCGACATTGACCCTTTCTACGGTTTGCGTTCGACGGCTAGGTGTATCAGTGTATTCAACTACCTCGATGACTGGCTCATCCTGGCCCACTCCAGAGAGTTACTATGCGCCCAAAGGGACCAGATGCTCAGGCACCTCAGCCGTTGAGGGCTTCAGGTCAACTGGAAAAAGAGCAAGCTCACCCCGGTTCAGAGCATCTCTTTTCTCGGGTATGCAGTTAGACTCAGTCTCAATGTCAGCGGCCCTCACCAAGGAGCGCGTGTAGTCAGCGATGAAATGCCTCGCCACTGTCAGGCCAGGCACAACGGTCCCTGAAAAAATTTTCCAGAAGCTCATGGGGATATGGCATCCTCTGCGGCAGTCGCGCCACTGGGGTTGATGCATATGAGACCGCTTCAGCACTTGCTACAGACTTGAGTCCCGAGACGAGCATGGCGCCGCAGTACGCACCGTGTGATGGTCACCCCCGCCTGCCACCAAACATTCAAACCCCTTGCAGCAGGTGTGCCGACGTGTCCTGGTCATGACTGATGCCTCCAGATTGTGTTGGGACACCGTGTGCAACGGGTACGGGCCATTGTAAAGGGTTTTTGGACAGTGGAAAGGGAACGCTGTCTCCAAACAGATGCTCTCCCATTGGGTGGTGGACGCCATATCATTGGCCTATCGCACTCAGTCCGTGCACCCACACCCCCCCCCCCGTTGCGTGTCCGAGAACACTCAACAAGGAGTGTTGCGTCCTCATGGGCACAGGACATACGCAGAGCAGCGGGTAGGGCAACACCTAATACCTTTGCGAGATTCTACAATCTCAGGGTAGAGTCAATCTTGTCCCTTGTTTTCTCAGGTCTGAGCCGGTAGAACTCGGTAACATGCTGACGGATTAACCGGGTGAATCGCTTACAACTAGCGCCTTTTCCATCAGCTGAGGTAATACTAGGCACTTTTTCTCCCAGGTGAGCCCACTCACTCAGCTCCTTGGATGACTCCTCCCTAGCCCTTTGGGTCCATAATTCGGTGGAGGAATTCGCCGACCCAATCCACTGCGGGTACTCAAATCTACTCTGTACTGGAATAGGTGCGCCATAGTTTAGGGCTCCTATGTGGACATTCCGCCTGTGTGTATTTTCTGCGGTACAGTCTACTTAGGAGTGGACCCGTGTCTCCCTTGGGCAGTTCCCGCTGCCCCCTGTTCGCCGTGTCTGTAGCAACTCCTCCCTCTGAAGAGGCGGGATCTACTACCGCACTTGTGACCTAAATGCCCATGTGGTGTATTTCACCACTTTACCTCCCCCTGGGTAGAATAGGAAACTGGGAAAGACCCCCTTCCCATGATGTGTGTAAGGGCCCCAGCTGTTTTGCTCTATGCTAGAAACATAGAGTGAAAAGAGCCCCGGCTAGGCTTGGCCCGTTCCCAGGTTGGCAAGCGTCGCCTTGTTCCCCTGTCTAGGGTATAGGCTATAAGGACTCTGACGACTTTGTGGAGCAGTGGGGAAGGGTACATGCAGTCTGATACAGCTGGTCTTTTTTGCACGTTAAGTACCTGCTGCTCCTGTGTCAGCAGCACACGTACACGGCTCAGCGCATGGCATGATTTAAATTGGACCCCTAGTGTCGCTTCTTCGACACAACATCGAAGTGAGTGACAGACGGGGAACGTCTAGGTTACGTATGTAACCTCCATTCCCTGATGGAGGGAACGAGACATTGTGTCCTCCCGGCCACGTCGCTGAGCCGAGCCACTGTTGTGGCCAGACCATTTCCGGCTCCTCAGAAAAATCCTGAATGAAACAGACACATTTCCCCACCTTTATACCTGTATGTCCGGGGGCGGAACATGCAAATTCTGTCTGCCAACTTCTAATTGGCCTTTTTTCATAGATCAGAGGTATATTCTGAGCTCAAGAGAGACCCCTAGTGTCGCTTCTTCGACACAACGTCTCGTTCCCTCCATCAGGGAACAGAGGTTACATACGTAACCTAGACGTTTTCTATAGCTGCCTTTACAAGGTAAAGTCAATTATATATTATGTGTTAAAATTGTGCAGAGCTGACTGAAAACAAGATGTGCCCTGAATGACAACCGCAGCAAAGCAGCATGATGCAGCATTTATTCAGAACCAAAGTCTAAAGCCTAAACCAATCTAAAACCTTATCATAATAAACGTTTCCTTCAGGAAATGCAAATCTAGTTACAATTCATTAACTGGATCATTTGGTCTTTTTGGTTTATAATTCATTATAGTGGAGTTGTGACAAAGATTGTGACAAAGTAATATTAATGTACTTTTTCTGATAATAATTTTCTCATTTAATATTTAGTCCTTTTGCAAGCGTAACTGGATTTAAACCCCTGAGTACCACTGCTTAATGTTTCAGAGCACATGCACTCTGTGGAATAGTCACTGTTAAAGTGTTTTCTGGACATTACAGCTTATTTTGGTTTTGAAAAGATTTAACAAATCTATTTGAGTGCCCAAAAACTAACCAAGATTAAGATATTATGAGGATAGAGAGTGAGAGACCACTTAAGTGAGTTATGTTTAGAAATATGACTGGCTCTGGTTTCTGTGATGACATTTTGTTCCTTTAGAACAAATAAATCATTAAAAGGCAGAAGTTAGTATATCAAATCAAGAATAAACACAGAAGACAGTCTGAACTTCATGTCCTTCACAATAACAGGGTTTTTCATGCATTGAAAAATCCTCAGCGCCAACCAAGGCGAAATTTCGGGCCACTGAAGCAAAGATTATAATATTTGATGTGACTTTTTCCCCTAACATGATTGTGTCTACACAATAGCACTTTTACAGCACTTTTATATGATTGCTTCCAAACTGAACCAAGCAGTACACACCATTAATCTGCATGGCTTGACTCGATGCAAGTGCAGAGCGGATCACTTGCAAGCCACTGGATATCATGGCAGAGACCACAAACAAAACAAAGTCAGACAACACAAACAGCTAGAGCTCTGACATTATATACAACAAGGAAAATTGTGTCACTACTGTAGTAACATTATGACTTAATTTAACCACTAAGAAACATGCAAAAAAAATAAAATAATAATAATGTTTAGACCAACAAGTTTTCACATATCACATATGTGGACATAGTTTAGTAGTTTATTATGTTTCCAGAAGTGTTGTTTTTTATGTTTTTGAGACATTACAGACAATACATTAGAAATGAGCATACATTCAAAGTACTGGCCACCATTATCCAATTACTACCAACCATGTTAAAATTCAATTTTGCATGAAAAATTCTGAATATATGTACTAATAAACATTGTCCCATGTCTGGCAAACATGTTGAGTGGTCAAAACATCATACTGAATGTTAGAAGTGAAGGCACTTGGCTGCATAGGAAAGTTATAGGATGCTCCCTTGCCCCCTAATTAGGGAATGACTTAACCTCCAATGTGCTGTCTGTCTGCACTGGTCTCAGAACAGTTAAAAATGCACCTTATTTTCATCCTAACTCCATTTAAAGCCTCTGAAAGCTACATTTTCCAGTTTTTGGATGCATTAGTGAATATAGATATTTTAAGGAAAATTAGCCAATAGTCCACTTATGTGGTACTTGTGTTTAACATTGTGCAGTTTCATGATAAATCAATTAAATGTTTAAAAATGGCATATTGGATAAAACTAGAGACTCTACACTTTTGAATCAAATAGGTTTTAATGTAAAAACTTAATGAGGTTTTATACCAGGCATACTTTTGTTGCCATTTCTCCCATTGGCACAATGTTGTTTGTCACAAGACTTGGTGCGTCGAAAGTTTAACCTTATAATGACAGCCTAGAGTCCCCTGAACTGAGATCAATTGGATTAAATTAAATTAAATTATGCATAACCTATTGCAAAGCCAAAACATAATGTCCACACATTATTTCAGAAGACTAGTAATAGCGCACGCAATTTGATTGAACTACTTTTACAATACTTTCTGGTGCCTTTTGTAATTTTGGAGCTTGAGTGGCCAGGATATACTTTTTTTTGTGTTTCACAAAATAAAGAAATGCTATATAAGGGTGAGTACATTTTGACAGAAATATTTTTTTTTGGGTGAACTAGTTAATTTGCCTTCAAGTGGCACATAAAAGTAGACAATTCTGTGTCAAATTCACATACAGTGCAGGTTAAAAATTATATTAATTAACAATTACTTGCAATTATGTGATAAATCTACCTAGATTGTATGGATGACAATGTTTGTAAGCTACTATCAAACACTATTTCTGATGTAGAAAAAAACCCTGAACAACAAATTCATATTTAATGACTTACTTTAATTCCTCCCCAGGAATGATTTGACAGAAAGTCCACAGGTGAGGTCACTCCAGGTTGGACCGGGTACCTCAACAGAAAGTCTAGCTCACTGGGATTAATTTCTTTATTCATGAGCAAGATCTGAAGTGAAGATAAATAAGTGTGTTTAGGAGAAACAAGCAGAGGCGAGGCATAAGTTAGGCTCTTTATGACTTTTCCTGTCATCTGGTAATGAAATAATGAAATAAACAGCTCACTTGAAAGGCAAGCTGGGCAGTGTAGGTGAGTTTGTCACACTCAAAGAGCCCGCGGGTGGTGTACTGGAACACATAGACTGTGATGTTGTCAATCAGATTCAAGACCCGTTGTTTCAAGGTCTCATCTGGGGCGGCCTTTACTACAGCATTTTGAAACACAACGTTGAATGCCTGCACGTGAGAATCACACAAAAGAAAAACAGAAGATAAACAAAAAGATAACACCCCTGAGGGGGAATTGATTAAAAATGAATCACAGCTGCTTATAGCATTGTTTATTTGTACATGTTGTCAGATGGTGTTTTAACACTTGAGGAAGACATGATGCAAATCAGCTAAAGGCACAAACACTGCAGAACTTTTTTTGTTCTGAATGAATTCTGCAAGGTGCAATACCATATCTTGTGGGTTGGTTCTGAGTGCTAGGTTGTGGAGGATGCGGCAGACTACTATGATCATGTACAGTATATTGGACTGTTCAGCATTGCTCAACCACTGTGTTGCAGGTACCTGACTCGGCTTTGTTAAAATGCTAAAAAATGCTCAATTACACCATGCATCTGGATGTGTTATAACACTTTTCTCAATCATTTGATGAATTACTGCCATTAGTACCAATTACTTGCCAATAGCACATGTACACACTGTAAACAAAAATGTAAACATCACTGTTTTTATGGAGACCAAGCAAGTAAAAACCGGCTGGTCATAAGTTCTCAACATGCAGTGCTCATGAATGTATTCTCAGCACCATATGTAGAAACAAGCTGATTTTTTATCTGATTTTCATGTCATTGTGCATCATTTTAACATATTTAAAAAAATATTGCCAATTTTGCCATTTACTATTTCTTTCTGTAAAAAAAAAAGTACAAAAATGAAACAAAAACTTAGTGGACCTTTAATACTGTTTTGTTTTCACTCATTCTCTAATGAGACTTTTTTTCTAACTGTTTGCTGAGGAACATCAAGAGTCTCTGCATAAATTTGTACAAAAGGTAAGAGGCAATTATTTTTTTGATAGCTGTGGATTGTCTCTTGACAGTGTGATGAATGAAAATACAAGGAAGCCAGTGTGTACAGGACTACATTCATAATCTATTTTCAATTAAAGTCAACAAAGCTGTTCTTCGTAACATTAAGATCGGTCCATTATAAGCTTGTGTTTATAGTACAGTGATGTCCTGCAGAATGTAAGAGCCCATTATATTAAATACCATAGTTCACCACGGATGAATAGTTATGATATCCTGAGACAGAATACAATATAATAAAAGCACAACTGAGTCGGCAACAGAAAACACAATGTATGAGCGGGGTACAAACTAAATCACTGAGCACAGGGAAATAAACAACAGGTTCTTCAAAGAGCCGGTCTGTGGTTCAGGGTCAACAGTGGAGTTGAGCGGTACCTTGAGAGAGAACTGGTACATGGGGTGGATTTTATTGAGATCGTTCATGATAAAGTACAGAAGCGAAGCTCGGGCCGCCGCCAGACGGTAGTGTTCTCTTGCATCATTGATTTCTGACTCCGTCACCTTGGCCTCCTTCACCTGTATTGGTGCATATACACACACACACAAACACAAATTAGCTGAGCTGAGGAACACAATCATTACGAATATGCCAATACAATCTTTGGAAAAGGTTGAACACCACAGCTGACAGAGTTTAACTGCTCATGTTTATGAAAGATTATTGAACAACTATCAAACGTGTGTTAAGTCTCATGTTAAGCAACATTTTTTATTAAAGGTGATGTGTGTAATATATTTGATATTAAAATACTTTCTCCTGTCAAACATACTATGCAGAAAAAACTATTAATAGATATTCCCTAGGTTTATTACCCTAAAATAGCTTTTCCCCGATAGATTTGATTCCGATTCTCTCAATATGATTAGATTTCGATTTATTATCTATTTATGTGGGTATATTTCAGTTATATTGTCCCTTTTGCTTTCATTTAAAAAATAAAATGTCTCCCAGCTAATGCTGCTAATGATACAGGGGACCTGGAAATATTAATTTATTATATTTTATTTGTTTTTTTATCATTTTGGTAACATTTTGGCTTTTTAAAAATTAACAAATCCATGTATTCAAACAATAAATAAGATTCATATATTATTTTTGGTTACATGATTATTGTTTAATTGCACTATTTGTACTGTTTACATGTACTCACACTGATTTGTTGAACATGTGTTAAAACTGGTACCGTCTCTTTTACAAAACCAGCATTCTGTAAAAAGAGTCTTTAAATAAGTGAATGTTAATGTGAGAGACTTGAATGGCTTCATCTCATCAGTGCTAAGCATGATTAGAATAAAATTATTATTTATTTTTTTATCAAGAACTGACTGTAGAGAACAGAAAGGGTATTAAAAAAGGCATTCAATGACAAATGGGTCACATGGATCTTGTCTTTGGAAGAACACCTTTTACTCTCAACACGCAGTGAAATGATCTCGCTGCTGAATAATCCACCATTATAATATACAATTACTGGTGAGTGAAATGTAAACATTTACCAAACAGTTGGCAAATATTTACATTTTAGTCACATATACTGAAATTTGGTTGCTAATGCAAAATTTTTCCTCTCGATGTAGTAGAGGGTTATGCATAGAGCAAAAAAATTATCTTTGGATTTAAGAATCAAAATGGAGATCCTTCAAATGAAGACTGTAATGCATTGGGAAATCAATATTTGTGCCCACCTCTACTGCCCAGCATGTCCATTTGTGTTCAATTGAAAGAAGTTATAAAGGTTTGGAAAAAACATAAGGGAGAGTTAATTATATATTTTTTTTGGATGAAAATACTTGGAACTTAATGACTTAATACTTAGAACAAATTTAAACTTGATAAAACACTGCCATTAATTCAGCCATAATTATGCGTTATGTTATGAGTTAATTTAAACTTCATTCAAACTATCTTGATAATATCAGCCTTAGGGGTGCTATTTTTCATCTTTTTAAATGTTACACCTTTTAAAATATTTAAGATTCAAGTTTAAAAATCTTCCATTGTCTTTGAATTCAAAATGTCACTGAAAGCAATGACGTCATCAAAATATTTGCATACTGAACAGAAACTGGTACTTCTTAAATCTATTTGCATACTGGATTGTAATTGGTCTTGTCTCTCTTGCATTTATTTAACCATTTATAGCTGCCTATAAAACGTCTCATGGCAACAGAAAAGTGGGTATGATACTGCATATTTTTAAACGTAGGATCAAAGCCTAAAAAATAAGGTTACTTAAAACCTCAAATCTATTCTATTATTTCAGGAGGTAATTTTTTCAATTCTGTAAAGTGACCCTAGTGGTGCAAAAATTACACCCTTTGCCTTTAGACAAAGCTAATTCAATGTTTTGTTAAAGACACAACAGGTGCTGTCCAAGGTGCTGAAACATCAATACTGCACCTTGTCTTCAATATCTGCTGCTGTTCGTTTGGTTATTTCCAAGTTCTCCACCAGTTCTATGTCTCCAAGGAAATTTCCAGAAGCAGAAGACAGGCGTGAGAGTAGGTTGTCCTCCAGAGTTTTCAAAGTGATTTTGAAGCCGTTCTGCTGCTTTGTAAGGTTCGACTACAAAGTAAAAGACAAAAAGACACGTATGTTAAAAGCAGTGAATACCTATGATGATTAATAAAAACAAAACCCATAGGTCAAAACACAGTAGACAGCCACAGACATTAGAGAGCATGTGGAAGGCTACAGAGATCAACATATTCAGCATCTGCTAGCAGGAGACATGAAGGCAGTCTTTGGGCAGATTAACAGACTTCCTCTTGGCCAAAGACATCAAATGCAACCACTAAAGTGTGAGGGGATTGTCAATGCTGATGGATCCATTTCCAGTTAAATCACATACCCCAGTCAAACATCTATTTAGCCTGTCTTAAAACAATTAAATAAATAAAATAAAAAAAAAACACACATTACAACATCAAAAGCTTGGCATATTGAACTGTCAAGATGAAATACAAAATTGAAGAGGTCAATGTGTAAATATATAAAAGTGTAAGGTACACAACCCAAATTTAACTTTCGTGGCCAAAAAGCTATCTTATAAAATGGACATTTCTGATTCTAAATTCTGATTGGACAACGGTGATGACAATATACGCACACTTGTTGTCACAATTCACTGTTGTCTGGCCTGTGTTTCTCCCCTGTCATCTGTTCCCGGACTACACTTCCCATAATTCTCTGCTCTCATCACTGCATGCTGTCCCCTTCATTGTCCTCACCTGTGTTTCATTAAGTCATTACCCACTGTGTATATAATGCTCTGTTGTTTGCTTGTCTATTGTCAGTTGTTGAATGTATACATGTCTTGTTTCAAGCCCTGTTCTCTGTTCCCTGTGTTTTTGTTTTTTCTTTATATTCTGAGTTACCTGGTTCATCTTTTGTTTTCATTAAAAGCTGCATTTATATCCTCATTCTTCGTCTGCCTCGTTACACCTGTGACTGCAGGTGTAACCCAAGTTGATACATTGTTTGGCAACTTCAAATTCCTACAATTAATAATACTACTTGGTGGAAGAATTATTTATTTTGTGTATTATTATTAATAATAAATTGTACATTATTGGTCTCATATTTCTGTTGCCAGTTTATAACTGCAATTAAGCCACTGAATCATGCCTAAAAACATCCCTTACCCATAGTAAACTCACAGCAATGCACAGGCTATTGTGGCTTAATGCCTTAAAGGGATAATTCACAGAAAATTGAAAATTCTGTCATCAGGTCTAGTGCTGTGGCAGGAGGTTACGACAGTAACATGACATGACGTTTCCCTTCTGTCACTCACTCAATGTTGTTTCAAATGAAGTGACACAAGGGGGTCCCATCTAAAAACGCCACACACTGACCATGTTACGTGAACTGTCGAAACAGGTGCAAGCAGGATACTGTGTGCTAGAGACAACTGTGTCGGCTGCACGTAGCCCTCCCCAACGCCCCCAAAGAGATGTCACATACAGACCTCAGGTTCCCCGCACCCCTGAAGGGGGGGAATAGGTGCTACATGACTAGCATTGGATCTTAATGCTATTAGATGCATCGGGGAAGGCGGTCTTTCCCCGTCCTATTCTTTCAGGGCGACCGGGCAGCGGGGCTGCCCAAGGGAAACGCAGGTCCGCTGACAAGGGGACCGTACCGCAGGAAATACATCACAGGGAGTTACTAAGCCCGTGGAGCCCGACCCCAGTACAGAGCACCTGTGACTCGTAGTGGGTCTGGACATGAATTGCACGACGCTTAGTGGCTAATCTGGGATCGAAGGCACACTGGATCAACTTGGTGAAGGGCGCTGTGTGCAAGCGGAACACCCGGACGGCTGTGCCGCGTTACCGAGTTCTACCGGCTTGGACCTGACAAAACACTGGACGAGACCGACTCTCCGAGATTGTAGAATCTGGCGAAGGTATTGGGTGTTGCCCAGCCCGCTGCTCTGCAGATGTCTGCTAGGAAGGTGGCGTTGGCCAGTGCCCATGAGGATGCCACACTTCTTGTCGAGTGTGCTCAAACCCGCAAGGGGGCGGGGACCGCCTGGGTCTGGTAGGCCAGAGAGATGGCGTCAACGACCCAGTGAGTTAACTTTTGTTTGGAGACGGCATTCCCTTTCCGCCATCTACCGAAGCAACGAGAAGGCTGGGTCTGCCTCCTACCGGGGTAGCTTGCTTGCAGGTTCATGACCTGGTCCCTGAAGGGGGTTGTAGGAACCTTTGGAACGTAGCTCGGTCGCGGCCGGAAAGTGAGAATGTGCCTGACCGAAGTCCAGGCAGGTGTCGCTGACAGAGAATGCTAGCAGGTCCCCAACCCTCTTGATGGAGGCTAACGCAATCAAGAGGGCTGTCTTCAGGGAGAGGACCTTGAGCTCAAATGAATCAAGCAGCTTGAAGGGGGGTCTCTGAAGGACAGAGAAGACCACTGAGAAATCCCAGGAGGGGAACAGGCTAGGCCGGGGAGGGTTCAGTATCTGGGCACCTTTCAGGAACCTGATAATCAAGTCGTGCTTACCTAGGGACTTGCCATCTACTGCGTCGTGGTGGGCTGTGATAGCATCTACATACACCTTCAAGGTAGAGGGGGACAGAAGGTCCTTCCTCAGGGAAATTTTCCAGGGAGATGCTGTTGCGAGGAGCGTAAGATCCAAGAACCAGGTCCGGGTGGGCCAGTATGGGGGCACCAGGATGACCTGTTCCTCATCCTCCCTGGGGGCCAGCTGTGTGCTAGCGCATCTGTCCTGAGAGGAGCTCCTGTCAGGGAGTACCAGAGTGGGCAGTGGGAGTTTTCCTGGGAGGCAAAGAGATCTATCTGTGCCATGCCGAATCGGTCCCAGATCAGCTGGACCACCTGGAGGTGGAGCCTCCACTCTCCGCTAGGCGAAACCTGCCGCGACAGCATGTCCGCTGTCATGTTGCAGTTGCCAGGGATGTGAGTGGCGTGCAGCGACCTGAGTTGCGGCTGACTCCAAAGGATGAGATGGCGGGCGAGTTGCGACATATGACAAGAGCGCACGCCGCCTTGATGATTTATGTATGCTACCGTCGCGGTGCTGTCTGAACGGATCAACACGTCCTTGCCCCGGACAAGCAACTCTTGGCAGTTGATGTATCAACGCAGCCGGGATCCTGTCCAGGGGCCAACGGCAGCATGCCTGTTGCACACGGCACCCCAACCCTGTTGAGAGGTGTCAGTGGTGACCACGACACGTCTGGACACCTGCTGCAAGGGGACTCCGGTCCGCAGGAAGCAGAGGCCTGTCTAAAGGTTTAAAGTCTGACGGCAAGAAGGGGTGATTGTCACACAGTATTTGCAGTGGTGCTATGCCCATATCGGGACTCGAGGCTGTAGCCAGTGCTGAAATGGTCTCATATGTATCAACCCGAGCAGCGCGGCTACATGTGAGGATGCCATATGCCCCAGGAGCCTCTGGAATTGTTATAGAGGAACCGCTGTGCCGGGCTCGAAGAGAGCGAGGCACCTGAGCGCACTCATTGTCATTGAGACTGTAACTCCATGCCAAGAAAAGAGATGCTCTGAACCGGGGCAAGCTTGCTCTTTTCCCAGTTGACCTGAAGCCCGAAGACAGTTGAGGTGCCTGAGCACCTGGTCCCTGTGTATGCATAGAGAGCCAGGATGAGCCAGTCATCAATTTAGTTGAATATGCGGATGCCCACTTCCCTTAGCGGGGCAAGAGCTGCCTCTGCGACCTTCGTGAAGATGCAAAGGGGCAGGGACAGGCCGAAGGGGAGGACCTTGTACTGATATGGCTGACCATCGAACCGTAGGGAGGGTCGGTGTCGAGGCAAGATGGAGGCGTGGAAATACGCGTCATTCAGGTCTACCGCCGCAAACCAATCTAGCTGTCAAACACAGGTAAGAATGTGTTTCTGCGTGAACATTTTGAACGGGAGTCTGTGCAAAGCACGGTTGAGAACTCACAGGTCCAAGATTGGTTGCAACCCGCCACCTTTTTGGGTAAGATGAAGTAAGGGCAGTAGAGACCCTTCTTCATCTTGGTTGGAGGGACATGCTCTTTCACATCCTTGAGAAGCAGGGTCGTGATCTCTGCCCGTAAAGCACTGGCTTTTTCGCCACGTATGGAGGTGGAGCGAATACCGCCGAAATGAGGCGGGAGCCAGGTGAACTGAGTCGCGTAGCCGAGTCGGATGGTCCTGGCCAACTAGCGCGATGGGTTGGCGTCTACGAAACTCGACAGCACTGGCCTGCCGGGGCTAAGCAGTCGCAGGTCCGGAGGTGAGAGTGCTGCATCTGGGGAGCCTGGATTGTATAGTTTTGAGGCCGTGGTGCCGTGAGAGAGGTGTGAGGAAATCGCTCTTTATTGAGAATGTGGGTGCCGCAGCCTGAAGGCGGTGTGGCAAATGAAACAAGGATTCTCCTCCCAGCCCTCCACCAGGGGATGGAGTGATCTTGGTACCAGCTCCGGAGTGAACGACTGCCTGGGTCGCCAGTCTCAGGAGTGCCTCGGAGCTTTCCTGGTCCTGGAAACGGGGATCTTATGCCGCCTGCGAGATGCTCGACGCTGGGGCTGAGAGCTGGGCCCGGGTTGAGGCAGAGCTACCTGTTGTTTAGCTGCAGAATTTCGCTGTAGAATTTCGAGGTCAGTGATGACGTCATTCTACAGGCTCTGGAGGGGAGTACCGAATGGTCCCGCCAGATGGCGGCGTTCTCGGGACACAAGTGGATCGCAATCGCTCTGTCCACCTGGGGGGCAACATTGGCCTTTTCTCAATTTCAGAGGTACGTTTGGCATCCCAGGAAGAGCCCTTGTGTCACTTAATTCGACACAACATTGAGTGAGTGACAGAAAGGGAACTGAAATTCACAGCTTTTTAACACTTCTGTGTACAAATTTGAAGGCTGTTTATTGGATCAATACAGATAAACATCATATTATTTGTCTACGCATTACTTCATGGAGAGTTTATGAATAATTCTTGCATTAAGAACAGGTGGTGCAACCAAATTAAGTACCAACTTAGTTACAAACTAACTAGTAAGCCTTTAATGTGAACTTTATGTCCTAACTTATGTGAGAACTTACGCACAGCTGCAACCCTACCCAGGTGTCTGCACGCAAGTCAGAATTGAGGTAGGCTATGAAAAAATTCTGAAACTAAAGTACGTTTCTAAACAATACCGATGATCTTATTTTGACAAACATTATTGGCTACTGCAGAAAATTCTTTGGACGAAGCAGGGACAGGAAAGCAGAAAGGAGAGATGAGTTTGAAGGAGGTAGCACTTGATAAACAAACTACATCCTCAGCCGTCAGAGTCAGGTTCCAGACATCAGATGAAAAAGCATCAAGTCTCAGGAAAACCTTTGTCAAGTTTATGGAATTGCAGAGAAAATAAACACATTTTTGTGTTATGTAGTACTTTCTTTGTGTATGATAACAATGAATCAATCTTTTGGATATGAAATTAATAAATTAATTCGCTAGCGCTAGTTTAGGACACAACATAAACAGTTGGCAGTAACTATGGCTGCTGTGTGCTAATTACCTTGCGACTAAAAAGGACTATAGTATGGCTTGTTTTGAGTTGTTGTTGCAAGTAAACTTAATGAGTTTCAAACGTCAGTTTAAATTTATACCAATTATGTTAGCTAGCTAGTTATTAATATATAGAAACGACACTTTGCATTTATAAAGTTAGAGATAGCTCAGCTAGTTTCGTAAGCTAGCAACCAAACTCAGCCAGGTTAGCTACCAACTCTGCCTAGTGACCAATGCTTACCTAGCAACCAACTCTCTGCTCATTCTGAGACCTTTTTGCATTAAGTCGTTTCGTCTGAGGCCGTTTTGCCTGACATTGGATAATGCAATTCCATAGACTTACATGACAGAGATTTTCCTGATGTTTAATGTGTAATATAGAAGAACGCAAATGTGCAAGAAAGTTTTGTCTGGTTTTGTTATTTGCATATACAGTGTATGCATTTTATGCCGTAAAACATGTTGAGAATGATCATGTACAGTATGTTGAAGATACTTAAATATTTTCATCTCTACATGTTTACCTATCCCAGTACTTGTTGCAGTGTAAGAATAGTGGGTTAAGCAAAGGAAGTTTGTATAGTGCATTGTGTTGCACACTTCTTGCACGCAGCAGGCTTAAAAGCGATATGAGTAATGGTGGGGGGGGGGGGGGGGGGGGGGGGGTCTGTGCCCCAGTAGAGCTTTATGTCTAGCGATGTCCCTGAATAACATCCATGGTTAACGTAAGGGTTTGGATGACAGAATTTTCTTTTTTTGGTTAACTAACCCTTTGATACATAATGTAGCTCTAGCAGTGACCAATTTAGACTTTTAGGAGCCTTCTATCAACAGCAACAACAAATCACTGCACTGTAAAAATAAAATTACAAACACTTGGTTCAAAGATCTGGACCTTGCCGTGTGACCTTGCATCAAAAAGGAGGAAAACATGTACGTTAAACTATACAATCCTAATTAGTCAGTTATTAATGATTAAATTTCCACTGGCATATTGTGAATCTAATTACCCCATACATCGAAAACAAACAATTAACTAGCCAGCTGAACGTCTTTTTATGAAAAAAAGTGACATGTAGATTTACAATTTAAGGCATGTAAATACGCAACAAAAGAGTGAAGTTAGTTAAGATCATTTTAGAGGAGCAGAATTCTCTAGCCCATTAGCCAAGACTGATGCCTAGAATAGTGCAGCTCTCCACGGATAACAGTGACATTTACTTGATCTAATGCCCTTCGCATATTGGCAATATCAATGTGCAAGCAGTTATAAGATTAAAAAAAAAAAAACACTGCACAACTTGTATTTGTACTTGTACACAACACTGGTATTCTGTGATGTAAAATATGAGCAAGGAAATCTAAACAAACCAACATAGGAAAAAAGTCATCCCTGTGGTGTGGTTGCATAAGATTTAATTATAAAATCTAGTAAACACAGGGCAAAGTATAACAGCACATGACAACTACTCAGTTCTCTCAATGTTAAGGTAGGTGCTGAGGGATTGTCACGGTTTTCTTATAACTTTCAATACTAATTAAGATGATAAAAAAGTTCTGTATAATTTTTTTCCTCCTCAGGATCTCAGATCCGAAGCGCTAATTAATCAAGCTTCATTGGGTAACATTTCAATTTATACCGAATGCCGCTGATGCGATGCACATCTCGAAATACGCGCATTTTCATCCTGTCAGTTATTAAAAACACTTTTTCGGTTTGTTGCAATTTGTTAACAGATGAAAGTGTTCAGGTTCAGCTTAGACAGACAATTCAGAGAATGGAAATTAAGTAAGGCAAGAAGAAAAAAAAGAAAGATCATAATGAACTGGTGACAAGTTGTCATAACATGCTGTCTTAACCCTGACATTAGTTAATGCCTTTTTCTACAGAAATAGTAATTGTCAGATACAAGATAAAAATGCTTTCTTGACCATTCTAAGCTAACTACTTACATGTACTGGTAATACTGTATATGGTCAATATTTATATACAATATATATGCATATGCGTTTCAAATAGTCTACATCAAAATTGCTCAATGAAGATGTGGGAAGACTATGCTAATTATACTGTATATAAAACTGCACAAAGTGAACCAGTCATTAACCTTTTGTAAGTAAAGATAAAAATACAAAGCAGAACCCTGGGGACATGCAAGTGGTGTTTGCTTTATGATCAAATATTTACATTTAGATTGTGAAATTGGTGTGATTGACCATGCAGTCTGTCACTGTATGATGACTAATTATCTTTGAGTTCAGCCAATCTAGACTCAGAAACTGAGGAATCAAATTAAGCTCAAAATCACCTTTCAAATACCCTCCAATTAGGTGGCATCTATTCTACTTAACTGTCCCTACAATTAAGTGTGGAGAGAATGATCTAATATCAAAGAGCTTGTCCCTGCCATTAATGAAAGCCACCCTGTGATGTTTAAAATGAGGGAGCATATTGTTCCATCAGTCTAATTGAGAGATGCCTGTAAGGAGTCTAGGTGTCTGAATGTGAGCTATGCTAATACCTTGAGCTCCTCCAGATCAGGTCTTTCCATGCTGACCACGGCCGCCAGGAGTTGGTCCTCCAGGCCATCCCGGGTCACTGTGAAGTTGACCAGTGTGCACTGAGCCTGAAGCTCAGGTTGGTAGTGAGGGTTTGCCAGCTTGGTGTGAAGGATCAGACGAAAACTGGGGTTGTACTCGCACTCCTTGTCTCCAATCTTTATGTAGCTATTGTGGATTAAAAAAGAACCATCATGCAAGTGACATTCTAAAAACCCCATGAAATCCAAATTGTACTTGTGGGGGTTTAGCCCATGTCTGCTAGCTTCAGCTTCTTTTCCACCATTGGGCTGAATGGTTCTCGTTGCAAAAACGCTCCATTCCATGCTGATCCGGGCCACTGTTATTTTACTGTTATTTTGCCACCTTTTACCACTGTGGTGCTTGAATGTACGTTACAAATACATAAGTTAGCCATGGCGAGGTAAGCATTAAAGCGAGTGCGCTATGGAGGATGATCTCTTATTTCAGTTTTTAGGATTGCTTTTTAGCCTGGTTTTTACTCTGCTATAGCACAGAAACATCTAGGTTACTGTAGTAACCTCCCTTCTCTGATGGAGGGAACGAGATGTTGTGTCGAATGAAGCATCACCAGGGGACTTCTTTGAAGGCCTCGGTTACCTCTGAACTTGAAAAAAGGCCAATGAGATATTGGCAGACAGAATTTGCATGTCCCTCCCCCAGACATACGGGTATAAAAGATCTGTGAGCTGAAGTGTCTGTGAGCGGCACCCGTACCAGATAAACCAATCGTCTAACCGTGAAGGCTGTGGGGAAGACGGAGGGTTCCAGTCCAACCCCACGCTGACGGCGCCCGGGCAAGCATGTCGGCCATCGGGGAGTCAGCCTCAGACTGGGCGTGCCGACCTGAAGGCAGCAGTCAAGTCGAGTGTTATGCGTCAGATGCTGGAACGCTCTCCGATGCAGCAGCAAACTCATCATCCACCTCGGGGTGCTCGAGGGAGTAAGCAGACTGGCCGTGAGGTAAGCCGGTCTCACCTTGAGCCTGAACGGAAGTCAACGAGCGTGCCGGGGGGCAGGTGGTTCGTGGGGATCTACCCGGCAAAACCGAGCCCGCTGCCATCCCCAAATTGCCTCCATCACCAGCCGGGTCATCCTCAATTCCGTGGGAAGGAAAACCTTGAGAAGGAAAGCCTTGACAGCAACGTTGCCATGGTGAGGTTCTCGCAGTGAGAACACGAACCATCCACAAATACTGCCTCGGTGTGATTGCTGCCCAGACACATGAGGCAACGTCTGTGACCGTCAGAAGCGGAGAGAAATTGACCGCATCCAGGAACTACACAGTATAAAGACGCGTCCTGAAAAGGACATTCAACGCTGTAGTGTATTGCTCTTTTACAGAAATATATTTTCTTTTAGAAGCACTGTCGAAGCGCCTAGGGGCAAAGCTGCACTGCCATGCAGAGAAGGAGAAAGCCGCTGATATGCACCCTAGATCCAACAGCATACGCTCTACAGAGATGAATGGAACAGTTAGTGACTGTAGCTTGCTGATCACTCAACCGCTTGGCTCTGAAGAAGATATCTGAATGGACAGATGCATGATTCCCTCCTTTTATACTCGTATGTCCAGGGGAGGGACATGCAAATTCTGTCTGCAAATTTCTCATCTGCCTTTTCTCAAGTTCAGTGGTAACCGAGGCCTTCAAAGAAGTCCCGTAGTGTCACTTAATTCGAAACAACGTCGAAGTGAGCGATAGACGGGAAAGGCATGCCCCATATTGTAAAAAGGAAAGCAAAGAAAATAGGAGAGAGTTTTAGCCTCATTTGCTGAGGCCTGCCATGGTACACAAACACACACAAGGTTAAAAGTTCCCAGACTAAAAAGAACTACCTGACAAAAATTGTCATGAAATCATGAAAATACACTGAACATACACAATTTTTATTACATTTTATTAACCTCACCATAGCAAATTTTGCCAGCTACCAAAAACAAATGAGTTACCTTGGCGTTGGCAAATTGACAATCGTGAGTTGCAACGTATTAAAGCAATTCCACCAGCACAGTTGAGGAAGGTTAACCTTGTCAAGAAATCCAAGCTAAGAATAGTTTGTAATCCTGTTGTACCGAACCATGATTAAGTGGAAATTCTACAGGAACTGTTCCTCACCGTGCTTAGAAACATTTGGCCCATTGGTGGAAAAGGGGCTTCTGAGGTAGTCTTTAGTTTATTTAGTGTAATCCTAAAAGTTGACAAAATATATTTTTTGCAGATACACATTTAAAATGTCTTTCTCTTCCAGCAAAAAAAAAAAAAATTATAAAAAAATCTGCCATACAAAGCTAAAACGCAGTAACTACCTTAATGCTGAAAATGGAGAAAACAACTTCAACATTTTTTGATTGTCATGCCAAATATGGATTATATCTCTGTAAAAATGTTAAGCCCATTTGTGACAGGATGAATCAAAGTCTAACACCATGTCCTAATGAGATGGGATACAATTTCAGTAAAAAGCAATTTGTCTGTCCACACTAGGCAAAGGTGAAGCAACTGTTGCTTGATTAAATGTCTAGTTAATGTGTTTAGCCTTTGCAGGGCAATAGTTATGACTTATTTTGTACTCAGGGGCATATACAAAATCCTATTTTATTTATGTTTAAATAAAATGCTCTCTAGAATGATAATTTCCCTCCACCAAAACCAACATCCACCAACTAGCGATAGCAAATATCAAATCATGGTTCAAGTCTGTGACAGAAACTAAATCCTTGGCCACATGAAAAAAAGATGATTCCTTCAATATGTCCCACCCAAATATCCTGTTTCAATAGGAAATATGTCAACATGAACAAGAAAATGGCATTCAAAACATTTCATGGGGCCTTTAATAAAGAGTTGTTTGTGGAGGCTAGTCATGTTCTGACACTATATATATATATATATATATATATATATATATATATATATATATATATATTGGTAAAACATTTAAATAATAAATCCAATATTCTTACCATCCTTTCTTTATTGTTTCACGGCCAAGTAGCGGACTGAGAACCGGATCAACTGACTCTTCTAAATTCTCAATAAGAACGACTTCACCTACCGATAACGCTCTCTCAATGGAGTCCAAATATCTTTATAAAAACATACAGATGGTAAAGTAACAAATGTTAATGAATCAAACTTATTTTTAGATATGGTATGTTTTGAACGCATGTAGTCCTACCCTCTCTGCCCTATCCTGATGATACGGAGGTTATCTCCATATTTGTTTTTTATCCATTTTATTCCCTGGAGCTGGGGATCCACCATTAGTGGCCATCGCTCACAGCTGGTGAGGATGGTGGCGTTCTCGGTTGACATTCTGTCTGCTGGCAACCCCTCATTCTGCCAGACTGCAATATCAGCATCATCTGTCAACATGTTCAGGGGGTCCAGGCCTGCAGTCACCGGGATTGGCACCTGTGGGGAATTAGAGAACTATGAGCAATGACACTTATATTGTATCAGCTCAACCCAAATGTGGGTTGACCCCCAAAAAAACGCTATTTTAAATTCACATAACGAGCTTACAATAAAAAATTTAAGTAAATGGTACGAAGAAATAAATGATTAATGGAACATTTGCTTGATCTAAAGATCCTGACAATCCAAAATCATAATGCATTTTAATTTATATTATCTACAGTATATTTAGTGTCAGTTTTGGGAGTGGCTAACTAAAAACAACAGCAAAACTAACTTACCGACATATTGCAGAAGCGTGAAAGTAGATCAGCATAGTTTACAATACTGTGGCTTTTCCAGTAACATGTTACCGTTCAGTGGTGTAGCATTGCAAAATGATGCAGCGATTAAAAAGAGAATATTTAGTTAAATGCTACTGTTTATAACTGTTTTCACATAGTTACAAATAAATTTGCCAAATATTTATTTATTTTTTGTTGTATTTAGTGTAAATGTACAGTGGCAAGAAAAAGTATGTGAACTCATCTTTAACAAAGTCACAAGTAAAGAAACATAATGTGCTTACGCTATCAACACACAAACAATTATAATCTTTCATGTCTTTATCGAACACATCCCATTAAACATTTACAGTGCTGTGGAAAAAGTACATGAACCCTGATTTAATAACTGGTCGATCCTCCTTTGGCTGCAATAACCTCAACCAATCATTTCCGGTTTAGACCTACACAATGTTCAGCAGGAATTCTGGAACGTTCTTCCTCACAGAACTGCTTCATCTCCATATTCTTAGGATGTCTGGTTTGAACAGCTCTCTTGAGGTCTTTCCACAGCATCTTCATTGGGTTAAGGTCTGTGCTCTTACTGGGCCACTCCAAAATGGAATCTTCTTTTTTTTAAGCCATACCTGTAGTGGATTTACTTTGATGTTTGGGGTCATTGTCCTGCTGCATCACCCAAATTCTATTGAGCTTCAGCTGGTGCACAGACACCCTGATATTATCCTGTAGGATATCTTGATAAACTTGGAAATAAATATTTCCCTCGATGATGGCAAGCGGTCCAGACCCTAAAGCAGCGAAGTAGCCCCAAATAATGATGTTCCCTCCACCGTACTTTGCCGTTGGGATGTTTTCATGTTGGCATATGTTACCCTTTCCAGCTTTATGCAAAGCAAAACAATTCTTGATCATTCGTATTCTGGGATCTCTTTTTTGCAAGGTATGGTCCACGTCAGCAGATGCTTCTTGTGAATAGCAAACTCAAAATTTTTGAGGGATTTTTAAAAGTCAAAGTAGCTCTAACCCACACCTCCAATCTGGTTTCATTAATTGGTTGCCAGGTTGCCAACTCCTGACTATAATTAGCTTTTGTTAATGTCATTAGCCTAGTTGTTCACATACTTTTTCCAACCTACACTGTGAATAATTTGTATGTTATTTTTTTAAACAGATTGAGTTTGTTCATTATTGCAATTTAGATGAAGACAAATTTATACATGAATGCAGTTAATTCCAAAGGGTAAACATACTTTTTATTTCCACTGTATCTTTTATACTGCCACCGTAATTATGATTAATTGTTCAAATAATTGTTTTTGTGCCAGATTAAATACTGCTCAAATAAATAATCAGCTCAAATTGAATTATAAATTATATAATTAGATAGTTATACTGTACAGTATACTTAAAATACATCTCCCCCCTAAGTAACTCCAAGGATTTTATCTACATTTGATTAGTAGTTTGTGGTGTAGCTATAGTAACTACTTTTCTAAAGAGTAGCTTTACTGAATTTTAACTATCAGTAAAGTATGATTAGGTTGTAGCTTGGAAAATGACACTTTCAAAGTAAAATATTTACTACAGACAGATTGGGATTAAGTTGCAGCACAAACAGGCATCAGTAACTGGACCTTGAGTTGACTGAGGTAAGGCCTCCAGGTGTTGTCCATCAGCTCAAGCCGGTAACGTTTTGTGAAATAGCCCAGATAAGAAACAAATGCTGTGATGAGGAGCACATCCCCACACAGAGTCCTCTCCTGAAGCTTGAAGTTACTCACTGCTTCAGCCCACCGCACTTTCTCAGAAGCAAGGCCTCCAACCTGAGAGCAGAAAACAGATTGAACTTCAGTAACTAAGAGATGTCCATTATGGATATTAACAATATAGTCTTTCACATAGAACTTAAATGGACAAGTAATGGACAATAAACTAAACAACTTTAGGTGTGACCAGCTATGAATATGTGTGCAACACTTCAATGAACATTGACCGGAAATTATAGCCTCTGCCGGTGACATCATTGGATGCACCTGCAGAACCAGGAAGTATCTGCTGTAGTAACATGACTCTCGCTCTGGAAGGAGAACATGTTCTATGGCCCCTTTGACCAAGAGATTTGCAGTTCTTTCCACAGAAAACATGCTTGCTCTGGTTTCAAGGTAGTGGGAACCACATCGTTGAAACGCAGAGGATGGCGAATTAATTAAATTCTGTAGCCTTTTTCTGCTGTTCTTAGGACCCACATAGAAACACCTGGCAGTAGTTTCCACGCTGCCAGATTCTCTGAGATGGGTATCGATTCTGACACTTCCTGTTGAGGAGATGTCGAGTGTCCCGTGTCCTGGACTATGGCAGGAAGCAACAGAACACCCAACATTTAGCTCGAAACCACTAACTCCCGAAACACCAGAGGCGGTGGGAATGGAGCGGTTTCGTGGAGGTATCAGGAGGGTACAAAAACCATGGTGCAAAACCATCAGGGTTTTTTCCTTTTTAGAAATAACATACAGTGCATCTCCTCCTCATAGACTGCACCAGATTTGCCAGTTCTTGCTGTGAGATGTTACTCTACTCTTCCACCAAGGCACTTGCAAGTTCCAGGACATTTCTGGGGGGAATGGCCCTAGCCCTCACCATCCAATCCAATAGGTCCAAAATGTGCTCAATGGTATTGAGATTCGGGCTCTTCGCTGGCCATGGCAGAACACTGACATTCCTGTCTTGCAGGAAATCACACAAAGAACGAGCAGTATGGCTGGTGGCATTGTCATGCTGGAGGGTCATGTCAGGATGAGTCTGCAGGAAGGGTACCACATGAGGGAAGAGGATGTCTTCCCTATAATGCAAAGCATTGAGATTGCCTGCAATGACAACAAGCTCAGTCCGATAATACTGTGACACACCACCCCAGACCATAACGGACCCTCTACATCAAAATCGATCTCGCTCCAGAGTCCAGCCCTCGGTGTAACGCTCATTCCTTTGACGATAAACATGAGTCCGACCATCACCCCTGGTGAGACAAAACTGTGACTCACCAGTGAAGAGCACTTTTTGCCAGTCCTGTCTGATCCAGCTAAGGTGGGTTTATGCCCATAGGTGACATTGTTGCCGGTGATGTCTGTTAAGGACCTGCCTTACAACAGGCCTACAAGCCCACAGTCCAGTCTCTCTCAGCCTATTACGGACAGTCTGAGCACTGATAGAGGGATTGTGCATTCCTGGTGTAACTCGGGCAGTTGTTGTTGTTGCCATCCTGTACCTGTCCCACAGGTGTGATATTCGGATGTACCGATCCTGTACAGGTGTTGTTACATGTGGTCTCCCACTGTGAGGATGATCAGCTATCCTTCCTGTCTCCCTGTATCGCTATATTAGACGTCTCAAGGTATGGACATTGCAATTTATTGCCAAGGCCACATCTGCAGTCCTCATGCCTCCATGCAGCAAGCCAAAAGCACAGATGAGCAGGGACCCTGGGCATCTTTCTTTTGCAAGCTCTCTTTAGTAGCAAGCCCTCTTTAGTGTCCTATGTTTTTATAACTATGACCTTAATTACCTACCATCTGTAAGCTGTTAATGTCTTAACGACCATTCCACTGGCACATGTTCATTAATTGTTTATGGTTCATGGTTCAAGCATGGTAATCATTGTTTAAACCCTTTACAATAAAGATCTGTAAAGTTATTTAATTTTTACAAAATTATCTCTAAAATACAGTGTCCTGAAAAAGTGATGTTTCTTTTTTTTCTCAGTTTATATATATATATATATACTGGTGGCCAAAAGTTTGGGATAATGTACAGATTTTGCTCTTATGGAAAGAAATTGGTACTTTTATTCACCAAAGTGGCATTCAACTGATCACAATGTATAGTCAGGACATTAATAACATGAAAAATTACAATTTGAAAAAAATTTTAAACTACAAAGAATTCTCATCAAAAAAAATCCTCCATGTGCAGCAATGACAGCTTTGCAGATCCTTGACATTCTAGCTGTCAGTTTGTCCAGATACTCAGATGACATTTCACCCTGCACTTCCTGTAGCACTTCCCATAGATGTGTACAGTCTAGCTGATCCCACATAAGCTCAATAGGGTTAAGATCCATAACATTCTTTTCTAATTATCTGTTGTCCAATGTCTGTGTTTCTTTGCCCACTCTATCCTTTTCTATTTGTTCCCTTTCAAAAAGCTACATTTATGATGCTGCACTGAAATAGCGCTTTGGGAACAACTTTAGGTGTGACCAGCTTCAAAATGAATGCCCAGTGTCAAAATGAATACCCATCTCAGAGAACCTGGCAGCGCGGAATCTTCTGTCAGGTATCTCTACGTGAGTCCTAAGAACAGCAGAAAAAGGCTACAGAATTCAATTCGCTCGCCGCCCTCCGTGTTTCAACAGCATGGTTCCCACTACCATAAAACCGGAGCAGGTATGTCTACTGTGCAAAGAACTCCAAAATCTCTTGGTCAAAGGGGCCATAGAATGTATTCCCCTACCAGAGAAAGAGTCAGGTTATTACAGCAAATAATTCCTGCTTCCCAAGAAGGGTGGGGGGTTGTGTCCGATCTTAGATCTTCGAGGCTTGAATTGCTCAGTCAGGGTGTTCAAGTTCAAGATGCTAACTATCAAGATGGTCGTGTCACAAATACAACATCGTGATTGGTTGGTCACGATCGATCTCATGGACACATACTTTCACATAGAAATTCTGCCACAGCACAGGAAATTCCTGAGGTTCGCTTTCGGGGGCAAGCCTTCCAATATCGGGTTCTTCCATTCAGCCTTGCCCTATCACCCCGCACATTCACGAAATGCATAGATGCAGTACTGGCTCCTTTGCGACTCCGGGGCATCCACATTCTGAATTACATAGACGACTGGCTGATACTAGCACAGTCTCAAGAACTGGCAGTTCAGCACAGGGATATTGTCTTAGCTCATCTGGTTTCTCTGGGTCTGAGACTCAATGTCTCTCCCACCCAGGGAATTACCTATCTGGGGGTTACATGGAATTCGATCACGATGCAGGCACAATTGTCTCCCGCTCGAATCATGTCCATTCAGAACACCCTGAGCAAAGTCAGGCTAGGTCAAGGTTGCACTGTTCGTCAGTATCAACGAATACTAGGTCTCATGGAGTCTGCGTCCACAGTGATCACTTTAGACCTTCTGCATATGAGACCGTTTAAGTTGTGGCAAAAAGCCAGGGGATTTCATCCAAGGGCCAGTCCCCTAAGGCAAATAAGGGTTATGTGCTGCGCGCTTTGTTCCCTTTCTATGTGTTTCAGACCCCGGTTTCTTACCTTGGGTCCCACTCTGGGTGCGTCTTGTCGTTGCAGGTTGCTAACGACAGACGCCTCCCTGATGGGCTGGGGAGCGGTCTTAAGTGATCGTCCAGCCCAAGGGGAATGGGAGGGTCATTAGCTCGATTGGTACATGGCCCTGAAATAATTCCTCCAGCATTTGAGAGGCTGCCATGTCCTGGTGTGGGTGGAAAACACAGCAGCAGTCTCCTACATAAATCATCAAGGAGGTCTACGTTCATGTCAGCTGAATACTCTGGCATGTCGGATTCTCCTTGGGGCCCAAGGAGAATCCGTTTACAACGCCGGAGCAGGAAAGACTTCACAGACTTTGTCCAGCCCATGCCCTTCAGACTTATGTCCACCGCACTAGCCAGTGGCGTAAGTCAGGGCAACTATTCGTTTGCCATGGCGGCCGCTACAGGGTGGCGGCTGCCACCAAGCAGACTATGTCGCATTGGGTGAGGGATGCTATTACCCTGGCCTACGAGGCGCGTGGTCAAGCTTCGCCAGTAGGTATCAGGGCTCACTCTAACAGAGGGGTCGCCTCCTCTAAAGCCTTGGCTAGAGGTCTCCCTCTGCAGCATGTTTGTGATGCAGCAGGCTGGTCCTCTCCACACGCATTCATTAGATTTTATAGTTTGGATGTTCATGCTACTCCGGGCTCTTATGTCCTTGAGTCGACATCACAAGCTCATGTCCGAGACCTCTCGCGCTCTTGTGAGCACACTTCACAACCGTAGGGGGTCTGGACATCCACAGTGTGGCGGCATGGGTATACTCGTTCATCAGTCTCGTGGGTATTTCAGCGCAGCATCGTAAGTGTAGCTTTTTGAAAGGGAATGTCTCGGGTTACTCGATTGTAACCCTTGTTCCCTAATAAAAGCGGAACGAGATTTTGTGCTTCATTGCCACACTGGGATGCCCCAGGACTGCTCTTCAGACAAAATACCTGACGATGCTCCTGTTTCGCATCTATTTATAGCCCTGCCCCAGGTGCATCCAATGATTACACCGGCAGAGGCTATACATTCTGGTCAATGTTCATTGACGTGTTGCACACATATTCACAGCTGGTCACACCTAAAGTTGTTCCCAAAGCGCTCTTTCAGCGCAGCATATCGTTTCGCTTTTATCAGGGAACAAGGGTTACAGTCAAGTAACCCGAGACGTTTTTCTGTTTCAAAAGTGTTTTTTTCTTTGCAATTCTTCTCATAAGGCCTGCACCCCTGAGTCTACTCTTTACTGTTCATGAAACTGGTGTTGAGTGGGTAGAATTCAATGAAGCTCTCAGCTGAGGACATGTGAGGCATCTATTTCTCAAACTAGGGACTCTGATGTACTTATCCTCTTGTTTAGTTGTCCATCTGGCCTTCCACATCTCTTTCTGTACTTGTTAGAGGCAGTTGTCCTTTGTCTTTGAAGACTGTAGTGTACACCTTTGTATGAAATCTTAAATTTTTGGGCAATTTCAAGCATTGTATATCCTTCATTCCTGAAAACAATGATTGACTGGTGAGTTTCTAAAGAAAGCTGTTTATTTTTTACCTAATATTGATTCATGCCAGTCTATTGCATACTGTGGCAGCTAAAAAACAAACACAAAGACAATGATAAGCTTAATTTAACAAACAAAGAGCTTTCAACTGTGCTTGATATAATGACAAGTGATTTTCTAGTACCAAATTAGCAATTTAGCAGGATTACTCAAGGATAAGGTCTTGGAGAGATGGCTGCTGGAAATGGGGCCTGTCTACATTTGATAAAATAGCTTAAAGCACAAACTTCCTTCCAAAACAGGAAATTCTGTACATTATTCCAAACTTTTGGCCGATAGTGTGTGTGTGTGTGTGTGTGTGTGTGTGTGTGTGTGTGTGTATATATATATATATATATATATATATATATATATATATATATATATATATATATATATAATTTTAATTTCTATTCATCATAAACATGTACAATATTAATTGTGAATTATTATTTTATTTAAAAAAAAAAAAAAATTTTTTTTTTTTTTTTTGTTGCAATTAGTCAACAACAGTATGTGTGAATTCTGAGCTTTTATATTTTGAGTGTGAAAAATTGCAGGCAGCAGCCCAAAAATGCACCAGAGTTTAAAGGGTTTGTGCACAGACAAAGTAAGCACTCATTCAGTAGGTTGATTTCCCTGAAAAACAGGGAACTACTGGTGCAGTAATAACACAATTTATTTTTAACCACTATGCTACACCCTCCCTCGGCATAGATCTATCTTGTTAAGGTCACTGTAAGACCATTCCTGGCCAAGTTAGAATTTTTCCAAGATCAAACAACAATTTTCATGAATCACTACCGACAGTGTGCTTCAGACAAAAAATAGCCTTGTTGCTGTTTGTTTGTGTGATTTCCTGCTGACATTTTATAACTGCATGCTTGAACAGACAGCATAAATGACTTTTTCCATTTTTTTTTTCTGCCAATTTTTAATTAATATTCAGACTTTGTTGTTCTCTTTTTTTTTTTTTTGCTTGCCTATCTAGTTTTTTGTTAATTAGGATACGAAACACCAGCTATGGGTTTAATTTGAAATGTATGCATATAGAGTTGATCAGTGCAAGTATTTAAGTACTTCTAGGGGAGAACGCAGAGCTGATGCCTGTGTTTGTGTGTGGGGGGGTGGGTGGAGACTCACTAGACGGTTGGCAAGAGTGATGGTGCGTGCTGTGGTCTCAGCCTCCAGTTGGCACTTCAGCTTGTCTGCTGTGGCTTTCTCAAACTTTGCCGTCAGCTTTGCCAAATTCTCATTAAGGTACTTTTAGGAGAAAGGGACGGAGGATGTAAGAAATAGAGAGAGAGAGAGAGAGAGGTAATTAAGTTTTTAAACAGTTACCTGAAGACTGTTCAAACAAGTGGTTAAAATGTGAAAAATGGCATATCTTGAGTATGCATATGTAGTTTGAAGTCTACTTACAGAGTATTTTAGAAATATTTTTTTTTTCTTAAATGTTGTTTGGAATGATATTTAACCAAGTAAAATAATGTCATTAAAACTGATAATTGAAATCAAAATCAATTGATTTCATGATCATGAATCATGATCAGTGATCATTAATTCACCCACACATTCCAAAACTGATCACTTTCTTTCTTCCATGGAACACAAAAGAAAATGTTAGGCAGAATGACAGGCTCAGTCACCATTCACTTTTATTGTATGGCGAAATAAAAAAAAGATTAAATGAAAGTTAATGGTGACTGAGGCAGTCATTCTGCCTAAAATTTTTCAGTTCCTCTGAAGTAAAGGTCATACAGGTTTGGAACAAAATGAGATGAGGCTGAAGGAATTAGCACAGAATTTTCATTTTGGACAAACTATCCATTTTAAAGGCATTTTTCAGGCACAGCATGAAGTCCAAATTAATGTCTGCTGCCAAATAATATAGTTTATTAGCATAACTGTAGTTTACAAAATACTGTTGTGAATACATTGGCTTTTTTACAATGGCTTTAAATGTGGCCCATCCATTCATATGTCAGAATCTGAACTATTAATTTTACACCCAGTAAACGATTATAAAAGTAAAAAAATACAGAATGGTATGGTGACTTACATTGATTTTAGCTTTGATGACGGCAAGTTTCTCCTGTGCAGCGGCGAGTTCTGCGTTGGCCTTGCTCAGGGCTTGTCTCTTGGGCTCTACCTCACAGTAAACCTCGTAAAACTTTACAATGTTGATGACCCAGGAACAAAGGCCTGCTGCAGCGTTTGACTTCGCTGCTATCAACTCAGGCTTAAATTCTGGGTCTTCCAGGTAAGGCCGGATGGCTTTAAGACAATTCTCATGAATGTTTTCTTTTTTGAAATTTATTAAGGAATCTAGGAAGGCATCGACCTTGGCCATCATCACCTTTGCAGCCTTCCAGCTGCGGTCCTTTGGTACTCGACCCCCAGGGGCTGCGAGCACCATGACAGCAGCTGTTACATTGGTTACAGCAACTACGGGGCTGCCAAAAGACTTCAATTCTGTCAGGTTGTTCTAAACAGAAGAAATTAAACAAAGAAAACAAGATAAATATATAGCTAGCAAACGTGTGACCCCCTCAGGGTTTTGAGTCAAATAAATTTTGAGCCATGTGGAACTTTCAAAAGAAAAAATATTATTGTGATTATTAACTATTGCATTTAGAGTTACTGATTTTTTCAGTAAATTAAAATCTTCATTTGAAGATGCATATGTTTGATGATAACTGACCTTGTTGAGAGTGTTCAAAGCCTCTTGAGCTGCTATAAGTGCAGGTTCAGCTTTAGCCAGGTCCTCTTCACAGTCTCGCTGTTTCCTGGTCACCTCCTCAGCGATGCAAGCCACCTTCTGCTCCTCTTCATCAGCCACAGCCTTTTCATGGGCCACCTTCTCTGTCTCCACCCCCACCACCTGAATCAGTTTGTCCGCATTCTCATTCTTCAGCTGTAAATCCACTTCCTGTGCCGCTAGTTTGGCCTTCAGGTCATCCACCTAAGTGATTGCAAAAGACAACAGTTGAAGGGGATTGCTGGTATAAGGTACATATAGATCTAACAAAAATGGATTTACACTACCAGTCAAAGGTACATACTAATTTTTATTATATTATACCATATTATAAATAAATAAATACAAATACAAATCTAAATGAATGTTTAAGATTCATCAAAGAAGCCTATTGTATATTAGAACTTTCCACAATCTAGGTATTTTCTCAAACAAATTCATGATGTATCCACCTGGGATGCTTTTACTGAAATTACTGAAGAAATTACAATGTATGTTGGCCACTTGTTGGATGCTTTTCCTTCACTTGTCCACTCATTCATTCTAAATAAAGAAATGTTATATTTGTAAATAAATAGGCTCAATTTATATTGTATAAATTTCAATAGTAAAATAATACTTGATTCTTAACAGGCCCTGCATGTGCTGATTTTATTAACTAAAATAACATCTGTTGACAAAGCTAATTAACTAATTGCAAACCTGTATTTTGAATAACAGGGTATTTGAAGTCATTGTTAAACCATATTTGGCGTGATATGATTTTATCAGAGAAATTAGTGCTCTAAGTTTTAATTGATAAATGGCAATCACTCTAGGGCAAGAAAAAAATAACTACTGTTTACAGAGATAGAAACAAATTCATACCTTTTAGTAAACTACTTTCTGAATTAATTACGCCTTTGGTACTTGTTTTCTGCACCAAGCATATATTGGGAAAAGCCAATAAGAATATAAAATTGGAATGAATAAAAATAAATGGGCAAAATATGCAATTAGCTCTAAAACTATTCTCAGAAACAATTTTAAGGATTATGTAGTTCCTAAACAAAACAAATTCTGAAAGTTCTACAGCAAAACACCTCAAACTCTTCTCAAATTTGTTTCCTTTTTTTTAGCCTCCAAATGAGCTGATTAGCCTTAAGGAAATGAGACGTCAGGGATTAACTGCCCTCGAGGTAGCAAAACAGCACAATACCCACAAAATCAAGTTGCTATTATGTGGGCAATTATACTGATGAATAGGAGGGAAAGATGATGGAGAACTAATTGCCCAGAAAGCAGTTAGAAATCGTACATAAACCCCTCTTCAATTGAGTTTTTCCCTCTCTGCTCCCCAAACTATATGAAATAGCTATAATGATCCCTCTTTAGCCTAAGAAAAAAATAATAAGCATCTGCACACGGACTTAGGAAGTTTAGATCAAAGAATATCAGTCTTACCTGTTTCATGACTGCGCCGCCATGTTTGTGACCAAAATTCCATACACCGTACCGTCATTGTGGGATGTAGCAAAAGTCGGCTACATTTTTGTTTCTATTTATAAATCATAAAAAGGTGATACTGGTGTTTACTTTTTTCTCCCCTTTTCTCCCCAATTTGGAATGCCCAATTCCCAATGCGCTCTAAGTCCTCGTGGTGGCGTAGTGACTTGCCTCAATCCAGGTGGCGGAGGACGAATCTCAGTAGCCTCCGCGTCTGAGAATGTCAATCCACGCATCTTATCATGTGGCTCACGTGGAGGCTTCATGCTATTCTCCGCGCCATCCACACACAACTCACCATGTGCCCCACAGAGAGCGAGAACCACACATTATAGCAACAATGAAGAGGTTAACCCATGTGACTCTTCCCTCCCTAGCAACTGGGCCAATATGGTTGATTAGGAGACATGGCTAGAGTCACTCAGCGCGCCCTGGATTCGAACTTGGGACTCCAGGGGTGGTAGTCAGCTTCTTTACTCACTGAGATACCAATGCCAGATACTGGTGTTTACTTAACATAGCCAAAATTGTATTTTTCTTTCAATAAAGTTGAATATTTCAAGTGACACAGATTAATTTAGCCTAAGTCAAGCAGTGGTGAAGGGGAAGAACACAAATAAACACTTTCTTTGCTCATTTATTGTCAGCTCATATTAGATGTCAGTTATCTGTACATATCTCAATTCTATTTATAACATCATCGAATTGAATACATTTAAACTGGAAATGCACAGGATGATGTTCCCTTATCAAAAGCTGCACTTAATGCTGGGCTTGATTCAGCGCTTTGGGAATGTCTTTTATGAGTGACCAGCTGTGAATATGTGTGCAACACATCAATAAAATTGACTAGAATTTATAGCCTCTCTTGGTGATATCATCAGAATGTGCTAGTACCAGGGCTATAAATAGATGTGCCACAGGTGCATCGTCAGGTCTTTTGTCTTCAGACCAATGTGTGATGTGTTGTGCTTCTCAAGCCTCTCAAACTCTGTATTTTCCTCTGATAGGAGTTACATTTGTCAGGCAGTGTGCTGAAATCTTTTTCTTCTTTCTTCTATCACTTAAGTGTGAAAGACAAAGAGAAAATGAGCGACAAACAAATGGTGTGTGTTTCCCTGTTTACACCATATGGCTGAATTGGACACACACCAGTTTTGATTTGTTTGTTTGGGGGAAGAGCACGCTGCTCTTGCGTTGGAGCCAGGCGGGTGTGAGCATTGTGAGCTGCTCACAGTGAAGATGCTGCGCACTTATCTTGCTTATTTCCAAGAGCCAGCCCCCCTATCACTTGATCCCTCTCCAGATCCAACCAGTCCCTCGCATGATCTCGAAGCGTGCCTCGGCACCTCTTCGGTTCATGAGAGGGATGATGAATCTCTTGGGACAGTGGAATCTGAGTTGCCTACCTCTGAGCATTCCTCGCATTATGATAAAACGGTTGAGGAATTGCTCGAGGTGGTTTCTCATGCGGTGACCAGATAACAATTAGACTGGCCGCATGAACAAGAGACCCCCAAACATTCAAAATTAGAAGACAGATTTCTGTCTGGTGGCCAGGGAAAGGGAACTCAAAATCAGTCTCTCCCTTTCTTTGATGACGGTGATGCCACGGGTAGAAGAGACACTCACGGGCTTTCTCACAACTGGTTCGGCATCATCATTAAAAGGACCAACTCTCCCCACAAAGCCATGTAGGACTACCTCAACGCTTGTGGGGAAGGCTTATCAGGCAGCAGGTCAGGCTGGTGCTGCCCTACACACCGTGGCGGTATTACAAGCGTACCAGGCTGATTTATGAAAGTACCTAAGTGCTGGGAGCATTATTGATGAGGAAGCATTTTCAGAGTTATGTCGAGCCACAGATTTAACTCTCCGTACGACCAAGCAGACAACTCACGCTATAGGCCATTCAGTGGCTGCTTTGGTCAGCACGGAGAGACATCTGTGGCTAAACCTTTCAGGCATTAAAGATAAGTGTTCCTTCTTGATGCCCCGATCTCATCTTCTGGTCTATTCTGTGACTCGATGAATATGGTCATTACCAGGTTTCGGGAGGTAAAATTAAATGAGGAAGCCTTTGTACAATTCCTTCCTTGCCTCACTCAGAGGGAGAGACTGCTGGACACCCATCCTCCCTCCGGTCCTTCTAGATGGGAAGTTCATAAACAGAGTGTGGCGAGATGCGCTCACAAAGAGTGGGGATTGGCTCTTTGCCCTCAGCAGCCTCCGAAGCAAGACCTCAGGACCATTATTTCTAGAAAGAGAAATGTCCTGACGGTCTTGCGCCCAGCCTTGTGGGGGTAGCCCCTCTCGGGACGGGGCACGCTAAATATTTGCCGGAACCTTCCCGACACCCCCACGGAACCTCTCTATTTCTGCCGCCTCTGGTGATTTCGGGAGCTAACGGTTTCCAGCGAAATGTTGGGTGTTCCGTTGCTTCCTGTTATTGCTCAGGACGTGGAACATCCGACATAACCTCGACGGGAAGTATCAAAATTGGTATCCATTTCAGAGAATCTTGCAGCATGGAAACTACCGCTGGGTATTTCTATATGGATCCTAACGACAGTAGAGAAAGGCTACGGAATTCAATTAGTTTGCCATCCTCTGCATTTCAACGGTGTGGTTCCCACTACCGTGAAACTGGAACAAGCACATTTACTGTCACAAGAACTGCAAAATCGTGATTGTGTCACAAATCCAACATCGCAATTGGTTAGTCACGATCGATCGATCTCATGGTCGCATATTTTCATATAGAAATTCTGCCACAATACAGGAAGTTCCTGAGGTTCGCTTTCGGGGCAAAGCTTTCCAATATCGGGTTCTTCCATTCAGCCTAGCCTTATCACCTCGCACAATCACAAAGTGCATGGATGCTGTAATGGCTCCATTACGACTCCAGGGCATCCGCATTTTGAATTATATAGACGACTGTTTGATAATAGCACAGTCGCAAGAACTGGCATTACAGCACAGGAATATTGTCTTAGCTCACTTAGTTTAGTTTCGTTGGGGTTGAGAGTCAACGACAAGAAAAGCGTTCTCTCCTACCCAGAGAACGATGTATTTAGGGATCAAACAGAATTCGATCATGATGTGGGCACAGCTGTCTCCTGCACGAATCGAGACCATTCAGTATACCCTGAGCAAAGTCAGGCTAGGCCAAGTTTGTACTGTTCTTCAGTGTCAACTGATGTTAGGTCTCATGGCATCTGCATCCTCTGTGATTCATATTGGCCATCTGCATATGAGACTGTTTCAGTTTCAAAGCCAGGGGATTTCATCCAAGGGCCAATCCCCGAAGGCAGATAATGGTTACGCGCCGCAGGCTACATAACCTCTCTATGTGGCTCAGACCCCGGTTCCTCACCTTGGGTCCCACTCTAGGTGCGTCTTGCCGTCACAGATTGCTAACGACAGATGCCTCACTGTCAGGCTGGGGAGCAATCTTAAATGGTCATCCAGCTCAAGGGGAATAGGAGGCCCATTAGCTCGATTGACTCATCAGCTGTCTCGAGTTGATGACTGTATTTCTGGCCCTGAAACACTTCCTCCAGCATTTGAGAGGCTGCCATGTCCTGGTGTGGGTGGACAACACAGCAGCAGTCTCTTACATAAACCATCAAGGAGGTCTACAGTCATGCCAGCTAAACAGACTGGCACGGCAGATTCTCCTTAAGGCCCAGGGCAGGCTTCTGTCAATCTGAACAGTATATATCCCTGGATGCCTGAATGTGGGAGTGGACTTACTGTCCAGACAAAAAATACAGTTGGGAGAATGGAAACTCCACCCCGAGGTAGTGAAACAAATCTGGATATGATTTTACATAGCAGAGGTGGGCCTCTTCGCCTCCCAACAAACAGCGCAATGTCCCCTCTACTTCTCTCTGAGTCACCCAGCCCCCCTGGGTCTGGACACAATAGCACACACATGGCCCAAAATGCACCTGTATGGATTTCTCTGCTCCCGGGAATTCTAGCTAGGGTTCGCCAACAAGGATCTTGCCTCTTATTGATAGTGCCACGTTGGCTGAACAGTATGGTTCTCTGAGATAATAGCTCTCCGTGATGGCTCGCCTTGGGCGATAACGCAGAGGAGGGACCTTCTGTCTCAAGAGCAGGGGACAATATTTCAGTTTCCGAGTTGTGGAACCGTCATGTTTGGCCCCTGAAGGGTACCAACTGAGGGACACTGGGTTTTCACCTGAAGTTATTGAGACCATTCTGAGTGATAGGGCTCCTTCTACTAGAAGAAGTTATGCCAATAAATGGGGTGTCTTTGGAAGGTGGTGCACTGCACGAAATGTAGATCGAGTTAACTGCCAAATTGCTTCAGTTCTGGACTTTCTGCAGGAAAAAATATCAGTAGGCACATGCCCCACCACTCTAAGGGTTTATGTGGCAGCTCTATTGGCTTGCCATGCCTTGACACTGGGGAAACATCCTTTGCTCACTCGCTTTGTTCGTGGAGCAATGCGACTGAGGCCTCCCGTTAGGAACAGGATCCCGTCATGGGACCTAGCTATAGTCCTTATAGTCTGGATGAGACCACTTTTGAACCTCTAGAGTCAGTGTCAGACAAGATTATAACTCTGAAGCTGGTTTTTCTAGTGGCTTTTACTTCTTGAAAAAGAATTGGGGATTTGGAGGCTCTGTCTGTCTTGCCATCCTGCTTAGACTTTGCCCCAGGAATGGCGAAAGCAATACTGCATCCTCATCCTGACTACCTGCCTAAGGTTCCTTTCTCGACTGCACATCCAGTCACTCTTGAAGCCTTCTGTCCTCCACCGTTTATTATGCCGGATCAGGAGAAATTTCATAGACTGTGTCCAGTCCGTGCTCTTCAGGCCTACGTACACCGCATTAGCCAGTGGCATAAGTCAGGGCAACTATTCGTCTGCCATAGCAGGTGGGCAGCCACCACAAAACAGACAATGTCACATTGGGTGAGGGATGCTATTGCCCTGGCCTATGAGGCGGACGGTCAAGCTTCACCAGCAGGCATCAGGGCTCATTCTACCATGGGGGTCGCTTCTTCTAAAGCTCTGGCTGGGGGTGTCCCTCTAGAGCATGTTTGTGATGCGGCAGGCTGGTCCTCTCTGCATACATTCATACGATTTTATAGTTTGGATGTTCATGCCACTCCGGGCTCTTACATCCTTGAGTCAACATCACAAGTTCATGTCTGAGACCTCTCGCACTCTTGTGAGCACACACTACACAACAGTAAGGGGTCCAGACACCCACAGTGCAGCGGCGTGGGTATTCTTGTTCCCAAAGCACTAACTCGAGTGCTGCATTAAGTTTCAGATTTTGATAAGGGAACATCTCGGGTTACTTTGCTGTAACCCTTGTTGCCTGAAAAAGCAGAACGAGATGCTGCTTCATTGCCGCACTGAGGATGCCCCAGGACTGCTCTTCAGGCAAAACACCTGATGATGCACCTGTGGCACATCTATTTATAGCCCTGGTGCTGACTCATTCTGAAGATTTCACCAACAGATGCTATAAATTTTAGTCAATTTTATTGACGTGTTGCACACGTATTCACAGCTGGTCACTCCTAAAAGACGTTCCAAAAGTGCTGAATCAAGCGCAGCATCTCGTTCTGCTTTTTCAGGGAACAAGGGTTACAGTAACCCGAGATGTTATTCATAACACCCAGACTGAATAAATGTATGTGGTAATTTTAAGGCGTTGTAATAAATAAAAAAGCACTTTATGTGAAATACAGTATATATTTAATATGTGTAATGTTAATGTGTCATAAAAACACATAAGATTATGAAGCACATATTTTATTCACACCACCAGATCACAATGTAAGCATATTTGTCATAAACACTAATATGTCTCGGTTGCTTTCTGTGTGTTCTTCATGAGTTAAAAGCAGCTCTTAAAGATGGGATTTTCACAGGCATTTTGTAATATTGTGACCAAATTAGAGCAGAAAACAACACAAAAACATTTGTAACTTCTGAATGAGAAATGTTAATGGTGATGTACCGGTAGGCGTGTGTACTCATCGGTCACACATCAGACTTGCAGGCATAAGGAGATAAATCATGGATAAAATATATTTAAATATATTCTAATTTGGCAATATTTGTCCTGACTTCAGAGCTATATGCATCTTTCCTGTGATTTGGCATGGATCAAAATAAATTTTTCAATGTTATTTTTGAGATTGTCTTATGGGTGTTTTTCCATTCACCGTCATTGTTTCCTTCTGCTTATGGTCACAAATATGGCGAATGAAGGGAAAAAAAGATGTAATTGAAACAGGTCAATATTACCTTTGTTATATTATTTTAAAAGATACATTTTGCAACAAAAAACTCTTTATCTAATAGAGAATTTGAGTCACACTGCACGTTCACAGTCTGTTCTCTGACCGTCTGGTACATCTATCACACAACACTGAAAGCACTTTCTCAATCTATTAAGCTTCTTATCTAAATGGGTGGCTTTACGCAACTTCCGTAAGTAATGGTATATAGGCTTGCTATTTTCAGTCTGCCTAGAAACAAGGTACTGGGATAAATGAGTGCGCTGAGGATTAAATAATCACTGGATTTGTGTGCCAGGTTAGTAACATTGAATCTTTGAATGATATTCAGTTTTATTTGAGCACTTAGTTGCAAACTAAACCAGGAGTTTTCAAACTGAGGTCCAGGGACCCCCATGGAGCCAAAAGGGGTTGCTGTGGGGTCTGAAGAAAATATAGAAGAAAAAAAAGAAAAAAAAAGTTAAATGAATAAAAATAATTACTGAATTTGACATTAATACTCTTTCATTCTGCTTTCTAAATACTACAAATAAATTGTAATTTTTAAATTAATTGAAAATGTATTTCTGATTAGATTTCTTAGTGTATGGTATGTCTGTGAGATAGTCTGCACTTATTTCCTGTACTGTACCGAGTCTCTACACACTTCTCTGTTATTTCTTTCGTCCAAAAACAGCATGTAAAAAAATAATTACTATGATTTGCAGTTTTGTCAAAGGTCTGGATAGGCTGTTCTCTTTAACCTCCTAAGACCCGAGCATGACTGCTGTGTGCGTTTTCCTTTTCAATTTTTGATTTGTAACTAGCAACACCTAATAAACATGCAAAAAAATGTTATCTAATAAACATGCAAAAAAAATGTTATCTAAAGCAAACCTTTTTTTAAATATTGCAACCTATGTGGATAGCTGAACTAAGTTGTGAAATTTTAAATAATAACAAGCTATAGAAAATACAAAATAAATAAATAAATCAGATTTTTATTATGTTTCCAGGAGTGTTGGTTATTCATGTTTTAGACGTTACAGACATCACATCAGAAATGACCATAATTAATTCAGATTCAAAGTAATATCCAGCATCTTCCAATCACTGCCAACCATGTTAAAATAAAATTATACATTCTAAATTCTGAATCTATGTACTGATTATCATTGTCCCATGTCTGCCAAACATGTTGAATGGTCCAAACATCATCTGCAGCCTGAAACTAAATTTTTGGTCTGATTTTAGGAGTGAATCTGAATGCACTTAGCTGCCTAAGAAAGCTATAGGATACTTCCTTGCTCACTATTAAGTGAACGACTTAACCTTCAGTGTGTTGTCTGTCTGCATTGGTCTAAGAACAGTTGAAAATGCAAGTCCAAAAAAGCATCTGAAAGCAAAATGTTTCATCTTTTGGATAAACCCATTGATTCTCATTGTGTTAATGCACAATAAATAGGATTTCTAAGGAAAAAATGTGCTAAAGTACATATTATTATACAATGTGTTTCGCTCAAATTAAAAAAATGGCAAATGGGATGAAACGAGATACTCTTTTGACTCAAACAGGTTTTAATGTAAAAAATGAATTGGGTTTTACCAGATGTAGTTATGTTGACATTTATCCCAAAGACAAACTCTGCTGTGATTGGTACCACAATGTTTTGTCACATGACTCAGTAAGTCCAATGTTTAACCCTTTACTGACAGCCCAGAGTCTTTTGAACTGACATCAGTCTCTTTAAATGAATTTAAATTATGCATTGCATATTGCAAAGCCAAAATACAATGTTCACGCATGTGTACACAGGGTGATAAATATAAACATAAAGTTGGGCTGAGCCTTGTTTATCTTCATATAGAAGATGATATCAAAGTTGCTTATTGTGAGCAAAGACAAACAATTCTTCTTCCATGACTTTAACAGTTCCTCATTTATACATTATATGAACCACTTAATGAGTGGCTTTAAAACTAATAAACACCAAAGCAGCCCATCCACTTCTACACCCCCAAATGTGGGCAGGGACCAACTAGTTTGATATCCACTAATTACATGTTAAAAAGTGTCCCATCTCAATAAAGCAGCTTGGAACACCACCAATAAACTTTCTGCCTCATTAGCACCTACTTTTAATTTTGATTTCTAGCCAGGTCTGCTCTTTTCCCATCCTCAGACTCTGAACCTCTAATGTAAATAGGTTATTATTGTGGGCGTCAATCTCTAACAGCACAATAGGATATCTGCCGTATGTGAGATTTTTTTTTTTTGTGGTTTGTTTGTTTTTCCTCCCCTCCCTTGCCAGTACAATCTATGCACATAAATGAGCTTTCTGATAGCTTTTCCATTTAAAGGATGGTGGGACTGAGGTTGGAGCCCTGAAGCCATTACCTGAGGATGAAAAAAGTATTTCAGCAGGCCTGTACCTCTGGGATTAACACGCACACACTTTTTCTAGAACAAGCTGCTTTATATGAGCCTTTAGAAAGAATAATGCAACTTAAACAGAAGGACACATTACATAAGTAAAGTCTCAATCAAAATAATTAGCAGAAGTTGTTAAGCAAAACGCTGCTGAGAACATAATTATTGGCAATAACCAGATTTTTACACTTGTAGGTGGAGAAAATGTGAATGGTTCTTGCCAATGGAAAGTTACCAGCACAGTGCTAGAGTGTTGTTGGTGGTTGCCATGACATTGCTATACGGTTGCTAGGGTGTTCTGTGTGGCTACAATTTTTTTCTCTATGAAATTCTGGTCGCTATATGGAAGTATAATTCATGTTGGTAACACAAATTGTGCAGTACAAGTAATGCACCGGAGTTTAACACATACTGTAGGGGGTTAGGGATCTGATAAATATGTTTACATCCCTAACCCCAAGTATGATCAATAGTAATAGTGCTTTTAAAATTACAGCAATGATACAAGGCCATTAAGCCACATCACTGAAAATGACACACTGTATTCTCTAAATCAGAGATGTCCAAGCCAGGGCCGTGTGCCAAAATTAGCACGTGTTGACCTTTGATTTGGCCCATTTGGGGGGGGGGGGGGGGGGGGGGGGGGGTGTATTGTAGAAAAACAATAGATACAGAAGCAGTTTGTTACAGTTTGATACAGTTAGTTTCAAACTGTAATTCCAGAAGCTGCGTGAATAAATCTGCTCTCTCTCTCTCTCTCTCTCTCTGTTGCAGCTTTTTGTCGCATAGTTACTGTTAAAGATGTATAAAACCTTTCTAAACCTGTAAATTCTACATAAAAATGGCATTGTTATACTGTGTCTCTGTAAGCGAGCAATGCGATAAAACTACATCACTCCAGTTTATAATGAATAAAGCTGTCAACCTTGCAAGCGTGTGATGTTAACGTGGAGCGTTATAGTTGAGCCACCTTTCATATCTTGGTGCTCCCTCATTATTCATAATGCAGCACGTTTGCAAGAAAGGTAGAAATAGCAAAAATGCTTTGTGCAATGTACCAGCTGCATGGTAAAGAGATGCTTAAACACCTGTTACTTTTCTCATATCCATCTCTAGTTCCATCCTGGGTCAGAAATTAATGGGGGCTGTGGACAAATAAAATTCTTCTAAATACATACATTGCTTAATTTCTTCATTTGATTTATTGCTGAACATTTTTAGTTTTGCATCATCTATTGTGCAGATGTTGCAAGTATGAAGTATTTGATATAGAAAGGATGACGGAGTCATTTTATAAGGTTAGAAACAAAATTCCTTTGTAAAGGTAAAAAATGTCGCCTATATTAGCCATGGAAGGGGGGAATTCCCCCCATTTACAGAAATGAATTTCAGGCCCTTAGTTTGTTTAGTTTGTTGAGCGTTTACTTTCAGCACATGGCCCTCAATTAAGTTTGACTTTTGGCCCTTTGAAGGAAAAAATGTGGGCACCTCAGCTCTAAATACATGAATCATATATTGCCAAAAATGTGAATTGGCTGACTGTTAATGCTTTAAACAAACCTATCTGACCCTTGCCAAAATACATGTCACATGTTGAGTGACCTGCACTCCTCCTAGAATACATGAGGGTCCATTAATGGTCTCAGGAACCTTAATGCTCATCCTACGCTGTTTGCTTTTAACAAACTATGAATACTAGCATACCTATTGTTTATGAGAAGGGCTCTTTTATCGTATCTTCTTAATGTGTACCATGTGATTATTTCATTTTGATGCATGCTGCTACGATGTGTGTGTTGACCAGTGGGAAAGTAAATTAGCTAATGGTACATGATTTTATGTAATCAAAATGAATCTTCAGAGCTTTAATGCAAGCACTCACTAAGATAAAGTAGCGTTGCTGAAGCTTTCAAGTGCATCTAATGCTCTTCCCATTTTTCTCTGGGAATATCCTGTAATTATGTTTAACCATATCAACAACACTGTGCTATTATAATTAATAGTGGGCAAATCAAAGGGCAGATTTTAGTTTTGTTTAAAGGATGGAAGTGGAGGAAAGAAGGACAAATATTTTTACAAAAAAGTCAAATAAGCAATGCACTTATCAAAAATGCTAATCTAATATGAGTCATTCTATCTATCTATCTATCTATCTATCTATCTATCTATCTATCTATCTATCTATCTACCTACCTACATATACATAAACTACAGTTCAAAAGTTTGGGGTCACTTGCCTGAAATGTTTCTTATGATCTTAAAAAGGCATATGCTTAAATATTTTAAATTACTTTTGTAGACAAAATATAATTGTGTCAACATATTAATTTATTTAATTACAAAACAAAAATTTTATTTAAAATAATAAATTTTTTAAATGGATGACTTGGACTGAATAATTAAGAAAAGCAACCACTATGTGCCCAGCATATAGATGGGAACTCCTTCAATACTGTTTAAAAAGCATCCCAGGGTGATACCTCAAGAAGTTGTTTGAGTAAATGCCAAGAGTACATGTCTGAAAAATCTAGGCAAAGTGTGGCCACTTTGAAGATGCTAAAATATAACATAGTTTTGATTTATTTTGGATTGTTTTAGTCACAACATAATTCCCATATTACAATTTCTATTATTCCATAGTTGTGATGACTTTACTATTATTCTAAAATGTGAAAAAATAAATAATGACTAAGTGACCATAAGTTTATTAACTATATATATGTCATTTATTATGCTATGCTGAGTAGGTAACTCTAGGCTTGGTATATAATTTAAAGGCAACTACTTCTAAAGCACGCAATACACGTGACAAGAGAAGTGGCCCTTTTTAGTTATTTACTCATTGAATTTTTTTATTTTGCTCTTACAACTTAGTTTGGTTTTAGCTGATATAATTTCAATATGTTTAACACTCTTACATATCTCAATCTAGTGTTTATCGCTATCCAGTGGCATTTTCATATTAATGAAGACAAGATGTAAAACTGTTTAAAATTGCAAATTGTATAATAAAACAACTAAAATTAAAATTAATTTGTGTTAATTTTTTTAATTATTTATTTTAGTTAGAAAATTGATTTTTGTTTAGTGTCAGCTGTTCCAAATCTTTTTTTTTATATTTTTAAAATAGTTGTTTTTCAGTGGAAAATGTTTTAATTTATTTTTTGCATTTTACAGTAGTTTTTTCATTCACAATAATACTGCTTAAAACAGTGCATGAATTAACACACCTGTTCAGTGGTACTGTTAAGCTTCTCCAAGCCGTTTTCCAGCCGTTCCATCTTAGTGGTGAGATCCTTTCTCTTAAGAGCCAGCAAGTTGTGATATAGCTTGATTTGCTCCAGGAAGGACTTGGGTGTAGTGTAGTTATATCTTCTCTCATTGGCAAGGTAGTCCCTTGAGGTCTTGTTCACGCTTACATGTACATAGGCCATGAATTTACTCACAGAGTCCTTTACATCTGGCTAGATATGTGGGAAAATTAACAATGCAGTTCATACATGAAATACAGGCTAAAATAATAGCATATTGCTAGAAATGCCATACTCTATTACTGGGCCATCACAGCCATTTAATTTTCCCTTGAAATATAATGAAGAGACTGGCTGCACACCACCTTAGCCAATCTAATGATTTTCTTCATGACTTCAGGCACCCAGGACTTGCAAAAAATTACAATCGGCATTGAGCGGCATTTGCACCTGAATCCATTAGTGTCAGTCTCATTTTGAGATTGCATTGAGATTTATTACAGCAATAGGAGGAAGTGTGGTCCCGTCTTGAGTAATCTCTTACCTGCTGAGACTTTCTGAAGGTTTCAGATTGAGGGAACTGTGATAAAAATTGTGTGAAGATCCACTGATTGAGCCAAAACATTATGACCACCTGCCTAATATGGTGTTGGTCCTCCACGTGACACCAAAACAGCACCGACCTGCTGAGGCATGGACTCTACAAGACTCATGAAGCATCTTGTGGTATCTGACTACAAGCCATTAGCAGGAAATCCCTCAAGTCCAGAAAGTTGTGAGGAGGAGCCGTGGATCTGACTTGTTGGTCCAGCACATCCCACATATGCTCAATCAGATTGAGATCTGGTGATTTTGGAGGCCTAGGCAACACCTTGAACTTTTCAATATGTTCCTCAAACCATTCCCAAACAATGTGTGCAGTGTGGCTGGACGCATACTGCTGAAAGAGGCCACTGCCATTAGAAAACCATTGCCGTTGCAGTGGTATACCAGTTTCACGGTGTATCACGGTATGAAAATTGACAGTTATCATACCTTGTAAATCCTGGATATCTCAAATTGTATTTGGCCCTTCAGAAAATACAAAAACACTTAATCTGGATCTGGGATCACTATCGGCTTTTAGGTCCTCGCAGGCACGGAATCTGGGTGTTATCCTGGATGACTCCTTAAAATTTGATAAACAAATTTCTTTAGTAGTTGGGTCCAGTTTTAATCAGCTCCGTTTACTTGGAAAAATTAAACATTTCCTTACTGATAAGACTTTGGAGATGGCAGTGCATGCTTTTATTACGTCACGTATTGACTATTGCAATTCGTTATACTGTGGCATTTCTAAGGCCCAAATTGCCCGTCTACAGTTAGTTCAAAATGCTGCCTCAAGATTTCTGTTGAAAAAGAAGAAAAGGGATCGCGCCACTCCACTTTTAAAGACACTTCATTGGCTGCCAGTGCAATTTAGAATACATTTTAAAATTCTACTATTTGTTTTTAAATCACTGCACTTTCAGTCACCTGGCTATTTATCTGACCTGCTCCATCAGTATATCCCCTCAAGAAGCTTAAGATCTGGAGATCAGAATCTTATTTTAATTCCAAATTCTAGACTTAAACGCAGAGGTGACCGTGCCTTTTCGGTAATCGGTCCGCGTCTCTGGAATGACTTGCCAGTGGAAATTCGATTGGCTCCGAGTTTGACCATTTTCAAGTCTCTTTTAAAAACTCATTTGTTTTCGTTGGCAATTTAGGATTTTATGTTTTAGATCAAATTTTTTGTAAAGCTGTTTTTTTGTTGTGAAGCACTTTGGTCAGTCTGTGACTGTTTTAAATGTGCTATATAAATAAAGTAAACTTGAAACTTGAACTTGTACATTTGCTTATCTACGGTATTGAGAAAAAAAACGCAACTGGACGGAGGATCTCACCAGCGTGTGCACATCTTCTTTCCTCCTCGACTGCCTGTCATACTCGTCAACTTGCGCAACACACACACATGCAGTGGAGAAAATGTCAGAGAGAAGTGAGGCGAGGGGGACTGACATAAGTGAGTGTCTGAGTTAAAGCAGCGTTTCTCAACTGGTGGGTCGCAGGTCTATTCAGACTGGGTAGCGGGCAGCAGGTAAAGAACAATTGATAGTCTATTTAGGACTACCGAGGCAGAATTAATGATAATCTCGCAATCAGCTAAAGGCTTCTCATCTGCTCTTTCGCACAAGTGTAACAGAACCAGCTTACGCTAATGATCTGCTCTGCTCTCTGACGAGCATGTGCAACATCCGGGCTTCCCTCAATATTGCGGCGCGCTAGACCTCAAAACTGATTGACAAATTTAAATTCTAGTGAGACTTTTCTAGTTTAAAGCATTACGGAGGAAGACAAGTCGAACCTCTCAAACAGTAGGCAGCCCTGACATGCCAAACAGCACCAAGGAGGAAAAGAGCAACACTGTACTATGCAGCAATTATTACATTTTTTTTTCATAATACATCACTTTTACTAAATTGTTTCACGATTTTACATGAGTAAAAGTAACCGTTATATATGACAAAATGTTCTAGTTTCATATGAAATAATCTTACATCAGCATCTATTAGACCACATTTTATATCAACAGTGGCAGTTGTAGTTAAAGTTTCAAGATGTTTCAGCTAGTATTTATTTTTTCATAATTAATATAATTTGTTATTATTATTATTATTATTATTATTATTATTATTTAAGACTAGCTACACTGACCTAACCATGGTAATGAGGAGCCTTTCCTCCTGTGTATGTATGTTCTGTTTGAATTATGTTTGAAATTAGGAAACAAACGGGATAATAATGGACTCATACAAGTAAATATGCTCTTCAATTTTTAAAAGGGGGGGAGAGAAAACTACCTGTCGCTTTTGCTGATATAAATAAAAATAAAAAGTCACTTGATACATGTCCTTGTACTTGAAAACCATGAACAAAACTATGCAACATAAAAGGAAAGGTGACCCAAGATACGTTAAATACTGGTTATGTTTTTACTTTAGTGGGTCGCCACTTGATTTCCAAAGTAAAATCTGGTCCTGAAGCAAAACCAGTTGAGAACCACTGAGTTAAAAGTACAGACAGGAGCAGTCTATAGTATATGTTAATTGTTAATAATCATAGGCCATTACTTCAAAAGCTTACACAGCTGATGTTATTTTTTATTTACTAGTTAATTTATCATCCTATGCTAACATGTAAACTGACATGCTTTAGTTATATAATATGTTATAGTTACATGCTATTTTTATCATGTTTATAATTTGGTCTATTATTATAATTCTGTTAGCTTTCTTATTTATTGTATTTATTTTCAAAAGGGCAGCTTTTTTTTACACATACTTCCATAAAATAAGTGGCTTCAAGTTTTAATTATAATAAAGCATATGTAAACCAATAATAACCCCCCTCCCCCCCCCCCCCCCAAAAAAAAAAAAACATGTTTTCACTCCTTTAAGGGTCATTGTAATTTATAATAATTATTGTGTAATATCATATACCAAGATACCGTGAAACTGTGATATTTTCTGAGATGGTTATCATACTGTGAAAACCTCATACCGTTGCAACCCTAGGTAGGCGGCAGATAACAAACTGATGTCTACAGTACATGAATGGCCAGAGCCAGGGTTTCCTAGCAGAGCATTGCCCAGAGCATCATAGTGCATCCTGGTGCCATCACTTCCCTAGGTAAATGGTGCACATGTCCACGGCCACCCACATGATGTAAGAGAAAATGGGACTCATCGGACCGGACGACTTCTTCCACTGCTCCAAGTTCCAGTTCCGACAGTGCCCATTGTAGAAGTTTTCGACGGTGGACAGGGGCCATCATGGTCACTCTGACCGGTCTGGAGCTATGCAGTCATATACGCAAGCAGGGCACACCGTGTGTTGTGACACATTCCCCCGTAACCATCATTAAATCTTTCTGTGACTTGTGTGAGAGTAGACCTTCTGTCGATTCAGACCAGATGCATCGATGACCATTGGGTGCCCTACAACATGTCACCTGTTTGTGGTTTGTCCCTCCTCTGACCACTGTTGTTGGGTACTCACCACTATTGACTGGTAGCACCCAACAACCCTTGTCATTTCAGAGATGCTCTGACCAAGTCATCAGGCCAGAGATGCTCTGACCCAGTCATCTTGTCAAAGTCGCTTAGGTCTTTACTCCTCTATCTAATCTACCAGACCTTGACATGTGGCCTTGTTAGGAGATGATCAATGTTATTCGCTTCGCATGTGTGATGTCATAATGTTTTGGCTCATGTGTGTATATTGTTTTTTTAGTTTCAGTCCCTGTTAAACCAGGTTAAAATGCTTTTGATGATGTTTTGTAGGGATGTGCCTGATGCCCAATACCTTATTCAGAAAGGCACAAATAATGACTTTTACAACGAAAAACGAATTCTACTCAATAATAGAAAGAAACAGACTGATTATCCAACAACATGCATGGGGATAGAACGATATGTTGAATAAACAAATCTAAAATGACAATGAAATGGTGATCGAGTCTGTTAAGCCAATACAACTAAAGTATAATCTTTATGAATGTGCACCATGTGATTTCAAGGACGACCACGTTGAAGTCTCCACTGGACTAGCAAAGGCTGCTTTTACCACGATTGTAATTCCTCTTTAAATACATTTATGCTGTAAGGTTTGTGTGAACATATGGTATATATCGCTCTAGAAGGGTAGATTTAAAGGGATAGTTCACCCCAAAATGAAAATTTTTAAGTAATTTGCCCACTCTCATATTGTTCCAGATTTACAGTGCTCTCCATAAGTTGTGGTACAGTGAGACAATTTTTATATAATGATTTGAAATGAAGCCATGACTATATAATTGAAGTACAGACTGTCAGTTTTAAGTTGAAGGGATTTATATTCAAATAGTGTGTACAGTTTAGGAATTACAGCACATTTTATACAGGGGCTCCAAAGTAATAGGACAAAAATAATTATAAATAAAATTATTATTCTTAAAATTTAGTCTGTATTGAATGTCTGATGTCTGGAACCCACTGACATCACCAAATTCTGGGTTCCCTTCTTAGTGATGTTTTACCAGATCTTTACTGCAGCTGTCTTAAGTTGCTGCTTTCAGCAAGTCTTCAGCATGTTCATTCGTGTTGAGTTCAGGTGAATTAGCCATTGACGAATATTCCACTTCTTTAACATGAAAAGCTCTTTAGTTACTTTGACTATGTTTTGGGTCACTGTCCATCAGTATTGTGAAGCATCATCCTTTCAGTTTTGCAGCATTTGGCTAAATCATCCTAGTTATATATGTCCAAAGAAAAATGTTCCAGAAATTGGCAGGCTTTTTTTTCTGGCAGTCAAATCTGGCCTTTCTATTCTTGTGGCTTACCAGTGGTTTGCACCTTGTGGTAACCCTGTATTTACTTTACTGCCTTTTCTTGATTGTAGATTTTGACAATGATACGATTAACTCCTGGAGAGTGTTCTTCACTTGATTTGATGTTGTAAAGTGTTTTTTCTTCACCAAGGAAATAATTTTGTTATCCTCCACTACAGTTGTCTTCTGTGGTCGTCCAGGCCTTTAGTTGTTACTGAGGTCGCCAGTGTGTTCCTTTTTTTTTGTATTATTATTATTATTATTATTATTTGTATCCCCTTTTCTCCCCAATTTTATGGAATGCCCAATTTCCACTACTTACTAGGTCCTTGTGGTGGCACAGTTATTCACCTCAATCCGGGTGTTGGAGGACAAGTCTCAGTTGTCTCCGCTTCTGAGACTGTCAATCTGTGCATCTTATCACGTGGCTGTGATAAGACACCACGGAGACACACAGCATGTGGTGGCAAATGCTACTCTCCACGATCCACGCACAACTTACCACACGCCCCATTGAGAGCGAGAACCACTTAATTGCAGCCACGAGAAGGTTACCCCATGTGACTCTACCCTCCCTAGCAGCTGGGCCAATTCGGTTGCTTAGGAGACCTGGCTGGAGTCACTCAGCACACCCTGGATTTGAACTAGCGACTCCAGGTGTGGTAGTCAGCGTCAATACTCACTGAGCTTCCCAGGACCCCTGTGTTCCTTCTTTTTAAGAAAGTACCAAATTGTTGATCTGGTCATTCCTAAGGTTTCTGCTATCTCCCTGATGGATTTTTATTTTATTTTTTTTAGCCTAATGATGTACAGCTTTACTTGCATTGAAAGCTTTTTGGACCTCATAATGAGAATTTACAGCAACAGCTTCCAAATGCAACTTTTGGAAGCCCCTAAAAATGGGGGTATGTGTATAAAACGTGCTGTAATTCCTAAACCGTTCAAACAATTTGGATGTTAATAACTTCAAATTAAAGCTGATAGTCAGCACTTTAATTACATATTAATTGCTTAATTTCAAAACCATCATGATGGTGTACAGAGTCAAAATTATGTAAAGTGTCTCACTGTCCCAATAACTATAGATATTTCTTTCATGGAACAAAAATGGAGATGTTGGGCTGAATGACAGCTCCAGTCACCATTCACTTTCATTGTAAGAAGAGAAAAAAATGGCATTCTGCTTAAAGATGCTGTAAGCGATTTGTTTTATGGAATAGTAGCAGAAAATGTTCCTTCTTCCGGAAAGATATCACTGATATCAAGTGTCCTGAGATATCTCACCGATCTCCATGACAGCACTAGACTGTGTAAACAGCAAAAAAAATCTGACCATGGGCCAGACAGATTTCAAATTCGGACACATTCTTTGATCAGCCAATCAGAAGACTTTGATGTGCTTTCTGCATGTCAATAATTTTCGCATTCTCATAGTGTAGTAGTTTAAGTGGATCACTCAGGTTTAATGTCATATTCAGATTCATAACAGTTGAAAACAGTCAGTCAGGCTTTGGAACAACATGAGTAAATGATAACTGGGTGAATGACATACTTTGCTCATTATGCCCCCCCCCCCCCATAAGTCCTGCCACTAACCCTATGCGGGGGTCCTATAAGCTAGTCGGTGAATGACTTACCTCAATGTACTCGATTTCCTGTAAAAACCTCAGACTGACTGACTCAAGCGCCTCCTGTGGCCACTCATGGAACCAGTCAATGGCAGTGCAGTTGACCACTGCTGGAAACTTTCTACTGCGCACCCTGAGCTTGTTGCCCACAGGAGAGAAACAGAGGGCCACCTGAAAAATGGTTTTGATAGTGATGATAGCAACCTAAATAGGGGGTACCATCAGGGCTAAACAATTCAGATTTTTTTTTTCTCCTGACCAAGCCATAAATATAAAAAATAGTTGCATTAGATTTTTCATTAAAAAAAAAATATGAAAAATGATATCATATAACTCGGAACTGTCAGATCAGTAAATGCATACAGTAAACTTGGAAACACTGAAATTTGGCAAAACATTACTGACTAGTCACCCTCGCAATTTTGTCAGCCAGGAAGAAAATTGTATCTTGCAAAATGTGAAACAACAATGTTCAGTTGTAACAGAAAATCAAATTATTACATTTGCATCACAATACATGTGATGTATTGACAACAGAGCACTGGCCTGACATGTGTCAATTCTGTTAGTGGGCCCGGGTGTTTGGGTCATTGATATTGTTGAGCTCTAACTACGACCATTACACAAACACAAAAAACATTACACATCATTAAACATATACAAAAACAAGATGAATAAAAGCCCCCTACTGCCATCTCCATCCACTGTATGAACAAACCAGCAGAATGAGCCCTCAGACAGCCTCCTTGGAGACGCAAGTCTGTTTATGTTTATTTTGTTGTATGAAAGAGCTAGGAACTCAAAGATTGAAGCTTGACTAAAAAGCTTTTACTGAGTGTGTATAGAGCTTAATGTTTGTTGGAGTACAAAAGCTTCACCATGATGGTTCACGAATCATTCTTGCTTACGCACTTTTAGTTGCCTACGGACACGGTCGATAAAGAACTTCCAGCAGTTTTCCCTGGTGTCCAACAGACCCATGCCACGCACTTCATTCCTTAAAGAACCGATGATGTTCTCCACCTCGTCATCAGGGAACAGGTCTGGGATTTCACCTGGGACAAATACCCAAAAAATATATTGATGCCGAAGGTCATCCACACAGTGTAAACAGCAAAGGAGCTAGATGGTTTGATTCAAAATAACACATTTTATTGTATGCTGTCAGCAGGCCCAGGCAGAATCTGTGGACTATTATTTGCGTTGATTTTGGAGAAAAATCAGACATGAAAGTACTTAACTCTTAATAGTAGCTAAAAGCAGGGTTGGGCAAAATTCAGTTTTGAAGTACTAGCTCCCCATTTTTATTAATGTACTTTTTAAAATTTTCATTAATTAAAAAAAAATATCATATAACTCGAAACTGTCAGTTCCCCATCTGTCGCTCACAACGTCTCGTTTCCTCCATCACGGAGTTACATCCGTAACCTAGACGATCAGTAAATTCATACAGTAAACTTGGAAGCACTGAAATTTGGCAAAATATTACGGATTTGGTAATCATTTTCAACCCATTATTACAAAACTAGTCACCCTCGCAATTTTGACAAAACCACACCTATGTCAGCCAGGAAGAAAATGTTATCTTGCAAAATTTTAAACAACACTGTTCAGTTGTAACAGAAAACCAAATTATAACATTTGCATCACAATACATGTGATGTATTGACAACAGAGCACTGGCCTGACATGTGTCAATTCTGTCAGTGGGCCCGGGCGATTGGGCCATTGATATTGTACCCCACATCTGCTCCTCATCATCCTCACCTGTATTCCATTCACTCACTTAGCTCCTTGTGTATAAATACCCTCTAGTTTTGTTCACCCATTATCAGTTCTTGTATTGTAATGTTGCGTTATAGTTTTCCTAGCATTATTTCCTATTTTGATTACTTGTATGATATTCTTCCACTCCAATGTCTCCAATTAATAGGATTACTCCTGTGTCTCCTCTATTCCACTCCAAGAACCCAACATTACATTTCATTTATTTAATATAATGAAATGCATATATAAATTAAATACAAATTTCTATAGTTGGCATTTTAAACATTGATTGTTAATTACTCTACTTAAATATCTACTAGATATTTAAAAACCCTATATGTTGTGTGTATGATAAAAGGTATATAAGTAATTCAAACTAAAAAAGAAAATGTATTATAAAAAAACTACAATCACAGCAGCTATATGAATTTCTCTGAATTTCCTTCCATTTTAATCGTATTTCCTTAAATTCAAACTTGAATTACAGTTTGGCATTCAGTTCTGAATGGCACAGCCCTGGCTGAAAATTTATTTTTAATCAGCCAAAATAAACGAACAAACAATTTTGGAGGAATCTTCTGATCTTTCTGTATGCACAGATTTTTTGTGGGCCTGGCTATCAGTCTTACATAGTTTTCCGGTAATAGGAAGGCACCCTACCCATACATCATATGCCATGGCTCTTAAAGCTGGCAGAGAAAGCAAGCACTACTTAATGCCAACAGGCAAAGAGACAGAGCAAGGCTTACCAGATGCTAAAAGGTCATTCACCAACACTAGGAACTTCTCATCTGCGACCTGGGCATCTGTCATGAGAAGCACAGTGCCAATATTCTTCACGCCAGCTTTGACGTACAATGCTCCCAAATCGCACTAAAAATACACAAAAGCATTCACATGCCACTGAGCTCCTCTTCTCAGGAAAAGCCTCAGCAGAGCACTTGGAATAAAACATATAACAGGCATAAAAGTTCATGAGCTATGTAGATTATAATGTACAATATGATACTGTGTTCAAAAGGTCCTCTGTGTATCTGTTAATTATTCCATTATTTTCCAGGCTTTTGCAGGGTGCTGCCTGAATTTTAAACTAGACAATTTATAGTCCAATGAGGAGTATTACAACAGATATTTCAAAGGGCAAATGCCAAGTGACCCCTGTAAAGATGTCTCATTCAAGTGTGAATTACAGCAATGTAACCTACTTGGCAAGCAATGTTTTGTTTCGGAAGAGTAATAAATGGAGCAGTAATGCTGCAGCACCTTCAGATCAGGGATGGAGTATCCTTTCTTCAGTGTGATCTGAAAGACCTCCAGGGAACTGATGAACGCTGCCAGCCTTGTCAGGCTCTGCTTCCCGCTTCCTCCCACTCCAACCAGCAAAGCGTTGCCCCTGGGAGACTCCAGGATCCGATTAATACGGCAACTGAACCAGGAGAAAACAGTGAAGATGTGTAAGGTTTAAGTAAAACAGGATTTGGAGTAGAGAGGAACTTTTTCCAATTTTATTCTATACACATTTTTATTTTTTGTGACATTCACACTGGCACAGATCGTACCATCTTTGTTATCATTAGCTAAATCTAGCATGAAACAATATTTTTGCTAACTAAAATAAATATACAAAAAAATTATTTCAAAATCGCAAAAAGAACAAAAAAATAAACTGAAAATAATGTGCACTAATATAAATTCAAAATTATTTGAGAGAGAAAATGAATTTATCAGAAAATATAACAGTGTATCAGTAAGGAACAGTGACTGGTTTTTTTTACATGTCAAACAGACTGCGTCTTGTCTAATTGGGTGTTTCTTTTTGACAGAATACACCCAAGGGCCTAGATTTGGCTTGAACATGGGGGATACTACAGTATGAAGAATTGACATGTTTCCATTGATCATGGTATAAATATTGAAGGGTTGTACTTGCATGTTTTGATTATTGGGGGGTTACCTTCCCCCATCTACCCTGAAATCATGCCCCTGAATACACCTATAACCATACGTTTCCACTGGCGCATTGCATTGTAAGCGAAGGTGAGCGAGCATTTTCAATGCATTCCTATGGAAGTTGAGTACCATGATCTTGAGGTGGATTGTGGGATTGACAGTGGCATGGAGAAAGCGTTGAGGGCAGTCGAGAGCATCACAAATGTTGAAATTCCTCCGCTTTATACAAATGAGGAATGAAAAATGCCACGCAGGAGCCAATCACTGTGAGCAGTGATGTCTTTCAAAAGTGCTTCAACATATGAAGAAAATGCTGCCATTTCAAATGAGTTCGAAATGGCATTCAACATACTGCTCTTACAATTTTTGCCATAGACTGATGTGGCAGAAGCAGCAAAAGTAGTATGTGCAGTATGCAATTGTGACAACAGCCAACATTCGCTGTAACAGACCCCAAAGCAGCAGCTCTCTAGCGTTGAGAGCGGCAATGAGTGGATTTCTATCGTACCAGTGGAAACGCAACGAAAGCATTTTTGCTATTGAAACTTTTTTTTGCTGACTAAACAAAAAACAAAACAAAAACAAAAAAAGATACCCAGAAATCCAGGCAAAAAAGAAACTTGTGATCTAGAACATTGTGTTGTGATCTAGAACATTTACATCATTAAGTATAACCTATTAAGGTTAAATGATTTATCTCCATCCCTGACAGCCTTGTACTTAATTGCAAAAAAGTACATACTGTCAAAAAATAATAATACAAATCTAACCAGACAAGCAGCAGCCTGACTGACATGTAAAATGACCAACCACACCTCAGTCATGACAACAATCAGAATGATTTAGCATGTTAATGTGGGTATGACATATTGATAGGATTTGGTCTTGGCAAACTAGATCTGCTGCTGCACCAGAGCAAGTACGAAGACGTTCTACTGCTAGAACAAACACACACATCCTGTGTTAAGCATGTGGACATGATGCTTCTGCTGCACAATTAGACACACAAGACATGATGCACCGAACATGTAAGATATGCTGCTGCACAATTAGACAAAAATACAACTCCACAACAAAAAATGGATGTTGCATAAACACATTAAACAAACCCCCAAACAGCATTTTCAGAAAAAAAAAAAAATAAACAGAATCTAACAGTGCACTACACTGATACAAGCATTTCTGCAAAAAACTGAGCAATTAAAAATTTTTGCAAAGAGAGAGTGCACAGATTGATTGGGTAGTTTTACAACACGAGCTGATTGGCTTAACACATCTCATGTGAGCGAGACAATCGGCTAACACATAACAAGAGTTTCATGACTGAAAGTCATTTCCTTTGTTGCATTTTCTGATAAAGTTCAGTATGTGTGTCATAATAGGTAGATGCTGAGTTATAAGGAATGAGAACTAAAACAAATAGACATAAAATAAAAACAGTAATTTTCCAAAGATCAAAATGATTAATTTTGATCTAGCAAAATTAAACAAACAAAAAAATCTTGAAAATCAAAATACAAAAAAGTGCTAAAATAATAATTTAAAAAAAAATAGTACTCTCTTACATATGAGACATGGCATCCTCGAAGAGAACGAGGTTCAGAGCTGCATTGACTTCGTTGTAACTGTCAAGCGCTTCCAGCAGGGTCTGGTTCAGGCTACCCCAAGACTGTACTGCCATGTATTTGGGTTCGCCAATGCCTGTGGCGAAATGGCAGTACATATTCATTGCCTTGGTCTCCTCCAGGGCCTCCTCCATATCCTGGTGGGAATGAAAAACTAGCCTTAGAACATTAAATATTAAAAGGTGAATAACTCAAATTCAGTGTTGCTACCCTGGGAGCGAACTCATAAAATGCTGTTAAAATGATTGCTATCGTGAGAATTCATGTACCAACCGGGTATCAACCAATAACAATTAACACTAACCACATCTCATAAATCTGTCCTTCTCTAAAACCAACATAAATTAGGTGTATTGCTTTTGTTGCTCTGGCTTGTTATGCACCTGAGAATGCCAGAGCAGACAGAAGAAGTGACCATCCGGTAAGCTTGAGATGTGTATTTGTGTGATGATTAGATTTTTCTTTTTAAAGGATTACCTCACCCCCAAAAAATGTATTAAAAAATCTGTTATTATTTACTCACTCTTGTGTCATTCAAACTTGTATGACTGGCTTGCATCCGTGAAAAAAAAACTATTTTGTATAAAATACTTGTCACTCTTTTAAAATTAATTACAAAAAAATTACAGGATATGGAGTTTTCAAAAGGGAAGCAAAAACACCATGAATTCCTTTCGACTCATTCGATTCGTGAGCTATTCCAAATCATCTAAAGCCATATGATAAGTTTTCTCTAATTAGCATTGGCTCTCAGAGCAGCACTGGCCTCACACTTAATGAGTCTCTCCGCTGCAGCAAACTTCCAGTGAAAACCTCTAACCTCATAGAACTTTTTCACCATGTCTGACTGTAGCTTGTCAAAGATGGCAAAATCTTTGTCCTCCACCATCTTATCACGGTAAACTCGGTTGGACTCATGAAGGTAGATCTTAACAAGGTCCTGAGGAGTCCGCAAACACTCGCTGTTGCAAAAAAGTATGCCCTGCAATGAAAAAGGCAACAAAAGTTAGGTTTTCCTCAAGCATTTTATGCTCAACAATGTCTTTTGCACCTCTGTGGCAAAGGAATACAAAATGAAGATAAGTACAATTCCAACTTTGAAACAAGAACAAAAATAATGAATTAAGGAGGAAGTCCAATTGACAGGCTTAAAAGAAGAGACAGAGAAAGAAAAAACTTTTATGTCCTTTTGTCCTGTGTGTACACTGGTGGTGAGCTTGGAAAAAAAAATTGTTTTATTAGATTTAATTAAGCAATATTACATGAGTAAGAGTTCTACAATATACTGCTGAATAGAAGTATGGCTGTGGCTTGAAATCACAGCCCTTTTGATTTTCAGTACAACAGAACTCTTTTGTGATGTTGCTTTTATACAACTGTTCGATAAACAAGAAGTTCATATTAAGAAACTTACATTTAAGACACACTTTTGCAAATGTTTGTCTATTTATGCTCTGCTAATGAAACATTTTCAAAACGAAGCAAAAAACATAATGATGAAGATAGTCTATGTGGAATGTCGCAAACACAGACAAGCGGAGTGTTTTTAAACAGTGAAGTGTCCTAGTGCTGTTATAGTACAGCACATATCAGCACTCTTGGAAATACCCTTGTCCAATCAGATTAGAGGACCAGAACTAGGTAGTCCAATTTGCAGAATAAAGAAAGTAGAACAAAACATTCATGTCAGCTAAGTCCATTGATTTTGTCTATTGGTGAGTTTCCAAAGGAATTATATGCTCTGGTATGTCTAAAACTGTATTTCCTGCCACAGGTCTTTTATATCTACAGCATGCTCAATTATTAGGCAAGTAAGTATTCTGATCTTATCATTATTTCCTTGCATATTTTTCAACTCCAAACCATATAAACTTGAATGCTTATTGGATTCAATCACTTTCAGGTTGTATGTATTTGTGTAATGAGGGAGGGTGTGGTGAAAGTGACTAATTAACTTATATCAAGGTGTGCATAATTATTAGGCAGCTTCATTACCTCAGGTAAAAAGAGCCAAAAAAGAGATTTAACTGACACTGAAAAGTCAAATGTTGTAAAATGCCTTTCAGACGGATGCAACACTCTTGAAATAGCTAAATTATTGAGGCATGACCATCGGACAATCAAACGCTTTATTGCAAATAGTGAACTGGGGCGCAAAAAATGCATGGAGAAGAAAAGGCGTAAATTAACTGCAAAAGACTTGAGGATAATTAAACGTGAAGCTACCAGGAACCCATTATCCTCCAATGCTACTATATTCCAGAACTGCAACCTACCTGGAGTGTCCAGAAGTACAAGGTGTCAAGAGCTCAGAGACATAGCCAAGGTCAAGTAGGCTGAAACACGACCACCACTGAATATATTCTCAAATTGAAGCGTCAAGATTGGGCAAAGAAATACATGAAGACAGATTTTTCAAAGGTTTTATGGACAGATGAAATGAGAGTGACTCTTTATGGACCAGATGGATGGGCCCATGGCTGGATCACTAATGGACACAGGGCACCACTTAGAGTCAGGCGCAAGCAAGGTGGAAGAGGGGTACTGGTATGGGCTGCTATCATTAAGGACGAGATAGTTGGATCTTTTCGAGCTCAAGATGGACTGAAACTCAGCTCTCAAACCTACTGCCAGTTTCTGGACAGTACTTTGTTCAAGCAATGGTACAGGAAGAAGTCCTCAGCATTCAAGTAGGCCATGATATTTTATGCAGGACAATGCTCCATCACATGCATCCAAATACTGCTTGGCACTGCTTGGCTAGCCAGCAAGGGCCCCAAAGATGCCCAAATAATGACTTGGCCCCCTTCCTCACCTGACTTAAATCCTTCTGAGAACTTGTGGGCCCTTCTCAAACATGAGATTTACAGTGAGGGAAGACAATACATATCTTTGAACAGCATTTGGGAGGCTGTGGTTGCTGCTTCAACAAAAGTTTATCGTGAACAGATCAAGAAACTGGCAGACTCCAAGGATTAAAGGCTCATGGCAGTTATTGAATAGAAGGGTGGATATATTGGTCATTAATTTTTTTTAAAGGCCAAAAGCTTTATTTAATTGTCATTTTGTGTTACTTATTTGTTGCACCTACTCTAAAAATTGAGAATAAACAATCGAGTTGGGAGAAATTATTTTGGTAATTTATTTGCCTAATAATTGTGCACACTAATAGTTACCTAATAATTGTGCACACTTATATATTCCACTGAGAATGACAAAACTCACTTTTTCTATGTTAAACATTCAGGTTTGAGGTTCAAAAACATTTTTGGATTGACTGAGAGCATTGTGTTTGTTTAACAATAAAATGAATCCTGAGGAATACAATTTGCCTAATAATCGCAGTGTACAATTGGCTGCATAGCCGCGGGAATGGATTTTGAACAGGGAGTGCTGCTGTGCAAACATTAATAAAGCATTGACCACATTTACATGCACTTAAGAAAACGGTTCTTTCCATGGTTTTGCAGATAACGGCATTATGAACCAAGAACGCAGATTTCCTCATGCCGTTTAATGGATTAAGAGAAAATGGTTTAACACCCAGGTTTCTCCCAGAAAATGCAGCTTCTGTGGACATGAAAACACAAGTTTTTGAAGAGTGTTCATGTGCGTGAACAGACCGGATAACAAATGTCATAGGATGGAGCTTAAGAAATGTCAACAAAGCGGAAAGAATTTAATATTTTGGGGAGTAGTGGGAACAGTGGGAAAAGCACATACACTACAAAATATATCCATTTATACACACCAATGTAAAATATCGACTGTCCCCCACGTTCGCGTATATGCGCTCATACATTGGGGGAATCCAGAAGGTTTACGTTAGAGGGAAACACAACTATTGCAGCACAATTCCATTGCAGGTCGCAATAGAACGTTAAGAAAAGTATTCCTTGGATGTCATGTTTGTTATTTACACAAGCGTTGTGGGGAAATTACATTTCTGTAAAGAAAGCTGCTTCCTGACTGATCTACATGTATATGGGAGAAAAGAGTACACCATTTATACAATGCATGGAAACAGGAACACTGCTTTCTCGCACTACGCCGCTTTCTCACAATAACCCACTTTCTAGTGTCCAAGTAAACGTAGTCAATGATTATCCAATTCAAACCATTTTTGTCTTTGGCTGAAGTCCAACCAAAGTTTAGTCAGGATTTAGTCATGTATTCATTACATTTTACAGTCCATTTTACTCTAAAATGAAAAAAATAAATAAAAATAAAGTTGAAAAAAATAATGTGAAAAAATTACGAAAAAGTTTGTCATGTTTTATCCAAATATTAATACATTTGTGAATAAACATAATGTATATAAACATGTATTATTATTTTTTTATGAACATAATATTTTGATTCATGATCAAAAGATTATCATGAAAACTGTCCTTGTGAAAACTTGAGCTCCTGTAAGAATAATAGAATATAAACAGTATACTTACATAAGTATTAACTAGTATTAGCTTTTTAGAGGTTACAGTGTTGTGAATCACTTTTTTTGTGTGTTTTAGACAATTTAGGATATTGCATTGAATGTAATGTGTTTGTCTGTAAACAGTATATTCACAACACATTCTAATTAGCATGTAACTAAATTCAAGTTAATTTGTGTATTCACTTCCATTTCTGTGCAGATTTAAGTTCTATATTAAGTTTTAGTTGTAAAAAAAATGCTGATTAATCTCATATAGTTTACAAGGTGCAAGGAAATCCCCAACATATGCTACTATGACTGGATTGTTTGAATGTTATTTATAGATTATTTTGTTAAGTTATTTATGAATGTTTCTTCTTATGATAACATTGTTATTTCTCATCACAAGTTTTAATTAAAAGCATTCACTTATCATCATGATGTTCTCATTCATCTTTATTGTTGTTGACTAAATAAAAATACCCCTCAACATTCTAATTCATTTTGACATGAACAATTTCAAACAATTTTATGCACAATTTTTTCTGCAGCAGCCCTACTTCCCGTGGTTATGTTTGACTGAAGTGGTAGAGAGTTTTCAACCACCCAAATAAGATCAATACTTACACTTGAATATGCTACAATCGGTAAGGTCAGTAGAAGCTCCAAAATGAAACACATACATTGAATTTAGAAAGACATGGCATTGCAATGTGTCTATTACATAAAGTTAAAGAATAGTTCACCCAAAAATGAAAATCCCTTCATTACTTTCACACCCTCATCATCATTCTTAACCCATTTGGCTTTATTTCTTCTGCAGAACACAAATGGCTATATTTTAAAGAATGTCATAATTGCATTGTTTCTTGTGTCATGACATCATGATGTTTGGTTGTGAGACACAAGATACAAGAACCAAAATGTTTGATGTGTTGCAATATTTGATTTGTGGGCTGAATATTGATCAATGATAGGGATTATGGATTCAAGAGTGAATAACAACTTCAATTTCCTGTTCATCACAAAAAGTGATAATATGTTGATCCTTTTAAAGATGTAAAGTCAGACCCTATCAGCTATTTTCTGGAAATCAGTGATAGCTACATTATTTAAAATATAGCCTTTTGTGTTCCACATAAGAAGTAAAGAAAGTTACATGGGTTTGGAACAACATGAGGGTAAAGAAATAATGGGAAAACATTATGTTTGGGTGAACTACAGTATTCCATTAATACGGTGTACAAAAGTTCTTTAATATCTATAATTAATTGAAGCGACTGACTTTCCTCAATGTCCAAAATAAGAATCCTATCCAAAAATTGTCTAGGGAACCTTGGGTAAAGCCAAAAGGTCATCCTGATGCTGAACGCATGAATGGACCCCTGAAACCATCATCTTGTGTGATCCAGAACTTGCTGGTGCTGCTGCCTCAAATTCGTATTGATTAGCCATCAAGGGGCAGGATAAATAGCCTTTCGTTTGTGTGGGCTAACCCTTAGTCCATACACAGCTCCAGAGCGGCTGCTGACACTTGATTTACAACAAGTATCTGTCCAATTTCTCCGGACCATTCATTCTGACACTTTGGAGCTTCCTTTAACTTCTGAAGGCATGGCTTTGCAACAACACTTTATCATTTGGAAAATTAGCTTCATTCTAGAACAGGGTTGCAACGAAGTCCATCAACAAGAGTTGTAGTTTATTTTTTTACAATAACCTCTCATATACATAACGTAATGGCTAAATAACATATTATTAATTTGATTACTACAACAACAGCAGTAATTAGAGTCTGGGGGAATATTGCCTAAGTCTGGGTGTTTTTTTAATTTATTTATTATTTACTTTTTTTAAATCGAGGAATCAAGTTTTGGCATAAAAAATATTAGAAAATGCTATAGTTGGATGTATTGTCAATACCCAAATAAATAAGGAAGAAACATTTTTTTCACAGCGTTTGGCTTGATGCCACTCAAGAGACATGCTGTCCTTATAAGCAAGGTAGGCAGTGCTTACCTAACAGAAGGGTAAAAAGAAAAATGACAATATGAAATATTTAAATATAATTGTTAATATAAACTACTGTTTTCGTTCAAATTCATGTTGAGCAGCACAGACAGTTATTCATTTATTCAATTTGGTACCACCATCAGGTATAAGCAATTTATGTTATGCTTTCTCTAATTCAAAGCATTGTTGACCGCCCTTACTTCAGCACTGTACACTATACACGTTACTACAAATGGCCAAGGTAAGCATGCTTACCAAAATGAGTGAGCCAATCAGAAGCTCCTTAATCAGAAGAGCAACTTTTACAACAAAGTGACGGAGATGTTCATTCGCAAGGTGAGATGCATGGATTTTGTGTTCAAATAAATGTAAGTTAATATATTAAAAAAAAACTGTGTTATTGATACTAAGTCATAGATACTAGGTGATTTTTTCTGGTTAACCTGAGGCTCTGAAAAGGTGATCTGGCAACCATGCCCTTCTTGTGTTATGCTATGGTCTGTTTTATATTTCTAATATTAGGGTGCAGTGTATGTTTGTGAAGCACTCATTTTGAAAAAATTGTGAGTTGAATTGTAATGATAAATTATTTAATATTGCTGCGTTTCCCAGTGTGTACCGCTTGAGGGCATGTCCTGGACTTTTTTGACAGCGGTTTATGATTATACATATAAATTGTTTGATATACAATGAGTAAGCCTGCTTTCTAGATAAATTTGATGATTTTTATATATAGATTTCTAGATAACTGTTTAGATAGACTTGGACTGGATAAAAATGAATACCTACATTGGCAAGTATTTTGCTGTTTTCGTATTTTATTCTATTTCGGAGCATCCAGGTTTATTATATTTTAATTTATTTCATATTTACACTATGTTGACAACTTCCAGTGTGATGCACTTTGTGCATTTTTCCAGATTACATTTAAAAGTTGAAAAATCGTGAATCGTCCATAAGTTTTAATTAAATTTTTTATTTTTTTGCCATATCACCAAGCCCAAGTACTGTCCTGCTAGATTTTTCTTAGTGAATACATTAAGTCATTTCCTTTAAAGTTGATCAATTTAAAACATTATTTAAAATCAAATGCAATGACATTTATTCATTTTTAACTGTAGTGTCCAAATTCTTTTTAGAGCCCCTGTATATAGAGTTATTACTTTTCCAAAATATTGTAATATAATATCCAAATAAAATATTAAGTGTATTGGGTCAAAAATCCAGGGGGGACCCAAGTGTTTCACTGATTCAATTTGAGTATACAGATTTTACAGGTCTCTATATTACTATGCTATACATATATTACTATGAAATACATAACTGATCCTGATATATAATAAAGTGGAATTTAGGTACAAATCATCCATGACAACTCTGATTAACACCATGGATGCAGCACTCATTATTCTCTAGAACATCACTACTCAATACACTGCCCTCGAGCGATCTTTTGAGACCCGCTATATGCTATTGAGCTTATGCTGTAATCATCAGAAATATATTTATCAGCAGCCTATCAAATCTGTAAGGATTGTGAGGTGTCCATTTTCATGAGGATTACGCTAGTTGAATCACGTTAGAGAGGGAATTCAATCGCAAGACGATGTTACAAAAATAAATAAATAAAAACAACAAATAATATCGGAGCATGGCTGGTGTTATGAGAGCAGCGCTCGGTCTGCCCGCATGTTCATACATAGTACATGTGCACTCACACTGTATGTCAATCAAATATGCGCACACACAATCTCACTTGAGAGTTAATCAATAAGCCACTAATCTGTCCAATCGCTTCAATAGCTCATCATAGATATGTACTCGTCATGACAACAGTATTTACAGGAAATAAAAAACTGTTTTTCCTGCAGTGACAGCATTGAGATGCCTTCACACAAATGCTTTTAAGCTATCTACTTTTGCACAAAATGCTAAGTGACAAATCTTTATGACTTGTCATTAGAAGGACTTTTGGTGCTAATATTGGATATATCACTCTTGTATTTGAACACATCTCATGGTGTTAGTTAGTTGACAATCACAGTGACATAACTGATCTATATCAGAAAATCTAACTGTTATACTAGGGATGGGGAACGTCAGTCCTCAGGGCCGTATAAGGGCGTATAAGGCCCGCAAGACCATTTCACCTGGCCTGAAATGCCATTTGAGAAATAATTTGAAAAGAAAAAAATTTCCTTGATTCAATTAACCTGAGGAAAAAAAATACTATCAAATAAGGTTTAAAAATTATTTTAAATTATTATTTTAAATGAGGCCAATTCTCAGGGCAAGCAAAGCCTTCTCTGCTGGCCTAACATGCCAAATTAATAAATACATATTTTTAATCCTTTCATTCTCAATCACCATGTATTTGTAATTGCTTTCCACACTTAATTACTCTACAAATAAATAGAGAAATAAAGTGCAAACGAATGACTAAACAACTAAAGTCAGTTTGTCAGATTCATCAGCTAATCAGACTGAATTATTTGTTCTTGAACTTTAGTTGTGTGAACTTTAGGATATGTCCAGGTCAACGCCTTCTAGCTGGCCTTGAGTGACACAACCAAGCTTTAAGTGATGTTATTTGCGAAGAGCACGAGATTGTCATATCTGCCGCTATCACCATTGAGAAAGAGATCCTTATGGATTTAAAAACACGAGAAGTTTTGCATGACCATGTGATTGCTTAATTTATTAAACAGGAAAGGAGGGCTGATTTTAACTTTAAGTAAATTGGTAAGTGGTTTTTGTATTGTTATAGCAACTCCTAGCAACAGGAGTTTTCTAAGTGTAAATTAGGCTGCTTGAACATTCAGTGTCAGATCAAATTTTGAAAAGTAGTGCTGTACTCCATTCAACTCGGAAAGTCGGGTTCCCCGTCTGATGCTCACTTCGACATCGTGTCGAAGAAGCGAAACTAGAAGTCTCTCTTGAGCGCCGAATATACCACTGATGCATGAAAAAAGGCCAATGAGAACTTGGCAGACAGTATTTGCATACCCCGCCCCCAGACATACGGGTATAAAGGTGAGGAAATACTATTAGTTCATTCAGAAATTTTCTTCGAAGCCTTGGTCATGTCAGCAGTCAGCTGCGAGTTACACACCCGTTCCTGTTCCTCTGACGCTTTGCTTGCTGTTGGATCTACGGTGCACATCAGCGGCTTTTCTCCTTCTCTGCACGGCAGGGCAGTTTTCCCCTGGGCGCTTCGACAGCGAAAAAATTAAAAGAGTTTTAATTCTTAAAAGAGTGATTTTCTCTGTAAAAGAGTATTTTCCTCTAAAAGAGCAATACACAGCAGCGTTGAACGTCCTTTTCAGGACGCGTCTTTATAAAGATGCCATTCCGCCCCTGTGTAGTTCCTGAATGCGGTAGAGTGCTCTCCACTTCAGATGGCCACAGGCGTTGTCTCGTGTGTCTGGGTTGTGATCACACCGAGGCAGCATTTGTGGATGGCTCATGCTCTCACTGCAAGACCATGGCAACGTCGCATGCCACTGCAGCCGCCCCCCACATGGCTCCTTCTTCCCACGGGATTGAGGACGATGCCGCTGGCTCTGGAGGTGATCTGGGGATGGCAGCATGTGCAGCTCCACTGGGTACGCACCCTCGGACAACCCGCCCCCCGGCACGCTCGTTGACACCCGTCCGTGCTTGGAGGCAACAGCGGCTCGCCTCACGGCCAGCCTGCCTATCCTCTAGAGCTTGAAGTGGATGAGCTCGTCACTGCATTGGAGAGCGCGGTGTCTGACGCAGACAACTCCCCTGGGCTGCCACCTTCGGGGCAGCACGCTTGCCTGGGCCGCCGCTAGCGTGGGGCTGGACTGGAACCCTACGTCCTCCCCACAGCCATCCCCAAAAGAGCAAGCTCACCCCGGTTCAGAGCATCTCTTTTCTCGGCATGGAGTTAGATTTGGTCTCAATGTCGGCACGACTCACCAACGAGGGTGCTCAGTCAGTGTTGAAATGCCTCGCCTCCTTCAGGCGGGGCGCAGCGGTTCCTTTAAAACTTTTCCAGAGGCTCATGGGGCATATGGCATCCTGAGTTGATGCATATGAGACCGCTTCAGCACTGGCTTCAGACTCGAGTCCCGAGACGAGCATGGCGCCGCGGCACGCACCGTGTGATAGTCACCCCCGCCTGCCACCGAACACTCAAACCCTGGACAGACCTCTGCTTTCTTCGGGCAGGAGTACCCTTGCAGCAGGTGTCCCGACGCGTCCTGGTCACGACTGATGCCTCCAAATTGGGTTGGGGAGCCGTGCGCAATGGGCACGCAGCTGCGGGCCGTTGGAAAGGGGCCCCGCTGTGCTGGCATATCAATTGCCTAGAGTTGCTGACTGTTTTCTTTGCCCTGCGGAAATTTGTCCCGTTAGTTCGGGACAAACATGTCTTAATCAGGTCAGACAGCAACACCGCAGTAGTGTACATAAATCGCAAAGGCAGCGTACGCTCCCGCCATATGTCACGACTCGCACGTCATCTCCTCCTTTGGAGCCAGCACCGACTCAGGTTGCTGCACGCCACTCACATCCCCGGCAACCTCAATGTGGTAGCGGACGCGCTGTCATGACAACGCTTGCCTGGCGGAGAGTGGAGGCTTCACCCCCAGGCGATACAGCTGATTTGGGATCGGTTTGGAAAGGCCCAGGTAGACCTGTTTTCCTCCCAAGAGACCTCCCACTGCCCGCTCTGGTATGCCCGAACAGAGGCTCCCCTTAGGGCAGACATACTGGCCCTCGGGGCTGCACAAGTACGCATTTCCCCCAGTGAGCCTTCTTGCACAGGTGCTGTGAAAGGTCAGGGAGGACGAGGAACAAGTCACCATAGTGGTTCCTTACTGGCCCACCCGGGCCTGGTTCTCGGACCTCGTACTCCTCGCGACAGCCCCTCCCTGGCGAATTCCCCTGAGGAAGGACCTTCTTTCTCAGGGACTGGGCACACTCTAGAATCCGTGCCCAGACCTCTGGAATCTCCATGTCTGGCCCCTGGACAGGACGCGGAAGATCGAGCTGGTCTACCACCTAACGTCGTAGACACAATCAACCAAGCCAGGGCCCGTTCTACCAGGAAACTTTACACCCTAATGTGGCAGCTGTTCACAAATTCATATTCTTCCCGGACTGAAGACCCACAGAGGTGCGCAATTAGGTCAGTGCTCTTATTCCTACAGGAGAAGTTGGAAGGGAGGCTGTCCCCTTCCACCTTAAAGGTGTATGTTGCCGCTATCGCAGCTCAGCACAACCCAGTAGAATCAGCCGGACTCAGGGTCCTCTCTCTAAAGACGGCCCAGCTGATCGCGCTCGCCTCCACCAAGAGGGTCGGGGACCTGCAAGCGTTCTCTGTCAGCGACACTTACCTGGAGTTCGGTCTGGCAGACACACATGTGATCCTAAGACAGTGACCGGGCTATGTGCCCAAGGTTCCTACCACACCCTTTAGAGACCAGGTAGTGAACCTGCAAGCGCTGCCCCGGGAGGAGGCAGGCCCAGTCCCATCGTTGCTGTGCCCGGTACGTGTCTTACGCACCTACGTGGACCGCACGCACGACTTCAGCCATTCTGAGCAGCTCTTTGTCTGCTTTGGCGGACAACAGAAAGGGAACACTGTCTCCAAACAGAGGCTCTCCCACTGGCTGGTGGAAGACATCCTGTTGGCCTACCACACACAGGCCATGCCTGCCCCCTTGCGGATCCGAGCACACTCAACAAGGAGGGTTCCGTCCATGTGGGCACTGGCTAGGGGCACCTCCCTGGCACACATATGCAGAGCTGCGGGTTGGGCAACACCCAATACCTTTGCAAGGTTTTACAACCTCAGGGTTGAGTCAGACTCATCCCATGTTTTTGTCAGGTCTGAGCTGGTAGAACTCGGTACAAGCTGACGGTCTGACCAGGTGAATCACTTGCGCCCAGTGCCCTTTCCCTCGGCTGAGGTAAAACAGTGTGCTTTTCCCTCCCAGGAGATCCCACTCACTCGGCTCCCTGGATGACTCCTCACTAGCCCTGTGGGTCCGCAATTCAGCGGAGGAATTCGCCGACCCAATCCACTGCGGGTATCTCAAATCTACCCTGCGCTGCTCCACAGATCTGGCTTCCTATGCGGACTCGTCCTGTGTGTATTTTCCGCGGTACGGTCCCCTTACGAGCAGACCCGCATCTCCCTTAGGTAGTTCTACCAGAAAGACTCGGGAGAATAAAGCTGAAACAATTAACCATTTATTGACATCTCGTCAAACAATACAATGATAAAGTTCTTTGGCGTAGGCCCCGTCCGTAGCTCGCAATCCGGGGGTCCGGACTCTGCATTTCCTGCCTGGCGATGGAGGCAGGGGTGCAGCCAACCCCCAGGGAGGTATGGGAAGGGACCATCCTGGTGGTGGTGGGGAGGATGGAAGGGAAGAAATCATCTTGGTGGTGGGGAGGGTGGAGGTGAACGAAAGCGTCAGCATCTGCGAACTCAGACATGTGTAAGTACCCATCTTTTATACCACAAGTGTTAGAACGCGATTGGATAGATGAGAAGGTAATGAGTGACGTAACAATTGAGTCTTCCTGGCAGAACTTATGCTAAAGCTTCCATTTCCCGCTGCCCTCTGGTCACCGTGTTGTAGCAACTCCCCCCTCCCGAGGCTGGATCTACCACCGCGCCATTCTTTCCCACAAGTGACCGAAGAGGCCCATGTGATGTATTTTGCCACGTTACCTCCCTTACCCCCCTTACTGGGCAGGTGTGTTCCCCGCAGGGTCTTTTCCCCCTGAAAGAATAGGAAAATGGGTAAGACCCCCTTCCCACAATGCGGTAAGGGCCCCAGCCGTTGGGATCTATGAGAGAAACATAGAGAGAAAAGAGGTCCGGCTAGGCTCGGCCCGTCCCAGGTTGGCAAGCGTCGCCTTGTTCCTATGCTTGGATAACTAGAAGGATTCCGACGTCTTTTATGGGGCATTGGGGAAGGGTACGTGCAGTCTGACACAGCTGGTCTTCCTGGCATGTGAAATACCTGCCCACTCCTGTGTCAGAAGTACACGTACACAGCTCAGCGCATGGAGTGATTTGAAGTGGACCCCTAGTGTCGCTTCTTCGACACAACGTCTCATTCCCTCCATCAGGGAATGGAGCTTCCTACTAGGAAAAGTGCAATGGAATGCATCTTAAAGTCAGAATTACAACTTGTATGCTCATGCAGAATTTCTCAACGCCGATTTCGCAAAGATGCAAGTGCATGATGTCACACAAACCTGACGACACTCAGAGAGATATACAAAGTAAGTGATAAACATTCCCTTTACTAAGTAATATCGATAAATGAGTTTGTTTCCACATTACATGATATTAAAGCTTGTTTAACAAATGCCTGCAGAAACAGGTGTACAAAACATTATAATCTCTTTTGATAATCGTACAACTGAAGCAAAAATGCTAATGCTGCAGCATTTTTTATCAGTTGGGTTGTTAGGAGACATCTCTAATGAGAGTCAAACCCCTGCTAAGCTAACGGGAGCATTGCAGTTCTGAATATCGGGGAATGAAATGCAATTATGGTCTGAGCTATCAAGTAGGAATATCCCAGATCCAATTTGAATGGAACGCAGCATAACCGTGTACCCTAACAAAACAAAATTTATTGCAAGCAACATTTAAATTGCAAATATTATTAGATAGATATTTCTAGGTATTATAGACCTCTTTGGTTGATTCATAAGAAAAATTATGATTTTTGAATGTTTGTTCGGGAGACATTTATTTCACAAAACAGTCATGCTGCAGTTAAAATTAGGCTTGCTAGTGCATTAAGTGTCCTTTCAAGTTCTGGTTTTCGTGTGTGGCTGTTTTTTTAAATGTCAATTGGTATTACTAGTAGGCTGTGACATAATATATGATGCCCAAAGGCATATGGAGGACTTTTAATGTACGGCCCACCACTGAACAACACAAAATATTGTATAATAGACAAACCTTTTTGTGTTTTTGGAGTGTGAGCACGCAAAGGAATGCGTACATTAATTTCAACCCACAATCAGATATTATTTTGTGAATACTCAAATGGCCCTTAATGTAAAAAAGGTTCCCCAACCCTGTGTTTAAAATAATTACTAAAAGGGATAGTTCACCTATGTGTATTACTTTCTTTATGCATAAAACAAATAAAGATTTTAAGAATATCTCAGCTCTGTAGGTCCATACAATGCAAGTGAACAGTGTCCAGAACTATGAAGCTCCAAATAGCACATAAAGGCAGTATAAAAGTAATCTATAAGACTCCAGTGGTTTAATCTATATCTTCAGAAGTTATATTATAGCTGTGGGTGAGAAAAATAACAATATTTAAGTAATTTTTAACTATAAAACTGACAAAGTCTCAGATAACCAGATAACCGCTCTATACAATTGTGGTAAGAAGAATAGCATCTCAGCTGCATCGCATCTGAGATGCAGGTTGGCGCTATTTTGGCAGCACGATGGGAACATACACAATATTAGGCAGGTGGTTTTAACGTTGTGGCTGATCGGTGTTTATATATACATGTGTGTATATATAGATATATAATCAAAAAATAAGAGTGCGGCTCTCGAGGGTACAGGGATCAAGCTTTGCGTTCCCTGAACTTTTATGAAGTTGAGTAGCCCTGCTCTAGTAAGTTCAACACTGCAGGCTGCAGTCAAGAAACTCTCTGTCAAGCATATGGCTTTTCAGAAGATGCCATCTTCCAGTGTACCTTTCTTTGAAAACAAATAAATCAAACTGATTGCCCACTACTGCTCAGCAAGCTATAGTCTCTGTCCTTCCCTGAAGCTATGCCCAGACAGCACCGTTATGAAGTCCATTATGCTGACATAGAGCAGACTACAAGCATGGTGCTCTGCCTCCCAGAGAGACAACATCACAGAAAACACAGTGCTGTCATATCACAGCGGTGCCTTCCCAATGCACAGTGCTGAAATTGGTCCTCAATGGAACCTAATTATCGGTGCATTTCTTCACACAGGCTATAAATTAATGACTCTCCGTCAATCAATGAATTGAAATAAGTACCAACCGGGAGTATGTGAGTGGAAAAGTTTTTCACAGAACTTTATTAAAAATGTCTTAAAAGAAACTTTTTCTTTGCCATGGGGTAAATGGTCTCCCTCACTGATTCCGTAAAATTGTTTAAACAGATTGGCTAAGATTGTGCCTTGGGTCTTTTTAATACACTGTATCACATACCAATTAAATTTGTCAGAGTAATTAGCAAGCAATCACCTTCACACTGTCTCATAACAACATAAATAGTGAACTGACATTTAAAATAAATAAAAAGAACAGAAAAAAGTGTGAAAAATGTATGGAAAATTCAGACTGAAAGTGTAACAAAATGTGGAATACTCCACAGTACTCAAAGTACTCTGCTGTAAGGCAATCCTCTTCTCCCTTTCTGTCTGTCCTCAGGCAGCTGAACAGTGAGTTGAATTAGTAAGGTAGAACTAAGTGCTGCATATCAAATGTTCCTTCAGCTCTCTCTCTCTCATTTTGCTTCATTACTTTGTCTGCACCCAAAACAATGAGCAGTGGTTCAGAGGCTATTTTTTTCGTTTTGGCCTTTCATCAGCCAGGGAAATGGGGCCCAATAAAGTCATTTTAAAACAATGAAACCCAAGACCGTTTTTCTAAGCCACCATTATAACAAGAACTGGGACACAAGTGGCACACTTGAAAGGTGGACGTGCTGAATTGTTTATGCGTGAGCATCTGGCTAATGATGTTGAGTTTCTTAACTAAGTTGAGAATGGATGATTTAAATTTGACCACAGGCCTGTCTGAAAAAAGGCTGGTGGGAAACATAAAATGGCTTTAATTAATGAATAAAATGGGGTTTTCTGGATTCGTCAGAAGTTAGGTGACTTCTATTAGACTGTGCACATGAAAAGGATCCATGGATGAAATAATTCTTAACTTCTGCCTGTAAAGAGAAACAATTCAGAGGCTGATTAGTGCGCTGTCTGACAGAGCTTTAGTCCCAAGGGTCCACCGTCAAGCGTATTTAAGTATAAAGTGATATTTTCATTTAAATAAATAACCACATAATAGCGTTCTGTTACAATAATCTTCAGCTCATTTCAAACTATTAGCTTTGCCTTCCAATCAATAGTCATTTGAGACAGTCTTTCCTGTGAACTCAGAGGCAAAGGCTTATGAGATTAATAATATATAGTAAATGTAATTTTATACATAGTAAAGATTATACAACTTTCAATAGTCTGAAACAAGCCAGACATCACAGCGGGTAAGTCATTTTCATCACACTGATTGACATTAAAAGAGCGCCCAAGAGGGGTTGCTGGGATAAATGGTGTATTACTAAAAGTTTAATATTTCATTCTGTTTCAATGTGAGCTGACCTTAGGGCTGTCTGAGTACCTGGAATATGTTGGAGAGATCCCGGAGATTGAAGATGTAGTGGAATTTGATGGCAGTTGGGAGGAATGTGGCAGTCACACGTTGATGGAATGCTAGAGCCAATTGGACCAGCTGTGAGCAGCTCTTCTGCAGAACTGGAGCGAATCCTTCACCACAGAGGTGTTGACTTAAGATGCTGCAGTAGATCGTGTTTAGGGCGTCCACTCCAGGGAAGGAGAGAGCAAACACGGAGAAATGCCTCTGAAATGGATGTTGACAGTTTCAGATTAAACCTTTATTTTAATTTTGAGAGCTGGTGATAATATGTTAGAAATTTTGGTTGATTTTTTTTAAAGCTTTCTAAGCCTGTTTATATCACATATAATCAGGGTTCAATATAAGTTAAGTTCAATCGACAGTATTTGTGGGATAATATTGATTACCACCTAAAAAAGATTCTCCTTTTCTTTAAAAAAAGCAAAAATTTGGGTTCCAGTGAGGCACTACAATTGAAGTGAATGGGGCCAATCCCTAAACATTAACATACACACTGTTTCAAAAGTATAGCCACGACACGTATACATTATGCATGTTAACATGATTTTAGTGAGATAAAATCACTTACAAATCTTTTCTGTGTAAAGTTATAGACAATTTTACAACTTTGTTGCAATGGTGACGTATGGTCAACAAACTCTAAACCCCTAAAATGACGATTTAAAACAATGGTTTAAACAACTATACAGATCAAATAATGCATGAGTTTTAATAGAAGAATTGATGTACGAGCTTTTAGATAATTATAAGCTTCACATTTCAGCATTTGAACCCTCAATAAATTGTGCCATTCACATTTATTGTAAGTGCCTCATTGCAAATACACATCCTACCTTTATGCAGTGAACAAACTTATATGCCTCTGTGCCCAAGAGACAACACACAGTCATTAAAAATATCTTACATTTAACACATTTAAGCCTTTTAAAAATGTGGGTTGACAAATTAGTTTAAAAAAGTACAAATGTATTGTCATGAACTTGCATGTGAAACTTGCTGACACTGTTTAAACTTCATGTCAACTACATATTTTAATACAAATTATTAAGTTGAAACCTAAAGATAAAGCAGAATTGCACATATAACAATGTAACTCTTGTATCATGAAAAAGTGCAGTGTGTTATAGCTGTTTGAATGTGATCTTCCAGTTCACCTCCATGGGTGTTAGAAAAACGTGACAGAAACAAAACTCATTAGCATTTTTATGTAGTAGAGGGGTGGTGTAGACTCACACCATCAACTCATGATGAAAAATACTTTCTGTGCTCCCACACATAATCAATTTTTATAACTCTTCTTAGTAGCTTAAATGCAAACCAGAAGTTAAGAAACAAAACACGGAATTGCAGAGCGCTGAAAAGGGGTGGGTTGAATAAGGTGAATAAGTAAGGAAAAAAGTACACCCTGAAGGAGTTTACTTTCTAATACCTTCTAGAGTTTACCTTCTAATCCACATATTACATGGCTACCTAGAAAATAAATAAGCAAATGGACATGAGATATTGATTTGAGCTTAAATCATTTTATTATGTACGAAGAATACAGTAAGATTGTGCAGCCGATGGCCGCCTCAGTGTGGGGTTCTCCAGTTCTTTAGCTGTTATTGTTTGTTTGTCCTGTGTTTAGTAATTTATTTCTGATCAGTTTTACCAGAGACGAGCTTCTAAATATTCGGCAGCACACGCCAGACAATCTTTCACTGGTTAATGACCAGTCTTATACATACGTTCTGTTGGACATTTAGTCAGAGGAGCTGTGGTGCTGTACAAGCATGCTAAAAGACGCAAATGTGGGAAGCGAGCCGGTGTGCTGGTCAAGCTCCGACATTGTGGCTTTCGAACCGTGCTGCCAAGCATCCATCTAGCGAATCTCCACTCTCTTCCTAACAAAACAGACTAATTACTTCTCACTCACAACAATAAGGACTTTTCAAATTCTGCTGCATTGTGCTTCAAGGAAACTTGGCTGAGTGAAGCCATTCCATAGAGTGCATTAAATTTGCTGGGCTTCCAGCTGTTCAGAGTGGAACGCACCGCGGATTTAACGGGGAAAACGAGAGGCAGTGGAACGTGTTTTTACGTCAACGAATGTTGGTGCACAGATGTAAAAACGCTGAAGATGTGCTGTCCTAATTTAGAGGTGCTCTTCATAAACTGTAAGCCTTTATACTTGTCGTGGTAGTTTTCCTTGTTTTGTTGTGAGTGTCTATATTCCTCCACACGCATGTGTGAATGCAGCGCTGGAACAGCTGGCTGATCAGATCATAGACATAAAGAGCAACAACACCCGGACTAACTTATTATTATTATTGGAGATTTTAACATGGCAAATGTTACACGTGAACTGCCCAAATACAGACAGCACATTACACGCCTCACCAGAGACAGAAATACACTGGATCACTGCTACACAACAATAAAGTATGCATATCACTCTGTCCCACATGCAGCTTTAGGACTCTCTAATCACTGTCTGGTTCATCTGCTTTCGATCTACAGACTAGATCTAGAAACTAAAAAATCAGCTAAACCTGTATTAAAGACTGTAAAAAGCTGGACCAATGAAACAGATCTCAAACTACAAGCCTCCTCTGACTGCACTGATTGGAGTGTTTTTGAAGCTGCAGTCACGGACCTGGACAAGCTCACAGATATTGTGACATCATATAGGCCTATAAGTTTCTGTGAGGACGTGTGCATTCCAACTAGGAATATTTAATATTCAACAACAACAAACCATGGTTTACAGCAAAACTCAGGCAGCTTTGTCAGGCAAAAGAGAATGCTTACAGTAGTGGGGATAAATCTTGTATAATCAGGCCAAATACAGACTGACAATGGAGATTAGAGTGGTGAAAAGAAGCTATTCTAAAAAGCTGAAAAAAACTGTTTTTAGCCAATGACCCTGCATCAGTGTGGAGAAGCCTGAAAGACTTTACCAACTACAAGACACCACCCCCAAACACTATAGGGAATCAACAACTGGCTGATGACCTGCATGTGTTTTACTGTAGATTTGAAAAGCCCAGTCACACAACCTACACCTTTTCTAACCTTCACAGCACACAAACCTTTACACCTCCTGCCACCACCCTCCTCCCATCTTCTGCTTCTCAACATGAACTTAAGATCAGTGAAGAGGATGTGTGAAGAGGATGTGTGCTGGGTCTTCTAGAAACAGAATACAAGAAAAGCACAGGGCCCAGATGGCATTTCACCCACCAACAGATAACTGGAACAGTGTGAGCAGACCTGTCACTCTGACGTTTGTGGCCATGAAGTAATTTGAGAGAATGGTGTTGGCCCACCTGAAGGACATCAATAAATCCTTTCTGGATCCCCTTCTATTTTCTTATAGAGCAAACAGGTCTTTAGATGATGCAGTCAATATGGGACTGCATTACATACTTCAACATCTAGACAGACCAGGGACTTATGCAAGGACACTTTTTAACACCATCAACCCCACTCTCCTATGCACTAAATTACCCCAGCTCTATGCTCCTGGCTCTATCTGTCATCAGATCACAAGCTTTCTGACAGACAGGCAGGAGAGAGAATGGGGAAATTCAGCACCAGCTCCAGCACATGTACAATCAGGTGCCCCCCAGGGATGTGTGCACTGCACCACCAAGGTCCCCTCTGTGAAGCTCCTGAAGTTTGCAGAAGACACTAAAGTCATCGGCCTCATCCAAGATGATGATGAGTCTGCATATAGAGGTGAGGTTGAACAGCTGGCCGTCTGGTACAGTCAAAACATCCTGGAGTTGAACATGCTCTAAACCATTCAGGTTCATGGGCACTACCATCTCACAGGACCAGAAGTGGGAGACCCACATAGACTAAATTTTGAAAAAGGCCCAGCAGAGGTTGTACTTCTTTCCCCAACTGAGGAAGTTCAACCTGCCACAGGCGCTGTTGACACTCAACAGTCATTGAGTCTGTCCTCTGCACTTCTATAACTGTTTGGATCAGCTACAAAGTCAGACATAAGAAGAATTCATGGATAGTTCGGACTGCTGAGAGGATCATTTGTACTCCCCTACCCACCCTGCTAGAACTGTACACATACAGAGTGATGTGTCACTCTTGACCCCAGCACACTTCCTCTTCTTACTGTTGCCCTCTGGCTGGCGCTACAGAGCACTGTGCACCAGAACAGCCAGGCACAGGAACAGTTTTTTTTCCCTCATCCCTCATGAACAGTTAAAACTGCCCCCAAATACTTTCCTTTTGTTAATATAACCATGTGCAATATTCAATCCATCAATTCCTACTTATATCCATATCTCATTTATATTCTTTAACATATCCTCCCTCTTCTTCAACACATTACATCACCTGCTCATGACTTCAATATCTGAATATAAAATATTCTAGCAACATTATTCTAGCGCTAGTGTGTATTTGTCTTTTATATCTGTTAACATGATTAAATGTATATATTTGTATGTATGTATAAATACATTGCATTCTCTTGCATGGGAAGCTTCAGTCACCATGACAAATTCCTTGTGTGTGTCAGCATACTTGCCAATAAAGCATATTCTGAATCTGAAAGAAATCGTGCAATATCTAGAAACAGCTGAATTTGTTCTGTCAGTGTTTAATTTGAGAAAATTATTGTTTGACTCCTCAATATCCTACTTATTACACTACTACTGGCCAAAAAATAAATACAAATGCACATGATACATTGATTTGAGTTGAAATGATTTTATAAGCTTACTTGGAGAGCTTGCAGAGTTATACGACTCAAAATACCCAGATGACTGGTCTGATTTCAGTTAATTAGATTTCACTTGAAGTTGTTATTCAGAAATATAAGGCCGCTAGATAGAGCGATTGACCAATAAGAGACGCGTATTCCAGAGAGCCAAGTAATTATGTATTATAACACACGCTTAAGGCCAAATTTATAGTTATAATGTGTTAGAAATTATAGAATTATGCTCTTTAAATGTGTAATCATGGATTAAAATGTTTTATTATTGGGGTTACAATTATTTATGGAATGCTAATTTAAGAACACATTTATAATGCATTACAAACAGTGTACAGGGTTCAAATAAGGTGTTACCAAATTGTTGCAAAATACTCTGATTAAAAAGTATGTACAACCAATAAGGGAGAGAGGGGGATAGTGTCCAGTGTCTGTTATATCTAGTTTTTAATTCACAGTCATAGCACGCTGTTTGAATGTGTACCTGTAGTCGGGGGTTGATGGTAAAGCTGCCTGCAGTGGGGTTCATGCAGGACACGTACTGCACATTGTGGATCTCCTTCAACTGCAGCTTGCTCCTGTCGTACCTGAGAGGACACAGAGTTCCGTCAGTCACTGCGATGCTACTCACACACGCCACTCTGTATGCAAGCCGTGTCTTTCTCTAAATCCACTGCAGCTCAAAGAAATACACTAACATCAGCTTTTCTCCTGCTCATCTCAGATCTAATAGACATGGAAGAGACACTGCAGAACCCAGAGTAGACATGCTTTTTTTTCAATGACAAAACATAGCCTCCGATGACTTGCTGCGCAACAATGCAGACAAAATAAACAGAACCTCTTGTGGTCTTGGCACTGCATGATCTTCAACAATTGTATGGTGCTTAACAAGATAAACCCTTATATAGCAAATTCCATTATTGTAGCAATTAAATTCAACACCTGAGCAAAGGCAGCAAGGCATCACAATCATACCTAGCATGTCCATTGTGTAAAATAGCTTGAAGCCATGAGGGCAAGCTTGTGCCTCTCTGGGAATGACTCTAGCTGTGAAATTGATTTATATGTCTGTTAGGGTGTGCTTAAAAGAAGATTGTTTAATAAATCATTGTGATGCACAGTGAGAAAAGCATTTAAGCCAAGGTGATTAGCATGTGTGTGTGTACCAGTGGTTGTAGTCCATGTGTTGACGGATCATGGTGTGAGGCTGAACAGTGCCGTACGCATCCACCTCCGGCATGTTCATATCGTCGATGAAGTAGATGAGCCTCTTGCTGCCAGGTGGGCCGTAGTTCCTCCCTGCCTTCTTCTCTAAAGGTTTTTCTAAAACAGCTGTAGTAGAGGTTAGGCATTTTTTTGAACTGCTTATCAACACAGACTTTTCGTTAAAGCAAACGCAGCTATTTAAATAGTTATGAGTACATTAGATATAGCCTCATCAATATGGAATATGGCAGAGAAGAAACAGAAAGGAAGAAATCAGCACATCTAATTCAAAGTTTTGTGGCTTTAGTGCAGGGTTGTTAGTTTTGAGGCCATTTTATGCAAGTGTATTCCTAAAAGTTGACAAAATAATCTTATCAGATATCCACATTTAAAATGTAGTCTTGCTTTTTTTTCAGGAAAATAGATTTTTGTCCAATCAAATGTTCTCTTGAATGAGAATGTCCCTCCCCCTCGTACCGTACCACCTGCTTCTGAATCTTAATAGCAAGTAGCAAATCATGGTTCACAGCTGTGACAAACTAAAGGCTATTAAAAAAAAAATAAAAAAGGGAATAAATCTTTGATACATCCCACCCCAACTAATTGTTTTAATAAGAAATATGTCAATTGAGGCAAGAAAACTACATTATTCAAGCCATTTCATGGGGTTTTTAAACCAATTACATTTTTTAAATATAAAAACAAAATCTGGACTATAGCCTCTCCTTCTGATCATAAAGTGCTCTTTCTTTCTCTGTGAATAAACAGCGATAATAGAGAAAAGAGCAAGAGCATGAACACATGGGTCAACATGTTGTAGAGTGATAAATATCAGACCAACTGATTGCAAAGACAATAGAGGACAACAGCACAAAAAAAAAAGTTGACGCTCAAAGAAATGTATCCTGGGTGTATGGTTCAGATTGCAAAAAAAGTCTATCAATGTCCAAAGAGCACTGAAGTTAAACTTTCGGAAGCATTTTGCTTTCTGAGTCATTTCAGTGTAATGAGGGGAGCACTTTGTCTCCTCTGAAGGCACAAGCAAACATACCCTGTAACATGGCTGAAGTAGTGTAGTAGTTAAAGGGGACATTTTTGATGGTGTATTTCTCAGGGTCCAAAGAACTAAGCTTGTCTCCCACTAGAACAGACTTTCCGGTGCCAGCATTGCCCACCAGCATGACTGGTTGCCTCCTCTCCAACAGACGGTCCATGAAATAGCGCACACGGATGGTCTCTGTAGTGTGGACGAGGCAGGCCTGGAGAGGGCACACACTAATTCAGTTCTAATCACCTTCATTTCTCAATAACTAAATTCCAACAACGGCTAATGTTACAGCTATCATGAAATAAGCTCTGTTTCAAAACCTAGTGAGCATCCTATGTATGCCAAATTTTAAAGGGATGGTTCACCCAAAAATGAAAATTCTCTCATTATTTTCTCACAGAAATGTGTATGATTTTCTCAGCTCTGTAGGTCTATACAATGCAAGTGAATGGCACCTAGAACTTTGAAGGTCCAAAAAGCATATAACTTCAGTGGTTCCAGAGGTTAAATCTATATCTTCATAAGGGATATGATAAGTGTGGGTGAGAAACAGCTTTTAAGTAATTTCTTTACTATAAATTATCCTCTGTGCCCAGCAGGTGGAAAAATGCACAAAGAATATGAATCGCCTAAAAAGAAAGAATGTGTATGTGAAAGTAGAGATTTATAGTGAAAAAAATATTGATCTGTTTCACAACCATACTCATATAGCTTCTGAAGATATAGATTTAACCACCGGAGTCATATGGATTACATTTATACTGCATTTATGTGCTTTTTGGCCACCATTCACTTGCATTTAATGGTTCTACAGAAATGAGATGAACTGTACTTTCAGCAGAAGAAAGAAAGTCATACACATTGCATGAGGGTGAGTAAATTATATGAGAATTTTCATTTTTGGATGAACTATTCCTTTAAGGCATCATAGGCACACTCTCGATGTGAAAGCTATTCCATAAATATACTGCCTTCTAAGATAGCTTCTTTTGGTCAGTTTCTATAATTCATTCAATATCTTAAAGTACATATAAAAACTAGATCAATCTAATTATATAAATTACTATTTCATCCAATATTTGTGTGTGTAATGAATTTTTATGCTTATTACAGTATTGCACCATTAGCTTAGCATTATGCTAACAGAAAACTCTATTTAAAAAATTTGTGAGTCAAGTCTCCCGTTTGCTTCGCATATGGAGTGCCATTTATATGACCCATGGAGTTGCTGCCTATGTACTGTAGATCGTTAAAATTTGGTCCCGTCTGAGGTTTAAGTTCAGTTAGGATGGTGCCTTAGAAAGTTACTTACTCTGTGTAATGACCAATATATGCAAATATAAACACAACAAACCTGGAGAGGTATGTCTGGATCCATGGCAAATTTCGGAACCATTTTTGACCACGGCTCAAATTTTTTAGTCTCGGGATCGATGTAGTAATCAAACACAGTGCCTTGAGGTGGGAATTTTACGGTTTTGAACTCAGTCACCCACCACTTACTAAATTCCATCCTGTAATCCACGAGCTGGAGTGAAACCAAACAGAAAATACAGGTTGCAGGCAGTTGCTTTGATAAAACATACATTATTCATATTAAACTATGGTGGAATTTGTAAAAAAAAAAAAAAAAGGTCCAGTTATTTGGATAAAAGGAATATACATTTACAGACGTTTGTACAAGCTATGTGAGAATTCATTTTAAAATATATTTTGACTTGATTGACATGGCTAAAGCTTTGTTCACACTGCACACAAATACGTATTGGTTTTCAAATATGATTAAATCCGTTTCATAGACAGCGTAGATAGTATATGGGTTATCTACATCAGTTGCTGAAGTAATGATGTAAGAATCAGCACGATGCCAAGAAACTTTCTCATACAACAGTTTGGAAAGAAAGGATCAAAAACTGCAGATTTTGCACTTATATCTTTGGATGTAGATAACCCATATACTATTTATATTTGGATAAAAGTGCCTGGCATTTTCGTATCTGAGCGCTTAGACTGAGATGCACCAAAAAATAAAAATAAAAAAACAGATTTCAATTCACATATGGATGTGGTTTGGTTCTGGTTTGTAAACATGGGATCTTATGTGCTTTTTTCCCAACAAAGAACTAAAGGATTTGAGTTGGATACACAAAAAAAATCTGATTTTTGCTGCCTGTCTGAACAAAGCCTTAGAGGCTCAGGCAATAGTTCAAGTTATGTTATATCCAACCTGATCCTGGAACATGGTCCCTCCAAAGGCCCAAACAGCAGCAAAGACAAAGTAGAGCTCATAGAGATCTTTATGGCAGTCTGGAGGAGTGTGCTCTGGGATAAGAAGACACTCTAGGAGGTAGCAGAGCATCTGGACCATACTCTGCTCAGGAACCGGGATGATTTTCTTGAATCTGTTCAGAATAGAAATAGGATTCCTGTAACTACATTATAAAAGGAGAATGTGTATTTGTTATCTTGACAAGTTATTCCTACCTGATCAGACCCTTAAACATAGGGCTACACCTAACGATTATTTTTGTATCGATTAATCTAACGATTATCTTTTTCGATTAATCGATGAATCAAAAGACTATTCTGTTGATTTTTATAAACATTTTTTTTTTATAAATATCTTGATTAATTTAACAATTAACCCAAAATAAATATAAAAACTTGTCTCATTAATATTTCAATATTTTAATAAATTATCTTCTCTTAAACACAAACAAATGTACAAAAAACAAAGTGTGAACTGCAGAGCATTATTCTGCAACAAAAATAGCCCTGTCTTAACTGGTAATCTCCATTTTACAGTCCAACATTAACTTTATTTTGGAGTGATTATATGTTGGACTGCTAAACTCGAGGTTGCACATTGTTTTGATATTACTTATTGTTTCAATAATTTTGTTGTTGGATTGCTAAATGTAGATTACATTAATTTTATTTTGGAGTGATTTTAAGAAAGAACTTGTTCAATTCGAGTAAAAGGAAAGTGTAATCTACATTTAGCAATCCAATAACAAAATAAATTAAACAAAATGTAAAATTCAAGTCAATTTCTGGAGGAATATTAAAACATTATGCAACCTCGAGTTTAGCAGTCCTACATTAAATCATTTTACAGTAAAATTAGTGCAATTTGAGTAACACTTAAATGTTTTTCTAACTGGAATAACTAAAACTTGTGCATTCTTAATCAACTATCAGTAATACACACAACCAATGTACCACATACACACAATCTCTCTACCCCTCCTCCTTTACCTCCCCTCCCTCCACATTCCACCTCTCCTCCTCTCTCCCGCCCCCTCATCTTACAGTAAAATTAGTGCAATTCGAGCAACAGTTAACTTTTTCTAACAGGAATAACTAAAACTATTGCAATCTGCATTAAATCTCAGTGAGGCAAGGAATATAATTGAAACGATTTACAGTCTGTAACAGTCACACAGTTTACACCATTTTCTCACTCATACATAGCCATTAAAGTAAATAGAAAATATAAAACAGCCAAATAACTAAATTAGATGACGTATGGTGTAAAATTAGCAGCGGTGCAGAAATTACTTTTAACATGGGAGCGATGAGGAAACATATAGAAAATATATTTTAAGTGACTACTACTAACAGAAACACGTGTTGTAATACTATATCGTGTTTGGGTGGATGGGACAAAAAGTAAACCGGACTTACGGTGCTGCCGTCTTGACAAGTGCTCCGGGATGCTTTCGCTTCAAGTGTTCGTTCGTGGCGGTTGTATGGCTGTGATTTGCATATCTTACATAGCACCACATCGTTGGGTCTCTGGCTAAAATAATTCCACGCTTTAGATCACCGTGGGCGAGTTTTTTTAGCTGCAGCTTGTTCTTTGGGGAATCCAAGCTTAAACCGGGCACTGCCATTTTAATTATTTCAATGCAACGCACCAATGCATGTTACTATTACGTCGATGAATCATCCCAGCCCTACTTCAACATAATTTTTTTCAGAAAAGGTTTTCCGAACGTTTCTGCTGCCCATTCCGCCCCACCCCCATCTTGCATTTTTCAGTCAAATACAGGTAGGTTCCATCCCAAAGTAACTATATTTGTTGAACTAGAAGTAGACATGTTAAACCACTATAAACAAACAATGAGATGTTTTGGTAGCGCATTTGGTAGGCAACCTACATATAGCCAACTCATATTTGGTTTAGTTGCATTTCTGATCCAAAGTGACTCTATACTCAAATTGCTTATTTCACCCTCATTGTTACAAATAAAACTGTTTGCAAAGTAGGGAGTCTTGGGACAAACTGAAACTGGCTGAAAACATCATATGTTTAACATCTCTGCTGGACAGTTTCTGTGGTTTTAAAGTGACTGCATGGCAAATAACCCTGACTTCCATATTTATTTTTGTTATACTGTATATGTTGTAGCATATATGACATGCTTTCAAGGGCTCATATATTTACTATGTGCTCTTGATTGGAAATGTTATGACATTCTTGTCATTGACAAGTCTGCAGTGCTTTTCTTGGCTCTTTAGTCACATCAGTGCAGGTTTGGTTTAACTGCTGAACATGGTGGTAAAAGTGAATTTAAGAAGGCTAAGCTTTTGAATATTAATTAATTCATGCTGATGTTGCTTAATATTCATAGAGCTCTTGGTCACGCAAACTAATTAATATTAAAAAGCCATTAGCCTAGAGTGGGCTACAGCTGTGAAAATTTTCCATGATTGAAAAAAATCAAGCAACGCTACCTTGACCTGAGAGTATCAAGGCATGGTGGGAGGTACTTGTCAAACAAAATGGTCAGATTGGCCTTCTCCGATTGGACTTCTCTCCTGTCAATCCAGCTCGACACAGGTGGATTCCAGCCTAAATCGGCAGGGTTGATGTACAAAATACCTGTGTGGAGACATACTAGTAAAAATCACACTGAACTAAAGATTCAGATAAAAATATACAGTTTAAATTTATAGATGATTGTTTTTTTACATAAAAATTAAAGATGTACTCAGTTACTTTTGTCTTTGTGTCATCTTGGACTTACACTGACACCTATTTGTTTGAATGCAGCATAATTTAAAATCAATAGTTTTTAGTAACTGATTCCACTGTAGAAATTTTGTATAGTCAGCCATGATTATTTTAATCAATGAGTGAAGGTGTCAAATAACAGGATGATTACTGAGTTGAAGCGAGTAGTATTTGGCTGGTCATGTGATTCTTACATGGCAGCCCCCTTGTGTCGACCCTCTCCACGTAGATTTAAACAGCTTTTATAAGGTTACTGATATGACTGGAGTCTTCATTTTAATGTGAATGGTCATGATTGCCTACATGTATTGCAAAATTACAATTCATGACTTTAGGAGTTCAACTTTTTAAATGAGAAAAAAATTTATTGAGTGAACCTTTAAATATAATTTATTACAAAACTGCAAATGTTGCAAATGTGTATCTTTAACTACAGCCAGTCTGATTTAAGTCTCAAAACCCTTTTTTTTCATGGAAAGGTAAGCAAAAAATGGTCCTACTCCCTGAACGATATAACTGAAGTAAGTGTTGTGAGATATCTCACTGGTCTCTGTGACAGCTCTAAAGGCCTCTGATGCTTTCCGCCTGTCAATCATTTTGCACATTCTCATAGTGTTGTAGTTGCAGCGAAGTAGTGAGGTTTAATGCCATTTTTATGCCATGTTGTTCATTAAAGTTGTCAGTTGAGGGTGCTATTTTGTGGCTGTTGTTTTTGATAACTGCTTCTGCTGGGTGTCTGTCTCAATAAAGCTCATTTGGTATCTTTGGAGTGCGGGGATTTGGAAAGAGGGGGTGTGGCTAATCAAACGGCTCAGCTTGTGGAAATTCCACAAGGGCTAAAATATCTTAGAGCACCATGCAAGTACACAAACCTTGCTTCATTATAAGTCAGACATGATTTGTGTGTTAGTGAGTCATATTATTTAATAATAATTAAATGACCATTCTTATGGATTCAACAACTTCATTCATTGAGGGATTAGCATTTGGATCCTGATTCATTACATTTGGATATTAATTTTTAGAACGTTTTCTTATTAATTGGCTAAATTTGGATCCTAATTCTTGCAGATTAGATATTTTTTCTTAAAACCTTTTCTTGTTTATTACATAGTTTGGATACTGTGGCCGGATTCACAAAATTTTCTTAAAAAGAAAATTCTTCTTAACTACCATTTTCATCTTAGATTCTAACTTAAGAAAAAAAGGTAGGATGTCCTTAAGAAAAAACTTGAGGCATTTAAATAAAATAAAAAGTTCTTAAAAATTGTCGTAAATAGCTTCTTAAAGTTAATATAACCTCAGTTTTCAAATTCTAAAAAGAAAGTTGCTTCATGAATACTGGGTTCTTCCAAATGTGACGCGTTCTTTCATGTTGAGTCTGAAGTCGAAATGGGCTGTTTACATAGAAATGTGATTTTAGACCAAAACACGTTTTTGACTGTTTTGTTTTTAATTATATTTTTATTTTCAGCTTTTAAACCATGTAAATGTAACACCAAAATTCAAACAATACATGTTGTTTTGAAGCTTCTTAATTTGGTGACCAATCATGCTAATTCAAAAGGATTCACTGCATATAACGCTCTCTTTTCACAATTTTTAGGGTTCATGGAAACATAAAAATTATCATTAGAAAGCTGAGACTTTCTTCCATTCTCTATCCACATCCTTATAGGAGATGGCCAGAGCAGAGACTGCCTCCAACATCCTTTCCCTTCTACCCGCCTCTTACTTTCTGACGTGATATAATTATCAAGCTACCCAAGGAGAACTTGTCCTTGCAGGAATTTCCTCAACAAGAACATATTGTCTTCTGAAGTATAATTTTTTTCCTCCATGTCAAATGAAAAGTTATCAAATGGTTAGCAGCAAATAAATTCTCCTATGACGGATAATGTCATTGAACTTACACATCTCATGCACTTTATATTAAAAACAATTATCACAAGATGCTTGCTACTTTAAAAACGTTATTAGGAAAATGTATTGTTATGATTTACCAGTGTTGAAGTATTAGTGTTATAGGCTATTAGACAAGTCTTGTGAGCAGGCTGATCAGACAATATCAAAGCCTCTTTTTATTCTTAAGAAAAAATGTTCTTAAGAAATAATTTGAGAACTTCTTAAGAATTTGTCAAGAATTGCTCTTACAAACTTTTTATCATTTATCCTAAGGATTTTCTTAATATTTCTCTTAAAGGTGCAATATGTAACAACTTTCATGTAAAATGCGCCTTTTTTTCACCAATGTGTGAACTGCTTGTAACACAACTTAAAAAATGAGCCCTTCCCGGACTTCCTAGGTAGCCTATTAAAGCCCGTAGACTGATTTTCATGCAAAGTAAGCGGGTTGCTTTTGCTGGGAAATCCAAAGGATGTGACATTTATATGCGCTCCCAAAAGCCTTGCCCCAGTGCTTTTGCTTTTCAACAGCAATAACAACGCTAGGTAACGTTATCTTAGAGATGGAATACAGCAAACAGCTGGGTCCCAGCACACCTTCCTCTATACAAACTCTGAGTAAGCCAAAAAAACAAAACTAACTAGTTAAAAGCTAACTTGATCTTGACGAATTGAAAGTTACCTTGCTTTGTAACATTCAAATAATTTAAATGATCTTCTCTTTATACTTATAGTCAGGTATACAGGATAAATGTAAGCATATACGCTGGTTTCTTATTCGTAGTACAACATATGGCATACAAAACATACAATAGTGCAACATAACTGCAGTGCAGCAGTAAACTGTCTGGTATAGTTCTATAGGATGTAGCTGTATGTGAGTATCAGTATGTTATGTTAGCTGATAAGTAGTATTAGTTTAGTCTCAAAGTTTGTAGTAAAACAATCATAACTGTGTAATTTTAATTATGCTACCTCATCTGTCAGCATGTCAGAATCACGTTCAGTCTCTTTGTCCGTTACGTCATTGTTTTGGTCAATGCTCGCTCGCGTCTCTATGGAGTGCGTACACCAGCGCGAGCACAAGCAACAGGTAGCTGGCTGCAGTTCACTTAACGGCCACAGGTGTCATTAATAACAAGGGTTTCTGAATCTTACATACTGTACCTTTAAGAACATTTTGTGAATCCTGCCCCTGATCCTTTTAGTTTGGATCTGTTTTTTTTTAGAATCTTTTCTTATTTATTAGTTTGGATCTTGATTTTTAGAATCTTTTCTTATAATTGGCTAAGTTTGGATCCTGATTCGTGTAGGTTGGATCTTGTTTCTTATAATGTTTTCTAATTTATTGGCTAAGTTTAGATACGGATTCTTGTATTTTGTGGATCTTGTTGTTTAGAATCTTTTCTTATTTATTAGTTCAATTTGGATACTGATTCTTGTATTTGGGATCTTGTTGTGCAGAAACTTGTCTTATTTATTAACTCAGATGTGTGCTACTAGGAAGGCAAAAGAGGAGACATTGAAAGAGGAGAGGAGGGCAAACACTGACCAGCTCTGGAGACAGTAGCCGGAGTGGCAGTGCGTAGGTGGCTAATCTCAAACACCAGCCTCATGGTTGGGTTCAGAGGAATCCTCTCATTACTTGCCAGAGTCAGCACCTACAGTATCACACACACACACACACACACACACACACACACACACAGCCTTAGAATGCTGTCATCACCACAAAATGAAAGAACAAAGCCCATCACTGAAGGTCATTTAAAGGTAAAGCCCTTTTTTATGCATTTTGGTTGCATGCGGCTGAATGAGTTACATTTTATAAAGATACTTGAATGCTATTTTGCAAAAGCAGATATTGAACTGGAGTTCAGGCCGTCTTGGCTTTACCTTGTTATCATCCATTACTGTGTTCAGTGACTCAATCCACATTGGATCAATATCGCCATCCAGGACAATCCACTTGGGCCCGGTGTGACTGATGTTGGCCAGCTCACGCATGATATTAGAAAACAGCCCTGGGGGGAGAAAGCACACATGTTGAATCTCACATTCGGCTGCACGTCACACCGCAAACCAATGTGATGGAACTGCTGTGCCTTTCGAAAGGCAAAAGAGCAAAACAACAGCAGCCCTCACCATCTTTCCACTCGCGCGTGGATGGATTTATAATGCCGAACAGCTCATCGTTGGTGACTGCTTTAGGGTTGAGATCGGCCCATACGGGCCTACGCTTCATGTTCTGATATGTCTTATAGAGAGATTTGAGGACCTGGGATTTGCCCGTGCCGGCATTGCCCACAATGAATACGGAGTGACGAACTGCCAACAGCTCCTCCAGCTGAACCACCTGAGAGAACCATGAAGAAAAGAGCTTATTATATCAAGAAAAAGGCCATAAAGTTGCTTTGCTCGATGTTTTTTTTTTTGCTATGATACAATACACAGGTGAGACAAACAATCTTGGCTGGCTAAAAGCAGATTTTCTCTGATCCTGAAAATGTATCTAGTGGTTTTCAATACCATTGTGACTTCCCCTTCATGCCAGATATTTCAAAGCAAAAACAACAAAAGTTAAATAAAATGTATTCCCTGTCCTGCTCAATGGCAAAAGTAACAGCAACTAAACTTCCTGCACCAAGTAGTGCAAGTTCAGCTCATTTTGCAATGAACAGATAAGGTATTAAGCTATGTCCACTAGCAAATATGCTCCAAACTTGTTTTCATACAACAAGATTTGAAAAGTTGTTGATGGGACTGTGGATTCTGAAAGTTATTGTCATTTTGTTATTTTTGAAATTGTGCATATGTGAAATACAATTCTCAGTTCCTTGTAGTGTTGGGAATTCTAACACATTCATGTAAAACAGTTCTTTCAATGAACTGGTTCAATTAATCGGTATCACGTGTTCCCTGTCTGTCGCTCACTTCGACGCCGTGTCGAAGAAGCGACACTAGGGGTGTCCCTTGAGCACCGAATATGCTTCTGGTCTATGAAAAATGGCCAATGAGATGTTGGCAGACAGTATTTGCATATAGTATGGTTGTACTGCAGTGAGCTGCGAGTCACACACCCGTTCCTGTTCCTCTGACGCTCTCTGCTGTTGGATCTACGGTGCACTACAGCGGCTTTCTCCTTCCTTGCACGGCAGTGTAATTTGCCCCTGGGTGCTTCGAAAATGCAAGAGCATATTAAAAGTGTGATATTTCTTTTAAATGAGGTCAATACACAGCGGCGTTGAACATCCTTTTCAGGACGCGTCTTAATAAAGATGCCATTCCGCCCCTGTGTAATTTCTGGATGCGGTGATTTCTCCCCACCTCTCATGGTCATAAAAGCTGCCTCGCGTGCCTGGGCTGCGATCACATGCAGGCAGCGTTTTATGAATGGTTCATGTTCTCAGTGCGAGAACACAGCCATGGCAACATTGCAGTCGCGGCTTTCTTTTGTCATGAGAGAAAGCCACTTCAGCCGCCCCCCGCACCTCGCCTCCTTCCTATGGGATTGGGGCAGGCGCCGCGGGCGATGAAGGCGATTTGGGGATAATGACGGGTTCTGTTTCGCCCGGTAAACCCCCCCCCCACCCTCAGCTACTTGATTGGTCCCGCGGGCATGTGCGCCGCTCAGGAAATAAGCTCAATGACCAACCATGCCCCCGGACCATGAAGGTCAGAAGCGCCGGCAATCGAATGGGCGATGGCCACCCTTGTGGTCCAGAAACACAATCTATTGACCTTGACCTGGTCGAAATGCGGGAGGTAGACAAGGCATGCCTTCTCAAACGCCCCCGTCTTCCAGCTCCATCCATTCGGCACTGCCGTTGATGACTCCGCCCAGCAGTTCTCAGCAGTGAAGCAGACGGAGGCCATTTCACACATCCTGCCCCGCCACAAACCTGCCGCCATGGGCCATGCCCCATCTGCTTGCCGAGGGCATTCTCCTGCGGCAATGAAACACCCTGATCTGCCTCAACCCAGGCCCAGCTCTCAGCCCCAGCGTCGAGCACACCGCAGGAAGCAGACTCCCCCCCCCCCCCACCCGTCTCTCGGACCCCCTCTCGGACCCATAAGGCTCCCAGGCACTCCTGAGACGCTCGTCCCAGGGACCAAGACGTTAGCTGCGGAGATGGTAAAGCCAATCCGTCCCCAGGTGGAGGGCCGGAAAGAGAATCTTTTGTTGAATTTATTTTCACATTCTCAATAACAGAGCTATTTCCTTTGTCTCTGGGTCACCTGGCCCGCAAATGCCATACTCACGGCATCCTGCGGCCAGATTTCAACAGTCCCAGCATGCTGGCCATGGACCTCCCACCTTCAGCCCCATGACTGTTCCCCGGCCAGCCGGTTCCGATGGGTCTAGAGGACGCCTACGTTGGAACTCCTCCTCAGTCGCTAACCCACCCCCTGCCGGTTGTGCGGAGCAAGGTAAGTGCTTTGAGTCATTTCTCAGCACTAGAGCCTCAGAACACGTCTTCGCCTCCTGATGCAGTACTACCTGATCCGCCCCGCTGCAAGCCCCGCCGGGTACGTCAACAATAACTGTCCCCTTGGTGCCTCTAGCACGGAGTTTGGGTGCATGGCTTTCACCTCCCAACCTGTCTCGCTGACTGGCCTTCTTTCTCAGGGACGGGGCACGCTCTGGCATCCGCACCCAGACCTTTGGAACCTCCATGTCTGGCCCCTGGACGAGACGTGGAAGATCTAGCTGGTCTACCACCCATGGTCGTAGCCACGATCAACCAAGCCAGAGCCCCTTCTACCAGGCAACTTTACGCCCTGAAATGGCAAACAGGTCTACCTGGGCTTGCCGAACCATTCCCAAATCAGCTGGACTGACTGGTGGTGAAACCTCCACTCTCCACCGGGCAAGCGTTGTCGTGACAGCGTGTCCGCTACCACATTGAGGTTGCCAAGGATGTGATTGGCACGTAGCGACTTGAGTCACTGCTGGCTCCAGAGGAGGAGACGACGGGTGAGTCGTGACATGTGGTGGGAGCATACACCGCCTTTTGGGTCCAAAGTTCAGCGGAGGAACTTGCTGACCCAGTCCACTACGGGTACTCAAATCTACCCTGTACTGGAATAGGTGCTCCACAGATCGGGACTCCTACACAGACTCCCCCTGTGTGTATTTTCCATGGTATGGTCCCCTTGTGAAGTGGACCCATGTCTCCCTTAGGCAGTTTTAGCTGCCCTCTGGTCGCTATGCTGTAGCAACTCCTCCCTCCTTGAGGTTGGATCTATCACTGCGCCACGTTCCACATGTTGCCTAAAAAAACCATGTGATATATTCGCCATCTTTACCTCCCCTTTTAGGCAGGTGTGGTCTCTGCAGGATCTTTTCCCCCTGAAAGAATAGGAAACTGGGTAAGACCCCCTTCCCTCGATGCGTGTAAGGGCCCTGGCCGTTCTTCCTCTATGCGGAGAAACATAGAGAGAAAAGAGGCCCAGCCAGGCTTGGCCAGTTCCCAGGTTGGCAAGCGTCGCCTTGTTCCCCTCTAGGGTAACTAGAAGGATTCCGGCAACTTTTTTGGGGCATTGGGGAAGGGTACGCGCAGTCTGACACAGTTGGTTGCTTGTGCACGTGTCAGCAGTACACATACACGGCTCAGCGCATGGTGTGATTTGAAGAGGACCCCTAGTGTCGCTTCTTCGACACGACGTCGATGAGAGGGACAGATGGGGAACGTCTAGTTTACGTTTTTAACCTCCATTACCTGATGGAGGGAACGAGACGTCGTGTCCTCCCGGCCACGTCACTGAGCCGAGCCACTGTAGTGGACGGACCATTTCCGGCTCCTCAGAAAAATCCTGAATGAACTCGAAGTATTTCCCTGCTTTTATTTACTGTCTGCCAACTTCTCATTGGCCATTTTTCATAGATCAGAGGCATATTTGGCGTTCAAGAGAGACCCTTAGTGTCGATTCTTCGACACATCGTCTCGTTCCCTCCATCAGGGAATGGAGGTTACATACGTAACCTAGACATTTTGAGAGCAGAGGGAGCCAGCGCTGAAATATTTAAAAAAGATAGACAAACTGTTAGTGAAAGGCTGTTTCAATAGTAATACAGCAATACAGTTTTCAATTAAGTTTAAAACTTTTGAGGGCTTGGGTAGCTCAGCGAGGACTGACGCTGACTACCACCCCTGGAATTGCGAGTTCAAATCCATGGTGTGCTGAGTGACTCCAGCCAGGTCTCCTAATCAACTAAATTGGCCCCGTTGCTAGAGAGGGTAGAGTCACATGGAGAAACCTGAGATTTGCAACTGAGATTTGTACTTCACCACCCGGATTGAGGTGAGTATCCGTGCCACCATGAGGACCTACTAAGTAGTGGGAATTGGGCATTCCAAATTGGGAGAAAAGGGGGTCAAAAAAAGTTTTTTTTTTTTTTTTTTTTTTTTTACTTTTATGTTTATCTTTGGTCAACAACAAGAAATTTGGCATTTAATGTAGGCCTGGAGCATTTATTGGTTCTTTCATTTTTAATTTAAATTGCTTGGTGGCAAAAAACACTGCCCACAATGCAGCTGGTTAATTAATTTATCTTGCTTTCTTTTAAGACATTATTGAGAACAGTAAATAGCTACAGTTCAAAATTAGTGAGAGCCAGGAGTGGGCAGACAAAGAGTAAAATTCGTTTTAAGGAATATTCCAATATTCCAGCCAGGCCCAGATGGAGGGCTCGTTGGCGAGCGCCTGGTGGCCGGGCTTGTCACGGAGCCCGGTCGGGCACAGCCCGAAGAAGCAATGTGACACCCCCCTCTACATCCCTTGGGCCCACCACCCATTGGAGAAACCGCAGGAGTCAGGTGCGCTGCCATATGGGTGGCAGTGAAGGCCGTGGGTCTCGACGGACCAGACCCGGGCAGCAAAGGCTAGTTCTAGGGACGTGGAATATCACCTCACTGGGGGGGAAGGAGCCGGAACTGGTGAGAGAGGTGGAGCATTACCAGTTGGATCTGGTGGGGCTTACTTCGACACACAGTTGTGGCTCTGGATCCGTACTCCTGGATAGGGGATGGACTCTATTCTTCTCTGGAGTTTCCCATGGTGTGAGGCGACGGGCGGGTGTGGGGATACTCACAAGTCCCCGGCTGAATGCCGCTATGTTGGAGTTTACCCCGGTGGACGAGAGGGTCGCCTCCCTTCGCCTACGGGTTGTCGAAAACTCTGACTGTTGTCTGTGCATATGCACCGAACAGCAGTACAGAGTATTCTGCCTTCTTGGAGACCCTGAATGGAGTCCTGAATAGGGCCCCAGTAGGGGACTCCATAGTGATGCTGGGTGACTTCAACGCGCACGTGGGAGATGACAGGGACACCTGGAAAGGCGTGATTGGGAGGAACGGCCTCCCCGATCTGAACACGAGTGGATGTTTGTTATTGGACTTCTGTGCTAGTCATGGATTATCTATAACAAACACCATGTTCGAACATAAGGATGCTCATAAGTGTACGTGGTACCAGAGCACCCTAGGCCGAAGATCGATGATCGATTTTGTAATCGTGTCATCAGATCTGAGGCCATATGTTTTGGACACTCGGGTGAAGAGAGGGGCAGAGCTGTCAACTGATCACCATCTGGTGGTGAGTTGGATCAGGGGGTGGGGAAAGACTCAGGACAGACCTGGGAAGCCCAAGCGAGTAGTGCGGGTGAACTGGGAACGTTTGGAGGAGGTCCCTGTCCGCGAGATCTTCAACTCACACCTCCGGCGGAGTTTTTCAGGCATCCCTGTGGAGGTTGGGGACATTGAACCGGAGTGGGAAATGTTCAAAGCTTCCGTTGCCGAAGCCACAGTGGAGAGCTGCGGCCTCAAGGTTTTAGGTGCCTCAAGGGGTGGTAACCCTCGAACACCGTGGTGGACACTGGTGGTCAGGGAAGCTGTCCGACTGAAGCCTTCCGGGATTTGTTGTCCCGGAGGTCTCCGGAGGCAGTTGCAAGGTACCGACAGGCCCGAAGGGCTGCGGCCTCAGCCGTGAGGGAGGCAAAGCAGTGGGTGTGGGAAAAGTTCGGAGAAGCCATGGAGAAGGACTTTCGGTCCGCACCAAAGTGCTTCTGGAAAACCGTCCGCCACCTTAGGAGGAGAAAACGGGGAACCATCCAAGCTGTATACAGCAAAGATGGGACGCTGTTGACCTCAACCGAGGAGGTTATTGGGCGGTGGAAGGAACACTTTGAAGAACTCCTAAATCCCTACTCTATCCCTATGCTAGAGGCAGAGCCGGAGGCTGATGGGGGATCAGATTCTATTTCCCTGGGGGAGGTCACTGAGGTAGTCAAACAACTCCGCAGTGGCAAAGCCCCGGGGATTGATGAGATCCGACCAGAAATGCTGAAAGCTTTGGATGTGGAGGGGGTGTCATGGATGACACGCCTCTTCAACATCGTGTGGAAATCTGGGACAGTGCCTAAGGAGTGGCGGAACAGGGTGGTGGTTCCTCTCCAGAGAGTGTGTGCCAACTACAGGGGTATCACACTTCTCAGCCTCCCTGGTAAAGTTTACTCCAAGGTGCTGGAGAGGAGGGTGCGGCCGATTGTCGAACCTCGGATTGAAGAGGAACAATGCGGGTTCCGTCCTGGCCGTGGAACGACGGACCAGATCTTTACTCTCGCAAGGATTCTGGAGGGGGCCTGGGAGTATGCCCATCCGGTCTACATGTGTTTTGTGGATCTGGAGAAGGCGTATGACCGGGTCCCCCGGGAGAGACTGTGGGAGGTGCTTCGGGAGTATGGGGTGGGGGGGTCCCTTCTTAGGGCGATCCAATCCCTGTACGTCCGAAGCGAGAGCTGTGTCCGGGTCCTCGAGCTCGTTCTATGTGGGGGTTGGTCTCCGCCAAGGCTGCGCTTTGTCACCAATCCTGTTTGTGGTATTCATGGACAGGATATCGAGACGTAGTCGGGGTGGGGAAGGTATGCGGTTTGGTGAGCTCGGGATCTCATCTCTACTTTTTGCAGATGATGTGGTCTTCATGTCATCATCGGTCCGTGACCTTCAGCTCTCACTGGACCGCTTGGCAGTCGAGTGAGAAGCGGCTGGGATGAGGATTAGCACCTCTAAATCTGAGGCCATGGTTCTCAGCAGGAAACCGATGGAGTGCGTACTCCGGGTGGGTAAGGAGGTATTGCCCCAAGTGAAGGAGTTCAAGTACCTCGGGGTCTTGTTCACGAGTGAGGGAACAATGGAGCGGGAGGTTGGCTGGAGAATCGGGGCAGTGGGGGCGGTATTGCATTCGCTCTATCGCACCGTTGTCATGAAAAGAGAGCTGAGCCGGAAGGCAAAGCTCTTGATCTACCGGTCAATTTTTGTTCCTACCCTCACCTATGGTCATGAAGGTTGGGTCATGACCGAAAGAAGTAGGTCGCGAGTACAAGCGGCCGAAATGGGCTTCCTCAGAAGGGTGGCGGGCTTCTCCCTTAGAGATAGGGTGAGGAGCTCAGTCATCCGCGAGGAGCTCGGAGTAGAGCCGCTGCTCCTTTGCGTGGAAAGGAGTCAGTTGAGGTGGTTTGGGCATCTGGTAAGGATGCCCCCTGGGCGCCTCCCTAGGGAGGTGTTTCAGGCACGTCCAGCTGGGAGGAGGCCTCGGGGAAGACCCAGGACTAGGTGGAGAGATTACATCTCCACACTGGCCTGGGAACGCCTCGGGGTCCCCCAGTCAGAGCTGGTTAATGTGGCTCGGGATAGGGAAGTTTGGGGCCCCCTGCTGGAGCTGCTGCCCCCGCGACCCGACTTCGGATAAGCGGATGAAGATGGATGGATGGATGGATGGATGGATGGATGGATGGAATATTCCAGGTTCAATACAAGTTAAACTGACAGCATTTGTGGGATAATGTTGATTACCATTGAATAACATTTATTTCAACTTGTCCCTACTTATCTTTACAAAAAGCAAAAATCTGGGTTACAGTGAGGCACTACAAATAGAAGGAAAAGTGGAGAATCCTGAAAACGTACTGTTTCAAAAGTATAGCCACAAGACATAAACAAGTTAACATAATTTTATTGTGATAAAATCGCTTACTTACATTTTCTCTGTAAAGTTATATCCAATTTTTCATCATTGTTGCCATGAGGACGTAGTGCCGTAAACCTTAAAACTACCATAAAAACAATGATATAAACAACTTCACAACTCAAATTATTAACAGTTTTAACAGAATAACTAATATAAGTGCTTTAATAAAAATTACAAGCTTTGCGTTTCTGTATTTAAACCCTCCAAAAATTGGCCCCATTCATCTTAAGTGCCTCACTGTAACAACAGAGCAAAATGTAATGAGGGACGAGTCAACATAAATGTTTGTGTTAATCAACATTTTGCTACAAATGCTGTCAACTGAGCTAAACTTGTATTAAAACCTGAGTTAATGAGTCTCGCGCAGACCTCTACATCAAATAGTGAAATTGGATTTCCAATTATTCTCTTACATAAATTTATGTATTGTACTCGCTTGTACTGCATAGCTTGCATATCTGCAAGTACTGCAAGTAAAAAGATTATACTTTTGTTGCCAGTTTGCAGTGAATATTTACTTGTTCACTGAATGTTAGCTCACAACTGAATCCTTCGCTAAGCTCAACACCCCTTTGTTACTATTGTTTGCTCTGACAAGCTTAGCAGAACTTCCCACAGGAATGAATGGGAGACTGTCGAAAACAAAATATGCAAAATATACTCTAATATAAATGATATTTTTCTGATATTTTTATTAAAATAAATTGTTAAATTACACCCTAGTTTGATTGAAAACTATGGAGACTGTCAATCAGAATCAAGGCAAATGATATCACAGTTACTTGAAAAGAGAAGAGTGTAATTTAATAGCTATTACACACCTGATTACATTAGTGTAGTGAACAGGAATGCTCATTACACTCACTCTGATGCTATGAACTCTTTATTTACTATCACATTTACTAAGACCTGAATCAGTACATTAATGAATTAACAATTAGTTATTAGCTTTAATTTACCTTAGAGCAAATGTAGGTAACCCTGCTGATGTAATATAAAGACAAAACATTGTGTGTATCCTCTCTATGTTACTATTACAAGTGACCAGGCAACAATGTTTTTTATAATTTCAATCAAATTTCACTTAAAACTACTCAAACACATATTACTTCCATAGACTCTTGTTAGAAAAATGTAAATGCTTGTCAGAGAAATGGGGACACAGACAGCTGCTGAGGTCAAAAACGCTTTGAAGGCAGGGCTTAGAGAAGGGTCAATTAGATAATTTCTGGAGCACTATGAGAACGTTAAACATTTAAAAAGAGAGTCCCTTCACTCTGAGTGTGAAGAGGAGAAAAAGAGAGAGATTTCCCTCTGGGAAGTGATGGCATGTCCAATCAATGGCATTGATGGCACTCCCTGTTCAGAATCTGAATCAGAATCAGAAAAAGCTTTATTGTCAAGTAAGTTTTTTACGCATACAAGGAATTTGTTTTGGTGTTGTAGGCGTGTTTCACACAATCTCTAAATATATAAAACAAGTATTAAAATATAAGCAAAATAAATATAAATATGTACACACAGTATATATTAAAAGTAAAAGTAAGAATAAAATAAAAGAGAGCAGTACAGCAGAGTAAGTACAGTGGCATGTAGAGCCAGAGGTGGAGTGTGGAGAGTGTCAGGGTGGGTACCGAGCCTTGTTAATTAGGCAAGTGGAGGATGGGAACAAACTGTTCTTGTGGCATGAGGTTTTTGTCCTGATGGACCTCAGCCTTCTGCCAGAGGGGAGTGTCTCATACTGATCTTATACTGATCTGTTGGGCTCTTTGGAGCTGCTTTGGCATCTCAGAAGCTCTGCTGATTGATGCTTTGATCTGATCTATATCAGGGGCCACGGCTAATGGCAGACTACCTCTTAAGCGGACACTTCTCAATTTCTTCATCACACCTGCCCTCTAACAAATCAAAAACCAGACGTGACTCACAGTTTGGCCGGTCAGACAGGACTCATCCCATTGACCCAGTGGTCTTCAGTCAGATGCATGTCTCCTCTCGTGCTATGGCGAGGGTTAAATACATCGCTGAGAGCCAGGCCTTGATTGATGGAGTGCTGTTATGTTGTTTCTCTGGCTCTTTGACCTGTCTAAGATTGCACTTATTTCCCATGGCACTGGTGAACGAAGTGGCTGATATCTAGACTTCGGCCTAATGCGGAAAATTAGAGCCATGCTCCAGCACCTGAGGCACTATTACACTGTAATTCCTGCTATCTTAGATTTGTCCAATATATCCACTTTCAGACTGCTTTGACACTAATGTCTATTTGCTTCAAACACAACAGCAGGTTTATTGCTCTAAAAGGAAGATAATGAGCAACAGAAGAAAAAATAGCCCAATCAGGGCTCTATTGGATGAGTTGATAACTTCTTTGAGTCCTGGTGAACCTCAGAGATGCTCTGGACTTCCTTTCAATCACATATTGATCAGTATGTAGCAACGATACCTCTACATAAGAGCAATATACTGTATAGCCTATATATTAGAGCAGAGTGTAACATGAAAATGCATATTCACTATATATACTTTTAAGATTTTATTAATTTCTATGACTTTCCCAGGCCTGAAAACACCAATTTAAGAATTTCCTGACATTTCCAGATTTTCATTGACTGTGGAAACCACAAATATCAAGCCTTGCTGTGATTTCATACAAAGTATATTTCTTTCCCCACAATTACCTTTAACACAAAGTTGTCCTCTGCCTGCAGTTTGAGGTCCAACACAGACTGCTTAACAAATTTCTCAAAGTCCATGTCCCTTTTGCGGGGGACGTCTAGAGCTGGGAAGAGGTCCACAATGAGGCCCATAAAGACAGGCATGTCATCAGTCACGATCTTGGGGACATTGAAGTCTCTAAGGGCTCTCATCAGCACCTGGTCCTCTGGTCTTTCTGGGTCCCCTCTCTTCAGAGAACCAGCCACCACTAGTACTGATTTAATGGCCCGTAGTCCCCAGTCATAGTGATCCTGTAAATGCAATACAAAAGAAAAACAAGCACAACAAGAAAGAAGAAGAGGAAGACAAACAGTGAGACTAAGAGTCAAATAAACTGGAACTATTGCAGGTGCAATTCTATTACACACTATGTAATAATAATTGATTCAGCCAGACTTTAATTTTTCATTTCATTCACATATTTCACAGTCTGTATCAGATATACCTAAAAACAATTTATAGAGCAATGGCAATAAGATAGTGGGATTGACAGCATTTTTATTAGAAAACAATTGGGTGTCTCATACAACTGCAATCGAATAAAGTCCTGATGACAGATAAACATTCCCCAAACCTGTAGAAAAATTGCTCTCACTAAAAGAGAGCTAAAGTCTTTATATGAAATACAGCTCTATAAAATGCTATATAAAATTATATAAGAAAAACTGAAAGGTAAAGTGTGTAATTCCTGCAACAAACAGAAATTCTGTTTTCAGATAGCCACGTATAAAACTCATGTCATTGGTTGAACCATGTTACTATGTCAGGCTTTAGAGTAATAATACATATTTCACTGTAATCTTGCCAAGTTAGCCTTCATGTTCTTGGAAATTCTAAATTGATACGACTGATTGTTCAAGATTATTCAGCTTAAAAAAATATTGAACCTGTTTAGAGAGCAACTCCTTGCAGAGCTGATAGAGAGTGATGAACTTCCTGGCCAAAAGTCGAGCCTCGATGAAGCCCTCGGCTACCAACATGATCTCACAGATGAGCTCAAAGTCTGGCACCACCATCGCACATGGCCTACAGTTGTCATAGGAACACAAATGCAACAGTACAAGTTTTGAAAAGACCAGGATTTCAAATATAGTAAGTATTATGTATGTAGACTACTATTTTTTTTAACAGTTGGGTCATATGAAATGTTTTGTTTATGAATAGTGACTATCCAGTTAAAAATTCGAATCTAATATGAAAACACTATAGTTTAAAATGTAAATAGTAATATTTACATTTGTCATTTTAAACTTCAAAATCTCTGTTATAAAATAAGCAAAAGTGGCATCCAATCTCCTTATAAACAGATTTGGTTATCTAAAAAAAGCTAAGAGGGGTATCTAAGACCAAACGCCACCTAATGAAATGCAAATCCAAAGCGTACCTAAAGAGAGCCTTGAGATTTTCCGGTAGCTCAGTCCTGCCTGCGTAGCCGGGGTTCATAGTGATAAAGATGCCCACTGAAGGGACCAGGTTTACATCCTCACCCATGAAGTTAAACCTCTTCTTCTTGTCTCGAATAGCATCTTGAATACTTTTGACCTGATGGACCATCCGTTCTTAATTTAAATGTAAATGGCACTGAACATTTGCTATTTTCACTTGGTGCTCTAAAAAGCCAATTAAAAAGTGAGAATAAAACAACAGCGGCATAGAACAGAACAGTACAGATCTGGAAGTAATCCCATTCATTTTCTTAAATGTAAAAATGTTCATGACAGACCTACAATGAAATCTTAGTGTCATAAGTGATGATATATATATATATTTCTGCAGAAGCTAGTGTGATTTATAACATTAAAAAACATGTTTAATAGCGAATTACAGGTAAACAATTACTCTACCCATAATTCTAAAGAGAGCTGCACCAGTCAGTAAATAATCACTGTTAACATGAAAATGGAAATCCTAAAAAATAGTTCAGCAGCGATTGCTCCCATAAAGCATTGCAAATTGAGTCAGTCTCCCTACACACAAGCAAATTTTATATATGTATATACACTTACTGAGCACTTTATTAGGAACACCTGTACACCTAATTATTCAAGCGATTATCTAATCATCCAATCGTGTGGCAGTAGTGCAATGCATAAAATAATAAACGGGTCAGCAGCTTCAGTTAATGTTCACATCAACCATCAGAATGGTGATAAAATATGATCTAATTGATTGACCATGGCATGATTGTTGGTGTCAGAAGTGCTGGTTTGAGTATTTCTGTAACTGTTGAGCTCTTGGGATTTTCACACACAACAATTTACTCAAAATGGCGCCAAAAACCAAAAAACATCCAGTGAGTAGCAGTTTTATAGACAAAAATGCCTTGTTGATGAGAGAGTTATACGGAGAATGGAGAGACTGGTTCGAGCTGACAAAAAGGCTACGGTTACTCGGATAATTTCTCTGTACTATTCTAGTCAGCAGAACAGCATCTCAGAATGCAAAACATGTCGAACCTAGAGGAGGATGGACTACACCAGCAGAAGAGCATGAGCCAGAGCCCTTTATTAGGACCATAGTGTTCCTAATTAAGTTCTCAGTGAGTGTATTTTCAATAAACGAAAATATATAATTTTATACTTATAATTATTGACTCAATGATTAAATATTGTCCAGCCATTATCATTGGCAATGTTTCAAATTTTTCAAGGAATTTGTACTTTATACCTTCATTGTACTTTAGTCTTTTTTCTGAATGTACTTACTTTTTTGCTTAAATTGAACTCTATATTGAAGATTTTTCTGAAATCCCATAGAGACAATGAATTGGAGAAAAGACTTCCAAAACCAATGGCACTGAAAAGGTGGGCACTCTATAACTCACTATTTGCTTTGTATAGTTATGTATAGTACACTGTAAATGAGGCATGTCTTCTTATAACATTTTTAAATAGCCAAATAAAAATGTTATCAGGCTTCAGACAACTTGAAATATACACGTCATATGGATCACATTTACAGTGCTCTTTTTTTTTATTTTGAAGCTTGACAGCCTGAACAAATATTTTATATTGGAAATGTATGTATATGCAGATATTAAGCACTGTAACACACAGAACAATCCATTGTATTTACAGATCAGGATATAGGCATGGTAATGCTTTTAACTGAATATTGTCTACAAAATAAGATCTAATTACATTCTATCACCATATCCTATCTACCAGGGTGTGGACATCAGTTTGGTGTCTGCAAAACACAAACGATTCAGACCCTCGCAGCACTGAAGACACAGTCTGATAGTGTTCAGCCTTGTATCAGATAAACAGTGACATTTAACAGTAAGCATGAGTCACATATTGCTGGGAGCTGATGGAATAAGATATAAGGCTTTACTTTGCCAGGGCCTTGTGCAAACTCCAAATTCCAGACTATACACTGCCTTCATGAATTTTACATATTGTTCTATAGTAGAGCTGACAAGCCAAGCAAAAGGCGTGCATTAAGACCAGCTGAAACAGCAGTGGAATGATGCATTTGGGTTGAGCTTTGCTTTAAAGGAATTTGACAGGGTGACTTAAAGGGATAGTTCACCAAAAATGGAAAATTCTCCCATTTACTTACCATCATGCCATCACAGATGTGTATTACTTTCTTTCTTCTGCTGAACACACGGAAAGGGAAAAAAAATCAAAAATTATATATATATATTTTTTTTTTTTAGAAGGAAATTTCAGCTCTTTAGGTCCTCACAACGCAAGTAAATGGGTGCCAAAAATGTTAAGCTCCAAAAGAACATAAAGGCAGCATAAAATGAATCCATTAGACTTAGTTGTTAAATCTATCTCTTCAAAAACAATATTATAGGTGTGGGTGCGAAACAGTTTTTTAATTATGTTTTCACTCTAAATATCCACTTTCACTTTCATATTATTCTTCTCTTGTTTTTGATGATTTGCATTTGTCGTGTATATCGCGCCCTACTGGGCAGGGAGAACAATGTATGGTAAAAACGTACTTAAATATTGATTTCTCAATGTTTCTAACCCACACCTATCATATCACTTCAGAGGAGTTAACCACTGGAGTCATGTGGATTACTTTTATGCTGCCTTTATGTGATTTTTGGAGCTTGAAAGTATGATATTGTATGGACCTTTTAGAGCTGAAATAGTCTTCTAAAAATCTTTGTTTATGTTCAGCAGAAGAAAGTCATACACATCTGGGATAGCATAAGGATGAGTAAATGATGCAAGGATTTTCATTTTTGGGTGAACTATCCCTTTAAGCAAATTTCAGTGAAATTTCACAAATCTGTTGAGAAATATTAACCTAATTGCCTGTGTTAACAAGCTGTGTCTCCTTGCTGGTAATATTTAAAATGAAAACAAAGTGCTTCATATTAAGGGACACTCTTCAGCAAATCTGTTTCCCCACCCATTGTGAGCTGTAGTGAAGTAAAAGGACGAGCATGGCTAATTTGTCTCAATATTAATACGTCTGGAGGCCCTCCTGTTTGTTTTAGATTAATCAAATCGAAAATTGATTCTATCTGTCTTTGTGAGAATAAAATTTCAATGGAGTGTATCCCAACCAAAAATCCTGCTGCTTAAAATGGTTAATCAAACTCTCCACTGCTAAATGGCTGGCACTTACTGTCAGATAGCTTATAAGAGCACCTGAAAAATGCCTCAGTATCATTACTTTGATGTTCCGATTCACTGAAATTGTTCTTCGTGACAGCTGCTCTCTGAAAACACTACAAAGAAAAAGTAATTCATTTTTATCACAGGAGAGAAATGCCTATTCAGTGTTCTGACACTTTAGGAAAGACACTTTTTCTCTTTCAAAGAACTGAGTATATCGTTTTACGGATGGGCCATTAAAGGAATATTTCACCCCAAAATCCAAATTCTGTAGTTATTTACTCACTTTCATACCGTTCCAAACCTGTATTCCAAACTTTTTTCATCCGTGGTACTCAAAAGGTTGATTTTTATCATGTCTACTTTTTCCATAAAATGAAAATTAATGAGGACTAGGACAGTCAAGCTCCAAAATGACAAAAAAAGCACCATTAAAGTATCATAAAAGTGGTCAATATGACTTGTGTGCTATATTCCATTTCTTCTGAAATCAAATGATAGCTTTGCGTGGGGAACGGACCAAAATTTTACAAATGATTCACAAAAAATCTTGAGGTCAACAATACTGCAGGTTTCTTTTGTGCATTCATTAGAGAATTAGTGATGTCCATTTTGTGAAGGAATAGTTCTTTTGAGTCTGATCTTTTCTATTAATCAGTTGATCCAGTCCACAAAAGTCTGAATGATTCATTCACCCCTGATCTGGTTCTCAAGTTTAAATAACTAACTCATTGATCCAGTCACAGTGGTTTACAGATAACTAGTTGGAAAGATTATCATTGAATAACTAAATAATAATAATAATAAATACAATTTAAATTCAGGTCTACTCATAGCACAAACCTATTGAAATGCTTTAGAAGACTTGGAATATAGCACAGAAGTAATATGGACCACTGTTATGATATTTTAAAGATGCTTTTTGGTCATTTTGAAGCTTGACAGCCCAAGCCTTCTAATAAAGAGTGGCCAGGGTATTCTTCCAAAATTCACCTTTTGTGTTCCACGGTAGAAAGAAAGTCTTACATGTTTGTTATGACATGAGGGAAAGTAAAATTACTGACTTTTCATTTTAGGGTGAACTTCCCCTTTAAAACCTGTCACATTTTCTTGCAGTAAAATGTGTCTCTAGATAAATGAGCAGCTACACCTCAAAATCTTTTATATCCATGGCCATCAACATAATTGCCATTGTGAGTAAATTATGTCTGCAGGCGTTACGAAAATGATTCATACGGGTACAGTACATATTGTCTTTTTTTTGGTGCTTGATTTAAATGCTACTTCCCAGCGAACCCTGTGTGAATTGAAATGCATGAAAGCTCAACAGCAAATACCAGATGCCAGGACATTATGAGATGATGCAGCACATTAGCAGCTGATGTAATTTTTGAGTGAATCATAAAGGCAGAATTTTACACACTATTTCCTCACTTAGTGTTCCACTGCTGCATTGCATCTTCATTTATGGCCTAAAACTTTATCAAGTCCTCTTTCAAGAATTATAGTGTTTGATCGACTGAAATTCCAAGTAAAAATATTGGCCAACAAATCAAAACTGCTTATACATAAATGTGTCATGATGCTCCTCAGAGTGGATAACTCAATCACCTGCACAGCCACCACAGAAAGCACCTCCACAGATATCCTGTTAAACTCGTCAAAGCAGCCCCAGGCTCCTGTTTGTGCCAGGCCTTTGTAGATGTTGCCACAAGACTGAGAAAGATGGATTGAGCAAGAAAACCAATGAGAACAAGAGAGAGGAAACGAGAGAGGGAAAAAGAGAGTGAGAGAGTTATGAGTACCAGGATTGTGCATCATTCAGAATTAAATTTGATATTGGATTGTAATTGTAATTTTAATTTTAATTTGAGGTAGTAGTGTAAAAAATGATGGAATTCAAAAGGAATTCATCATTTGAATTTGAATCACATGCTCAGTAGATTTTAATAAAACTTTAGATTGTTCAATATCATGTTACCATACACCCAATGCGGTAGTACAGGAAACATTAGAAGATATGGTAAAACAGTAGAATAAGCATCTATTAGCTATTATTAGTAAATGCATAAAGTATCATGAACTAACAATGTACAATTATTTTTTACAGCATTTATTATTCTTGGTGAATGTAAACTTTTCAAAATGCTTTTCATTGCTATAGAGTTAATAATGCATTAACTAATATAAATGTACATGTATACAACTTTAAATGTAATAAAAAATTAAAAGTGCATTAAAGTATGAAATAGCTTCAGTGCTATAAATGTATATATAAGTATATATTCATGATTCTCATGAATTGAAAGGGTGGCCGATTCTTCAGATATTAACTGTGCCCGACCCTGACGAGCACATCAATGGAATGCATAAAACCCAAGAAGCAAAACTAGAATGCAATGCAAAATTATGTGGTGCATCTTTTGTTTTCTGGAAACATGCTCACTGGTTTAATGAGATTCAAGCTTATAAAGAACAACAAATGCTTTCTGGGTGGATGAATAGCATTTACAATCCCACAATCATATTCTAAACACTCTGTTCATTTTACCAGCTGAGTAACCAGCACACCCTCTATTTTTTGTGGGCGTCTGTGATCCTAAACCCTAGTGGAAAGAATCGTATCTTTTACTCTCTGTTTCTCTGTCTCTCACACTCTCTTCTCTGCAGTGGGGAGACATGGGCAGTAATAATGCAGCAATCTCAGCAGGCAGGTACAAGCCAGATGAGGAAACTAACACTGCGTCTCTATTGACCGCCACATTATATGGCTTTTTTCTCTTCCGGCAAACATGGCTGCAAGCAGTGATGAGGCCGGAATACTAAGGTTGACAGCTTCAGAGGTAAATAAACCAGCCACCGGAGCCTTGCTAATCTGCTGGCCCCCATGTAGGGAGAAGGCAGATCTGTGCAACTTAATAAATAGCTCATAAGATGATGGACAGAGTCAGATGAGGAATAAAAAGTGTATAGCAATGCAGGCACTAAGACAAAAATAAATATTAATCGCAGGAAGCTAGAAGCTTGCTGTGAACTCAGTGATCTTGATTACAATCAGTTCCTGGCTGTTTTGTTATTTTATTTTTGGCCCTTTTGCAACTTTTTTTTTTTTTTTTTTTTGCCTTTTTCACCATTTTAAAGACAGGGATGATCAGGGAAGAGACAGGAAAATATAGGTAGAAGAGATGAGAGGGGATCAGAAAATGACAAAAGCCGTAAATCAAACTCAAATTGCCTGCATAAAAAACAAGTGGTCAGGGTTTGGCTGGTCAGCTTAAGTAAGCTAGCACCTGCTGGTAGATACGTTAACTACACTATTGAAGGAATATTGGGTTCAAAACAAGTTGAGCTAAATTAACAGCATGTGAGGCATAATGTTGATATTTCACAGGAAATAATTTTGACACATCACTAATTTATTTAACCTTTTAAGAAAAAAAACATTGTCAAAATATTAATAACTAGAGTCTTGACCAACACAAAATAGGTATCGTTTGAAAGCTTAGAAGATCTACGTAACAGTGCATGTAGGCATTATGGCCAAAACTGAACAAATATATTAGAAATTTGCAGACGAATCAGAAGTGTTCCATTTTGAAAATTTTGCACTGTACATATTATTGTAATCAGTAAAAAAACTCAAACTCGGGGCCTGGGTAGCTCAGCAAGTAAAGACACTGACTACCACCACTGGAGTCATGAGTTTGAATCCAGGGCATGCTGAGTGACTCTAAGCAACCAAATTGGCCCGGTTGCTAGGGAGAGTAGAGTCACATGGGGTAACCTTCTTTTGGTCACTATAACATGGTGAGTTGTGAGTGGATGCCACGGATAGTAGCGTGAAACCTCCATATGTGCTATGTCTCCGAAACTCAACCAGCCACGTGATAAGATGTGCGGATTGACTGTCTCAGACATGGAGGCAACTGAGATTCATCCTCTCGGGCCACCCAGATTGAAGCAAGTCACTACGCCACCACGAGCACTTAGAGCACATTGGGAATTGGGCATTCCAAATTGGGCATTCCAAATTGGGGAGAAAAGGGGAGGAAAAAAAAGCATCAAACTAATCAAACAGCCATGTGAAATATGTTGTTGGAAAGTACTCAAAGCTTAGAATACAACCAGCCTATTTATTTTACTCAAAGACATTACGTTGACATTTATATTTATGTTAACAGGTGTGGCTCTATGCCACATTTTTGCTTTTAACTTCAGCAAAATAAACAGAGCATACAATATCACATACTATAACCGGATGCACAGATCATTAGATAATTGACACAAAGCACAATGTGCACAGTACACACTACATCTATCTTTCTGGCATTCTGCAATCTGGCTGAAAACACATTAGCATTCCTGGATCACATGACATCATCGGAAATGATGTAGCATCATAGAAAGCTAGTTCAAACGTATTGAGTTCAAATCGATTTTAATCAATTTTGTTATCATTGTCAATCAATTGTGTTGATTTTTTTTATTTGCCGAGTTATTAGCCTTTAATTTGGATATGTTACTGAAACAGGAAATCTTTAAAAACACTCTCAGAGCTTAAAGGGTTAAAAAAGCAAAAATTCAGGTTACAGCAAGGGGCTTACAATGGGCCAGTTCATAAACGCTTAAATACGCACAATTTCAAAAGTAAAGTATAGCCACAAGATGTAAACATTTTACTGTACATGCTAAAATGATTTTTGTGGGATAATTGTTTACTAACCTTATCTGATAAAAAAAAAAATCAACCTTATCTGCCTAAAATCCCGAAGAGGCTGATAAACTGAATCAGTGTAATACTAGCACTCTTTTTATGGTGTCACATTTTAAGGAAATGTGAACTTGCCTGGTCACAGCACATATAAGGTTTGGCAATTGAATTACGTATTTTCTGTTGGTCAAGAATACTATGTCGCAGGTAGTGACAGTTTGATTATTTTTGTTAGACTTTAATGTTAGGGTGATTTTAAAATGCAAAAATCAATGTATTGTGCTATTTAGTCTCATATCTCACTATGGACTTTATTCCCTGCTATTTTTATTAGTGTTTGACAAATATTCATTTCAATAAACATTCTTTATTCCTAATTCCAGACAAATAACCGAAAAAACATTTGTGAACCCTCATGGCTATCTGAATATTACAAATGGTTACCATGTACAACCCTTAAAAAATATATATATATTCAAGATATATTATTTGAGAAAGTTGCAGCATGTCAGAGCATGTGCACTATTAGCCAGGCTACTTCTCGGACCTTTTTGACAGATATGTCTGGTAGGCTAAGCATATAAAACAATGAGGGAAAAGAGGAGGGATCAGAATCGGGAATTGACACAAGCAGGATTCAAACTAGCATCACCTATATGAGCACCCCAGCTCAACATGTATGCTAACTGCTAGGTCACAGCTCTATTAACACTGGTTGTTTTAGATAATGTAATCAGAGCTAAAATGATAGAAAAGATGAAAACCTTAAAAAAGGAAACTCAAGTGGCTTCTGTTGTACACTTGAAGTCATTTCATTCCAACACCCTGTGATATTTTCTAACACATCTACAGCTGTGTTCATCACCTTGTAGTCCATCTGCTCCGAGCAGTTGAAAACGTAGACCATTATGCCAAGGGCTCGGCCCAGGTCCTTGGTGGTCTCTGTTTTGCCAGTGCCAGCCGGACCAGCTGGGGCTCCGCTCATGACGAGATGCAGTGACTGGGTCAGGGTGATGTAACATCTGAGTTTAGGTAGATAAAGAGACATTTTAGCAAACACACGCAAGCACACACATGCGCAAACGTTCAATCTATAAATAATAGAGAAATATTTACCCATGGATAAAGCCCTGTCATTAAATTGAGTTTTGTTGTGACCAGTGATTCAGCAGGTTCAACCCGAGCAAACTGATCGATTTTGGAAGATGGTGCACACTTTTTTTTTTCCTTTTTTTTTTTTAACTACAAATTTTACATTCAACCAGACTTTGATTCCAAAGATAGAGTGTCTTTACTGACTGACCCATTTAAACAATGACTGCATTTTATTTGTTTACATAAGGCTATTTGACAAGCATTTACCCCTTTAAGGGGCCATTTAATCCTTCAGTGAAGATAATTTGCATTAGTACGTGAATATAGCACTACGTTTCACATGATATACATTTATAGAAATTGTTCCTGAATAAACATCCTTCACTGGTCCTGGAAAAACCTTTTTGTCAACCAATAATTGTCCTCTGATTTTTGGAATAGAGTAAGGCTGAGGGTATTAGGTCAAGGTTAGGGTTGTTGCTATGATTGTTTAAAGAAATAGATAATTGAAAAATGTAATTCAGTTATAATTTACACACCATCATATTGTTCCCATTCCATATATCTTTCTTTCCCCTATGGAAGACAAAAGGAGATGTCACAGAGAAGATAGCCTCAGTCATCATTCACTTTCATTGTTTGAAAAAAAAAAAAAAAAGATGCAATGAAAGTGAAGAGTGGTTAAGGCTCCTTTTGTGCTCCACAGACAAGAGAAAGTCATACGAGATTGGAACAAATACGGGTGAATAAATTATGACATAATAGTCATTTTTTAGGTGTACTATCCCTTTAATAGTATTGTGATTTCTCTTTCAGTATCTTAACTCATCAAACATGCTGCTAGCAAAGCCAAGGTCATGGGTTTGATTCCTAGAGAACACAGGGACTGATAAAAATGTATTCCTAAATGCACAATAAGTTGTATTTGAATAAAAGTGTCTTCCAAGTGAATAAACTTTAAAAGGTTAAATAGTTTTCAGAAACAACTAGAGGTAATGATCCAAAAACATGCATAGCTTATGTTTGTGAAGTATTCTGTATATACACTGTATATATACACATGGACAAATCTCCATGCTATTAGTTATTTAAGTTACTTTAGAAAAAAAAAAATTGACATTAATAACTTTCAACGGCCATTATAACTTAATGAAGCCATCTGTGCCATTTTATTTAAAAAAATTTGCAGCCTCTAATTTCAGTGTGAATGAAATACAGAGCTCTGACATTGTCAGCAGTGCACAGCAAAACTCAGAGACTGACTATATGTTCAGGAAGAAGCAAAGCCATTTATTTTACTATCAAACAGGACAGTCTTTTTATTTAGAGTGGAATGTTTTCAATGATTTGGTTGATCTCGTTCACAAAAGTGCTGAATGATTCATTCACAAATTGGACTGATCCAGTTCTCGAGTTCAACTCAATGATGCAGTAGTAGTCAAGTTTACAGTTTGCTGGAGGGGAAGAGGATCAGTGAATATTGATTTACAGTAAATTTTGGTCTGTTTCTCACACAAAGCTATCGTATGACTTCAGAAGGTTTGGAATAAAGTATTAATAAAGTAAATAAAGAGTCGTATCGACCACTTTTATGATACTTTAATTGTGCCTTTGTGTCCTTTTTGAAGCTTGAAAGCTCCAGTCCCATAATTGTAAATTGCAAAAGAGCACACAATCAATTCTTCTTAATTTCCTCTTTTGTGTTCCATGGAAGAAAGAAAATCACAAGGCATTGAAATGTATGAGAGTACATGATGACAGAATTAAACATTTTTAGTGAACCATCCTTTAATAGTCTCTCTAAGTGTAATCTATGTTAAAGACTCCAAAAGCTGTTTTTTTTTTTTTCCAGGGAGTCTCACCTGTCTGTGAGTGGCGTGATGACTAATCGTGGTGTGTTACCCAGATACTCATATGAATAGAGGAACTGGGCGTCACAGATGTTTGCAAAGCAGTGCTTCTCTCTCTCGTCCCAGCGGTGGCGGAGTTGAGACAGCCAAAGAAAGGCCTGAGAGTTCTCCACCTGAGAGCCGGAAACACAAACTGAGTCTGGCTAATGTGTGCCGCAGGAGTGAGATGATTATGAAGGATTAGCAGGAAGAAAATATAACACCTGAACTGGATAAAAACATATTCCCATTTCGAAGCCACTCTATGCAGCTGTCGTTAAGATTTCTATTCTACTAAACCCTAGGTCTTCAAGTGAGACCATAATATAAGCAATCACATAAGAGCACGTTGAGACTTTCATTACAGAGGCAAATTGTGTGAATAGAGTCAGTATTGAATATTCTTTTCATGAGATGCCTAATGCATGCGTGGGTTTCACTAATCTTCAGACATTTGAAGAAAATCATTCTCAATGCAGTGGATTGAGCAGATAACAATAAGACAGAAGGAATGGAGACAAATGGTGGTACCTTTTGAGCAATTACTTTGGCCACCACATCTCTCGCATGGACGTCAATGGTACAGATGGTCATGACTTTCTGCCTGTCTCCAGGGGTGAGTTGGCCAATCAGCATGGTGATGAGGGTGTTTAATTGATTCACTTGTTTTTTATAGTATTCCTTCATTGCATTCTCATATCCCTCCTCCAATCTCAAGAATGCCATACCTACATCTGTTGACCACCAGATCTGGGTGCAGGTTAGGGCGACCTTTCAGAATACACACAAAAGAGATGTTTCAGCAGGGTGCACTAGTGAACATTTTTCTATTCGTAATTTTTCTAATGCAATATACAGGGCTGGGTATTGATACAGATTTCCTGATTCGATCAGATTCTGATTCACAAGCTCTACATTCGATTCAATTCCGATCCTGATTCGATATCGATTAATATGGGTACATTTCTGTTACAAGATCCATTTTGCTTACATATAAAATAAATTTTCTCTCAGATAATGTTCTTAATTATAAAGGAACCTTCTAGGCAACCATTTTAGGTACAATTTGAAAATATAAATTTTCCAAATTATATTTTATCATTAGTTTTTCATCAAATTGGTCACATTTTAGCTTTTGAAAATGTTCAAATTCAGTCTTTTACATCAATTAATCTATGAAATTGTTTATATTATATTGAATATAAATTTTAGTGAAATACTTGCATAATTTATACTATTTACAAGTATTTACATTGATATTTAGAACACGTGCTTAATTGGTACTGTCTCTTTAAGACTAGCGACATCAGTGCGTATAACAAGAAAAGACATGTATAATTTCTTTAGTGCATCCATGTGTGATGTGTGTGTTTTTTTTCCTCCCCTTTTCTCCTCAATTTGGAATGCCCAATTCCCAATGTGCTCTAAGTCCTCGTGGTGGCATCACCTCAATCCGGGCGGAGGAGGATGAATCTCAGTTGCCTCCACATCTAAGACTGTCAATCCGCGCATCTTATCATGTGGCTTGTTGAGCGCGTTACCACAGAGACCTAGCACATATCGAGGCCCACACTATTCTCTGCGGCATCCACGCACAACTCACCATGCGCCCCACCGAGAGCGAGAACCACATTATAGCGACCACAAGGAGGTTAACCCAACGTGACTCTACCCTACCTAGTAACCGGGCCAATTGGTTGCTTAGAAAGCCTGATTGGAATCATTTTTTGCTTTTTAATCAACAACTGACTGTTACCTTTATTTACTTTATAAAGGGTTGCCGCATAGAGTGAAAGAGCGATCTTGGAATTAATGAATCGATATTGAGATGGTTCAAACGAAGATCGCAATGCATCGGAAAATCTAAATTTTTACCCAGCCCTAGTAATATATTTTAATTACAAATTATATTATCAGTATAACAATGATAGAAAAGTTTCAGAAATGTAAACTGAAAAATTAACATTAGTTTCACAATATCTTAATATTTGTGTGAAGGGGAGTAGGGTGTGGCCGGGCCATGATGATGCATGGCCAGCGCCTAATCAGCTGATCAGCGGGAGAGGGATATAAGTGGCAGCCGGAGACGCCAGTTTGAGAGAGAGATGCACGCAGCCACGTTGCATGTATGTTTGTGTTTGTTTATGTATGTTTAATGTTGAGTTTCTTATTAAACTTTATGGTGAAAGTTCAGTCGGTTCCTGCCTCCTCCTCCTTGCCCAACCATTACCTGTTACAATTTCATATATTCTGCTTTTACATTAATAACAGCATGGACTCCACAAATTTGTAAAAAACTGATGATCCATCTTATTTGACGATTTCTCACATAAATGATAAATGTTTCATATAGTGTCTTGTGTGCTTGGTACAAAGAAGTTAAGATCAATGTAACAAACTTAATTATCTTAATTATTTTGTCTTCATTTTACGCCACAAAGTTTCCACATTTTCAAAATGTTCAAAAATCTAAAACTTTGTTTATTACGTGGTCGCAGACTTTTCACTATTAGGCAAATTCCAACACCAGAAAAACAGGACTTCATGAGCCTTCATTCTGTAAGCTGCTACAGACCTATTATGAATTAATTCTGCCAGAAATATCTCACAATATTTAAATTGCACACAATACATTTGCTTCCTTCTCATAAATATTCTCGTATGCTGATAAAAATCTGCCTAAGGATGTTAACACGCACTGTGTCAGTGTCTGATTCATCAGAGACAATAGCAGAGTGGTGTTAAATACCTGAGCGGGGTAGTCAAACAGCCACTGTTCTCTGGGCTTCTCTTCATAAGCGGTGACCCCCTCTGTCATCTCATGACGTACAGTGGCACGCATTATGTCCAGAACACGATTCAGCCACACTTCAACCTGTATAACCAGAGCCCGCTTTACACAAGCATTTCATTACGCACATTAAGCATTCTGACAAGAGAGTATGATCAGAGGGTTTGCCAGCAGCCTTATATTGTACATTAGTCCCACTTAAAATATAAATGCACCTGTCTAATTCCTAGGCAGATGTGTTTAAATGTTAATGCTAAACTCTATAGGAAGGCAGATTTTCAGAAGCATGTCTAGAATTTGGTGTAATCCATAGAATTATGTTATAGGATGCAGGCAATGTAAACATAACTAGATTTTACTTTTCTTTTCTTTTTTTAAGAAAATGTGAGTGGTGCTTGCAAGTACAAAAGTTGTCATCATAATGCTAGGGTGTTTTGGGTGGTGTCCAGGGCATTGCTATGTGGTTGCATAGGCTTTCTGGATGGTTGCTTGGTGGTTTCGTCCTGAGACAAGTTAAAATATCCCACCCCAAAGACAAAGACTTTTTAAAATGTAAACAAAGGCTGGTTGTACCTGTCCAGTACAGTCACAAGGCTCACTGAAAGGAACATACTCGTCCTCTTTGCTGAACATGCCAAGCCCTGTCTTTGTGAGGTTGCCACCCTCATCTGTTTCAAACTGCATCTTCGCTGTATTGTCAAACAACTTTGACAGATGCCTCTGAACCTAAGGGAAGAAAAGAAGGCTTTACTGCACAGCTGTTATATTGGTTAAGTTTTTTCTAATATGACATATCAAACATTTTGCAATTTGACTTTAAAAAAACTTGGTAAGCAGTCAACACTGCCATCTAGTGTATGAAAAAGGCAAATTAGGCCTTTGGCTATAGACACCATCAATCCAGTCCACCCCAAAATTAAACTTTTGTCATCATTTATCCCTCTTATGTTGTTCCAAACCCTTTCTCTCTTACTTGGAACACAAAAAGAAATGTTATGCAGAATGATATTAGACATCACAGCCTCAGTCACCATTTATTTTCATTGTATGGATATAAGATGCAATGAAAGTGGATGGTGACCAAGTCTCACATTCTGCTCAACATATCTTTTTTTGTTCCATGGAAGAAATAATGTCATAGCGGTTTGGAACAACATGAGGATTTACATTTTTTCGGTGAACTCTCTCTACAATGGAGAAAAAATTAGGCACAAATACAGACAGATATCACAACACAATGATAAGGACTGATGTCTGTAAGGAAATGTGCTGTACCTGGTGGGGATCAGTACCATTGGACAGGATATCCAGCAGGTCAGCTGAGGAGATAAAGTAAAAGCGTGGAAAGGCCAGGCGCTTGGTGTCCAGATATTCGGCCAAGGCTTTTTCACAAAGGGCCAGTCTGCAGGAATAGGTGCATTGACTGTCACACTCTCAATTTGACAGATGAGCAGCTCAGGGCAAGACTTTCTCGGACACTGAAAACATTATTGTTTTTACCTGTGCATGCTGAAACAAGCACCTTTTGAATAAAGGGGTCATTAAAGGGGTCATATCATAGGCTTAAACTTCTTAATATATATTAAAAATGACTCCCTGAGGTTTACTTATAAGGCTAGTAAAAAAAATTTGACCAAAACAGTTTAACGGACCCTTCACACAGGACTCAGTTTTGCATCCATCTGCACTGTTTTTCAATGTAAACATGCGCTATATGGACATCTCTGACCATTCAGAATGCTGTTCTGAGATGCAGGTTGGCGCTGTTTTGGTGTCACAAGAGGGACCTACACAATATTAGGCAGGTGGTTTTAATGTTGTGGCTGATTGGTGTAAATGTAACGAATGGAGTCTAATGGATTACTTTTATGTTGCCTTTATTTGCATTTTGGAGCTTCAAAACATTGGTACCTATTCACTTGCATTGTATGGACCTACAGAGCTGAGATATTCTCCTAAAAATCTTAATTTGTGTTCTGCAAAGAAAGAATGTCATACACATATGGGATGACATGATGGTGATTAAACAATGAGAGAATTTTCATTTTTAAGTTAACTATTCCTTTAATACCTCACGTGACTGGGTGGGCCAAGTTTCTGAGCACTGAATATGCAATGATGTGTAAATGTGTTAATTGTTTCTGCCGATTTCAGAAGAACAAGACATTTTTAAGACTTAGTTTCAATAAATTATGTATTAAGAGGGGAGGAAGCTCTGAGTTTTCAAATGTGCAATCGATCACAGAAAAATAAATCTTTCATCCCAAAAGATCAATAAATATTTGATTCTTCATGATAAGAACTCTTGCATTTGCAGAGAGAGAGTTTAAACAAACAAATAAATACAGAATCCAGCAGCAAACCTGATATGAATGTCCTCTAGTTTGTTATAGAGCCCAGGTTTGTTTGTGGCCTCCACAACATTAGGTGTTTTATTGGCATCACATGCCAGTTCTTTGAAATCATTATCGATGCCTTCAAAGCGTTTGGAATCCTGTGGAGACATGATAGAATTAGTTATGTCAATTTTATTTTCCAGAGGAAAAAATAAATAAATAAACAAAAACTGACGTTCTGAACAGCATCTGCGTTTCTGGCCATAGGCACATAACAGTAATTATCCAAATGTTTTTGGCCAAAAGCATAAGATGAACATTTTAATCTCTCATCTAGATCTATGAATATACTCCCAGAGGGCAGGACAAGATGCTACCCAAATATGTAAGGCCCAAGTTTACTCTTAGTTCTCCATTAAAACAGCCTAAAATGTCCATTTGTTCCAGATGCCTATTTTACATTTTTAGTATTGTGTCTGCTTCCTTTATTATGGCTTATATTTCACATTATAACATCTAAATGTAAAAATCCACATTTGTTGGGTTACTATTAGAGAATAAAATATGTTTTATATTGATTTTCAGGAGTGTTCTATGAAGAATGAATAAAACATCAGCAGAGCTAACCTCTGGTAACTGAGAGCGAATGTCCTCAGAACCTATAAATATGCTCTCCAGGTGAGACCAGGTCCTCTGCACTTCAAACCAGATAGAGATCACAGAGTCAGCCACTGAGAGCTTTCGCTGCCATGTGGATACTTCCTCCAGGAAGAATGCAATGTACTTAGATGTCATTAGGTTTTGCAGCTGCACCTGGTTGTCCTCCAGCGTTTCAATTAGTTCTTCATCTGACTTCAACAGAGGAACATTTGTGCGTGGATGAGCCTCATAGCCAAATGACATATTTGTCCAGGTGGCATCCAACTCATTAAGCACCTTCTCCATGCCCATCTCCTTCACCGCCCTGTCAACGATGCTCCTGACCTCATCCTCAAAGTGATGCAAGTTGAGGCGAAGAAGGTCAGCCAGAGTTGTATCTTTGTCCATGGTGAAGGACACGCCAGTAGCATTCATTAGCTGCTGCCAATGGCGTGGACGGATGGCTGGGTTTTGAAGCTCGGCAACCGCTCTAAGAGAGGTAAGTGTGTTCTTCACCGTACTGTCCAGCCCGATGAAGGTATCCCATGAACGAGCTTCTTTATCCAGTGCACGAAGCTCTTTAGAGAAACGCTTGCACTCCATGTCCATGTCATCCACATTTACATCTCTCCAAGGAGTGGTCTGCCAGAAATCTAAACAGGATTGGACCAGCGAGGTCATATCCCACAATTCCTTTAGAATGGGCAGCTCCTTTCTACACTGCTTGAGCTGTTTATAGTCTGGTATGTTGACTTCAAAAAGGTTGGCTGACTCAGTAAGCCCAGCCATTGCAGTCTCCTTCTCCAGAATTTGCTTTTGTGCTATGTCCATCATCTGATGTGGATTTGGGCAGTCAAATCTGGAAAAAGTTGAGTTGAGAGTTGAGACCAAACAAGAAAAAAGTTTGTTAGGATGATTACTGAGTTTATTGCAGCCATAAAGTTATCAATCACTGCAACAGTACAACACTGCCACAAAATTCCACTACTGAAGAAAAAAAAAAAAACTGCATCGCTGGTAAGCAGCATATGTTGTGCTTTGAACGCTGGTCCAAAACACAGGATGCTGGTGTGCTAGTGTTTCAACAATGCTTTTGACTATAAGATTTCTTTGGTTAAACACCATTACTAGAAAAAAACAATCTGGTTGAACATCTTCAACAGCTGTTTTACTGGAGAACCAAATGGCTATGCAAGGCCACCAGCTAGACCAGCACCAAACCAACATGCCTGTCCTAGGCCAGAATGGGAACTTCATGCTGATTAAGATGGTCTTTTCAGCAGTATCCTAAAGACTAAAATGAGATAATTCTCCATGCTTCATATTGTACCTGAAAAACCCATTCTTGCGGAACTGCTCCCTGAAGTTATGCTGATCCACATCAAAGGTTGAGCATTTCCTGCGCAAGTTAGCCACCTCGATAGCCTGGAGTGGGGCAACCTGCTGCTTCACCACCACAGCCTGCTTTTTCAAGTTATTCCATTTCTCTGGGAGCTCCTGTATATCAAACAAAGACATTTAGACTATCTGAATAATGTGACTATTTTCAGAATGAAATACTAGCTTACTTCTTACTGAATAATGTGATGTTTGTTTACTGCCTAATTATTATTATTATTTAAAAAAAAAATAGTATGTGAATCAGTGAGCTCCGTGGTACACCACATATTTTGGCAAATGTTGTAGGTAATCTGAGTATTCCATGCCACCGAAAATCTGCATTCTATGTACAGAATGCATTCTATAGACTATGGAAATATTAAGAGAAGTATGCTAGTTTGCTATTCTGATCATAGCCTGCAGTGCTTTAGTGCTAATTAAGTTTTAAAATGCTCATGCTAAGCCCTGGGATTGTTGCAATTAAAGGAATAATGTACACAAACATGACAACACAAATCATTTACTCACCCTCATGTTGAACCAAGCCAGTATAAGTTTCTTATTTTCTTACAAAAGGGGATGTTAGATAGAATGTTAGCCTCAGTTAACATTCACTTTTATTGCATATTTTTTTTCCATACAATGAAAGTGACATTCTGCATAACATCTCAACAAATGAAAGAGTTTGGAACAACATGAGGGGTGAGTAAATTATTATATTTTTGGGTGAACTACCACTTTAAGCAAAAATGTACCAATGTTTAATTTCTTTATTTATCATATATTTGCAGCAAGAGCAGTAAAATAGTATGTTTACAGTTTCTTAGATGCCACACTAACATTGTTATAAACATTCAATGCACACACTTACCTTTAACTGTTTGTAAACTACCTCTGGGAGTTCCTGTTCATAACTCTTCAGCAGATCAATGGTTTGCTGTAGAGGTTCAAACATCTCATCTGTAATGCTCTGCCGTTCTTTTGCTGCCATTAGGTGACCCATGATCTCCACTAGACCATTGTAGTCACCCTCCTCCACTTTCTTACCAAGACCACTCTCATTCACTTTGACAAACTCCTCCAGGTCAGACAGACTACAACCAAAGATAATTTACATTTTACATACAATCAGATAGACAAAAGTATCATACAGAGTTACAGAATCAATAACATTCAAATCAAACAATGATGTTTTAACTTAAACACATAGATGACGTTCTTTTATTTTGTAGAACACAAAATGAGGTGTTTTAATAAAAATCCCAGACTGTCTTTTAAATACAATAGCAGTTGATTGAGACTCTCTTCAAAGCTTTAAAAAGGACCCAAAATGTAGTCCATGTGACTTGTTCATTATATTTGTGCATCATATTTTTAGCCCTAAACTATGCATCTCTGGTATAAACACGTGAGCAATTGTGAACACGCTTCTCGCATGAATTCATGAACATCCAATGGACATTTTGACAGAAAAATTACTTAAATTTCAGGTTGTTTTTCACCAAAATCTATTACAGTGGCAAGAAAAATGTACGTGAACCCTTTGGAATTACCTGCATTTATGTATAAATTTGTCTTTAAATCTGGTTTGATCTTCATCTAAAATACAATAATAAACAAATACAATCTGTTTTAACTAACACACAAATTATTATATTGCTCTTGTACATAGTGAATACATCATTCAAACATTCACAGTGTAGAATAGAAAAAGTATGTGAACTCTTAGTCTTTAAAACTGGTAAGGTTTACAAAGTTATCTCAAAGAGCTTAGATATTCATCTGTCCACAGTTAGACAAATTGTCTATAAACGGCGACTTCACTCCCTAGAAGTGGCCACCCAGCTGGATGACTCAAAGAACACACAGCAGAATGCTTGAAGAAATTAAAAAGATCCCAAGAGTGACAGCTTAAGACTTGAATGACTCAACTCAACTCAAGTCATTTTTATTTTTATAGCACCTTTCACAACACACATAATTTCAAAGAAACTTTACAGAAGATCATGCATTAACAGAAGATAAATCAGAAGTTATATCTATAATATCTTAGATTCATCATGTGTAGTTTGAAAAAATATGATTGTGAATTGTGCTTAAAAATAAGTAATTAAATAATAATTGTATTTATAACCCCAGTGAGCAAGCCAAAGGCGACTGTGGCAAGGAACACAAAACTCCATAAGATGTTGATTAATGGTGAAAAATAACCTTGGGAGAAAACAGACTGTGGAGGCCAGTTCCCCTCAGGCTAACATCATGAATATAATGCCAATATTACTTATATAATGGACTCATTGGAACTGGTTAATATCTCTGTTCTTGAGCCTACAATACGGAAAACATAAAACAGGCATGGTGTCCATGGCAGGACACATCGAAGGAAGCTGCTGCTTTCCAACAAAAACATTGCTGCGCACCTGGTTTGCTAAAGACCACCTTGACACTTCACAGTGCTACTGGTAAAATTTTTATGGAATGATAAAACTAAGGTTGAATTGTTTGGGAAGAACATGCAGCACTATGTATGGCATAAAAAGGGCACAATTTGTCAACATGAAAACATAATCAAGCATGGTTGAGTGAGCATCATGATTTGGGGCTGCTTTGGAGCTTGGACTGCTTGCCATCATTGAGGGGAAAAATGAATTCCCAAGTTTATCAAGCTATGTCAAGGTGGCTTTGTGCCAGCTGAAGCTCAGTAGAAACTGGGTGATGCAGCAGGCAATGACATAAAAGTAAATCCACTACAGAATGGCTTCAAAAATGAAAATCCATTTATTGAAGTGGCCCAGTCAGGGCCCAGAATTTAACCCAATGGAGATGCTGGGGAATGACCTTGAGAGCCGTTCAGAACAGATATCCTAAAAATATGCCTGACAGAAGCAGTTCTGTAAGGAAGAATGGTCCAAAATTCCTTCTAAATGTTGTGCAGGTCTAATCTGCAGCTACCGGAAATGTTTGGTTGAGGTTATTGCTGCCAAAAGATTGACCAGTTATTAAATCCAAGGGTTCACTTACTTTTTCCACAACACTGTGAATGTTTAATGTGATGTGTTCAATAAAGACATGAAAGATTATTATTGTTAGTGTGTTTTTATCTTAAGCACATTGTGTTTGTCTATGCTTGTGACTTTGATGAAGACGAGGTCACATTTATGACCAATTAATGCGGAAAACCAGCTAATTCTAAAGGGTTCACACACACCTTATTTTGCCACTGTATTTGCCTTCAGAAGACTTGCAATATTATGCACAAATTTGTGATACTTTGGGGTACTTTTTAAGCTTTAATATGAGTCTTTGTATTGAAATTTGGACTCCATACAGGTTGGAACGATAGGGTCAGAATACTATTTTTAGGTGATCATCTCCTTTAAATTGTGGATCGGTGCACTGCGGGAAAAAAAAAACAGCCTTGTTGTGTTTTGGTCCCCAACATGAGATGCTAGCATGTTGGAGTCCCCACCAGAATTCTTAAAGGTATATTTTACCCAAAATAAAAATAAAATAATTTCATTATTTACTCCCGCATCTGTTGTTCCAAACCCGTCTGACTTAGCTAAGATTTGCATGGCTATGCTGGTTCGTCAGATAGATCAGCACCAAACCAACATAAACCAATCTGAACCAGCATTAAATGCTTGTCTTTTCAGATGGGTGACAGTAACTGTGTTATATAGCTAAACGCTTCCTATAATTAGCATATCTTGCATAAAAATAACAGCTACTTATTGCTATTTGCTGGTAAAATACCTGTGTGTAACATGATCGATAAGATGTTGTTTGAACATCAGGCTCCACTTCTTGATAATATTGAGCAGGGCACTTTTAAAGGCACATGCATCCACCCTCATCCAGCCTTCAAACACATGGATGGGCTCCAACCGCTGCACTTCCTCATATAAACTCTCATATGAGTCCACTTGCTCCCGGAAACGTTCGAGAGCCGGGGGGTTTTCTGGAACCCCATGTTCTGCATGGGCCTCGATCTCTTCGCTAGTGAGAACGTGACCGTAAAGCAAGAACTGACGCATTAACTCCTTTCTGTCATCCACGTAGAGGTAGGCATAACGCTCGAAGGTGCTACGGTACTCACAGCACCTTCTCATGATTCTCTCCACACGCTCCATAACAAGCTGCCGCATGTCTGCCAAGTCTGCCATGTCCTCCATATCAGCCTGAGGACATAAAGACAACTTGTATCTGATTCTATAACAATGAATTGAGTACTTATAAAGGAATAGTATAACCAAAAATGTTAATAATGCTGTTAATTACAAACCCCAATGTCATTCCAAACCCATTCAGTATGTAATATTTTTTCCTTGGAATATGAAAGGATTTTTTAGATAATCTTTTAGCAGCTATTTCAATACAATGAACATGGCTGTTACAGGAATATTCCTGGGTACAATACAAGCTAAGCATAATGTTGATTTCCACAAAAAAAATTATCGGCCCTATTTTTCTTTAGAAAAACAAATTCAAAAAAATCAATGTTACAGTGAGGCACATATAATTGAAGTGAATGGGGACAATTTCGGAGTGTTTAAAGCACGAAATGTGAGGTTTGTTTTTAATTTTATAATTGTATTTTTATGGTTTGCTTTATTTTTGTGGGGGGGCTCTTAAATGCACCTTTAGATTTGTGAACAAAATGTAGCCCCCGTTCTGTGCACATCAGCGCCTGGTCGTTTAAATGTGTCTCCTATGACCACTTGTGTTCAGATTTGGAGTGGAGGGTCTCTGTTTCATGACAACATCAATCACTATATCAGTGTGTTACTGCATGATATTAAAGTGTAACAAAGTTAAAAAAGACAAAGAAATCGCAAAAAAAAAAAAGGCCTACTGTTTCTCCCAGATGCGGATGAAATTTGATCTAAGAACAAACGCAAAATGTCAAGCATGTCATCCATTATTTTATTGGATTACCCGTATCTGCTTCAGGTGTTTGTGCTTCTCATCTGTGTTGATAGACACACTAAATAACATCCCGTGAAGCTCTCGTGATTTTGTATGCATCAACTTTTTTAAATGTTCAGATTGGATGGTTATGCATAGAGGACGGATTAATGTTTACACCACAAATGCGATGTGGACACATGCGTTTTTGACCTCATTAATATGTGCCTTCTGTGATCCAATCACAAAACATTTTAGACCCCATTAAGACCTGTATTTAGGGCTGACCACATGTGATCAGATCACACGAAACGCATCTTAATACCAGGTAGAAACGGGTATTAAGAAGAGAATCCTTGCACTCATTGGCTGTCACTTATGTAGATCCGCTTGGCTATGCTTTTGTATCACACAGTGTTGTTGTTTGGTGATGCAAAGAACAAAAATATGGAACAGCCTTATTATCAGTAGCTGTACTGCCAAAGCGAAAAAGGTCTGAAGCAAGGAGACAGAAAGACCATCAAAGGCGAACAACTAGAGTAAACATCGGTAAAGCTCCTGTCTTCATTTAGTGCAAAGTAGCTTGGCTCAGTGATTGTTGTAGATTTTGTGGAAGCCAGTAAATGCCAAAATAAATAAATAAATAAAATGAAATAGATAAAAATAAATATTATTCGTCTTCATTAGTGTAGTGCAAATTAACTTGGCATAGCGATTGTTGTGGATTTTTTGTAAAGCATTACGTTGGTTGCTTGGAAACAAAACGAGTTTGTCAAATACAGTATTCACTGACATGCTAAATTTGATAATCAAAAACAAGTCTAATCTTGCCTTTAACATGACATTCTGTTGGTTTATTTTATGTTAAGCAGTTCTCTATTAATAGTACTAACTGTCTTTAGCAATAATGTGAAATGTAGACAAAGACAGCAAAGACGAACATGCTAATCCACGTCAACAGATGGCAGTACAGCGTCTAACACCACTGTCATATTAAAGTACACGAAGGACAGCAATGCTAACGCTAGCTAGAGAACTACTGAATGCCCATTTAAACTTCACAGTGGTCAATATTATCTCTAATATTAAGAGTTGTATAAATATTCTTTGAAATTTCTTCTTTTTTGTTTCACAATAAATAACCGCTCGTATAATATCAGGTTTGGAACTACCTGATTTGTGAATAAATAATTTTTGTTGAACAATCACTTTAATGATGAAAACAGACACATCTTTACTCATGTCAGCTCATATCAGCAAGTCAGTACCTGGTAGTGTGGGAAACCAATGTGCTCAGATAATCGTGGCACAAGAGCAGAGATCCTAAAGACACCATTTATTAGGCTTTCCACCAGATCATAGAAGCCATTGGAAGCACCGAACTCCAAAGATGGATGGAACACAATCTCAGGAACCTGCAGGTCTAGCTGGACCTCAAAAAGAGGGGCTAATCCAGGTCTCTGGTCTGCATCAAGGGATCAGTATAATTGTTTTAGTGCAGAATAATCAATCTGCATTGGAAGAAAAGTCTAGGAAAATCCCTATAATTACCTTTAGTTAAGCTAAAAAAGAATGAGAAAGCACACCTGTGTTTTCCAGGAAGAACTTGAGGGAGCTCTCAATACCGTTAAAGTAACCATCGATGACCATTTCATCGATGTAATCTACATAAATTCTCCACAGAGCAGATGAAGAGTCCGATTTGAAAAGTGACATATTGTCCTAAAAGAAAAAAGCAGATACATTCCTAACATGCGTCATTTGGTTATTTGTTAAAAATAACAAAATGGCTTTTTTCTTTTCTTTGCATACTTTCAGTAACAGATGGATCTTGTCCCCCGAGGCACGGATCTGGCCATAAATTCTCTCCAGACGCTCTGTCTTGTCCTCCAAGTGTAAGAGAGCATCTTTCTTGCCCTCTTTCCTTTCAAAGATAGGTGTAGCCCAGCTCTTCATGATGGTCTGTATCTCCTCCACATTGTCCTTAGTCCGCTGTAGGCATTGCTCCAAGTCATGTATTGCCTCACGTATGTCTTGGATGTATTCCCAAATTCCTAACAGTGAAACCATATTTAATGTGATTTTAGTATTTTATACAAAGCCTTGGTGGGAGTATATATTAACAAATTACAAGATTACGAGCATTTGTGACTTGAGTACCCTACTGTAAAGAAAGGAATATTGCATGTAATTTTAAATATATATTATATGAGCTATATGATTGTATCTCAATAATGTTAAAGTACCTTGGCTTGTCCAGCAGAGGTTCCCCTCAGCCTCTTTGAGCTTGGCATCAATATCTCTCAGCTGGCTCTGGATCAGTGGGAACTCTACATCTAGCACAGTACCCATTACTTTGTTATACCAGCTGGCTGTTAGTTCCAGATTAGCCACATATTGCCATAGCAGCTCCCTATTAGAATAAATGTCTGCAGCCACATCTGGTATGACCTCAGCCTGTCTAGCCTCCAGATACTTCACCTCTCGCAGCACTGACACCAGCTACAGGGCAAGACAATTTTTACATTTGATAACGGGACTGACCCATAATATTAATGTATTACACATAAATATTAATGAAGATCCAGACAGCCTGACCTGTGGGCTGAAGTTGACAGAGATGAGTCTTGTGGTTGTGTCTCGGGATATCAATGGCTTTTGGAGATTAAATTGTGACTTTTCAGCCACAGAGTCTGTCCAGACATCATACAATTTAGAAGAGTATCTGATAATAAAGGCAAAGAGAGAATTTCTAATATGTTACTTTTTGATTTGATAAAATCCCCCCCAAAAAAGATGCAATTTGTAAGCTCTGTGGGAGCAGAATATTATCAGTGAATAACTGCTTATGACAATTTTTTATCCTTTTAGGAGCTAAACAGTATAAATAAATCAAAATCTACTATTCTTGAATGTGAAAGAGCAGCTCAAACATTCTTCTTAAGAATGGGGGGGGGGGGGGGGGGGGCAAAATGTGGGTAAATATATATTGACAAAAGCCAACAGCTCCTTAGATATAATGATCACATTGGCAAGCTACTTTGCCATGGATCTGATCTCAAGTATTCAAAATATTAGACTCCACTGTAAAAAAAAAAAACTGTTTTAAATATAGTGATTAGTAGATAGTAAGATTCCATTTACATGTGTGTAAGAATTTTTTTAACTATTGGCACTAAGGAAAGCCAAACATTAATCAAGGGTGCAGAATAGAATGAACTTGAGGTCCCTGTATTGTTAAAGTAATTTCTTTATAGGCTGATTGTGACAGACTGTATTCTTTGGTCTTTATTGTATTTCTGTGCAATGGATAAAGGGTTGATTGCCTTATTATAGTTGTAGAGCTGCAGTCCATGAAATCAAATATGTCTTTGCTTCACACAAGTCATACGTCTTGGTGTCAAAAAGTAATGACTAGAGATACCAATAATAGCTCTGGCTAGATTGTGTTTACACAATACCACTGATTACCATCATTGAGGGGGCTTTGACTGGAGTGAATGCAGATTTCTCCTTGGGAAATGCAATATATTTTGGGAAGGGAAACTGCACAGTTTGTGAATACAAGACCCACACATGCACACACATTTTTTGGTTACACATACAAAAGCATGTGTAACACTATGGCCAATTATTTTAATTATTATGTTAGCTATGCCTTCAGAACCATTATTCATGCTGCACTACGGAAGGATTACACATAATTGGAAAGAATGAGACCCTGAAGTAATAATCTACAGTCACTAGCTTCTTACATTAGCAAATAAATCATGTTTATTTGTTTATTCCCTATACAGGGTGATGGTCCCCCAGTCAAAATATTTTTGCTTTTCATGCCTGCAGCAGATAAAATATTGGTCCTACAATAAAGAATCTAATTGTAGGTGGGTCATTCTGGTCTATACAATATTGACAAAATACAATTGTTCAGCTTGGATAAAAGGTATGAAATGGGACATTAAATAAAAATGGACATGATTAGAAACAGTGAATGTGGTTAAAGATAATAAAAATGCATAGTTCCCAACCCCCCCAAAAAATCCAGCATTATTTACTGTATTCAACCTCATGTTGTTCCAAACCCCTTTAAATGTATTCTTTCATGGAACATAAAAGCAGAATGTTTCCCTCAGTCACCATTCACTTTCATTTTATGGAATAAAAGACACAATGAAAGTTAATGGTATCAGAGGCTAACACTCTGCCTAACATCACCTTTTTGTGTCTCAGGGAACAAAGAAATTCATACGGGTTTGGACATCCAAGATTAAAGACCAATATCTGTACTCACCGTTTGAGTAGCTGCATCATCTCATTGTATTTCTGGATCATTTCCTTTCCATCCACAGACTCCATACATCTATTACAACCCAAAAACATTTAAATTTTATAGATTGAAAAAAGATTGCAGGGTGCTTTCTGATCAAATACAGTATATATGCAAACACAAAGTCTAATAAGATATTTACGGGTGATTGATGAATCTGAAGTTATTGTAAGGAGTCTGTATGCGTTCCTGTAATTGCTGGACAAATTTCAGACCTCCGGCAACAACAGGCATGTTCTTGGGGACAGGTGTGTAACCTGGGAGATCAATAACCAGCAGACAGAAAGATATAGCTTAAGCATAAATCTACATTAATAACAAACACACACCTAATTTCACTAAAAACAGCAGTGATGTTACTTTCGATAATAAAGATAAAAAGTTAACCTTGGGTTTCCTCTGTCTGCATGTGTATTTTAAAGAGTGTTTTGCAACAGTCCAGTTCCTTGTCAAACATTCTGATTAGCATTGGATATCTCGCCTGAGCATCTGCAGCTATCAGGGGTCGTTCCAAAAGACTGCCAAACATGTCCAAAACCTACCAAGCAGAACCTGTGTTGTTCTTACTGTATTTCATGAAACTCACATGAAAAAAAAAAAAAAAAAAAAAAAATACATGTAATGAAATGTTTGGGGTGGAATTTTCTGTTCATTGCTATTTCAAATGACTACAACTCAGGAAAAAAAAAGCTATGTTTCTTCTACTGTAGGGTTCAAAATGAGCTCTGTTAAAGATCTTGAGTCCATGGAGATTTATGTGCATTCCGATCTTAAAATTCAGGCTGCACTCCTGATTGGGTCTTGAACTGATAATATGCGGTTACTGTATCTATAACTTATAAAAGACAGAAATATGCACTGAAACTGTCTATGTATAATGTCCAAAGTCCTTGTTATTACTAGGGCCAGTAGCATGAGTAGCTCCACACCAAATAAGGCTTTCTGAACATAATTCTATTTTCACACTTACAGAAACTGCTGCTGCTCACCTTGAATGCATGCTCCAAACCAGCAGCATCATCGAAAGCATGACAAAAGATGGCACCTAAGCGCAGATCAGCATCCTCCACCTTGAGCTTGAACTCCATGAAATCTGCCTCAAACTCCTATAAAGAAGCCCCCTTTATTATACTGTCATCAACACTCTGTTTTGTTTTGTGTTCTTTGGAGACATTGTAAACTTACCAAATTACTAAGATTAAGGCAGTCATATGGCTTCTCTGAGAATATTTTGTATGTCTCCAAGAACTCATCATGTATCCACTGGACTTGCTGACTGACAGATTTCCCTTGAATACCTCCAAACTCGACCTTCTCCAACTTCATCATATCAACAACAGTCAGCAGTAGGCTCTAATCAATGACATTGGAAAAATATCCTATAACCAAACAACATTGTCTTCATTTGATACATAATTATTAAATTATGGCTGTAACCACCATTGTCATTGAGGGCAACACGTCTCCCCAACTTTCAGATTAGTGGTGGATCAATTGGGTGTTTAGACTCTTAACCTCCTGAGAGCCAAGCATGACTGATGTGCACATTTTCCATTTCTCTTTTTGATTTGTAACTAGTAGCACCTAATATATATACAGGTGCTGGTCATATAATTAGAATATCATCAAAAAGTTGATTTATTTCAGTAATTCCATTCAAAAAGAGAAACTTGTATAATGTATACATTCATTCCACACAGACTGATATATTTCAAGTGTTCATTCCTTTTTATTTTGATGATTATAACTGACAACTAATGAAAACCCCAAAATCAGTATCTCAGAAAATTAGAATATAGTGAAAAGGTTTAATATTGAAGACACCTGGTGCCACACTCTAATCAGCTAATTAACTCAAAACACCTGCAAAGGCCTTTAAATGGTCTCTCAGTCTAGTTCTGTAGGCTACACAATCATGGGTAAGATTGCTGACTTGACAGCTGTACAAAAGACGACCATTGACATCTTGCACAAGGAGGGCAAGACACAAAAGGCCATTGCTAAAGAGGCTGGCTGTTCACAGAGCTCTGTGTCCAAGCACATTAATAAAGAGGTGAAGGGAAGAAAAAAGTGTACAAGCAATAGGGATAACCGCACTCTGGAGAGGATTGTGAAACAAAACCCATTCAAAAATGTGGGGGAGATTCACAAAGAGTGGACTGCAGCTGCAGTCAGTGCTTCAAGAACCACCACGCACAGACGTATGCAAGACATGGGTTTCAGCTGTCGCATTCCTTGTGTCAAGTCACTCTTGAACAAGACACAGCATCAGAAGCGTCTCGCCTGGGCTAAAGACAAAAAGGACTGGACTGTTGCTGAGTGGTCCAAAGTTATGTTCTCTGATGAAAGTAAATTTTGCATTTCCTTTGGAAATCAAGGTTCCAGAGTCTGGAGGAAGAGAAGAAAGGCACAGAATCCATGTTGCTTGAAGTCCAGTGTAAAGTTTTCACAGTCAGTGATGGTTTGGGGTGCCATGTCATCTGCTTGTGTTGGTCCACTGTGTTTTCTGAGGTCCAAGGTCAACGCAGTCGTCTACCAGGAAGTTTTAGAGCACTTCATGCTTCCTGCTGCTGACCAATTTTATGGAGATGCAGATTTCATTTTCCAACAGGACTTGGCACCTGCACACAGTGCCAAAGCTACCAGTACCTGGTTTAAGGACCATGGTATCCCTGTTCTTAATTGGCCAGCAAACTCACCTGACCTTAACCCTATAGAAAATCTATGGGGTATTGTGAAGAGGAAGATGCGATACGTCAGACCCAACAATGCAGAAGAGCTGAAGGCCACTTTCAGAGCAACCTGGGCTCTCATAACACCTGAGCAGTGCCACAGACTGATCGACTCCATGCCACGCCGCATTGCTGCAGTAATTCAGGCAAAAGGAGCCCCAACTAAGTATTGAGTGCTGTACATGCTCATACTTTTCATGTTCATACTTTTCAGTTGGCCAACATTTCTAAAAAATCCTTTTTTGTATTGGTCTTAAGTAATATTATAATTTTTGGAGAAACTGAATTTGGTATTTTCATTAGTTGTCAGTTTTAATCATCACAATTAAATGAAATAAACATTTTAAATATATCAGTCAGTGTGTAATGAATGAATATAATATCCAAGTTTCACTTTTTGAATGGAATTACTGAAATAAATCAACTTTTTGATGATATTCTAATTATATGACCAGCACCTATCTATATGTGTATATATATGTGTGTGTGTATATATATATATAAAATCGAACTGTTTCATATGTTTTTGCACAAATAAATAAAATAAAGCACAAATAAAAAACTATACAAATCAAAATTGACTTGATTTGAATTTTAAGTTACAATGTTTTTTTTCTACTTTGGCAACACAATCTCAATGTTCTCTCTTTGAACTGTCAAACAAACAAGTAAAGCATTTTACCAATACGAAATTAGCCTAATTATTTCTGATACAAGTAAATAGTAACCATCGTCGTCCAGTCACTGCCAACCATGTTCAAATAAAATTAGACTGATATCTGAACATGCACAGTAAATATAGGTTTCCTTATGAAAACATTGTGCTATTGTACACATCAGTCTACATTGTGTTTAGCAGCTTGGTGTTTCGCAATATATCACTCAAATAAAAAATTTAAAATAGCATTGCAGATAAAATTAAAGACTCACAGGTTTCAATGTAAAAATGTATTTTTTTTTTTTTTTTGATGTTAATGATGTTCTGTCACATTACTCTGTATATCAAAAGTTTAACCATTTACTGACAGCCCAGAGTGTCCTAAACAGAGAATAGTCAGTTTAAATTAAATTAAATTATGCGTTGCATATAGTGAAGCCAAAATACAATGTCTATGCTTGTGTACGCAGGGTCACACAAGGGTAAAGCTGATGTGTGTAATTTTTTTAATTGTTAAAATGTTGTCTCTTATCCCAACTTAATGATAAGAAATAACTACAAGTGAGCCAGTCCTAGCTGGTTTCCCTGAAAATTGTAACCACTGTGCCTCTGTGGTGCCTTCAAATGGTGTGAATTTGGGGAGGGACTATCTTTTTGAGCAGTGGAAGGCAGAGGGTGTATTCGAAAATCTGTTAAAAAAACATGTCAATGTTTGCCATTATTTTAGGTGACACTAGTCTCTAAGATATTACACGCTTCAGCTTTAAAGGTAATTTCTGTGCAACTAGCATCACTAAATGGAATTGCATTGCCTAGCAAATAATTATTTATTTTTTTATTCCACACTTCAAACTTTTACAGTTGATCCCCCTAATCTTGAATATTTGATGACATCATTAGATTTTATGAACATTTTCCTAGATCACAAAATGCCTCCCCACTTACTTCTATTGTTCTTAGTCTCTTCATAAAGTTATCGAGCCCAACAAACACCATCAATGGTGAGAAATCCCAGGGCTTAACATCCTTCTCATTCTTTTTGTACTGACTCAGGCTGGCCCTTCGGTCCTCGTACGTGCTCTTGAAATGTGTAAGCACGTCTATAGCAAATTGTACTCGTAAGAGACTCTCCATCACATCACCTTTAAGGATATCTTCTGGGTTCAGATAACTCCGTGCCTTGGAAAAATACATTGATATAAGTGAAGCCTCATCTAAATGTGTACAGCTCAACAACACTACCCTGAACAGGATCTTTAGGACTTAAACCAAAAGTGGAGAACAACATTTTAATTTCTCTTATCAGAATGCAAAACTTATACCCTTCTTTAGAAAATATGCATTATATAAATATATGAAAATTGTAAAGATCTACCAGCATTACATTATTAAAATACCTGCTGGATGAGGAGGTTGCAGATCTCCTGTAAAAGCACTATGACTCTGGGTGGGGTGTTGTAGTATTGGGAGTTTGCCCAAATCAGACACACAGTGTGCATAAGGGGAGCAATCTTCCCCTTTACTTCACTGAAGTCTACATTCTCCAAATCTTCAACGAGTCTCTCTATTGGCTTGAGGAAGGTGTTTATATCCATTGCCTCATTTCGAGCTTATTAAGCACAATAAAAAAAAAATATTATGAACATTCATTGCTTTCACACACACATTTTAAGGTTGAAACTGATATCTTTGCACAACACCATACCTTCAACAATATCCTGAAGCATTTTTTCAAAAGCAGGATAATAACTGCTGTCCACAGCAACCAAAAGCTCAGCCATTGTCACCAGTTTGGGTGACTGAAACTGGCTGTGTATGCCATGAAGATCAGCATATCTATGACAGAAAGTAAAAGAGGTGAAATAAGGTTAAAAGACTTTGCTTTTCTAAGCAGCATCAAAGGGAATTAATTCCCAGCATCTTACACAAACCTGTTTTTCCAAAAGTTTATCTCCACATGTGGAGTTGGGTTTTTGCCTTCAAGTAGTGGCTCAGAAGAATCCTTCTTCAGGACCTTGTATATCTGATGACTCCAATCGATCACAACAGTCTCCATAGAATGAATGAGGTTTTTATCCACATAATCCCCACTGCAACATTCATAACAAAGCATTGCTTTATCGCATGATTAGCTGAATGTTATAAGTTCAATTAATGAATGAAGAAACAAACATCTTAATGGTCCTAAATTTTAGCTTAATTTTCTTTATGCAATATATATGTTTATTTATTTTACTTTTTTAAATTCTCATGGGATAAACTCCTCATTTCTGGAATGACATCACTGTCCCACCTCTTTTCTCTTTCATTAGCTGCTTGCTCAAATCTCTCAGATCCAGGAGGTACAGGAAGGAGGGTTTTGCCTTTGATTTGTCCAGCAATCTTCAACGCATTGTTTTTAACAGCATGGACATGTCGCATGAGGTCCTGAGAAACAAACTGAGGCAATTCGTTGTGGTTGCTCTTACTGGACAGCATCGGTACCACACCCTAAATGTCATGCAAAAAATTTTAATGGAAAGGTTAAGGTTGGACATATTTAAACCATCCCAAGTACCATGTCTTCATTTATGAATTTGCCAATTTTTGCTGATGCTTGTAACCAACTGACTTACAGTTCAGGACAGTTTACCCTGAAACAACCCATTTGTTAAAGGGCACAATAGGCTAATAGTTTATAGATTGATGCTTGCAAGGATTTAACCAGTTTCCAACTTAGATCTTCAAACAACTCTGCTCACCAACCTTTAATATGAAGTTTATGGTGCTGCTTACTACATACTGTTAGTTAATAGAGAATGAATGAAGCTGTGAAATTAAGGTAAAAGATGTTGCCTGCTACTTTGGTCATTCGTACTACAGGAAACAGGTTACTAACAACATTTTTTGGGGGGTATGATCCGTTTTAAACACAGTACAGATGTGAAATCACATTCATTTTACCAAGTAAAAGAAAAAAAAAAAGGTTTGTTTCACAAATCGGTTCACAAAAATATCAGTATGTGTGTTTCCTGGGAATCAAATCAATGATCTTGGTGTTGCTAGCACCATGCTTTAGAAGTTGAACTACATTAACACTTTTTGTAGTTAAAGAAATGTTTGGATCACTACTGCTACTATCAGCAGACTCCCGAGCACCCACGGGAATGGCCAAGCACCCACAGAAAAGCATGAGATATTCCCCATAAATTTTCTCTATAGGCCTTTAAAAATATGTATATTTAATAAATAATTCTCAACCTTGACTCAAACCAGAAAGCTCTATTATTAATTATTAATTCATTATTATTCATTTAATCTTCTATTATTAACATTAAAACATTTTAATTAACAACATTAAAACATCTCGGGTTACTTAAGTGTAACCCTTGTTCCGTGAAAAAAATGGAAAGAGATGCTGCACTGAGAAAAGCGCTTTGGGGAACATACTATAGTTGTGACCAGCTGTGAATATGTGTGCAACACATCAATGAACATTGACCAGAATTTATAGCCTCTGCCGGTGTAATCATTGGATGCACCTGGGGCAGGGCTATAAATAGATGCATCATCAGAGCATCGTCAGGAATTTTGTCTGAAGAGCAGTCCTGGGGAATCCCAGTGTGGCAGTGAAGCGCTGCATCTAGTTCCACTTTTTTCAGGGAACAAGGGTTACACTTAAGTAACCCGAGACGTTCCCTTTACAAAAAGCTTCACTTATGGTGCAGCGCTGTGAAAAGCGCCTTCGGAATGAGAATACCCAAGCTGCTGTCTGTACCCCCTATGGTTGTGTAGTGTGCTCACAAGAGCGTGAGTGGGCTCAGACATGAGCTTGAGATGTCGACTCAAGGACATAAGAGCCCGGAGTGGCATGAACATCCAAACTATAGAATCTAATGAATGTGTGCGGAGAGGACCAGCCTGCCGCATCACAAACGTGCTGCAGAGGGACCCCTCTGGCCAAGGCTTCAGAGGAGGCGACCCCTCTGGTAGAGTGAGCCCTGATGCCTACTGGCGAAGCTTGACTGCACGCCTCATAGGCCAGGGCAATAGCGTCCCTCACCCAATGCGACATAGTCTGCTTGGTGGCGGCCGCCCCCCTGTTGCGGCTCCCATGGCAAACGAAAATTTGCACTGACTTATGCCACTGGCTAGTGCAGTGGACATAAGTCTGAAGGGCATGGACCGGACAAAGTCTGTGAAGGCTTTCCTGCTCCGGCGTTATAAACGGCTTCGAGTGTGACAGGATGAGGGTGCAAAATTGCTTTGGTCCTTCCTGGGGCAAATTCTAAACAGACTGGCAAGACAGACAGAGCCTGTAGGTACCCAATTCTCTTTAGAGAGGTAATCACCATTGCTGGGTGACTCAAGGAGAAGTAGAGGAGACACTGCACTGTTCATAGAGGCAAAGAGGTCCTCTTCTACCCAATAAAATCTCACCCAGATTTGTTCCAAGTGGAGGGAGCCCAAGCAATTAAAATGGTCTCTATAACCTCAGGTGAAAGCCCTGTACCCCTCAGTTGGTACCCCTCAGGGGCCAAACATGAAGGTTCCAAAGCTCGGGCCGATGATTAAATATTGTCCCCTATGACTGAGACAGAAGGTCCCTCCTGTTCGGAATCGCCCAAGGTGAACCGTCGAGGAGAGACATTATCTCGAGAACCATACCCTGTTCAGCCAGTGCAGCACTATCAGTAAGAGGCAAGATCCTTGCTGGCGAACTATGGCCAAGACTCCCGGGAGCAGAGAAACCGGGGGAAACACATACAGATGCATTCTGGGCTATGTATGCGCCATCACATCCAGACCCAGAATGGGGTGACTGGGTGACTCAGAGAGAAGTAGAGGGGACATTGCGCTGTCTGAGAAGAGGCGAAGAGGTCCACTTCTGCCCTGTAAAATCTCACCCAGATTTGTTCCACTACCTCGCGGTGGAGTTTCCTCTCCCCCATCGGTATTTCTGTCTGGACAGTAAATCTGCTCCCACATATGGGCATTCAGGGATATAAACTGCCCTGAGTCCCAAGGAGAATCCGATGTGCCAGAAATTCAGCTGACGTGAACATGGACCTCCTTGATGGTTTATGTAAGAGACTACCGCTGTATTGTCCACCAGCACCAAGACATGGCAGCCTCTGGAAGAAGTATTTCAGGGCCAGAAATACAGCCATCAACACGAGACAGTTAATGTGACAATCGAGCTGACGACCCTCCCATTCCCCTTGAGCTGGACGACCACTTAAGACTGCTACCCGGCCTGTTAGGGAGGCATCTGACGTTAGCAGCCTGTGATGACAAGACGCACCTAGAGTGGGACCCAAGGTTAAAAACCGGGGTCTGAACCACATAGAAAGGGAATGAAGACTGCAGCGCGTAACCCTTATTTGCCTTATGGGACCGGCCCTTGGATGAAACCCCCTGGCTTTAAGCCACAGCTGGAACGGTCTCATGTGCAGAAGGCCCAAAGGGATCACCGTCGACACAGATGGCATGAGACCTAGTATTCGTTGATACTGACGAGCAGTGCAACCTTGACCTAGCCTGACTTTGCTCAGGGTGATCTGAATGGAAATGATTTGAGCGGGAGACAATTGTGCCCGCATCATGATCGAATTCCATATAACTCCCAGATAGGTAATTCCCTGGGTGGGAGAGAGAATGCTCTTTTGACGCTGAGTCTCAGACCCAGAGAAACCAGATGAGCTAAGACAATATCCCTGTGCTGAACTGCCAGTTCTTGGAACTGCGCTAGTATCAGCCAGTCGTCTATGTAATTCAGAATGCGGATACCCCGGCGTCCCAAAGGAGCCAGTGCTGTATCCATGCATTTCGTGAATGTGCGGTGTAATAGGGCTAGGCCGAATGGAAGAGCCCGATACTGGAAGGCTTCACCCCCGAAAGCGAATCTTAGGAACTTCCTGTACTGTGGCAGAATTTCTATATGAAAATATGCGTCCATGAGATCGATCATGACCAGCCAAAACGTGATGTTGGGCTTGAGACACGACCGTCTTGATAGTTAGCATCTTGAACTTGAACACACTGACTGAGCAGTTCAATCCTTGCAGATCTAAGATTGGACGCAACCCCCCACCCTTCTTGGGGACCATGAAGTATTTGCTGTTATAGCCTGACTCTTTCTCTTGAAGGGGAACACATTCTATGGCCCCTTTGACCAAGAGATTTTGCAGTTCTTTCCACAGTAGACATGCCTGCTCCGGTTTCACGGTAGTGGGGACCATGCTGTTGAAACACAGAGGATTATGTAGCCTTTTTCTGCTGTTCTTAGGACCCATATAGAAATACCTGGCAGAAGTTTCCACGCTGCCAGGTTCTCTGAGATGGGTATTAATTTTGACACTTCCTGTTGAGGGGATGTCGAGTGTTCCGTGTTCTGGACTAAGGCAGGAAGCAGCGGTACACTCAACTTTTCGTTGGAAGCCTCTAACTCCCGAAAAACCAGAGGCGGCTGGAATGGAGAGGATTCGTGGGGGTACCGGGAGGGGCGAAGTGGATGATACCCCCACAGGGCTGGGCACAAGACCGTCAGGGTTTTTTTCTCTTAGAAATTACTCCTCTGAGGTCTTGCTTTGGGGGCTGTCGAGGGTGACGAACCTGTCCCCAGTCTTTACGAGGGGGAGCACGACTCGCCACGCTATGCTTTTGAGCCTCCCTTCTAGCAGGACCGGGGCAGGTCCGGGTGGCCGACGGGCCCACCCCCTGAGTGCGGTGAGGAAAAAACTGCCCAAATGCTTCCTCGTGGCTCTTTGCCTCCTGGAACCTGGAGATAACTGTATTCATAGCGTCTCCGAATAGGCCAGAAGGCGAAACCGGGGCATCAAGGAGGAAAGCTTTATCTTTGTCCTTGATGCCTGATAGGTTGGGCCATAGGTGTCTCAACGTGCTGACCAAAGCAGACATAGACCGCCAATGGCACGGGCTGTCTGCTTGGTCACAGGGAGAGATAGGTCCGTGGCTCGACAACGTTCAGAGAAAGCTTCATCGTCGAGCATGGTACCTGTACTCAGGTCCTTCAGCAGATCATCCTGGTATGCCTGTAACACTGCCACAGTGTGCAGAGCAGCACCAGCCTGACCCGCTGCTTGATAAGCCCTCCCCACTAGCATGGAGGTAGTCCTGCATGGCTTTGTGGGGAGGGAGGGTCTTTTCAGTGATCATGCCGAACCTGGCGAGAGATAACCCGCAAGTGTCTCCTCAAATGGCGGCATCATCGAATACCCCCATGTCTCAGCAGCCACGATAGTCGAATATATCGATGTCGAGGGCACGTGGACACGGGAAGTATAAGGCTTCCTCCATGAGCGAGAGAGCTCGTCATGGAGGTCATTAAAGAAGGGAAGGGACTCATGAGGCATTCCCTTTCCCCGGCCACCAGACAGAAAGCATTTTGCCCAAAAGTAGATTGCAATGCTCGCACCCGCCCCGCCCCGCCCCAACACAAGAGCAGCATGCTCTTCCCCCAAACAAACAAAGCAGAACTGATGCGTGTCCCTCTCGGCCATAGAGCGGAGACAGGGGAACATGCATCTTTTGCCCTGATTTTCAGTAATTTTTTCTTTATTTTCTTTTTCTTCTTCTTTTTTTTCTTTTTGAAGAGAAAAGAGAAAAGGTTTTCTGCGCACTGCCTAACAGATTCTAACTCCTAACAGAGGAAAGAAAGTTTGACAGGCTCGTGATAGCACACAAACACAGAGTGATCTAAACACAAAAGATCTGACGATGCTCCGGTGACGCATCTATTTATAGCCCTGCCCCAGGTGCGTCCAATGATTACACCGGCAGAGGCTATAAATTCCGGTCAATGTTCATTGACGTGTTGCACACATATTCACAGCTGGTCACAACAACAGATGTTCCCCAAAGCGCTTTTCTCAGCGCAGCAAAAAAGTGACAAAAGTGAATCTTTTTGTAAAGGGAACATTGGATTTGAAGCAGATCATTTTCAAAAATCGTTTGGTAATTGAGAATTACTCTGATTGGTGCATCTCACTTAGAGTTTGCGGTGCCAGCGGGAGATCTGGAACCAGAGGAATTATTCATTGGATTTTACAAGACACAACTGCAGACTGAACACTTTAATAATTACTTCATCAAGCGCACTGCCACACAGAAAAAAACCAAAAGACTTTGTAATTCAGCAGGCTGAGCATGCACAATCTTATATTCCTTCCTGATACTTAGGATAAAAAATGTTATAGTTAATGGGCATTTGTTGAATGTGTGGAATTGTTGGTGCATTGACAGTGCTAAACCCAAATTACACTGATTTGTTCACACTGCAGGATTATTTTGTATTTAACTTTTTCAAATACAATTTTTCTAGACTGACTGTTCAAACTGCAGGTAATATGTGGACAGATTAGATTTTTTATTTTTTCTGTTCTGACTGCAGTAGCATGTCCACATTAGTTGTTTTAGTAAGGATGCAAACTTGCATAGGTTCACCATGTGTTAGAGATTATGGATGTTTTTCATGAGGGCATCCAAATATTAACACATTCTTCACAGAAAATTGCTTAAAAACCAGGAGAGGTGACATATGCAATATTTATTTCTGCTAAGGTTTACAACTGTCACGTTTTTGCTAGACGCCCCATATTTTATCCCATACAGGATGCCTCCCGTATTGAAGGCTTTGTGTCCTGTATTGAAGAAAAAAAAGAGTCTGACAGTGAGACTCTTGAAGAGAACTCCCATCCTGTTTTGAAGTGCTCAAAATGTTCAAGTGTCCTGTACTGCGTGAAAATGTCAACCTTATCACATTGTGATGGCTCACAGCTGGTGTGTGTTACTGCACATTAGAGAATCTCTTTGGGTTAGTAAAGCCAATGTCTGTATTGTTTTAAAAGATGTTTTCACCAGGGACTAAATACTTAATGTTCTTTTTAAAATGGCAGAACTCTGCATTAAGCAGAGGGTGAAATACCAACTGCAGCATTGCCAGATCTCGCAAGAGAAACAAGCAATCTGGTCTGGTAAAACAAGCTCAAAATAATCCACTTGCCTTACCAAAATAAACAAAAAATGTGTGATTTATCAGAATAGAAATTGTAATAAGCATACAGTTAATTAACAGTTAAGTCCAATTATAATTAAAGATCTGCTTCTGAGTCAAAACCCGGCAGCATCAAATATGTATTAATGCATCATATCTAACAATTCAGTGAAGACTTTGAAACAACTGAGAAATTTACATAATACCTCTAATAATGTTTTCTTGCTTGTAAAAATGCTTGTGTTTGGATTAGCCGTGCATGTACAGTACATGTGGTACTTTATACATAGTTGTTAAAAAGGTCTTCATTCAAAGAATGCAACAATCACAATGGGCGATAAGGCAAAGACATTTTTGATCCTTCAGGATCAAAACACATGTTACATTTTTTGGGGGCAACATGAAGTGGTGTAGTTACAAAAATATACTGTGATAAACACTTTGGCCTTTAGAAAAAATCGGAACATAATTAACCAGTTATAACCGGTTACCAGCTTTTAAAAATAATGTTTTCACTCTGGAACAATTGAAAATCACTTTGTTGTGGTTTTCATTTACATTCTGCTAACAATTTAATTTGTTTTCAGTTTTCATTCCTTAAACTGTTTTTAGTCCCTGGTTTTCACAGCTTTGTCTGCCCTTTTACATACTTGACATAATGGGTGTGTTCCATTCGTAAGTGATAATCCCTATGCCCCTCATAGACTTTACCTTCCACTATCGAAAGGCTAAAAGATGTAATAAAATGGTAACAAACTAACTTCCCTTGTAACAATCCTACTGTGTTACCATCATTATAGTGTTCCCTTCAAAGTGCACTGTGAAGGCATCATTTCAGCCATTTGTAATGCAGTATATGTGTTCCGTCGCAACACCTGGAGAAACAACTCATCACACACAACAAATTATGAAAAAACACATAAAAATCCGATCTGACTCTTCTTCTTTCACAAGACTATTTATGTGGTAATACTTAAACAAAAACTCTTGAATGACTTGTCGCTGCTGCTCTACATCTCAATACGGAGTTCTCTAAGAATGCAAATATTTTATAAACTTTTGGCAACTCTTCCTATTCCATTTTTGCATTGGGTTGATGACTGAATAGACTGATTGGGGTTTCTGTTAACCCATTGTCTCAAAAGTGACCAAACATGTACATTTATGAACCTGTTGTTGCTGTGGTGACAGAGAAACACTATTAGAGCTGAATGTCTTTTCACAGGTGGATGGGAATTGACCATTGCTTGGAAACGGCTTTGACTTTTTGTTTACCTCAAATTGTCTCTCACATTTCAATATAGGCCTATTTGTGTAATCCATGAACAATGGGGAACAATGGCAAATTTGAATGTGGTTCAAATAAAACTAAAATGGTGTAGATTACATATCTCTTGGTCTTAAATATTATCATGGGACAATTCACACTATTGTAGTGCTTTCAGAGCTCTTGTTTTTTGTTCTTTAATCTGTACATTTGCACGTAACCAGCTAACTTTTGTTAATATTTGGTTAGTAAAAATTTGGGCTAGGCCTACAATGTAGGCCTATGTAAGATTTTAGGCCATAGAAGCCATACTAATTTCACACCTCATTTTAAAGACATTTTAAAGACAGTTCACCCACTTGACCCAAAAATGAAAATTATGTCATCTACTGACTCTCATGACATTCAAAACCTGTATGAAAAAAAAGTTAACAGTGACCGCTGACCAGAGGCTGTCCAGTTCCAAAATGGACAAAAAAAGACCATAAAACACCATAAAGGTATCATAAAAGTAGTTCATGCAACTTAATGCGAGAACTACACTCACTGAGCACTTTATTAGGAACACCTGTACACCTACTTATTCATGCAATCATCTAATCAGCCAATCGTGTGGCAGCAGTGCAATGCATACAATTATGCAGATACGGGTCATGAGCTTCAGTTAATATTCACATAAGTCATCAGAATTGTGATTTCAACCATGGCATGATTGTTGTTGTCAGATGGGCTGTTTGAGTATTTTTGTAACTGCTAATCTCCTGGGCTTGCAGACATTTCACATCATCTGTAAAGATGTGTATGTGACACATAAACTTGAAAATCTGTGCTTGTTAGTGTGTAAGTGAACACTTATAAGAGTTGTTTTAATCAGCAAAGTTACTGTGTGACATTATTGACAACAAAACACCACTTCCCTCTTTTAAGGTATAGATTTTTATATCAGATTATCAGTGTCTTTATATGAAACCAGACATCTTTTCTGTCAACATCCTCACAAATGAAGAATGCAGAGTATACAGATACTGCAGTGAACTTTCTTCTCTTACTGTGCCCTGTTCCTGCTGGCTTATTACACAACTGCATTAACTGTCATTAAATGATTATGAACAACTGGCAAGAATTTAGAAAGGCTGCATTACCTAAAGCAGCAGCAAAAAGCAAAGCCTGAAAAGTGATTTGGCTTTTATACTCTGGCCTAGATGATGTAAGCTGAAAAGGAAAGTTGTTTCAGAGGTGGAGCAAGTTATGCTGATAAACGTTTTTAACACAATTGTATGTTTAAATAACGTATCCTACACTGTTGAATCTTACGCAATAAGGATCACGAATGTTTCTTCGCGCTTGCTGCCATAATGTGCATTAAAAAAATAATAATATATGTATATGTTTGCACCCTGTTAATTTTATGTGATTTACCAATGTTAATGTGACCTAAGAAACCTCCTTAATATTACATTAACGAGAAGAGCTGGACCGGGAAGAGAAATCGGCCAGGGAAATGCCTGGTATGCAGATTACCTGTTCGACTGATTCAGACTAATTTGCGAACCGAATGTTTTTGCTTGCCGGTTTGACCGGATACATTGAAAAGAACCGATTCATAAGAGATTCGTTCGCGAATCGGACAAAGCGAATCCAAGCCAACAGCCGAACATGATATGACTGCTGAAATTGACAAACTTATTAAAATAGCATCCCTACTGAAAAGCTACATAATTAAAAAAAAATAGCTATGAAACCTCATCACTACTTAAAAATTTAGATTAATTGATAACTTTGCTATTTGTAGGGGGTATCGACTGGTGTGCGTTCCAGTTTCATGTTGGAACTATAATATAGATCGTGGTTGTGCTATATTTGGTCTGATAAAGTTTCCTACGTGCTCGGAAAAAAAGATTTGGTAAAATATTTAATTATATTTATTTTTTTGTTTGTTCCAACACGTCACTCATCTCAAATCAATCCAAAACAAAGTTTACCCTGCAGCTTTACAAACGCTTTGTGAATCTGTTCAAAAAGGACCGAGTCATTAAAAAGGACCGACTCAAAAGAATGATTCGTTCAAGGATCGGACATCTCTAGTACATGGCGGCAAAGAGCAAAACTCAACTCACCTCTTCCACGAGCTTTGAAAACTGATCCAAAGAGGACACTTCTCCAAAAAGTATTTGTGTTGCCATTGTATTTAAGGACAGGGGTTTTTTGCTGTTCTTCTTAAAATACAGAGATTTGTTTTTCCCAGTTTCTACAAATCCGAAAGCAGGGATCAGCTGTCCGGTGGAATTTAAAGACACAAAAAGAGTCGTGTGTTCAGATTTATCCAGAAAGTCTTGAATGACTTGTCTTTGCTCTTCTATGACAAGACATCGTTGCCAGCAGTCACATTTCACTTGAAAACACCTCAAAACGAAGTTCTCAAAGAATTTAAATCTTGTATCAACTTTTGACAATTCTTCCTTATCCATTTTGGCGATGTGTTGATAACTGACTGGACTGACTAGGATTTCCGTTAACCCATTGTCTCCATAGTAACCCAGTGTTTGCGTTAATCAACCTGCTGTTGCTATGGGGACAGAGACAAAGCCTCGAGCTATCATCGAAATAATCAATTATTCGTTTGTAAATCTGAAAATGTATTTTTACAATATAAGTATACACCAATCACTCCACAAAATAAATAGGCATATTATTTAATATTGTTTTTATGAATGTGTCTATTGTAATTGTGTTTGTATTGATGTTTAAAACACTTAAATGTTACAATAAATTGGTAATTAATTAATACAGTTAAAATTAATATTTTTTAGCATTAATAAATGTACATTATATTACATAAAATATATATTTTTGGTTTTCTTAATCCATTTTTCCAATTGTCATTGGACAGACTAATATCCACACCCCATTTTGACTCATAGCTACAGCAATAATGTTATTAGGGATAGATTTTAAGTTTAAGACACACTTGGTCAACATTACCATTAAATGTAATATTTAGTAACAGTAACAGAGGGGGGTTAATTACTATTCATACACATTGGTTAAAATGTAACCAAGGAAATAATATCTTCAGTTTTCCTAATCATTTTAGGTAGATTTACTTAATAATTAATAGTTAAATATTTAGTTAATTATAAGCAGTATATTTCCTTTGATATTCACCGTATTCATGAGCAATCAATGGATGGCGCCAAGATGATTCTGATTGCCTGTTTTGTATTTCTGTTCTTGAGACGCCAAGTAAAAACTGACAAAACGAGCAATCCAGAGAAGAACAACATCCATTTATTCAGTAAGTACAAGCCTTATTTTCTCTTTAAAAGAGATGTTGTTTGTAATGTCTTTCATTCATAATTGCCATGAAAGTGAAACAATCTTTTAAATATTGGAGTTGTTAAAAGGTTTAAAATACAAACCAATATATTTTTTGTTGTTATAATAACACTGTACGTTTTAATATCTTCAATGAAAATGAAAGATAGTGTAATTTATACAGTGATAGTGCTGATTAATAACAGCTGTGCTTGAATGCGTGAGCTTGTTATCATGGGTGAATTCCAATCGAAAGGGATCATCCCAATGCCCTGCTTACTCCAGAGGACAAAGCTCTTGATGTGGGTACTCTGAAGAATGCATGGCACTACTGTTTGAATATACCCTTCACTAAGGCCTTGTTCAGAATGCCACTAAAAATATGATTCTGAAATTAGATTTTTCTGAATCGGATTCAAACCACATCGGTAGGTGGTTTCAAATGCAATTGAAATCAGATTTTTTTCAGATGCCTCTCAGTCCGGATGCTCTGGCTGCTCAAATCAGATTTCAAATGGTCTTTTGCATCACTCTTAATGCGACACACAATGATGACGTCAAAAATCGGCCAATGAAATGCCCAAAGTATTCATAACGGCAATGTGCCCTTGCGCATTCTAAAATTGGCATGCCATCTGTCATCGTCAAAGGTCCCAAGGACTACATGTTACCACCACTAAGTACACAGCTGCACAGCGAAACCGGCCATGACTGCAGCATCGAACATCACAATATTTACCAGTCTCATCCGTCACTGAGTGACTATTTAGAGAGCGAGATGAAGTACCTCCACATCTGTTTTGAAAGCATTGTCACGTGGGTACGCCTACATCGTTACCAAAGGAACCCATGCAGATAGGTTGGTTATGTCTGAACGATCAAATTTGATTTGATCACTTGCAATTAATAGCATGGACAGTCTGCTTGAAAACATCTGATTTGAGAAAAATTAAGATTTGCCAGCTGTATGAACATAGCCTAAAAGTCTTCGTGAAAAAAAATACTTTTTTTAATTTATTTTTTATCCCCTGTTCTCCAATTTGGAATGCCCAATTCCCACTTCTTAGTAGGTCCTCGAGGTGGTGCAATTACTCACCTCATTGCGGGTGGTGGAGGATAAGTCTCGGTTGCCTCCATTTCTGAGACAGTCAATCCAGGCATCTTATCACATGGCTCATTGTGCATGACACTGTGGAGACTCCACATGTGGCGGCTCATGCTACTCTCCGCGTAGCAATTACCACGTGCCCCATTGAGAGCAAGAACCACTAATCACCACCACAAGGAGGTTACTCCATGTGACCCTACCCTCCCTTGCAATCGGGCCAATTTGGTTGAAAAGTAGACTTGGCTGGAGCCTTGATATTATGTTTTTGATATTATACTCGTCAATTTGAAAATCTTAAAATTAATATAAGATCCAGCTGCCAGCTAAGGAACATTTTACAAAGGGCTGAATGAAATCCTTTACCATGGGTTAAGATAATGTAACATTAAATCTGTTGTTTTGTCTTTTAAGTGTGACCAAGCTTTACGTTTTCGGGCAATGCACATTTTGAATCTGAGCATTTCTGACGCTGCAGGTTTTGCCAAATGGGATGCCAAACAAACCATTGACGAGACCCACATCATGACCCATTAGCATGTAAACAGGTTGATAACAAAACTTTATCCACTTTGCGGCAAACATATTTTATTTGACTATTAAACCAGACTCCTGATGTAGAGTGTTAAATTGAATACAAACTTATCACTGCATTGAAGTATGGTAAAATAATCAATTAATAATTATACTCAGTCTTAATTCAGTTTTACTAACACACGATAGAAAATTAGCAGCAAAATTCAAGCAATCGCAGAAAGGTCCCATGAATAACACACTTCAGAATATTGTACATCATTCATTGAGTGCATGAGTGCACTACTACTTCTGGGATTAAAAAATACAAATATGCAGATATTTTTATCATCTCTGTTCCATGTTCTAATTAATGGCTGATGTGGCCCCAGTACCAAAATAATTGCACACCTCTGCTCAGCTGAATATGTAAGTCTAATAACTGGCAAGCAGATTTCCTTGAATCCCAGCAAATACACAAAATGCTGCATCAAAACGTATTAACGTGTATAATTTTGCAAATCAGTATGTCCTTATCTCCAGGTGCAGCATTTTGCTGTCTTTTTCAGTGACAGGTCATGTGAAGAAGAAAAAAACAAGACATAAATGTTTTGTACAAAAAAAATCAAATACAATTATTTACATTGTTTTAGTAGCCTAGTATTTAAACATGATTTAATGTATTTAAAAAAAATTGTAATTACAATACATCTCCACTTTATACAGAGCACCCTCAGTGATTTTGATCTGGAACTGGGCCTGCTCTCCTGACCTCAAGAGTTGCACTAGCGAGTCACACTAGAGGTTGTAGCCTGTAGCTTCCTTGTTAGAGCACCGGCCTCTCATGACCGGAGATGCTAGCTCAAGTACCGTACGGACCCAGTAGAACAGGAGCGTCTCACTAGCATCTCCCTGATTTTCAGGTATGTGTTTTAGTTGAAGGAATCATTGTTCTGCCACCGTTGGTCTGGGATACAAAGATAGAGTCGCCATTGCGATTAACCTTTTTAGCATTGAAGGTGTTTTTAAAGATTTCCTGTTTCAGTGGCATACCCTAAATTAAATGCTTATAACTCAACACAAATGAGGGTCAAGTAATTGGTATTAGTTTAAAGAAAACTTTTCAAAATGTTTTAATGATATAGATTATGATACAATCTGAGACTGCTGAAAAATTAGACAATTTACTTTTATTTAATTATTTGACATTATATATCACGATGTAAATAATGTTTAAAACAGCTTTAGCTTTGTTCTCAATCATGTCAACTCTATCTGAGAAATGTTTTGTGTTGATATGACAAAGCAATCAAAAGTTATTGAATAACAAAAAAATATTTATCATAGTGTCCAAAAATTTCTCTATGTGTCCAAAAGCCTCTCCAAATAAATAGAACATAATAATTTACATAAAAACAAATTACACATGCAAACACAACAATGACTAAAAGTATGCGTAGCATATTTAACATTGAGCTATGTGTGGATTATCTAATGATCTACCTTGTGTGTTGGCTCATTTGAAATATAATCACCTCTTGTAAGTAATGTTATGTGATATTTTATGTTCTATTTATTTTTTGTGAAGTTATAAGCAAAAGCAAGGCATATAAGCAACACCAATATGATTGTCAAAGAAATATACTTAGCTATTATTCGCTACATTTGAGTCTGTGAGTAAAACAAATAGGCAATTACTTTTGTGTTTCCTGTGAGTAATTGAAATAGATTTAGTTAAGTGTAGTCTAAAAAAAACCTATAAAAAATAATTATAATTTTAAAAAAAGTTCTAAAAAAAAAATCATTTTCTCAGGTTAATTTTGTCAAATATTTTAAATTAAATTTAGCCTATATTACTGTGACGACAGGCAACGAGAGAGGATCAAGTGCAGCTCTTTGTTTAAACCAAAAGCAAGAAAACTAGGAACAAAGAAAACCATGGGAAACTTAGCACAAAACATAATGAACATGAAATACCAGACAAATAGCCAGGGGGAAACAAGGGCTTAAATATACAAGGGAAAACTAGGAACACCTGGGGAAACAATCAGGGAATAGGAGACAATCAGGGGAAATCCAATCAAAAAATGGGACAACAAGGAACTACAAAAACCAAACAGGAAACAGGAACTAAACAGGAATTTCAACATAAAAGCACAGAACAAAATTCAACAGAATGTGACAATTACAAAGATAAATTGCATTTACAATCTAAGTTATATTAGACAGACTTTACCTGATATTCTTAAACTGTATTGCATGCTAAAATTGAGAAAATGTTTACTTAAAGAAAGTGGGTGCAGATTGCTGCTTTATTTTTAGGGTAAATTCAATAGTTTTTTTTTTTGTTTGTTTGTTTGTTTTTATTTTTTTTATTATTTTGTTGTTTATTTGAATAGGGACTGATACAAAAGAAAACATAGATTATTACATAAAGAACAATCCGATGCCTGTATCACAGTGTTTATAGCCATGGCTAATTCGCAACACCTGTCCCTAGAAGGGCTTTTAACAGTTAAGATAATAAAGAAATAGAAATGTACAGTGAATACAATAAAATGTCCAGAAACCAGTTAGCGCCAATAAAAGTTAGTATAATACATAAACACATTCACTCGAACTCACACAGATGCACACCTCACATACACACAGCTATACATTTCATATGGCATGATCACACTGCTGCTGCTGTATGAACCAGGCTTTTGTTAGTTTTTTAAAAGTGGACAGTTTAGTTAAAGTCTTTATATTTGTAGGAAGCCAGTTCCACAGATAGGTTCTTTTAACAGAAAAAACATTTTGGGCAAAATATGTTTTACAAAATGGAACTTTACAGTCTCCACATGTAGCAGCTCTTGTTGATTTGGAGGATTCCAGCCTGTTCACAAATTTACAAAGTGGCTCAGGTGCAAGTCCAGTCAAACATTTAAAAAATTAACAAATTTAACAAAATTTAAGATTTTATTAATGGGAGTGATGGAATCGAATGGGCTTTTTATCTATATTTATTTTAGGGCACGGTTATAAAGCCTCTCAATAGGCTTTAGGGTAGTTTGGCTGGTTTGAGACCAAACAGTGGTGCAGTACGACAGGTGGGACAGGATCATAGTGTTCAGAAAGACATGAGCACATTCAAATGTTAGACTGTTAGACTTTTGTTGTTGTTGTTGTTGTTTTTGATTTTTCAGTGTGACAGGAACTGAAATTCTGCTGATATCAGAAAATAAATAGTAAATGTTTGCCCACAGTGCAAGCAAAACTTTGCTTGTGAGTTAACTACCTCAGTTCCTGAGTTTGGACTGAATTTGAATTGAGGTAGCAAAAAGGATGTAGACGTGCAATTCAAAAAAGGAAAAATTTAAAGGAATATTCTGGGTTCAATACAAGTTCAGCCCATTCAACATAATTTGTGGCATAATATTAATTACCACAAAAATTATTTTTGTCTCGTCAATCCTTTTCTTTAAAAAAAGCAAATATTTGGGTTACAGTGAAGTACTTACAATGGAAGTGAATGGGGTCCATTTTTGGAGGGTTCAAACACAGAAATGTGAAGCTTATAATTTTATAAAAGCATTCATTCTTCTGTTAAACATTGTGTATTATTTGAGATGTAAAGTTGTTTAAATCATAATTTGTACAGTAATTTTAGAGTTTACCATTGTCATGGTAGCAAAGTTGAAAAATTGGCTATAACTTTACACAGAAAAGGTTAGTAAGTGATTTTATCACTCTAAAATCATGTTTACACACATATCCTTTATGTTTTTATTTTTAAAACAGTGAGTACTTTAATGGTAAAAAAATGGCCCCCATTCTTTTCCATTGTAAGTGCCTCACAGTAACCAAGATTTTTGCCTTTTTTTAAAGAAAACGAGGGACAAGTCAAAATAATGTTTTATGGTATTCAACATTATGACACAAATGCTTTCAAATGAGTTTAACTTGTATTGAACCCAGATTATTCCTTTAATGAAGTAGAATTAAAATTTAATGAAATTAAAATAAATTCATATTGTTTTTTTCAGACTGTTTTTAAGTTTATTTTTGAATAATACATTTGAATTTTCAGTATAACATGAAACATGTTATCATATGCATAACAAATAGGGTGTTGCCAGAAACATTACACTGTAAAAATAATTTGTTATATCAAGTAAATAATTCTGAAAACAAATAAAATAATAAATATTGTTTTGTTGTTGTTATTGTTGTTTTTTTTGCTTGGCAACATTCAGGAACGCATAGGAGGGAGTTGGATTAATTCATGAATTTGAGTTTAAATTGCCATACACAAAATGTTTATGTGGTTCAGTCCCATTTATCTTCTTCCCAGCATGCACTGGGCCATGAATAAAATTGTTGCATTTTGCATGTTTTTATTTACATTTTTGTTGTTGATTCTGTGTAGTGCCCGACCGATTTATCAGTCAGCCGAAATTATCGGCCGGTATTAGCCTTTCACAGTTATATCGTATCAGCGTATATGTTTTCCGATATGGGCAAATATGAAAACTTTTTTTTTTTTCAGAACAAATAATGCAGAAAATAATACTTGGGGCAATTTAGAATAGGTGTCAAATAACGTAGTTTGTCCAACAGAGCATGCACCGACTCAGAGCTGAGCTGACTGTGGTTCTGCTGATGGTGCAGAGTTAAGAGGTGTCTTCTCTGTAAACTACTTTGTGAAATACATACTGGAAAGTTTCAATATAGCTAATATAACGTTAACCCTGTCCCTGAAAACCTGCTATGTTAGCCAGTTATAGTTTGTCAGTGCGGACAGTAATGTAACAGATTGAAAGGTAAGTATCAGAGCATCTTTTTGCAGCTCAGCTGACAACGGAACAGTGGTGGATTGTGTCTGTTGAGTGTTGATTTCATGCCACGTTGTTACCTTGTTGTTGAGACACAACGCTGGAAAGTAAATAAACAACATCCATCTTTTACTCTATATGACAACAAGCTTATAGCTAACAAGCTAACCATGTAGCTACTTTCACTGCTTGTCAGCTAAGTGGAAGCTAATGTGTAAACATGTATTCACCAACTGTTTTGTTCAGGATTCACAGTTTGGTACCCCCTTCAACCAAACAATTTCAGTTGATGCATTTACAAAATGTAATGTTTAAAGTCTGGTTTTCCACTGTTGAAAGCTTCCCCTGAACTTGTATAACAGAATACGGAGTAACACCGCTGCCGCTGTTTATCTCTTGACTCGGCAGGTGTAAATGCTTCTTGTTCCCTTTACAAAAAGCTTCACAATGATGCTGCACTTGCTAAAAGTGCTATGGGAACGATCTTGCATTGTGAGCAGCTGTGAATATGTGTGTAAGACATCAATGAACATTGACCGGAAATGTATAGCCTCGGTTGGTGAGATCATTGGATGCACCTGTGGCCGGGCTATAAATAGAGGCGTCACCAGCGTGTTCGTCAGATCTCTTTTCTCTCTTTTCTTTTTTCTTTGCTGTGTGTCTCACAAGCCTGTCAAGCTTTCTTTCCTCTGTTAGGAGTTAGATTCTGTTAGGCAGTGCACAGTGAACCTTTTCTCCTTTCTATTTCCTCTGGAAAAGAAAAAAAAAAAAAAAAGAAGAAGAATGATTGATAAACAAAACAAGCAGTGTGTGTTCCCATGTTTACGCTCTATGGCTGAAACGAACACACACCAGTTTTTGTTTTGTGTGTTTGGGGAAGAACATGCTGCTCTTGCGTTGGGGTGCTAGCCTTGCGATCTGTTTACAGTCGAAATGCTTTGCGCTCTCCTTGCTTACTTCCGGGAGTCAGCGCCCACACTTCATTTGTGGGGCTCTCGTATGGATCTGGCTGAGGAGCGAGAGACGGGTTCATCCCTTTCGCTCGCTCTCTCCCCAGATCCAGCTGATCCTTGTAAGCCTAAAGCGCGCATCGGTGCCTCTTCGGTTCTCGCGGACACTGAACCTCTGTAAATCCCGCACATAATAATAAAGCGGCTGTGGAATTAAGAGACAAATGCGAGCATTGCGATCTGCTTTCGGGCAAAATGCTTTGCGCTCGCCTCGCTTACTTCCGGGAGTCAGTGTCCACATTTCATTCGTGGGGCTCTCGCATGGATCTGGCTGAGGAGCGAGAAACGGGTTCTTCCCTTTCCCTCACTCTCTCCCCAGACCCAGCTGGTCCTTCCCGTGATCTCGAAGTGTGCTTCGGCGCCTCTTCGGTTCACGAAGGGGGCGGGGCGCTGAACCTCTGTACATTTCATGCACAATAATAAAGAGGCTGAGAAATTACTCAAGGCGATTTCACAGGCTGTGGCCAGACTACAGGCAGCAGGTCAGGCTGGTGTTGCCCTGCACACTATGGCAGTGTTACAGGCGCACTAGGCTAAATCTGTTGAAGGACCTGAGTGTGGGCACCCAGCCCCACCCCGGTCCTTCTAGATGGGAGGCTATAAAACAAAACGTGGTGAATTGTGCTCCCCCTCGTAAAGACTGGGGTCCAGTTCGTCACCCTCAGCAGCCCCCAATGCAAGACCTCAGGGGCGTGATTTCTAAGAGAAAGAAACCCTGACTGTCTTGTACCCAGCCTTGTGGGGGTAGTTCCCCTTGGGACGGGGCGCGTATATCTTAAATTTACTTAAAAAGAAGATGAATTAAACTTAATAAAAAAGCAATATAAACTTAATTTAAGTTCTACAAATATCACTTTTTAGAGTATTCATAAAAAATATATAATGAAATGTAATAATGTTTAAAATGCCATCTATAGACATTTTTATTTAATTTATTTCACTATATTTTAAATTTTTCTGAAAACAGTGTGGTGAACTATTTCTGGGGCTGTATGTTAAAACAAAAATCTTTTGATGGCTATGTTAATTTTATTTATGAGAGAAATGTTATGCTTATAAGCTAAATAAATAAACAGGCATACTTGGTCAAAAATTATAGCATAATTATTTAACTTGGACTAATGAAATTGTGTAGTTTAGCTGTGTGAGGAATTATTTGAAATACAATTCAGTAAATTATACTTGCTTTCATTCAAATTCAATTCAACTTCCTGTGGGCTGTGGCCAATTCAGTTAAAATTCCAAATCATTAATTGAAATAGAGTTTATTCTGAAATTCTAAATTTTGCATAACCCTGCTCTTTGACTTCTTGTCTGCATTTATAATTGACTGTATTCACTATCAAAGCAACCTTGGGTTTTAGAAATGCACTAGGACTATATAAATAAAGCATATTATTATTAATAATAATAAAATATTTATATATAAGTTTCTAGATAATGCCAAGATATATAGGTGCATCTATACCATATCACCCCTTATACCTAATTTATCTTAAAGTATGTCACTGCAGAAGCTAGTCCACACACCCTCACTGGGATACAGACAAATCTATACAGAGCAAAGTTTATAAAATCAATGTTTATCTGTATTTGGGGAAAACAGGCCAAAGTGTCTACGACATGTCTAAGAACTGGCTATGAATTACAGTAACCTTTAAATTCAATTAGATGGCACTAAAAGAGAACACAGTGGATATTTTCCATGAAATGTTGGCTGCACGGTGGCTCAGTGGGTAGCACTGTGTAGTTAGCATGTTTTCCCTGTGTTTGTGTGGGTTTCCTCCAGGTTCTCCAGTTTCCCCCACAGTCCAAAAAAAAAGTACATGCATATTCTTTGCGTCTTGTGGCTATACCTTTGAAACAGTGAGTATTTTAAAGTTTGCAGATTGGCCCCATTCACTTCCATGGTGAGTGCCTCACTATAACCCAGATATTTGCTTTTTTAAAGAAAAGGAGAGGCAAGTCAAAATAAACATTTGTGGTAATCAATATTATCCCACAAATGCTGTCGATTAAACTTAATTTGTATTGAACCCGGAATATTCATTTAAGAAGCATTCAGCATTATCTAAAGAAACATACAGTTGAAATCAGAAGTTTATATACACTTAGGCTGAAGTCATTAAAAAAAAAAAAACACTCCACAGATTTAATATAAGCAAACTATGGTTTGGTAAGTCATTTTGGAAATCTGCTTTGTGCATGACATGGACAATTTTTCCCACAATTGTTTAAAGACTATTTAACTTTAATTGACTATATCACAAAACCAGAAGGTCAGAAGTTTACATACACTAAGTTAACTTAGCCTTTTAAGAAGCTTGTAAATTTCCAGAAAATTATGTCAACCCTTTAGACAATTAGCTAATTAGCTTCTGATAAATTGCAATATGTGCCAAACTTGGCTGCCAGAGTCCTGACTAGGGCCAGGGCAAGTGATCACGTCTCTCTTATCTTGGAATCCTTGACTATCCACTGAGCCACAGAGCAGTAGGGTGGATCCAGAAGGAAGACAAACGCACCAAAAAGCGGACATAGTGGGGAATGAACAGACAGCCAGGAGGGCTATTGCCCGGATCAGGTTCTCGGACTTGAGCCTGTCTGACCACATCCATGATATTCCACCACACCAGGGCCTCAATCCTGTTATCTTACAGAATATTCTTGGACAGAAGGGGCATAGACTCGAGACAGGGCATCCGACTTCAGATTCTTGGGCCCTGGACGGTAAGTAAGTGTAAACTCAAAGCAGCTAAAAAATAGTGACCACATGACGCTTAGCTTTTTGTATGTACTCAATGTTCTTGTGGTCGGTAAGAACTTGAAAAGGATGAGTAGAACCCTTGAGCCAATGTCTCCTCTCCTCCAGTGCCAGTTTTACTGCCAAGTGTTCCCGGTCCCCCACATCATAATTCATTTCGGCTGATGTAGGCAATGGGAGAGAAAAACACATGGGTGAAGCCGCTCATCCTTCCCTCTTTGAGAAAGCACAGCTCCCACTCCTATATCCAAGGCATCCACCTCCACGATGAATGGAACTTCAGGGTCAGGCAGAGAGAGAATGGGTGCTGAGGTAAACAGATGCTTGAGCTTGGCAAAGGCGGTCTCGGCTTCTGGGGTCCACTGGAAACGGGTGTTGCTTGCCTTGGAGAGTGCTGAGAGAGGTGATGCCACAGAGTTCTTGATGAATTTCCGATAAGAATTGGCGAAGCCGAGAAACCGCTGGACTTCCTTGACTGAGGCAGGGGTGGGCCACTCTGACACAGCCTTGACCTTGCTGGGATCCATGAGCATGTGACTGGGTTCAACTACGAATCCCGAGAATTGCACCTTAGTGGTGTAGAACTCACATTTTTCTGGCTTGATGATTCTCCAGGAAGCATTTGAGAACTAGTCTAACATGCTAATTGTGTTCTTGCTGGAAACTCGAGAAAATCAGGATATCATCCAGATAGATACGAAGATGTTGCTCATATCCGGGAGAACATCATTAATCAAACACAGCTGGAGCATTGGTCAGGCCGAAGGGCATCACTTGATATTCATAGTGACCGGTGGGTGTGTTGAATGCCGTCTTCCACTTGTTGCCTTGCCAGATGTGCATGAAATGGTAAGTGTTGCGCAAATCGAGCTAGGTGAAGACGGATGCTCCCTGCAACAACTCGAACGCCATTCCCAACAGTGGTAAGGGGTACCGGTTTCTGATTGTGATGCTATTTAATCCATGGTAGTCAATGCAAGTCCGGAGACCCCTGTCCTTCTTCCCCACAAAGAAAAAACCGGCTCCTGCAGGTGATGTGGACTGAAGGATGAAACCAGCAGCAAGGGCCTCCTTGATGTACTCGTCCATAGCTGCATGCTCGGAAGCCGACAGGGAGAAAATCCAGCCTCTGGGGGGACAGGTACAAGGAAACAAGTTAATGGCACAGTCATATGGGCGGTGAGGTGGCAGTGTTGTAGCTCTATGCTTACTTAATACCAGCTTAAGTTGATGGTACACACTGGGGACTCAGGAGAGGTCAATGGACTCTGGGAACTCGGGAGATGAGACAGGAGTGTCAGAGTGTAAACAGGTGTTTTGACAAGTAGGGCCCCATTGAATAAGGGATCCGGTTGTCCAATCAAACTGTGGATTATGCAGATGCAGCCAGGGGTAACCAAGAATGAGTGGAAATTCCGGGGACTGGATGAGATGAAAAGTCAGCTTCTCTTGGTGATGATGGACTGAGAGAGAGAGAGAAAGAGGCTCTGTGGCTCTGTGGCTTGGGTGACTCTGGTTCTGTGGTTTACGCTGCTCCCGAGTCCACAAAAGCCTGCAGAGGGTGAATGTGGGATTCCACTTGAGGGTAATGGGTAGAAAAAGACCAGAGTTAAATGATAGGGAGGTGAGGGCAGCTCCCATTATAGTCCTCCCTGACCTGCACGGTGTTGAGCATTTCCCTGTACATCAGGACAAGTCACACAGAAGTGGCTGGTTCCACCAAGCAGGCGTGCTCCCGCATGCATCAAATAATAGAAATCAGGACACAAAGGGAAACAAAAACAGAGAACTAGGGATATCTAGCAGGCAAAATGGGAATTACAGGTAAATACATGACAGAGAGGAGCAGCAGCCAAACGCCCCAGCGTTCCATATCAACCGGATACATCATACTGTTTTAAAAATTTCAAAACTTTGCTGGTTTAAAAAATAAACAAAACCTTTGTTATTTTGAGGCTAGCAGCGCTTGATCCCAACACTGAACCCCTGAAACAGTGTCAAATGTATAAACTGCTTTTTCACCATTGGCCTAACAGTTCAGAGCATGGTGTGGAACCATTTCAGCAGCATTTCTACTTACATTTCGGCACAACATGTCTTATATATAATCAGCTACCTAGGGTCCCAATGTGCCTAGGGGTCCCGCAAAAAAGTTCCTCTGGCTCTATGTAGGTATTCCATAGTTCACACCACGAGTAGACCTCATCATTTAAATAGAACCTATACTACAAAATTCACTTTTACATGGTGTAAACCAAACATAAATGTGAGTAGGCAGTGTGTGTGTACACAACCACCCTACAATGTTAAAAGTCCACCCACTCCTCTTGATATTTCTATCAATATCAGTGGGTCAAAATGAACAGTTTTCATTTCTGCTTTAAAGTGACTTTACTTTAGTCTGCCATTTTTTTCCTGCGCTGGAGCAGATACAGTGAGAAGAATAATATCTCAGCTTGGTAAGCGTCATAAGTGTTCTGTTGTTGGCTGTAAAATCGAACATAAGAGTCTTCATGTACTCACAGTATCGGCCGACACACTTTGGGGCCGATCCCCATTTGATTCCACCCAAAAAGAGGCATTTATAACATGGTATAATAAATGATCCGTGGGGTATTTTGAGCTGAAACTTCAGACACATTCTGGGGACACCTGAGACTTATATTACGTCATTACTTTGACAACCCGCTGCTCAACATATGTCTGCCAGGGAGGTACCTCTGGCCAGTGCCCACGAGGACGCAACACTCCTTGTTGAGTGTGCTCGGACCCGCAAGGGGGGGGGGGCATGGCCTGGGTGTGATAGGCCACCACCCAGTGGGAAAGCCTCTGTTTGAAGACAGCATTCCCTTTCCGCTGTCCACCAAAGTAGACAAAGAGCTGCTCAGAATGGCTAAAGCTCTGCGTGCGGTCCAAGTAGGTACAGAAAGCACGTACCAGACACAGCAACGATGGGGCTGGGTCTGCCTCCTCCTGAGGCAGCACTTGCAGGTTCACTACCTGGTCTCTGAAGGGCGTGGTAGGAACCTTGGTCACGTAGCCTGGTCGTGGTCTTAGGATCACATGTGTGTCTGCCTGACCGAACTCCAGGCAAATGTCGCTGACAGAGAACACTTGCAAGTTGAGCTTGGAGGTGAGCGGGATCAGCAGGGCAGTCTTTAGAGAGAGGGCCCTAATTCCAACTGATTCTAGCGGCTCGAAGGGGGGTCTCTGAAGGCCCATGAGGACCACTGAGAGATCCCAGGAGGGGAACAGGCTTGGCCGAGATTTAACCTCTGGGCACTTCTTAGGAACCTGCTGATTAAATCGTGCTTGCCCAAAGACTTGCCGTCTACTGTGTCGTGGTGGGCCATGATAGCAGCAACATACACCTTCCCCTCCAGCCTCCCCTCCAGCCTCTCCTGCAAGAATAAGAGCACTGACCTAACTGTGCACCTCTGTGGGTCTTCAGCCCGGGAAGAACACCAATTTGTGAACAAGCGCCACTTCAGGGCATAAAGTTGCTGTGTAGAGGAGGCTCAGGCTTGGCTGATCGTGTCTACGATGGCAGGTGGTAGACCAGCTAGATCTTCCGTGTCCTGCCCAGGGGCCAGACGTGGATGCCAGAGCATGCCCCATCCCTGAGAAAGAAGGTCTTTCCTCAGGGGAATTCGCCATGGAGGGGCTGTCGCGAGGAGTATGAGGTCCGAGAACCAGGGCCGGGTGGGCCAGTAGGGAGCCACTAGGTTGACTTGTTCCTCGTCCTCCCTGACCTTGCATAGCACCTGTGCAAGAAGGCTCACTGGGGGAAATGCGTAGTTGCGCAGCCCCGAGGGCCAGCTGTGTGTCAGCACGTCTGCCCCGAGGGGAGCCTCTGTTTGGGCATACCAGAGCGGGCAGTGGGAGTTCTCTCGGGAGGCAAACAGGTCTACCTGGGCCTTGCAGAATCATTCCCAAATCAGCTGGACCGACTGGGGGGTGAAGCCTCCACTCTCCACAGGGCCGGTGTTGTCGTGACAGCGCGTCCGCTACCAGACGCCGCCTTGGCGATTTATGTGCGCTACCGCGGTGGTGCTGTCTGACCTGACTAGGAAATGTTTTTCTCGAACTAACAGGAGAAACTTCTGCAGGGCAAAGAAGACAGTAAGCAACTCTAGGCAATTGATACGCCAGCGCAGCAGGGCCCTTTTTCCAATGGCCCGCGGCTGCGTGCCCGTTGCACACGGTACCCCAATTCAATCTGGAGGCGTCGGTCGTGACCAGGACACCTACTGCCAGGGCACTCCTGCCTGCAAAAGGCAGAGGTCTGTCCAGGGTTTGAATGTTTGGTGGCAGGCAGGGGTAACCAACCATCCATCACACGGTGCGTGCCGCGGCACCATGCTCGTTTCGGGACTTGAGACTGAAGCCAGTGCAGAAGCGGCCTCATATGCTTCAACCCCAGCGGCGCGACCGTCACGGAGGACGCCATATGCCCTAGGAGCCTCTGGAAATGTTTTAAAGGGACCGATGTGCCCGGCCTGAAGGTGGCAAGGTATTCCAGCACTGACTGTGCATGCTCGTTGGTGAGACATGCTAACATTGAGACTGAGTCTAACTCCATGCCGAGAAAAGAGATGCTCTGAACCGGGGCGAGCTTGCTCTTTTCCCAGTTGTCCTGAAGCCCCAAACGCCTGAGGTGCCTGAGCACCTGGTCTCTGTGACTGCATAGTAACTCTCGGGAGTGGGCCAGAATGAGCCATACTTTGGTGAAGACGTGAGGGGACAGAGACATGCTGAAGGGGAGGACTTTGAACTGATACGCCTGGATGTCAAACGCGAAATGTAGGAAGGGTCGGTGTAGAGGCAGAATTGAGACGTGAAAGTACGCCTCCTTCAGGTCTACCACTGCGAACCAATCTAGATGCCGCATGCAAGTTAAGATGTGTTTTTGCGTGTCCATTTTGAATGGGAGTTTGTGCAAAGCCCGGTTGAAAGCTTGGACTCGCAAGTCCAAGATCGGTCGTAAGCCGCCGCCTTTATTGGGTACGATGAAGGGCTGTAGAAGCCCTTCTTCATCTCGGTTGGAGGGACAGGGTCTATCGCATCTTTGAGTAAGAGAGTAGCAATTTCCGTGTGCAGGGATTTGGCATGTTCACCGTGTACTGCAGAAAAGCGGACACCCACGAAGGGGGATGGAGGCCTGGCAAACTGAATTGCTTAACCGAGTCGAATGGTCCGTCCAGCCAGCGTGATGGGTTGGGAAGTGAAAGCCACACATCCAAGCTCCATGCTAGGTGCACCAAGGGGACAATTAATTTTGATGTACCCGGCTGGGCTTCGCAGTGGGGCAGAGCAGGTAGTACAGCGTTGGGAGCCGAGGACGTGTCCCGAGGCTCTGGTGCTGAGAAAAGACTCAAAGCACTTACCTTGCTCCGCAAACCCGGCAGGGGGCAGGTTAGTGACTGAGGAGGATGTCCGGTAGAGGCGTCCTCTGGGCTCGTCAGAACCAGCTGGCCGGGGAACAGTCGTGGGGCTGAGGGCTGTTGAGGTGTGGCGGCAGAATGCCATGAGAACGGCATTTGCGGGCATGTGGGTACTGCAGCCCCATCTAGGGAGGAGCAGGGCATTTCTTTGCTGCAAGAGGACACCCTCGGCGAGCAGACTGGGTATTGCCCATGGCGGCACTTTTGCAGCGGGGCAGAATATTTGAGAATATGTCTGTTTCTTCACTGCAGAGAACTGCTGGGTCAAGTCCTCGACGGTGTCGCCAAAGAGGCCGAACTGGGAAACAGAGGCATTGAGGAAGCGCACTTTGTTGGTCTCACGCATCTCGACCAAGTTCAGCCACAGATGACGTTCCTGGACCACGAGTGTGGCCATCGCCTGCCCAAGTGACTGCGCTGTGACCTTCGTGGCAAGGTCGGCCGCTGAGTGTAGTTCCTGCAGCACATCGGGATCAGGGCTACCCCCGTGCAGATCTTTCATTGCCTTGGCCTGGTGGCCTTGCAGGAGGGCCATGGCATGCAGGGCGGAAGCAGCTTGTCCAGTGGCGCTGTAGGCTTTGGCTGTCAATGAAGGGAGTACAGGGCAACCCCGCCAGGTGGTAGGGTTCTCGGGACACAGATGGAGCGCAACAGCCCTGTCCACCTGGGGAATCGCCGTGTACCCATGGGCCGCTCCGCCATCGAGGGTAGCGAGAGCGGATGAGCAAGTGGCTTTGTGACCTGTGGAGAGGGGTGCCTTCCATGAAGACGTCAGCTCATCATGCACCTCCAGGAAAAATGGGACCGGGGGGGCGTGGCTGTGAGCGGTGTCCCCAGGAACCAGTCATCCAACCGTGATGGCTGTGGGGAGGACAGAGGGTTTCAGTCCAGCCCCACGCTGGCGGCGGCCCGGGCAAGCATATCAGACATCTGCGTGTCAGCCTCAGCCTGGGCATGCTGGCCCGAAGGCGGCAGTCCAGGGAAGTCATCAGCGTCAGACGCCATGCTCTCCGATGCAGCGGCGAGCTCATCCACCTCGAGCTCCAGAGTATAGGCAGGCTGGCTCTGAGGCAAGCCGCTGTTGCCTCGAGCACGGATGGGAGTCAACGAGCGTGCCGGGGGCGGATGGTCCGAGGGGGCATACCCGGCGTCCCCAGATCGCCTCCATCTCCAGCTGCATCGTCCTCAATCCCGTGGGAAGAAGGAGCAATGCAGGGGCTGGCTGGAGTGGCATGCTTTCTTTCTATTGAAAGCGATCCACGATCGCAACGTTGCCATGGTCATGCTGTCGCAGTGAGAACACGAATGCGCTGTTGAAGCGCCCAGGGGCAAACTGCACTGCCATGCAGAGAAGGAGAAAGCCACTGAAGTGCGCCGTAGATCCAACAGCAGGCAAGCGTCAGAGGAACAGGAACGGGTGTGTAACTCGCAGCTGACTGCATACACAACCATCGGCTCCGAAGAAAATTTCTGAATGAACGCAATGTATTTCCCCGCCTTTTTACCCGTATGTCCAGGGGCGGGGTATGCAAATGCTGTCTTCATAATTCTCATTGGCCTTTTTTCATAGAACAGAGGCATATTCAGTGCTCAAGAGAGACTCCTAGTGTCGCTTCATCAAATCAACGTCGAAGTGAGCGACAGACGGGGAACTAAAGATATTAAGTAAAATAGAATGAATCAAATATTAATAATATTTAATAATAAAGATGGTATTTTAAAAAAATTATAATATTTTGACAATGAAATTTGGAAGGTTGATACTTATAAATTAATTATCAAAGGGGCACACAAGTGCAGAAAACATGACAGATATGTATTACTATTGTATAAAACAAGCCTTACAAATAATACTAATTCAGTATCATATTATAATAATAAGCTTGACAGGACATAATAAATAATATTCATGTTGTTTCCAAAATATATGTGAGTGAAGTTGTAGTTTTCGCACACCAAATTCATTTACAATCAAAAATCTAAAAATATATGTATGTATAAGTTTAAATACTATTCTTGTGTTCATTTAGTGGAAAACTGTGGACAACATTCATTCATTATCTTTATCTAGATTTTTATTTCATCAGGGATGGATTTACTGGGGTGGCAAAGGGTGGCTATATGCCACCCCAGCAGAGGTATATTATAGTTGATGTTGACATTGTGTAGGGAATTATTCATTACTCATTACTCATACTGTCTAAATTTCCACCAAATGCACAAGTGACTACAGACCTATAACGCATTTGATTACAGTAGCAACCAATCCTGTGACTGTTTACAGCAGCGGCCAGTCACAACATCGACCGATCGCCTACCTACTATTGCAGCGCATGTACAGTGTTTGAGCTCTCGCAGGTCGATGTGCTTATCTCCTCAACAACAATGAGCACATTGACAAATACAGAAAAAGAAAGAGGTAAATTGTGTATTTCTCAGTTGTCTCAAAGTATTACCTGAATGACTATTAGATACATCACTGTCAGCTATGGATTGTGATGGGTGAGACATGTCCTCACCACTTTTTGAAATATCGTAGTTTTTGTCAGGTGTGTGTGTAATCCAGATGAAACATCTCCAGGACTTGACTGGGAGTTTCTATTTCATCTTTATGTTTTGACTGGTGATCCGGCACTGGAATGCGTTATTTTGAATGTTATTAATGTGTTTGTTATGGCTGTTATCATTGTCGTTTAGTGTTGGCAGTTACTCCACAGATCGTGCTCTTTTCCATGTCCCCCACAGTGATGACCTTCATGGATGTATTGTTTGTGTGCATGTAGAGAGTGTGTGTGTGTTGTCTTTTTTTCTCTTTCACTCCCTCTCTCATAATCGCTCTCAGGTGTGGGGTATCCAGGTGAGCTGATTGTTGATGGGGTGCACCAGTACGCAGTGTATTTCCTCCCTATATAAACTGAAAGTTTCATGGCTGGGTTGTGTGGAGACGGTTGTTCATGAGCCATGTCGTTTTGTTCACGGGTGCTCAGGCGAATGTTGACTTTTTTCCAGGTTCCCACTGCTGGTGAGGAGAGTTGAACAAAACAGGTCATCTATATTTTTTAATAGGTCATGGATAATTAATATCCATGAGTTTTGCAGTACTGTCCCCCTTAGTTTAATTTTCTGTAAAGTTTATTTTTATTTAGACCTAAATTTGTGTTAATCTTTGCTTTCAAACGACTTATTCCATCTGTTACAAATGTTATAGGCCTACAGGGCTTTATTAGCAGAATAACACAGGATATGCATGCATTTTCCATCCATGTGTACATGTCCAGCATAAGGTGGTGACATTTAGTCCAGATTGCCAGTTCTATATGGAAGCTTAGGAACATTTAGAATTTGTAGATGTGTTTAATAGAAAAAGTCTTGGTGATCTGATGATATACATTTTGTTACTTATTTTGTATTATGCTTAAAATTATATATATATATATATATATATATATATATATTTATTTTGCAAAATGGTTACTATGTGGTTCCAGTGGAAGTGCTGTTGTATCGCAAATTCACAGATCTGTTTAATATAATAGTGACTTCAATTAATGAACTAGTTATTGTTGCAATTAAGCTTGGTACCTTAATCCATAAGAACTACACATGGCACTTTTCCACACTTTATAGTCTGCATGTCAATCACACAAAAAAAAATCAACCCCTGTATTTCATTAAACATTTTTTAGTTCTTGGCTACAATGACTATTAGAAATTATTTTTAAAATGATGATATAAAATCACTTTTATACAATTTCTGGTTGTACACCAGATGTAGCCCTAGCTGGATGGTTGCTTGAGGCCTTGAACATTGTAAAACCGCCCCTGATTCTTCCAGGAGCATGGCCTCCTCTTGGGCATGGGAAAAGGGCGTATCCTTAGAAGACATCAGTATGGCAACAGGCTGGGCATGGAAATCATTGTAATGCTTTTTACCACCCTATTTGCTGGTAGGCATTGTCACCAGTGGCGGCTGCTGGTCTTTCAAAGAGGGGAAGCTCATTTTCGGCCTACATTATACAAACTTGTCCATTTATTTAAAAGTAAATTCTGCCCTATGTTCCTTTTCGAGAAAATGATTGCAATGATATCAAGAAATAGGTTGCAGCAGTTTGTCTTTCGACTACACTTGAGAAATCCGCGATGGGACTGAGCGCGAATAGCTTCAGCGACTTCTTATAGTACAGATTCGCTGTCAGTCAAAAGGAGATGCAGTCTTTCGACAGATCCTCCAATCATTACACGGAAGCCCGGAGTCCGGGCCAGCCCACTCCTCATTCACCCCCTGAGACACTGAGCGTCCGTGGGCAGGACATAATCGCAGCATTTATCCAATGACCGTCTAGTTTCGGAGCACTGAAAAAAACTGTTCAAAGCAGCCCCATTGAAGTCAATGGACGCTCGGCTTCAACAGGGAAATGCACTGTGACGCTACGGGAATGTATGAGAATGAAATCGAGTCAGCCGACCTGCTATATGTAGCTGATTCTGAATGAACTCGTTTTCGAGATGAACATGTTCTAACGCATTTTTAGTCAATAAATTGTTTACACAATAGCACATATTTGAGCCTTATTTTTTTGACATTATAGGGGAAGCCGAGCTTCCCTTGCAGTCCCCATTGTCACGTATGAGTAGATCAGGAGTACGGTGTTATGGTATACGGTAGATCAGGGGCTGGCAACCTTTTTGACATGGAGTGCCATTTTTAATTTCCTGGTCAATGGTTGTGCCAACTATTAAAAAGTATTTACATTTTTTTTAAAATATGAAATCAGTAGGCAGTTTCCGCAGTCTGCACATGTGATGTGATAGTTCTAAATTTCAAGACACGTAATACAGTATAACATTATATTAGCCTTCTGCAATAGACAGACAACATGTTCTTATTAAACAGATTATTTAAGAAGACATTTGTGAGTAATGTGACCACGCAGTGTAAAACAGTGTAAAACAATTAATAGTCCTAAATAAATAATTAAAATATGGTTAACAGAAGAAATTAGAGTGAGATTGTGCAATGAGAGATTCCCTCTCTCTCTCTTCCTCCTCCTCTTCTTCAAATCTCCAATGGATGTTTCAAATTGGCTCACCTATTGTTTTTTTAAAAGGCAGTAACAAATTGCTTGATGCATAATGGCAGTAAGTCCAAATGCCTTTAACTCTAACCAAATGATTTCTTAATATTTAGTCATGTCTATGATTAGTTCAATACTGATGCCCATTATTTTGCATTTGTTGAGTTTCCAGCCAAAGGAACAAAAATTTAGGCTATGTGAGAGCCTCTTATGATTCACATCATGTACATTGACGGTACAAATATTTATTGCATCACTTTCATTAATCTCTATAATTGAGCATCAGTATATCTGAAAATCCTTCTACTAAGGCCATCATTATTTCTATCCTTTCATTCTGTAATAGTTAATACATTTCGGCGCCTCGACAAGGTTACAAACAACTTTTATGTTTGTTAGTGTTTACACATTATTTTCACGTTGAGAAGACAAACTCTAGAAATATTTACCAAAGTAATCAGAACCTTTGGACTGGTCAGCTCCTGTAACAAAGCACTTAAATTCAACTTTATAACGAACGATCTATGTGCAGGTTCGGGAAACAGACGTTACTCCATCTTAAAATAATGAGCAATGTTATTTAAGATGATCGTTAAAGCTTAAGTTGTAACATTATAAGGAAACCAAATCTTCTTATTTGATTACTGATCACAAAATTGTGTGGAATCTTAAATATTTATTATATTATGCCATGTACATGTAATATATGTAATCATGTATTTTCTAGTATGCAAGCAACAGTGAGAGAGGAGCAGGCTATTTCATAAGAAGTTTTTCACAGCTACATTCCAATCTACATCTTGATGTAATCCTTCCTCGTGATCGCGCAGCGTGTTTTCATCAGCTGAATGGGAGACTAAACACTATTAAAGTGTGACGAGACACATGCTGTTGAGTGATTGATACACACACACACACACACACACACACACACACATATATATATATATATATATATATATATATATATATATATTCTCCCATGTGTTTCTGTGTTTTTTCCCCCATGTCTGTCTTTTGTTATGGTATGATGCATCTCCTATAAACCCACCCCTAAACACCCTGTAAAGACAAAAGTGACTGTTATTGGTCGCTTAATATGTAAGTTAGTAGTCTTTTCCTGTCTAAATGTGCGGTTCTTGGCCAATTGAAACTGCTATAAATACCAGGCCTATGCTGTACTTGTAGGTCTGGCTACATAAGACTGCAAGTCTTTTCTCTGAAAATGCTATTTGTCATTGTCACAATTGACATACATGATCTGCCTCCTGATACAGTTACTAGATACTGTAGTTGAGTAGGAACGCCTTCTAGCAACCTGAAGTACAGCAACTTGGTGACCCAGTAATTGAATTTCTGTTAATGTGAAAACACCATTAAACACCTGTGGCTTTTCATGATCCAACAAAATTTTCTAATTTATCTCCTGACCATAGAAAACATGTCTGCAAAATTTACAATTTACTAAATTTTAATTGAGTGCTAGATTAGCTTAGAATTTGCAGGTTCTTTACAATTACATTTTTCATTAGTCCAAAGTAATATTATAGTGCTGTCAGGGCTCTAAATTTGTTTTTGTTTTTTAACCCTTTGCACTGTTCGGGTCTTTTTTGACCCATTTTTCATTTTGTTTCTTTACTAAAAATAGTATCCTTTATCTGAGTGGTACAAGACTTGGTGACTTTTCCTTCAATAGCTATCTGAACACACACACACACAAGAAAATCTGGAATTTATTTGATAAGTCTAAGGGGTTGTGTAAAAAAAAAAAAAAAAGAAAAGAAAAGGAACACTTGTGATGTTCCAGGTCATTTTTGATCAGCCATTTCAAATGAATGGGAAATACTAAAAAACAGAGAACTTTTTTTCTTTCTTTTTTTTTTTTTTGTCAAATAGAAATCAATAAATCAGACAAAATGCAGAACACAACCACACATAAATGAAACTACAAACATCCACAATGCAGAAAACACATGCATGCATGCACATATATATATATATATATATATATATATATATATATATATATATATATACATATATGTATGTGTGTGTGTGTGTATATATATAAAATTGTAATGTTTTGACACTTTCAATTTTCTGAAATTATTATTGTTTTTTTATTATTGAAGTGAAGATAACTTTAAAATTAGCTTGTTTTATATGAACCCCCGAAAATATTACACATGTTTGCGAACTTGTGATGTTCGACACTTGTGTGACTTACAAACAAATAAACAGTGTGAAAGGATTAACCTGTGAATTTGACTAAATTCAGGTTATATTATAAAGTTACATTTAAGGTTTTATATAATGTCTAGATGTTTTACAATAAATGCAGTCACATTCCAATTTGCCATTAATACCTAATTAGTCTTAAAGGCTGTCCTTGTAGATGCCTGTGAACACGCTCTCGCTGGGATACATACAGATGAATGGTATAGTGTAAATGCTTCACCTGTATTTGCGGAAACAGACTAAATATTTATAAATATGACTTGGCTATAAAAACTGGCTATAAATTGCAGTAACTTTGAAATTTTATTGGATGGCACTACAAGTGAACATGGTATTTTCCCTTAATCGAGGACTCTATCTGTACAATATTTTACATGAATTACTGTATACAGTATGAAATATTATAAAAGTCATTAAGCACTACAATCACTTGTTCAAATCAACGCACAAATCAACTTGGTTTATTGTCATTTCTCTTATGCATGAAGGGAAGGAAATAAAATACATTGTCTCCTGAGCCACAGTGTTAAGGTTCAGCATATAACAGACCTTTGGAGGTCCAGATCTTAACACATTGACCAACTATCTTTTGAGAATTACTCACTGTAATTTACTTTAGCCAATGTACTGAGTGTATCACAATGTTATTTCATTACTGGTGAATCCTGTGTACATTTGATCTCTTATGCAGGCAGATACTGTATATAAAGCAACATTCTCCTAGACAGCTCCCCAGGGCCAGAGTGGCAATCAGGATGATTGGGAGAATTCCCGCTGGGCCGGACAAAAATTGGGCCAGTTAGTTCCACAAGTTGATTGACAAACTTTTATCATATTTCAACAATCACAAGCAGTCCGTAACATCCAGTATTTAAAGGATCAGAATTGCATTCCGTATTATAACAGACACAGTCTGTATTTTATCATCTCACACCCAAACAAATGAGAGAGTAGCCTGTGAGAGACGAAAGTGATGTTGCTGATGTTGGGCTGCTTCACTTGACAGCGCAGGAAGGATCACGGAAGATCCATCGAGAACAGATAAACTATCAATAGCTGAATGGATGAATGTGCTTCAGGTACAAGATCATCACATGTTTAATACTGACTGCAGTCTCACAATCTCAATCAATTAATCTCTGAAATCCTCTTCTCTAGCAGTGCAGAATTATAGTAGCAAAATGATTATTCTTTTTTGTCACAAAATAACAGAATACTTAAATACAGAATACATAAAAATGCAACAGCACGACACGGTACAAAAATAATGTGACTTTAAAAGATTAAATGCAGCATAAAAGTAATCCATTCAACTCCAGTAGTTTAATCTATGTCTTCAGAAGAGATATGATATGCGTGGGTTAGAAACAGATCAATATTTAAGTTCTTTTTTTACTATAAATTCTCCTCATTGCCCAGTAGGTGGCGATAAAATCACCCAAAACAGAAGAAGAACTCTAAGAGGGAAGAGTGCTTAGGAAAGTGTAAATTTATAGTGAAAAATTACTTAATTATTGACTGTTTCTCACCGCTTCTCATTTACTTGCATTAAATGGACCAACAGAGCTGAGATATTCTTCTAAACATCTTCATTCATGTTCTGTAGAAGAAAGCCATACACATCTGGGATGGTATGAGTGTGAGGAATTTCTCAAATATCCCTTTAAAATTAACTTTTTTTTACAACACATACAATGAAGTCTTATGACAAAGTGAAAATCTTAATGAATGTGGTATAATGACATGGAGAGCTTAAATAATTTTCAAGTAATTGCATATATTGCATATTTTTGCTATGATCTATTGTTATCATCTTCACCTCAAACCCCCCTTTTGGGTGTAGGCTGACTTGGACATGACATCCCGGGCTGAATATGAATCCCACTCCGGCCCTGCTGCTCCCTCTACTATTTCAACAAATATTAAAATAGTTTGGCTTCTCCAGTATCCAATAAGGTAAAATAAATATGCTCATATTATTACTGTTTATTTTCTGAGTCTGTCACCTCATTGGTTGCATGTTATCCAGTATATTAAGCTTTCTATAGTTGACATTAAGAGGGTCGAAGAAAGGTATTTATATCTATTAACTGTAATTCAAACCATATTTCTTTATGACCTAGCAGCTTTGTTTCAAAAACTTATAGATATTTGAATAATGTAATATCATGAGTTAGGTTGATACATGGGTTCATTCATCAGCTTGATTTGATGCTGAATTCGGGACAACAAGTTAAGAACAATTAAGATTTATCTTTTGAAATGTACATATCTAAAAAGTCATTTACAGTAATATCTGAAGAGACACATCCATTTCCTGTTTTTAACCAATGGAGGGGGCTAGAGCAACACCTCTGAGAGAGAGTCTTCCTCGTTCTTATGCATGAAAGTTCTGTTATCGTCTGATATAGATTGTCTACACATTCTCAGAAAGAAATGTACCATTTAAGGTACAAGAGTTGTCACTGGGGATCCCTCAAGGGGATCTTTTTTTTTTTTTTTTTTTACTTCTAGTTAAAATGTATAACTCTTTTGTGTACATATTTTTTTTTGTACCTTTCAAAGATACAGCACATGAATAGGTTTTATTTCTATGGTTACAAAAAAAAATAACATCATTTTGTCACTTTAAGGGTACAAATGTGGTAACAAAACAAGGCTACCACCCCAGTAGCAGCTTTGTACCTTTAATGGTATACCTTTTTTGTACAGAGTGTACACACTGAAAAAATATAGTATATGACTAAAATCAACCTGATTAAATTTTTTAAGGGTCAGAGCAGGTAGAAATTGTTCCTTAAGGTAAGTTCTTCTACACAGATCCTGACTTGGCATGTCATAAAACCTCATAACTTATTTGTTAGAGATACTGTAGATTTCATTATTGGTGTAACTGAATGGCAACAGAGCTGTTCACAGTTTCAGTCAAAGTCTGAAGAAATTAAAGTGGGAATGTGTCTGGGTATTGCTGATGTATCTTTTATGGTATAAACTTTGTAACAGCTCTGTCTCACCTAACTTTCTCTCTTTATTTCAGTTAGAGAATTTGTTTTGATAGTTACTTAGAATGCCCCTTTTGAACACAAAGAGAAGACACTAGAGAGGTCTCCAAAAGTAAGAATAAAAAGTCATACATGGGGGAAAAAAGTTAGAAAAGCTCAAATGTATTAGTGAAATATCTCCAATTTATTTGCATACAATAGTTTTATGACAAAATATATGTCACTTGTCTTGGAAAGGCCTAGAAACACGATATAGCCATATATTGTCCTAGAATCACAATAAGCCATAAGTTCCAGGAGTGCTTAGAAAATTCGAATTCTTTGATCACTCCATTGTTATTTCTAGCTATTGCTCGTCATATACAGAGGAAATGCTAACTTAACACTATCCCGAGTTCTAATATCACAATGTCAGTGTGATTGTATGGATGGGGTCTCTTTCTATGCTAAAGACTATACAGGAGATCTCGTTGAGTGAGTCTTGCTGTAATGGCTTTTGTTTCCATGTCCGCTACACAACATGTCAAAGCTATTTCTGGCCTTGTAATACTCCCAAGAGGCTTGACACGTTTAGCACTGGAGGGGAAGAGTGTAAGCCAGTCAGTATGAGGCTGATAAAATGCCTGGAGGAAGTGAAGTCTGTTTATCTATGCCCTGGCATAACTGCACTGGTAGACCATTGTGGTCAATGAAATATGTAGCATGGCAAATAGTGGCAAATATACTGTAGTTCCAATTTTGTGGAACACTATCTTAGCAGGCTTCTTTTAAACACATATGCAGGGTCCTGGAACATTGGCGGTTTCAAGTGCTTCGGGCCATGACTGGACAATTTTCATACATTCACATGTTGGTGAATAGCCAAGACTAATAGGCTAGAGTGAGGCTCACTCTGAAACAGGATATTGGGTTAGTAATGGCTGTCTAGGGACCCTCAGTGTGACATAAATTACGGATTTACTTTACACGTTCAGTGATCTAATGGAAGCCTTTCCAAATTTCTCACAAAATTCCATTGGCTAATTATAACTTTAAGGGTTTTAATAGGTTTGGACAATCCTCTTCAGTGTAAACCTTAAACTGATGTGTTGGTTAGAAGTATTGCTCAATTGAAGTGTTTTTTACCATCTGTCATTTATTGTTAACAAGAGTGCAGGGCTTTTTTTTTATTCACTGAAATTGTGTAAATGTGAACTTAACGTGTCCTCCTGTCATGACAATAAACAAATTAAACTAAGTGGCCTGATTTGTGTGAAGTTACTGCATTGTGTGAGTCATTTATTTGTGAAGCGGGTTTTGCCTAGTGCTTGCCGATAACTTCATTTAACTCAAGACATGATGTCATTTCTGATGATAACACAGAAAGCTCTTACCTACAAGGTTGTGGAATCATAAGAATCAAGTTCTGTTTTAAATTCCCTGAGCATTAAGTCAGTGAAAGTGCTGTACCAATGCTTTTTTTTTTTCTTTTTTTTTTAAACAGGGCCTGCCTTGTGTGAACATATGCCCAGCATGATCCGACTTCAGTTAGGAAATGTTTTCACAAGATGTTGGAACATACAATGACTATTTTTGTTGGCCAAAAAATAAAAATAACAAAAAACACTTTTTAAATGCACAATAATCTCTACTATTTTAATAAATTTATTTTCCTCAGTCGATAATAAAGTTTTTAACGTTTTCATACAATACAAATTGGAGTTTTGTAACTTTTTGTCGATGTCTTTAGCTTGGAAGCCATCATACTGTACACTAGTGTACTCCTAGTTGACTAAATTAACTTTTAGCAGATAAACATATTTGCAGTCTCATTCTTAATAAAACAGCAATATAGATGACTCATCTTACATTTACAAAATTTTGTCCAATCAAATGCTCACTAGAATGGGAATGTTTTTCCCCCAAATACCACCTGCCACCAACTAACATTAGCATGTCACAGGCTATGTTCAGAATAGCAAAGCCTACTATCATACTATTAAAGGATTAGTTCACTCAAATAATAAAAATGCAGTCATTGTTTACTCACCCTGTTTTGTTACAACTCTATATGACTTTCTTTCTTTTTTTAAATCACAAAGGGAGAAATTGTGAAAAAATGTTGTGTGATATCATACATTGGCAGTTAATGGTCACCACCTCTTCAAGCTTCAAATTAATGCAAAAGAGATCAAAATCAGTCTTATAAATTATTTAATGAGACTCATGATTGTTGTGCAAGCATACGAATTGATTGGCTGAGAAACAACCCGAAATCGAAAGTATTATTTAGTGAAAATGTTCACAAAATATTGATCTCCTGTGTGGGGTCATGATAGGGCATGAGAGCCAATGTTCACGCAGCCCCCTCACAAAATTTGTTTGTTTATCTAAAAACAGGTCTGACACAATACAGCTGCAGACAAAATAGAGAACAGAACTTTCTAAACATGTCTGCAGAATTTTTAGTTTAAGAATTTGTGCATTTTTATGTCCAGCCTAATAGTTTTTTTTTTTTTTTTTTTGTAGGTTTTTGGACCGGTGGCAGTTCAAAGTTCACGGATTTACCCATGCAATAACAAAAATGGAAATGAGAGATCGTTAGAATGTACTGTCGCTCGTCTCGGTGCAACGAACTGGCCATGGAGATGGTGTTAGGATCCATGTGCTTGGTTAGAATGAGCTTGGTGGAACTCTTGGATCATTGACAGGTCTAGTATGTCCTTGGCGTCTACCCACGATCTCTCCTCTGGTCCGTTGACTTCTCAGTCCACCAAGTATTACATCTGGCTCCCTCGTCACCTGAAATCCATGATCTCTCTGACCATATACGCAGGTGCTCCATCAACCTCCAATGGAGGCAGAGGCTCGGGATTCATAGCAGGAAGCGAACTACCTAAGTAAGCTAAGGAACTGGGTTTATTTGATGGATAATTCTGAATGGACCCACATTCTTTGGACTGAGCTTCCTGCAAGGTATCCACAGCTTCAGATCCCTTGTGGATAACCAGACCCTCTGTCCAGGCTGAAAGTTGGGGTGAGGGTGCCTCTGCCAGTCAGCCTGAAAGCGTTGCACTTGCTCGCTGTAGCCAGATATGTGCGCTGTCCCACACCCTCTCCCTCCACCTAATCAATTCTTCCACCGCTGGCACTCTAGATGGTTCTCCTGACCAAGAGAACATTGGGGGTTGGTAGCCCAGGACGCATTGGAAGGGGGTTAGTCCCGTAGAGGTATAAGTGAGAGAATTCTGTGTACGCTAGTGGTATAAAGTGATTGGTTGGGGGGCAGTCAGGTGGTTACGGTTTGTGCTGTTGTGCTCATTGTATTTCTGCTTTGCTATTCTTGCTGCTAGTGCAGTAAGTGACGGTAAAATTGAACCTGGTGAAGAACAATGACCATCGAGCTTGACATGGATTCAGTCTCTTGGCTGCCTTGATGTATTCAAGATTCTTGTGATCAGTGATCAGGATCAGGAAATGGCGCCGAGTATGGCTGCTGCGTCACAAGCTCCGTCAAAACACTGCAGCTTATTGTTTGTTTTGTTTACAGTTCTGTGTTTTTTTGTCTTGGATGTTGTCTGCCTTATTGTGTACGACAGACAAACGCTTTTGGACATTGGTTCGGCAATCACACACCGAAAACCGGACTTCACATTCCTCAATGCCGACCCGCGGTTTACAAACACGCCAGCGGATCCCTTTGTTTGGGCTGCCCGGCCGCGGAAACGCAGACGGAAAAGGGGAAAAAGAGCCGGCGTTCTCATCAGATTAAGACATCGCGCAAATCGCCCCCCGCTACCCAGTATACTATTGGCAAATGTTCAGTCTCTGGACAACAAGCTCTGCGAGCTGAGAGCGCGGATCTCTTTCCAACGAGAGACGAGAGAATGCTGTGTTATCTGTCTTACGGAAACCTGGATGTCCGCGGAGATTCCAGACTCGGCCATCGAACCCACGGGTTTCTCCGTGCACCGTGCGGACAGAGCGAAAGACCTCTCAGGTAAAAGCAGAGGTGGAGGTGTATGTTTTATGATCAACAAATTATGGTGTGATCAGAGGAATATACATTTTATCAGGTCTTTCTGCTCTCCTGATCTGGAATTTCTCATGCTTCTGTGTCGACCATTCTGGCTACCGAGGGAATTCACAGCGGTCATTATCACTGCTGTGTACATCCCCCCACAAGCCGACACAGACCGGGCACTTAGGGAACTGTATGGCAGTATAAGTCAGCAGGAAACCGCGCACCCTGAGGCCGCGTTCATTGTTGCCGGGGACTTCAACAAAGCCAACTTCAAAACAATAGCACCAAAATACCACCAACACATCAGCTTTAACACACGAGGGGACCGGGTTTTGGATCATTGCTATTCTCCTTTCCGGGATGGCTACAAATCCCTCCCCCGCCCACCATTTGGCAAATCTGACCACTCTTCCGTTCTGCTTCTGCCCGCTTACAGGCAGAAACTGAAACAGGAAGCACCCGCCCTCAGAATGATCCAGTGCTGGTCGGACCAATCAGACTCTGCGCTACAGGACTGTTTTGATCACGCGGACTGGGAGATGTTCCGGTCTGCCTCCGATGACGACATCGAGGTTTACGCTGATAGCGTAACGTGTTTCATCAGAAAGTGCGTAGAGGACGTTGTTCCGACAAAAAATATACGGATCTACCCCAACCAGAAACCCTGGGTTAACGGCGATGTTCGCGCGGCACTTACTGCGCGGACCACCGCTTTTAATTCCGGGAACGCGGAGGAGCGTAAACAAGCCAGTTATGCCCTCCGTAACTCCATCCGTGCAGCCAAACGCCAGTACAGGCACAAAATTGAAGAACAGTTTAACACCACTGACTCCAGAAGTATGTGGCAGGGAATTAACACCATCACGGACATAAAAACTAATAAAAACTCCGCCATGAACACCGCTGCCTCTCTCCCGGACGAGCTTAATACATTTTATGCTCGTTTTGAGGACAACAACACCGCCCTCACAGAGAGAGCACTCGCGGCCAATATTACAGATGATGGTTCACTCTCCGTCTCTGTTGCGGATGTAACCCGATCCTTTCGATGGGTGAACATCCGTAAAGCCGCGGGTCCAGACGGCATTCCGGGCCGCGTCATCAGAGCATGCGCGAACCAACTGGCTGGTGTTTTTACGGACATTTTCAACTTGTCCCTATCCCTGTCTGTAGTCCCCACATGCTTCAAAACATCAACCATTGTGCCTGTACCGAAGCAATCAAAAATCACTTGCTTAAATGACTGGCGTCCTGTTGCCCTCACCCCCATCATCAGCAAATGCTTTGAAAGGTTGATCAGAGATCACATCTGCTCTGTTCTGCCCACCTCTTTGGACCCATTGCAGTTTGCCTACCGTAACAACCGCTCCACTGATGATGCCATTGCATCTACAATACACACTGCTCTCTCCCATCTGGAAAAAAGGAACACATATGTGAGAATGCTGTTTGTAGACTACAGCTCAGCATTCAACACCATAGTGCCCTCCAAGCTTGACGAGAAACTCCGGGCTCTGGGCTTAAACAGCTCGCTGTGCAGCTGGATCCTGGATTTCCTGTCAGGCAGACGTCAGGTGGTTAGAATGGGCAGCAACATCTCCTCATCACTGACCCTCAACACTGGAGCCCCGCAGGGCTGTGTTCTCAGCCCACTCCTGTATTCCCTTTACACACATGACTGTGTGGTGACACATAGCTCCAATGCCATCATTAAGTTTGCTGACGATACGACGGTTGTAGGTCTGATCACTGACAATGATGAAACAGCCTACAGAGAGGAGGTGCACACTCTGACACGCTGGTGTCAGGAGCACAACCTCTTCCTCAACGTCAGTAAAACTAAGGAGCTTGTGGTGGACTTCAGGAAGAAAGACAGAGAACACAGCCCCATCACCATTAATGGAGCACCGGTGGAGAGAGTCAGCAGCTTCAAGTTCCTCGGTGTCCACATTACTGAGGAACTCACATGGTCCGTCCACACTGAGGCCGTTGTGAAGAAGGCTCACCAGCGCCTCTTCTTCCTGAGACGGCTGAGGAAGTTCGGAATGAACCACCACATCCTCACACGGTTCTACACCAGCACTGTAGAGAGCATCCTGACTGGCTGCATCACCGCCTGGTACGGCAATAGTACCGCCCACAACCGCAAAGACCTGCAAAGGGTGGTGCGAACTGCCAGAAACATCATCGGAGGTGAGCTTCCCTCCCTCCAGGATATATATAACAGACGGTGTGTGAATAAAGCTCGGAGGATTATCAAAGACTCCAGTCACCCGAGTCATGGGCTGCTTTCACTGCTTCCATCAGGCAGGCGGTATCGCAGCATCAGGACCCGCACCACCCGACTACATGACAGCTTCTTCCCACAAGCAATAAGACTTTTGAACACATGATCTCTCACGATCAACAATCAGCACTGCACTTTATTAATCATCACTCTGTCAATATATTCTCCCAATTCAATTAGTGTTTATATATATTTATACCCGTATCTAGTGTATGTGTATTCTACATTGTGTGTATTGTGTACATTTGTTATGTAAATTGTTGTGTAAGTATGTGTACATTTGTTATGTAAATTGTTTTGTGTAAATATGTTGTTTATTGTAAAGTGGTTTATGTCTCGTCACTGTCATGACTGCTATGTTACTCGGAACTGCACACAAGAATTTCACCTACTGTTGCACTCGTGTACACAGTAGTGTGACAATAAAGTGATTTGATTTGATTTGGAATGGTTGGACTGCCCCCTCTAACCAGTGGTGCCACTCTTCGAGTGCTGCCTTCATGGAAAGTAATTCCTTGTTCCCCACATCATAGTTTTGTTCAGCAGAATTTAACTTTCTGGAGAATAATGCACAAGGGAAAGCTTGCCTGGGGTACTGTGATGTTGTGACAGGACCACTCCAGTCCCTCAATCAGAAGTGTCTACTTCAAGGACAAAAGGCAGATTGGGGTCTGGGTGTTTCAGTATAGGAGCGGTCGTGAAGCTTGACTTGAGGGAATTTGAGTCAAGGCAATTTGATAAGTGCTGTAATTTTAGAGACATCCATTTCTACAACTTGGTGGCTGATATTGTAACCTAGACACGTGGTATGGGAGATATGAACCTCACATTTCTCTGCCTTTACAAATAGCTGGTGTTCCTGGAGACATGATAGGACTGTCCTGACATGTTGGATATTGTTCTTTGTTTTGACAGTAGATGAGGATGTCGTCAATATAGGCCACCACACACTGATTCAGTAGGTCTCTGGATATCTCATTGACAAAAGACTGGAAAACAGAGGGGGCGTTAGCAATTCATATGGCATGACCAGATTTTCATAGTGTCCCCTGGTGGTGATGAATGCAGTTTTCCACTCAACTCCTTCTCTGATTCTGATGAGGTTCTGATGAGGATGAGTTGTTCAAGGGCTGAGGAGATAAGTGGCAGTGGGTAACGGTAATTCAAGGTGGCAGAGTTCAGGCCTCAATAGTCGATACATGGATGTAGATCTCCATCCTTTTTCTCCATGAAGAAAAAACCTGCAACTGCTGGAGAGGTGGAGGGACAGATGTAACTGGAGGCAAGGGCTTCCTCAATGTAAGTTTCCTTAGCTAGAGTCTCGGGGCATGACAATGATAAGCCTTGCTTCTCGGTAGCTGTATTAGGCAGAAGTTCAATGGTGCAGTCCCATGGACGGTGAGGAGGATGTTACTTTTGAGCTTTGACTTTACTAAAAACTTCATTGAATTCATCATACTCCGCAGGAATCATGGTTACTGTTTGGAATTCAGGGCTTTCAAGTCTGTGGTAAGACAAGTCATGGAAACAGGAACATGGAGACAATGTTCATGACAGAAACTTGACCATTTCGTGAACTAACCCTTGTTCCAGGATATAGAAGGATTATGGATGGCCAGCCAAGGAAAAGAGTGTGACTGCGTGAGTTTAAGACATACAGTGAAATGTTCTCCACATTAAATAGTCCAATCTTGATGGTTATGGGAACAGTCTGTTGGGTTATACCCATACCAATGGAAGCGTTGTCAACTGTGGTGATATTAATCATTGGAATGCATTGAATGGTGGGTATATTGAGTTCTTGAATGATCTCTTAATTTATGAGATTCACAGCAGCTCCAGAATCCACTAAACTGAAACATATTTTAAATGATCACCAATGGAGATCTCTACAGGCAACAGAAAACTGTGAAGGATAGGTGCTACAAAGTGTGTGATACTCACTTTCAACCTTGATTCAGGGGAACTTGATTTCTTTATTGTTTTGTATTTCCACTGTAATAGCAAAGTTTTCCGTTAAGTCGACATTGGCATTCCTCCATAGAAACACAGGTGTAAACAACTTGCTATGTTTGGGTGATTCAGTGGATGCCTGTGCCTGTGCTGAGACTGTAGACTTCAAAGCGGAGTGAAACTGGGGCCGTGGAGCATTATGAAGCAGGTTATCCATCTTGATTTCTATGGTAATGAATTCAGACAGAGTAGAACACTCACCCTTGCAAAACAGTTTTCAGAGCGACATTGTTCCACCCACTTTGAGCCACTAGCGTCCTGAACAGAAATGTGTAGTCTGCTGCTGTAGATCATTGGCCCTGGTGTAAATGAAGCAGCTGAACAGAGGTTTCTTGACCACCTGCTGGATACTCGAAGACTTTGTGGATCGGTTAAACTAAGTAGTCATATGAGGCCTGGATTTGATGATCTATGTCCCAAACAGCGGCGACCCAATCGAGTACTTCACTGGTAAGCTGAGCCATCATAAAGGTAAATATATTGACGCCTTGATTAAATGATTCAGGTTGATTAGATAAATAAACTTTACACTGTTGTAAAAAACCCTGGCATTTCTCAGCAGAACAATAAAAATTGTCAGGAAGAACATCTCGGGTTAAATGTGTAACTCTTGTTCCCTGAAAAAAGCGGAACGAGTTGCTGCGCTTTGCTAAGCGCTATGGGGAACAATCTTATTGTGAGCAGCTTTGAATATGTGTGTAACACGTCAATGAAAATTGACTGGAATTTATAGCCTCGGCTGGTGAGATCATTGAATGCAGCTGTGACTAGGCTATAAATAGAGGCGTCACCAGAGTGTCGTCAGATATTTTTCTGAAGAGCAGTCCTGGGACGTCCCAGTGCGGCAAAGAAGCGCAGCATCTCGTTCCGCTTTTTTCAGGGAACAAGGGTTACACATGTAACCCGAGACGTTTCCTTTACAAAAAGCTTCACTATGATGCTGCGCTTTGCTAAGCGCTATGGGGAACGGAATACCCACGCCGCCGCACTGGGGCTGTCCGGACCCCTACGGTTGTGCTCACAGAAAACACGAGAGGTCTAAGACATGAGCTTGAGATGTTGACTCAAGGGCGTAAGAGCCCGGAGTAGCTAAAACATCTAAACCATAAAATTTGATGAATGTGTGCAGAAAGGACCAGCCTGCCGCATCACAAACATGTTCAGACATGGGCTTGAGACATCGACCCAAGGGCAAACAGCCCGGGGTAGCTAAAACATCTACACCAAAAAAATTTGATGAACGTGTGCGGAAAGGACCAGCCTGCCGCATCACAAACTTGTTCAGGCATAAGGATCAAAATCGTAAGATTTAGGAATGTGTATGAAAAGGACCCGCCTGCCGTACACAAAACCTTCTTAGACTTGAGATCATAAATGAACACAAGGGAATCCAGATATGGGGCCTGAAGAATGTGTGCGGGAAGGACCAGCCTGCCACATCACAAACTTGTTCAGGCATGAATCGTAAGATTTTAGGAATGTGTACGGAAAAGACCAGCCTGCCGTACACAGACCATCTTAAACTTGAGATCAGAAATTAACTCAGGGGCATGAGAGCCCAGACATAGGGCCTGAAGAATGTGTGCGGAAAGGACCAGCCTGCCGCATCACAAACTTGTTCAGGCATAAAAAGAGTTTAGCCAATAAAGTCTGAGACTGTGCACGGAAAGGAACTAGCCTGCCGCAACACAAACCCAACTAAAACTCCTACCCCCGGACCTAAGGGCCCGGGGTAGCTTGAACACCTAGACCATGAGAACACAGGAATGTGTGTGGAGAGGGCCAGCCTGCTGCATCACAAACTTGTAGAGGCATGGGGTTGAGATGTCGACTTGAGGACGTAAGAGCCTGGAGTAGCGTGAACATCTAAACTATAGAACTTGATGAATGTGTGCGGAAAGGATCAGCCTGCCGCATCACAAACTTGCTGCAGAGGGACACCTCTAGCCAAGGCTTTAGAGGAAGTGACACCTCTGGTGGAGTGAGCCCTGATACCTACTGGCGAAGCTTGACTGCGCGCCTCGTAGGACAGGGCAATAGCATCCCTCACCCAATGTGACATAGTCGGTTTGGTAGTGGCCGCCCCTCTGTTGCGGTCCCCAAAACAGACAAACAACTGCCCTGACTTACGCCACTGGCTAGTGCCGTGGACATAAGTCTGAAGGGCACAGACAGGACAGAGTCGGTGAAGTCTTTCTTGCTCCGGCGTTAAAAACGGAAGGCTTTCAGAGTGACAGGATGTACTGTCGAAAAAGGCACCTTGGGGAGATAGACTGGATGCGGATATAGAATAGCTTTTAGCTGTACCTGGGGCAAATTCTAAACAGGCCGGCAAAACAGACAGAGCCTGTAGATTCCCAACCCTCTTGAGAGAGGTAATCGCCATAAGAAAGACCATCTTTAGAGTCAGAAGTCTGTCAGATGCTGACTCTAGAGGTTCAAAGGGGGCCTCAACTAGACCTTCCAGGACTATTGCCAAGTCCCAGGAAGGAGTTCTAGTCCTGACAGGGAGCCTCAACCGCATGGCTCCACGAATGAAGCGAGCGAGCAGAGGATGTCTCCCTACAGGCACCCCATCGATCAGGGTGTGGCAAGCCCAAATGGCGGCCACATAGACCCTGGGAGTGGCGGGGCATATGCCTGCTGACAGTTTTCCTTGCAGAAAACTCAGAACTGAAACAATTTGGCAGTTAACTGGATCTGCATCATGTGAACTGCACCACTTTTCAAAGACACCCCACTTATTGTCGTAAATTCTTCTAGTGGAAGGGGACTTGCACTAAGAATGGTTTCGATAACCCCAGGCGACAGCCCTGTGTTCCTCAGTTGGTACCCTTCAGGGGCCAAACATGAAGATACCACAGTTCGGGATGGGGATGAAGTATCATCCCCTGTGCCTGAGACAGAAGATCCTTCCTGATCGGAATCGCCCAAGGCGAGCCGTCGAGGAGGAGCGTCAGTTCTGAGAACCAAGTCCTGTTCGGCCAATAAGGCACTATCAGCAAGAGGCAAGACCCTTGTTGGCGAACTCTGGCTAAGACCCCCGGGAGCAGAGAAACCGGGGGAAATGCATACAGGCGCATTCTGGGCCATGTATGTGCCATTGCGTCCAGACCCAGGGGGGCTGGGTGACTCAGAGAGAAGTAGAGGGGACATTGCGTAGTCTCTTGAGAGGCGAAGAGGTCCACTTCTGCACTGTAAAATTTCTCCCAAATTTATTCCTCTACCTCGGGGTGGAGTTTCCACTCGCTCGTCGGCAGGTTGTGTCTGGACAGAAAATCTGCTCCCACATTTAGGCGTCCAGGGACATAGATAGCCCTGAGTAACAGGAGCTTGCCCTGGGCCCAAAGGAGAACCCGACGCGTCAGAAGTACAGCTGACAAGAACGTGGATCTCCCTGATGATTTATGTAAGAGGCTACCGCTGCATTGTCCACACGCACCAAGACATGGCAGCCTCAGGAGGAGGTATTTCAGGGCCAGAAATACAGCCATCAACCCAAGACAGTGACTGTGACAACCGAGCTGACGACCCTCCTATCCCCTTAAGCTGGACGACCACTTAATGCCGCCACCCCGCCCGTCAGGGAGGCGTCTGTCATTAGCAACCTGTGACAACAAGACGCACCTAGTGTGGGACCCAAGGCAGAAAACCGAGGTCTGAACCACGTAGAAAGGGAACGAAGCCTGAGGCGCGTAACCCTTATTAGCCTAGGGGTTTTGGCCCTTGGAAGAAAAACCCCTGGCTTTGAGCCACAACAACAACGGTCTCATGAGCAGAAGGTCCAGAGGGATCACCGAGGACGTGGTCGCCCTGAGACCTGGAAATCGTTGATACTGATAACAGTGCAACGTTGGCCTACCCTGACTTTGCTCAGGGTGATCTGAATGGAGTCAATCCTAGCAGGAGACAGTTGTGCCCGCATTATGATTGAACTCCATACGATGCCCCGATAGACAGTGTTCTGGGTGGGAGAGAGGACGCTTTTCTTGGCGTTGAGCCTCAACCCCAGCGAAACCGAAGCTAAGACGATGTCCCCGTGCTGAACTGCCAGTTCCTGGAACTGCGCTAGGATCAGCCAGTCGTCTAGACAATTCAGAATGCAGATGCCCCGGAGTCACAAGGAGCCAGCGCTACATCATGCATTGTGAATGTGCGGGTAAAAGGGCTAGGCCGAATGAAAGAACCTGACACTGGAAGACTTCGCCCCCGGAAGCGAACCTCAGGAACTTTCCATGTTGTGGCAGAACTTCTAAATGAAGTATAGAAGTGCGTCACAAGATCGATGGTGACCAGCCAAACGAGTTGTAGGGCTTGAGACACGACCGTCTTGATAGGCATCATCTAGGACTTGAACACCCATGGGCAGTTCAAGCTTTAAGATCTAAGCCAGACGCCACTGCTCACCCTCCATGGGAAACAGGAAGTATTTTGTGTAATAACCCAACTCTCTCTCTGGAAGGGGAACACATACATGGCCCCTTTAACCAGGAGATTTGAGTTTTTTTTTGTTTTGTTTTTTTGCTATTCATAGCAGACATAAAAAGAAATCCGGTTTACGGTAGTGAGACCACTCCGTTGAAACACGGAAAGGCGGCGAGCACTTCCTTTTGAGGGGGTGTTGAGTGTTCCGTGTCCTGGACTAAGGCAGGAAGCAATGGTACACCCAACTTTCTGTCGGAAAACTCTGTCACCCGAAACACCAAGGGTGGCGGGAGTGAAGGGTTTTCTTGAGGGTATCGGGAGGGCCGAAGTGAATAAAACACGCGCCCCTTCCCGAAGGGGACTACCCCCAAAAGGTTGGGTACAAGACCATCAGGGTTTCTTCCTTTTTGGAAATTATAGCCCTGAGGTCTTGCTTAGGGGGCTGCTGAGGACGACGAGCCTGTCCCCTGTCTCTGCGAGGGGGAGCACGACTCGCCACGCTCTGTTTTCGAGCTTCCCTCCTAACAGCCTCGGGGCGAGACCGGGTGGCCGACGGCCCCACCCCCTGAGTGCGGCGAGGAAAAAACTGCCCAAAGGCTTCCTCGTGGCTTTTTGCCTCCTGAAATCTGGAGATAACCGAGTTCATGGCGTCTCCAAGCGTTTCACCCACACTCAGGTCTTTTAGCAGATCAGCCTGGTAAGCCTGTAACACAGCCATGGTGTGCAGCGCTGCACCAGCCTGACCTGCTGCTTGATAAGCCCTTCCCACTAGCATGGAGGTAGTTCTGCATGGCTTAGAGGGGAGGGCGGGGCTTTTTAGTGATGACCCGCAAGCGTCTCTTCAACCGGCGGCAACATTGAATAACCTTTTGCGTCAGCGCCCACGATAGTCGAGTATAACGACGTCGAGGGCACGTGAACGCGCAAGGTATAAGGTTTTCTCCATGAACGAGCGAGCTCGTCGTGGAGATCATCAAAGAAGGGAAGGGACTGATAAGGCATTCCCTTCCCTCGGCCACCAGACAGAAATCTGTCCTCTAATTTGGAGTGTTTGGGGGTTTCTTGGTCGCGTGGCCAGTCTCATTGAAGCCTGGCCACTGCACGAGTGATCACGTCGAGCAACTCCTCAGAAGATTTAAAATCGCGTTTGGAATGCACTGACGCAGGTAACTCACACTACGAACCAAGAGATATAAGGTCCTCCCCGTGAACCGAAGAAACACCAGAGCGCGCTTCGAGATCGCGTGAAGGACCGGCTGGGTCTGGGGAGAGAGCGAGCGAAAGGGACGAACCCGTCTCTCGTTCCTCAGCCAGATCCATGCGAGAGCCCCACGAGTGAAGTGTGGGTGCTGGCTCGCGAAAGTAAGCGAGGCGAGCGCGAAGCATTCCGACCGAAAGTAGGTCACAATGCGCGCACCCGCCCTGCCCCAACGCAAGAGCAGCGTGCTCTTCCCCCAAACAGACAAAGCAGAACTCATGCGTGTCCTTGTCAGTCATAGACCGCTGGCAAGGAAACACGCATCGTTTGCCTTGCTTCTCCGTCATTTTCTCTCTCTTTTTTCTTTTTTTATATATATATATATATATATAGAGAGAGAGAGAGAGAGAGAGAGAGAGAGAGAGAGAAGACTCTTCTTTTTTTTTTTAAGAAAGAAAGGAAAGTTCTGCGCACTGCCTAACAATTTCTAACTCCTAACAAAAGGGAAGAAAGAGGTTTTTAGCAGGTTTGTGAGACACACAGTCATAGTATGCTCTGAAGAAAAATCATCTGACGACACTCTGGTGACGCCTCTATTTATAGCCTAGTCACAGGTGCATTCAATGATCTCACCAGCCGAGGCTATAAATTCCAGTAAATTTTCATTGACGTGTTACACACATATTCAAAACTGCTCACAATAAGATTGTTCCCCATAGCGCTTAGCAAAGCGCAGCATCATAGTGAAGCTTTTTGTAAAGGGAACAAGGCTTACCGGTTTAGTATGGGGAGCTGGGAGTGAGTGAATGTAGTGAGTCAAACATTCATTGGTGGCTCGTAGGTTGTTCAGTTGGTCTCGATAACCCTTTAAAACCTTGCACTGGTGTGCAAATGCAGCCTGGAGCTGTGAGACTTCCGCTGGATCCATGGTAGTCTAAGCATTCTGTAACGAACTGGCCATGGAGATGGCATTAGAATCCATGTGCAGGAAGTTTATTAAAAGAGACACAAGCAAACAATCCAAAATAGCAGGCAGAGAGACATAGTTTAAAGCAGGCAGATAAATTCAATAAACCAAATGGACAGTCCAACCAGGAAAACAAAACATAGAGTTATCCAAAATGTAGTTGTAAAACAGTTCAAGGTCATGGGCAAGGAAGAGGCGAGAAACCGGCTTGACATATAACTTAAAGGTTTAATGGAAAACTCAAAATACAAACACATAAGACAACGGACATGTCCGTGAACGATCTCTCTCTCTCTTGCATCGCCGTCCGCGAGTGGCCTTTATCCCTCTTGACGGCTTAATTAGCCTAATACGGGACCGGGCGTGCGTAATCACGCCCCGGTCCCGCCCTCCACCGTGCCACAGTAGTAAATCCAGAAAAACAGGCAATGGTCATAACTTGAAGCAATAAACAATGGCAATGGAAAAATGCTCGGTAAGGCAGGGTAAACTGGCAATTCTTCACACAGAACAATGGAACTGCATGACTATATATAAATGTAGTAAACAGGAAATGAACAGTGAAGAAATGGGTGAAGATCAGTATTTGGGAGAGGGCTCCCTCTGGTGGTAGGTAGGATAGGTAACAACCGATGTTACACAAGGCCAGTTTGGACAAAATATGTGATTACCATAGAAAATATAAATTTTATAAAGTGTCGTTTTCCATCAGGTTAGGACACGGAGTGACTGTGTCTGCCTGTAGCCTCCTCAATGTTTCTGTTTGATTACTGAGTTCTCTATTTAAAAAATAATGCTGGGCATAGAAATGCATAAATTCTTCGACTACAAACTCTTCAGACACAATTTAGTAAGTTCTGTTCTCTGTTTTTTGTGCTGCTGTGGTGTGATCTGTGGTCGCTATCGCTGTGGAGGACCTGTTTTTAGATAAACAAAAAATGTTTTGCTTGATTGCCAGAATGTCATGAGAGGGCTGCGAGAACTGTAGCTCTTGTGCCCTATAATGAATGCTCAAAGAAGATTAATGGTCAGTTAACATTTTCACTAATTAATGCATTTCATTTTGGTTTGTTTCTCACCAAACTTTATTGTATGATTTCATAAAAATTTTGAGTCTCATGGAATAATTTATTAGACTTCTGAATTACAGTTTTGCATTTTTTAAAGCTTGAAAATTTAGACACCATATACTCATATTACTCCCTTTGTGTTAAGAAAAATAAAGAAAGTCATATAGGGTTACAAAAACATAGGGGTGAGGATAAAATTACTGAATTTGTATTTTTGGGTGAACTAATCCCTTAATATTTATGCCGTAGCACTGTAGAAGTAACAAGAGTAGTAGTATGGCAGTATGCTATTCTGAAGATATGTAGCAATGATTCATGGCAGTAACAAAATGCTATAATAAAGGAGGGCCCTTCGAGGAACAATTATAACACAGTGAATAAAACTCATCAAGCCATTTTTAAGCAACCAATCAGAATTGAACTATTCAAAATTATACTGAGCACTGCTTAGCTCTACATTAGTTGCAGTACATTTCTGTATATTTATGCTTATGCACTGTATATAGATTGAATTTGTACTTGTGTGTAGATATGTGTAAAAGATTTGCTGGTTGTTCAGCCAGTCATATCAATTACAAATGCGTTTTGTTTCCCCCGATTACATATATGGCCATAAATTGAAAAGACAAAAAGAAAACAAACTTTCTGCATTTGATAAATGACTGTGTGCAGATTTTGAGAGGAAATTGGACACAGAAAATAATGCTACAAAAAACAAAACGAACACTGGCTAATATCAAATAAAGAATTTAGATGATGAGCGTAGCAAAGCAATGGATTGATACTTGTCATGCATTGCTCATTCACAAACCTCAGCCTGAGTTATTAAATATGGCCCAATGGACTTCACACTGGTGTGGCATCTTGATGATGACACAGGGAGAATCTTTAATGTTAGCACCACCTAACCCATTGGAGGACCATGCCGTTATGGGGCTTGTGTTTCTTCTCATTGACCTCTCCCTAATTGCAATGTAATCAGGGCCAATTAGAGCTCAATTAAAGCAAGGAATTTGTTCATGAGGTCACCTTGGAGAATGTTTTTTGGACTGAGCCAAGTTAAAGGTTTTATAAATCAGTTCTGGATTTGTAACAGTATTCAGTTTGGAATGAACACAAGGTTCCAGAATCCTCAATTTCAGCCATCTTTATAATTTTAAATAAAGGTCAGTTTGCATTAAAACAGAGGTATGCATATGGTAAGTGCTCATACACAGGAATACTCTAGCACATGACAAATTGCAAAGCACTGTTGTAATACTCAAGACCAGACTTGGTCTGGCACTTGGTCTCGGGACCATATTTTTATGGTCTTGGTCTTGTCATCGACTCTGGAGCATTTGGACTCTTATCTGACAAACATGTCTCTAACTGACAAAATCAGCCTTTATGTCGTGTGTTCTGTATTTCTGTTGGCTGTGTAGAATCCAAACTAGTGATGCCTGATTCACAAATTAATAATTTTGGGTTCTTTTCAGTGAATTGGCCAAACGGGCTAGCAAAAAGTTTGATTTACTACTCAGTCTAACTGAATCATTTGCAGTGGTTTCTCACTCAGTAAAAGAGTATCTGGATGTTTAAGAACACTGATATCAAAACGACAGCTGGATGAAGTGGATATTTACCTACAATCTTTTTAAAAAAGGGTAATTTTTTGAAAGGTAACAATGAAACTTCAACTGGTGCTGTGTTATCTGAATAAGGGGCAGTTCACACCAAACAAATTTTTTGCATCCATCCATGCTGTTTTTCAGTTGTTTGTCTATGTAAACATGATAAATGAATGTCTTTGACTGTTGCACCATGTATTGCTGTGTTTCCGGTGGCTCACGGAGGAGAACCGCAATTAATTTTTTGTTAATTAATTAACAGTGCGCCTCTGATCTATGAAAAAAGGCCAATGAGAAGTTGGCAGACAGTATTTGCATACCCCGCCCCTGGACATACGGGTATAAAAGCGGGGAAATATGTCGAGTTCAATCAGAAATTTTCTTTGGAGCTGATGGTTGTGCATGCAGTCAGCTGCAAGTCACACACCCATTCCTGTTCCTCTGACGCTTCTATTGCTGTTGGATCTATGGCGCACTTCTGTGGCTTTCTCCTCCTTGCACGGCAGTGCATTTTGCCCCTGGGCGCTTCGACTGCGCAGAACTTGAAAGAGATTATTAAAAGAATGATTTCCTCTAAAGAGCAATACACAGCAGCGTTGAAAGTCCTTTTCAGGACGCAACTTTTTAAAGATGCCCTTCCTGGATGCGGTAGAGTGCTCTCCGCTTCAGACGGCCACAGGCATTGACTCGTGTGTCTGGGCAGCGATCACACCGAGGCAGCATTTGTGGATGGTTCATGCTCTCACTGCGAGAGCATGACCATGGCAACGTTTCGGTCACAGCTAGCTTTCAACAGAAAGCACGCCACTCCAGCAGCCCCCCCGCATTGCTCCTTCTTCCTACGAGATTGAGGATGTTGCGTCCCCTCGGACCACCCGCCCCCCAGCACACTCGTTGACTCCCGTCCATGCTCGAGGCAACAGCGGCTCGCCTCACAGCCAGCCTGCCTATCCACTAGAGCTCGAGGTGGATGAGCTCGCCGCTGCATCAGAGAGCGAGGTGTCTGATGCGGATGACTCCCATGGGCTGCCGCCTTCATGCCAGCACGACCAGGCTGAGGCTGACATGCAGATGACCAACATGCTTTCCCGGGCCACCGCTAGCGTGGGGCTGGACTGGAGGCCTCCATCCACCCCACAGCCATCGCGGTTGGATGACTGGTTCCTGGGGTCTGGGCGCCACTCACAGCCTCGCCACGCCCCCCCTGTCCTGTTTTTCCTGGAAGTGCATGATGAGCTGACGTCTTCATGGAGAGCAAACCTCTCCACTCGCCTGTCACGTGGAGCGAGGTAAGTGCTTTGAGTCTTTTCTCAGCACCAGAGCCTCGGGATGCGTCCTTGCCTCCCGACGCCATATTACCTGCTCCGCCCCGTGGCGAAGCCCTGCCAGGTACATCAAATATAATCGTACCCTTGTTGCCCCTGGCATGGAGCTTGGATGCGTGGCTTTCACTTACCAAACCGTCACCATCCGAATCGGTTACGCAATTCAGCTTGCCAGGCCACTGCCCCACTTCATGGGCGTCCGCTTTACCGCAGTACACGACAAGCATGCCAAATCCCTGCGCATGGAAATCACTACTCTCTTACTCAAAGATGCGATAGAGCCTGTCCATCTAACCGAGATGAAGAAGGGTTACTACAGCCCTTACTTCATCATACCCAAGAAAGGCGGCGGCTTACAACCGATTTTGGACTTGCGAGTTACAACCAGGCTTTGCACAAACTTCCGTTCAAAATGCTCATGCAAAAACACATCTTAACTTGCGTCCAGCATCTAGATTGGTTCGCAGCAGTAGATCTGAAGGACGCATACTTCCACGTCTCAATTCTGCCTCGACAACGACCCTTCCTACGGTTCGCGTTCGACGGCCAGGCATACAAAGTCAGTACAAAGTCCTCCCCATCGGCATGTCTCTGTCCCCTTGCATCTTCACGAAAGTCGCAGAGGCAGCCCTTGCCCCGCTCCGAGAATCCGGCATTTGCATACTCAATTACCTCGATAACTGGCTCATTCTGGCCAACTCCCAAGAGTTACTATGCACTCACAGAGACCAGGTGCTCAGGCACTGGGAAAACAGCAAGATCGCCTCGGTTCAGAGCATCTCTTTTCTCAGCATGGAGTTAGACTCAGTCTCAATGTCAGCACGTCTCACCAACGAGCGTGCACAGTTGGTGCTGGAATGTCTCGCCACCTGCAGGCCAGGCACAGCGGTCCCCTAAAGAATTTTCCAGAGGCTCCTGGGGCATATGGCATCCTCCGCGGTGGTCTCGCCACTGGGCTTGATGCATATGAGACCGCTTCAGCACTGGCTTCAGACTCGAGTCCCGAGACGAGCATGGCACCGCGGCATGCACCGTGTTTTGGTCACCCCCGCCTACAACCAAACTTTCAAACCCTGGACAGACCTCTGCTTTCTGAGGGAAGGAGTACACTTGCAGCAGATGTCCCAATGCGTCCTGATCATGACCGACGCCTCCAGATTGGGTTGGGGCGCCGTGTGCAACGGGCACGCAGCCGCGGTCCATTGGAAATGGCCCCCACTGTGCTGGCACATCAACTGCATAGAGTTGCTGACTGTTTTCTTTGCCCTGCGGAAGTTTCTCCTTTTAGTTCGAGACAAACATATCCTAATCAGGTCAGGCAGCAACACTGCGGTAGCGTGCATAAATCGCCAAGGTGGCGTACACGCCACATGTCATAACTCGCCCATCGACTCAAGTCGCTGCGCGCCACTCACATCCCCGGCAACCTCAATGTGGTATTGGACGCACTGTCACGACAACGCTTGCCCAGTGGAGAGTGGAGGCTTCACCCCCAGTCAGTCCAGCTGATTTGGGAACAATTCGGCAAGGCCCAGGTAGACCGCTGACCCGATCCACTGCAGGTACTTAATCTACCCTGTGCTGGAATAGGTGCTCCACAGGACAGGACTCCTGCTTGGACTCCCCCTGTGTGTGTTTTCCGCGGTACGGTCCCCTTACGAGTGGACCCGCGTCTCCCTTAGGCAGTCCCTGCTTCCCTCCGGTCGCCGTGTTGTAGCAACTCCCCCCTCCTTGAGGCTGGATCTACCACCGTGTCACCTTCCACATGTCACCTGAAAACGCATGTGATGTATTCACCACTCTTACCTCCCCCTTCCTGGGCAGTTGTGGTCTCCGCAGGGTCTTTTCCCCCTGAAAGAATAGGAAACTGGTTAAGACCCCCTTCCCTTGATGCATGTAAGGGCTCCAGACGTGTCTTGCTCTGTGCGGAGAAACATAGACAGAAAAGAGGCCCAGCTAGGCTCGGTCCGTTCCCGGGTTGGCAAGCGTCGCCTTGTTCCCCTGTTTAGGATAACCAGAAGGATTCCGAAGACTTTTATGGGCATTAGGGAAGGGTACGTGCAGTCTGACACAGCTGGTCGCCTTTGCATGTAAAATACCTGCCCACTCCTGTGTCAGCAGAACACGTACACGGCTCAGCGCATGGCGTGATTTAAATTGGACCCCTAGTGTCGCTTCTTCGACACAACGTCGAAGTGAGCGACAGACGGGGAACATCTAGGTTATGGTTGTAACCTCCGTTCCCTGATGGAGGGAATGAGACGTTGTGTCCTCCCAGCCACGTCGCTGAGCTGAGCCACTGATGTGGCCAGACCATTTCCGGCTCCTCATAAAAATCCTTAATGAACTCGACATATTTCCCCACTTTTATACCCGTATGTCTGGAGGCGGGGTATGCAAATACTGTCTGCCAACTTCTCATTGGCCTTTTTTCATAGATCAGAGGCATATTCGGCGCTTAAGCGAGACCCCTAGTGTCGCTTCTTCGACACAATATCTCGTTCCCTCCATCAGGGAACGGAGGTTACATACATAACCTAGACTTTTTCACTCTCGGTGGGGTGCATGGTCAGTTGGGCGAGGATACCTCCACACGTGCCTTGTTTCCGTGGTAATGCACTCAACAAGCCACGTGATAAAATGCAAGGATTGACGTCTGAGACGTGAAGGCAAATGAGATTCCGCCACCCGGATTGAGGCAAGTCACTATACCACCACGAGGACTTAGAGTGCATTGGGAATTGGGCATTCCAAATTGGGGAGAAATGGGGAGGAAAAAAATTGGTTTTGACTTGTCCCTCCTTTTCTTAAAAAAAAGCAACAATTTGGGTTCCATTGAGGAACTTACAGTGGAAGTGAATCAGGACAATCCTTAAACATTAAAATATCTACTGTTTCAAAAGTATAGCTACAAGATGTAAACGATATGCATGTTACAATGCTTTTAGTTTGATAAAGTCACTTTTCTGTGTAAAGTTATAGCCATTTTACCACTTTGTTGCTTTGAGGATGTAATATCAACAAACCATAAAATGACAAAAAATTACGATTTAAACAACTTTAATGTGTGTTTCTGTAAAATTATAAAGTTAAAATTTCTGCCTTTTTAAACACTCCAAAAATTGGCCTCTTGCACTTCCATTGTAAATGCTTCAAACTTTCTGCATTCGATAAATGACTGTGTACAGATTTTGAGAGAAAATTGGACACACAGAAAATAATGCCACAAAAAACAATACAAACAGTCCAGGCTAATATCAAATTAAGATTTTAGATGACGAGTGTAGCAAAACAATGGATTGATATTTGTCATGTATTGGCATTATTCATACACAAACCTCAGCTTAATTTATTAAATATTGCCAATTGGACACCTTCCTGCTTACACAGGAGAATCTTTAACATTAGCACCACTTAACCCATTGGAGGACCATGCCTTTGTGGTCTTGTGTTTCTTATCATTAAAGACTGTAAGTGCCTCACTGTAACTTTGATTTTTTTTTTAAAGACAAACAATTTTAAGTATTTTTTTTGCGGTAATGAACATTATGCCACAAATGCTGTCGATTGAGCTTAACATATTGTAACAATGTGCTATCACTGGAAATGACTGAGACGTAAAGATTAAGAATTCAAGTGCAGTTTATTTACATACGTGAAGTCCAAAACCCTAACTATTGACATTAACGAAACATAAACATGAACAATTAAAAAGAACATAAACTAGACTTAGCAAACAAGGTACATTAACAATGCTTGTCAAGAGACAATGGCAAACATGAGGGCTTAAACAGACATTGGGTAAAACAATAACAAGAAAACCAATAAACAGATAGAACTATAAAAAAGATAACAAGAATAATAATCTTAAATCAACAACAAACTAGAATTGATAAGACAATAAACCAATGAAAACAAGACTCATGTACATGGAGGGTAACATGAAATCACATCACAAGAGAACCACCTGACATGAAACAGGAACTAAAATCCCAAAATAAAAGACATGAAAACAAAATATTAACAAAAACATATGTTGACATGGCCCTGCGATGAACTGGCGACCTGTCCAGGGTGTACCCCGCCTTTCACCCAATGATAGCTGGGATAGGCTCCAGCCCCCCCCCCCCCCCCCCCCCCCCCCGCGACCCTGTACACAGGATAAGCGGTTGACGATGGATGGATGGATGGATGAATGTTGACATGACATATCCCCCCTCTAGGGGCAGCTCCAGACACCCCAAAACAAAAGCACAGAAACAAAAAAAAGTGTTCAAGAGGGAGCTGGGAGAGGGGCGATGGTGGTGGTGTGGTGACTTGATGTAGCAGGCGTGAGTGCTGGACTGTGGAGCAGAGGCGGGCCTGGACTGTGGAGCACAGGTGGGCCTGGTCCGTGGAGCAGAGGTGGACCTGGACCATGAGCAGAGGCGGACCTGGACCGTGGAGCAGAGGCGGACCTGGACCGTGGAGCAGAGGTGGACCTGGACCGTGGAGCAGAGGCGGACCTGGACTGTGGAGCAGAGGCGGGCTTATGACATGGCATGGAGCAGTCTGGCGCTTGGCTGTGACATGGCATGGAGCAGACTGGGGCTTGGCTGTGACATGGCATGGAGCAGACTGGGGCTTGGCTGTGATATGGCATGGAGCAGTCTGGGGCTTGGCTGCAACATGGCATGGAGCAGTCTGGGGCTTGGCTGTGACATGGCATGGAGAAGTCTGAGGATTTGCTGTGACATGGCATGGAGCAGTCTGGGGCTTGGCTGTGACATGGCATGGCGCAGTCTGGGGCTTGGCTGTGACATAGCATGGAGCAGTCTGGGGCTTGGCTGTGACATGGCATGGAGAAGTCTGGGGCTTGGCTGTGACATGGCATGGCGCAGTCTGGGGCTTGGCTGTGACATAGCATGGAGCAGTCTGGGGCTTGGCTGTGACATGGCATGGAGAAGTCTGAGGATTGGCTGTGACATGGCATGGAGCAGTCTGGGGGTTGGCTGTGACATGGCATGGAGCAGTCTGGGGGTTGGCTGTGACATGGCATGGAGCAGTCTGGGGATTGGCTGTGACATGGCATCGAGCAATCTGGGGCTTGGCTGTAAAGAGACAGAACTTTGAACAAGATAACAAGACTAATAACCTTAAACCAATGACAAGCTCAAACTGATAAGACAATAAACCAATGAAAACAAGACACATGAACATGGAGGGAAACATGAAATCACATGAAAAGGGAACCACATGACATGAAACAGGAACTAGTATTCCAAAATAAAAGACATGGAAACAGAACATGAACAAAAACACATTTAGACATGACACTTATATTGAACCTGGAATATTCCTTTAAGAGACTTGTCTCAGACTTGACTGTGTCTGGTCTCAGCCTGGACTTTGACTCAAATGAGCTGGTTTTGACTAGATTAATGTTGCAAAGCAAAAGCAATTCTTGTTGCTGAATCTGCTATTAACATCAAATATAATGTTGAATGAAAATATAATGATTTGCACGAAGCCGAAATCCCTATTTGGAAAGGCACGAATAATGACATCAATACAAATAACGGATTCATCCAAATAATTTGAAAAATATTTGTTTTATTGATAATCCAAGAAACACAGTCATAAAGCAACATTGAAAAATTTACATATTCTAAATTACAACGAATTTATGAATCTGTGCATCTAATTTTTCTAAAGCGTTAACCTGTATGAAAATGCGCACGGTGTGATTTCAGATCGGATGACTGCAGTCTCGACTCTGTTTGCGATCTCTGTTAATTATGTGCATCTGGAGCTTGTCAACATTAACTAAGGCACAACATCATATACACTTTCCACATGATTCACATGTGATTCCCATGTATTTATTTATAGCCTAAACCTAAATTCCTGACCTGAAGTGATGATTTCACATCGGAGCTCGTCTAGCCATCTCTTAAAGTGACCACATTTATATTCACATCAGGGATTGAGGTAATTATTTGGTTAAGACTTTATTTCGAAAAAAGTTAAAAGGCTCCATAAATGTTTAAATGCTCCATATAGTATTAATCTATTTTGAATATTTCTGCTTATGTAAAACTTAATTATTTTAATATTAATAATTTAATATTATTATTGTATATCCTATTGTACAAATTCCTGATATTCACTTGTTTGTAGGCTATGTATTTCTTTTAAACCTTGAATTTCTATTTATTTTTCACTGCAAAATGTGTGCTTGGCATTTCACGTTTTGCTTGACACCCCCTGCCTCCAAAATAATGTTTTTAAACATGAACAGACGAATGAAAATTCTGTTTCAGGCAGATATTAATATTAGAAATACCAGGAGAAACCAAAGTTAACAACATATTCCACAGTTAATGTGGCCAATAAATTCAGTTTCATCTGGTAAGATTTTTTTTTAAATAATAATTTAATGAAATGATAATTGTAAAATAATAATATAGATAATAATAATAATAATAATAATAATTATTATTATTATTATTGGGCTCAGGGACGTCGTTATGTCTATTTTAGGGGGGCTGAAGCTACCCCAAAATGTTCCTAAGCCCCCCTAAATGATAATAAGAACAACAATAACAATTCGATTTATCAGTATCCTCATTCATATTTAGAATTAGACGCAACAAATGATATATATCCAGCAACAAAAAATAGCCGAAAAGTCGGACAGAAGTACAAAGAGTCGTTGTGCTATCAAGATGATGCACCGCACCGTCTCGTTGCATTGGTGTGAACTGTGGCAGCTTTCAGAGCGTTGCAGACCGGAGCGCTGCAAGTAACTGGAGGATTCATCTCCTCTCGTCGTTACTCGAGTTTGGACTGAAGTTGAACTCGCTATGCACCCTCCTGCCCACACACGATACACACGCTAATGGTGAAAGGAAGATTGGTAAGTGTCGTGATACAGAGTGAAATTGTAAGTTGTTTTTAATTACCTGCTTACCTTTAGCTACGTTTTCTTGAGGTAAAGGAAAGGGGATATTTTGGTTTGCTATGGAAAACTGTAGTCTAGCTAGAGTGAACAAGCAAAATACAAGAAATGGTTAACTTAGCAAGCTAATCACAACTCTTTATTCTTTGCCAATAATATAACCTATCTCTATAATAGGGATATAAAACAATATCAATCCCCACAGAATGTTGTCACTGAAAACTAAATGTCATAGGGTTCCTGTTAATGCTATTACCGTTGTATCCTTCAATTCATTGAGCATTTTTTGATGCTTCCACCAATGAAGTAGACAATAAACAAAAAGTAACTGTTGACTGTGGTTTTGAAAATGATTTCATTCTTAATTTTCCTTTATTTGAATACTGCCTTTTTGTTGTTGATTTATATTATACATTGTATACATCATTTGGCAAAATAAATCATCTTTAATTGAGAAACGCTCAAACCTGTGTTGTCAAATTTCACTATGACCTTAAAATTCTGGTTCTTGGGTTAAACTGTATGCAAGCCAAACTACACAGTGAAATTACACTCTGATAGAACCAATCCACAGCGCAGTTACAGTAATTAGAGTAATTAAATAGCATTCTGTGGACAACTTATGTTATATAGAGAGGAATTAGATATAGTATGCTATTACTTTATCATACATTTACATGAGCAGACAGATAGCATTTAAGTCATTGCTTATAGAATAACTCATCAGGAGCAAAGTCTGGCCTAAGTAAATTCCCCCAAGCAGCTTTGATGTGTCTAAAAGCTAACATTACAGTAACTTTTCTTTAACAGAGTAGAAATGGAAGAGGATATGTCTGTCACGTTTTACTTGTTAACATCTTGGTTTCTTGACTGGTTGTTGACATAAGTGTAGCTCTAGATGTGAGTGCAAAGATTTTGCAAACGCAAGTTACAAATACCCTGGGGGCTAAGCCCCCCCTGTCTTCCAATCCTAGTGACGTCCCTGATTGGGCTAATATTATGAAAAGACATACACAAGGCATATTTTATTAATAGAAACTGTAAACATTAGTATAAAAAAAAAAAAAAAAAGAACTTCCGGTTTAAGTCTGCCCACACACAGTTCTGGCCGAATACTGAGACAGATACAGATAGTTTTGTCATATGAACAAATACCAATACAGATACAGATAATGGCTTCCCTGCACACCCCTAATGTAAATGCATTTTTAAAATATAATCCATATAATACAACAGATAGTTCCGGTCCTCGAATCTGATTGGCCAATTGGCATTCCAAGAGTACTGATATTTAGTATAACAGTACTGAGATATTCACTATTTGCGTCTTAAACTGCAAACCGTTGGTCTGTTTGCAGCTTTACAAATAGCGGTGGTAATTCATTGTTCGTTTTGATTTTGTACACTGACGTGGCCATTGCTATTGATTACATCTTTATGACAGTATGTGGCAACAAATTATCATCTTTTATGTTATGAGTGATTCATTGACTCATTAAAAACACCAAGGGAGGAATTTGCTAAGAATGAATTGTACAGCAGTGTAGTGTTTGCAGAAGCAAAAGATGAAAGGGACTGGATCTAATTGCAGGCTTTTAAAAAATTAAAAAATTAAAAACTAAATAAACATAAGAAACCAAAAACATGCAAACAGAAAAAATCATTACAGACATGAATAGATAAGAACTGACAAAGAAGACAGGGGAACACAGGGATTAAATACAAAAGGACTAATAAGCAAACAAGGAACACCTGGGACTAATGAACACAAGAACCAATAAACAAAGACAAGGAAAAGAACTACAAAACCCATAATCAAAGAAAGATACAAAGAGAACAATAAACATATATAGCAACCCCTGGTGGTCGCCCAGGTAATCCTTACAGAGCCCCCCATCTAAGGTGCTTAACACATAAAAACAAACAATAGTTAATGGGAGGAGCAGAAGGCGGAAGCTCAGGGAGCGGAGCCGCAGCAGGCGGAGGCTCAGGTGGCAGAGTTGCAGGAGGCGGAGTCACATGTGTCTCGGGGAATAGAGACTCAGGAGGCAGAGTTTTAGGAGGAGGAGCCTCTGGAGGCGAAGCATAGGAGGTGAAACAACAGAATGCTCAGAAGATGGAGATACAGAAGTCAAGGACTCAGAGGTTATGGCAGCTGTGGACCCAGAGGGCTCAGAGGTCAGAGGTGCTGGGGATTCAGAGAGCAAGGCACTAGAGGACTCAGAAAGCAAGGCACTAGGGGACTCAGAGAGGAAGGCACTAGACATGGAAGACTTGAGGGGTGGAACCATTGAAGTCTCATAGGGTGGTGCCATGGGAGACTCGAGTGGCAGAGCCATGGAAGACTCGAGGGATGGAGCAACTGGACAGGTTCAGGAGACTGGGTGGTGGCCACTGGACAGGTCTCATGCTGGAAGTGGGTGGCCGCTGCACTCTGAACAGACTGGTAGCTTGTGTCTGACAGGTGCTGGCCACTAGGCTGAGCAAAAGTCAGGTCGATGGGTGCTGGGGACTGGACAGGATTGTCAGCAGTCTCAGGGAACTGGACAGGCTCATTGACAGCCTAAGGGAACTGGACAGGCTCGTAGAAAGCCTTAGGGAACTGGACATGCTCGTCGACATCCTCAGGGAACTGGATAGGCTCATCAACGGCCTCTGTGACTGAGAGTGCTGGCACTGACTGGGGAATGGCCCCCATAGATGGGAGCGCTGCCAGCGACTGAAGAACGGTCTCTGTGGCCATGAGTGCAGGCAGCGACTGGAGAAAATGTGTTTTTTTCCTCCTCTTCCAGATGGCTGAGAGCACTGCTGTGGAAACGACCTTTGTGGCCGAGGACGCTGGCACTGGGATGGATGAGGCTTCAGACATTGGCTCTGGGACAGGCGAAGCTTCAGGCACTGGCTCACTGACCATGGCAGGTGCGGGCAATGGCTCTTTGACCACGACAGGTGTGGGCACTGGCTAAATCTGGTAGATCCACATTACCAGAATATTTTGGTATATCCAGTAAATGGATCTGAGGTGGGAGTCACCCCAGTTTGTCTGGCTCACTAAATCACAAATGTGTACAGAATAATACAACATTGGGAGTCCTGTCTGGCATAGTTCCTCCAAATTTTTTGGTCAGTTCCTCTGTAATGTTTGCAGAAACAAAAGATCAAAGGGACTGGATCTAAGTGGAGGCTTTTAATTTAAACTCCGAAAACTAAACACAAGAAACCAAAAATATGTGAACAGAACAAAGCATTACAGCCATGAATAGAAAAGAACTGACAGTACACAGGGGAACACAGGGATAGGACTAATAAGCAAAAAAAAAGGGGACTAATGAACCCAAGAACCAATGAACAAAGGCAAGGAAAAGAACTACAAAACCCATAATCAAATGAAAGACACGAAGTGAACAATAAACATACATAGCGACCCCAGGGTAAACCTTACAGGCAGTTTTTTTAAACACGCTGTCTGTGCTGATGTAGTGCCCGATTCACTAAAGCTTGAAAATGCCGTTCTACAACGTTTGATCATTATTTGATGAATTACTGCTGCCATGTACATTGTACACAAACATATATTTTTTATAAAATACATTTTTCCACCTGGTTTCATCTGGTGATGAATTACTTAATTTTAATACTGAAGATGATTCATCACTTATAGTAAAATATTAATCCAAAACCCCTGGTTCCTTTATGAATAAAACACCTCTAGTGTAAGAGTAGCGCGGAGAGCAAGTTGCACCTGATGTTCTGGCTTCAATAAAAGCAAAATTACACTCGCAATTGTGCTGTTGGTCTTAATATCAGCATTAGGGTTGCCAACTATTTTGTCACGTGAATATGGGACACTTAAGTATTGTGAGCGCTTCATGGGTCTTTACCCTAGCACTAACCCCTTCAACCTTCTAATGCTCATTTCATTCCAGTTTTAGCCTTACCCAAGTAACCACCTTTTCTCACCTGCAATACACAAAATGTAGTTTCAGTTTCAAGGAACTCTTTCCATCTCATTTACATGCTCCAAGCTGCGATTCCCTCTTTAATTTGTCACCATAGTTTTAAAATAAACCAAGACATTTCAAGTAGAAGCATGTAAAAAACCAATACAAAATGATTATATGTCATGTTTTCTCATGACACAAACAATGCACTCACAAGCTAGTTTTAGTATTGTTGTGCCACCCACATAGTTTTATCGCTTTGGTATAGACATGGAAGATACTGTACCTGCTTGATTTTGTGGTACCAAAATTACAACCTGGCCTGTGTCCTTTACCCTCCAGTTTCTCAATAACTTAGGTAAAGTAAATTTGGGGTATGTGTATATGCCTGTTGAAGCACACTGTTTATTTAAACTCCCTTGCTTGTGTTATGACTCTTAATGATTACTTGCTCTGTCGCAAGTCTATTGTTGAGATAGAGCCTCTAAACAGGTCGGCTCTTGTTTATTTGAATTTTCCATTTTGAAATGCCATGTCATTTGCCTGTTTACAGTTTATCCATGTTGATTGATAATTTCTATCACCTTTTTTCCTATTGAGGGCATGCTGAGAGAGCACTAAAGGCTAATTTATACTTACTGGGTGAACAGGCTACTTATAGTTTGCCTTAAAATTATGATGAAATCCAATGAAGTGTTTGTTTGGTTATATTTCTGATGTCCGTGCACATTCCTTGAATTCTTGATGATTGGCTTTACCTAATGATGTGTTTTCCACACCAGATTTGACAAACTTCTGTGCAACACCTAACACCTTTGCAATGTTCTATAACCTCAGGGTTGAGCCAGGTTTGTCCCGTGTGTTATCAGGTGACACAAACAGGTAAGTTCGGGTCAGCTGGCCGGGTGTATCGCTTGTGCATAGCGCCTTTCCCCTTCCTTGAGGCGAAGACATGCGCTCTTTCCCCAGTTGCAAGAAGTGTGAACCCTGGACGTTCTTCCTCCCTAGCCTAGCGGCCATCGAGTCTTCGGAGAGGCTCGCTGCCACACCATTATGGGCGTCACCCAGGCCCCTGTACTGAGGTAAGTGCTCCACATGTGCTGGTTGTCCCCCTAGGCAAACCCGTGTGATGAATACTCCCCAAAATGATTTCCCTGCCGGTAAACCGTGTCTTCCTTGGGCAGAGGGCACTCTGTCCTTGTTCGCCGTGTTTGTAGTAACTCCTCCCCCCTTGGGTAGGATCTACCACGACTCCGCTCCACACGATGTGCTTCCGCTCCTAACCGGTAAAGACCGCGTGTTGTATTCCACCTAAACCACCCCCCACCCCCCCCCCCCTCGGGGTCGGTGTGGTCTCCGCAGTGTCCTCCTCTTTGGAGGGACACCCCCTAGTTTGGACCATATATTTTTCCCCGGACGAACTATTTTGTTCCTTTTTTTGGGGAGAGAACAATAGAGAGAAGGCCACGGCTGGGCCAGCCAGTCCTTATACTCCTGAGCAGTTAGCCATTCCCCTAGGTGCAGGGGATGCTTCATGCCTGCCAGTGTGTTGGATTTAGTTATGCAACGGCTTGCTGTGCTAGCTACGAGGCACACAGAGGTCTGCCCGTCTCGCACCGCCAGTCTGCGTAACTTGGTTCAGTTCTTGTGGCGTTTTCCATTGGGACCCCTAAGTCAACTCATTGACACAACGTCTCGTTCCCTCCATCAGGGAACAGAAGTTACGTCAGTAACCGAGATGTTATTAACACTTAAAATGTTTAGTCTATGGATTTTAATTACAAATAAGTTCAAGGAACAGAGATATTTAGGTTATGAGCCTGTGACGAGGAGGAGGGCATGGCTGGACCGTGATGGAGCACAGCCGGCACTGAATCAGCTGATCAGCAGGTGAGCGAATTAAAGGTCAGCTGGAGATGCAGGTTCGGGAAAGAGAGAGAGACGTAAGTTGTTTGTTTACGTTTGTTTTAAGTTGAGCTTCTCATTAAAACTTTATGTTTTAGCCGGAGGAACCACGGCCGTCTGCAGAGGGACCATAGGACTTGCTGCTGTCTGCTTGGGAGGAGCGAGTTGGGGTCCATCAGAGGGCGGAGGAGCCATTGTGAACCGGGCGATGGTGCGTCCGGAAGCCGGCGAGCAAGTACTTCTCTCTCTCTCTCTCTCCTCTCTCTCTTTGTGTGTCTCTGCTCGCCCTTTCCCTCTGCCCATGCCTCATCTCTCCCCCAGGTTAGCAGGAGGCAGGATGGACCACCGGCTGACAGAATGGCCAGAAGGGCTGCATCTACCCTCCTGAGATCGGGGGGTAGTTTATTAGACCGGTGGTGCCCCAGCCTGAATCGGGCGGTGGAGGAGTGTAAAATGGAGGAGGATGTGGCAGGGCCATGCATCATGAATGGGCCGGCGATGAATTAGCAGATCAGCGGGAGAGCAAGATAAAGAACAGCCAGAGACGGCAGTTCATGAGAGAGATAGACGCGCGCGGCTGCATTGCATATGTGTCTGTGTTTGTTTATGTTTTTTTTTTAAGTTGAGTTTCTCATTTAAAATGTATGATACTGTTCAGCTGGTTCCCGCCTTCACCTTGCCCGTCCTTTATCTGTTACAGAGCCTAAAACTTGACATTTTATGTAATTTTTAGTTTAGAGAACTTAATTTATCCAGTAATAGCAAATTACGGTTTTCTGTTTACAACGCTTTAGTTTGTTCAGAAGAAAAAGTTAAGCTTCTTCCATTTGTATAACTTTGGCTTTACTCTGTAGGCGCATCTGTAAGAGAGAGATATTTTGTAAGTATCCCTTTTTCTTATTTTCATTGACTTATTCTCCTGTGGGCTTCCATGCATGCATAATGCATGAATAAAATTAAATTGCTCTTCGACGTCCAGTTTGATTATATCATTCTTTGATTGTTAGCATTAATATTGAAAAAGAAATTGTTTTGACAATGACATTACTCTCTTGTTTTTTTGGCCAATTATGATCCAGCTCTCAAAGAAAAGACTTGGACAGGTAATGCGCCTGCATGCGTGCCGATTTGTTGTCCGATTGTAGTCTCGCCAGATTTATTACATTTCTCCAAATGCGGAACGAAAGGACATGCTCGGGAATGTAAACGCATCTTATTCTCCAATCCAGAAAAAAGGTGAAAAATGGGATACTTGATTCATCAGGCTGAGTGCTTTTGGAATGCTTTGTATTATTGTTCTGTGTTGTCTGCATCGACTATAAAAAGGTAGTTAAGGCCACTGATGTCTCTGGACTTAATACAAATCTGGTTTTCTGTAAGCGGTGTAACCTCAGACTGTGTAAAGTCTATGTCCTTCTCGATTTAGAACAACAGCACAGTGCTTATGTTGGCATGCTGGGAATATACTTCATAATCTGTTAACATATTAAAGTCACGGCTACATGATGTTTAGACACTCCAGAGAAAGCTGAATTTTTTTTTTCTATTTTATGAGACACTGTTTGTCATGTGCGTTTAGACACGTATACACACAGAGCACAACTTTAATCATAAAGTCATTCGTGCAAGGCTTGTTAAATTACGGAATTCTTTTACTATGAAAAACTGCGTGTTTGAAAAAGTATTTCTCCACATTTTTTTACATGGGTTTGCTACACTTTTCATATGCTAACAGATGATTTTTAAACAAATGAAACGTATCACATTGCATGTGTTTAAAATTTGCAGCAAGCATGAGCCTCATTTATTACTTTGATTAAACTGTGCTTGTTTAGCCAGTGATTGTGCAAATATACTGAAATGTATTATTTTAACTAAAGATGTGTTGGAGACTTAATTAAATCCTGCTTGCCTTTTATTGCTACACATTTTTGGTTATGAAGCAGATTAAAAAGAAGGCAACTGGTAATCATGGGTATTAGGCCCATGTTGTATAGGCTCAGTGCTTGAAGAATGTTGTCATCTTGTTGGCAGTAGAGTATCTTCTGGTTTTCAGTCAGTAGCTGATTTTAAGATGCATTGTAAACCAATTGGTTATGTTTCTAGACAAAATGTAGTTTCAAAGCTTCATATGGTTTATATTAATTAACTATGGGTTCATTGTTTTATTGGACCTGGCTTCTAAAGTATAAATATTTCTGCCGTGCTGACATGCTAATGTTTTTTGCATATACTCAGAACAGCACGAGTTTAATCAGTGTACGGGAAAACATTTTGGTACACAGTATTCTATAACTAAAGAAAGATTTTGACCCAAAATCATTTTGTTTCAAATCATTGGAATATCAAAAAGTATATTGAGAAATTCAAGTGACATTCATCAGAAATTTCATAATTCGATATCTTAACCCGTCCAAAACCTCAAGACATTACTTGATTTATTGAATCAACATTCTCAGTCTTTGGCCAAACTTTGTAATGTACAAATTTGTATTCCCTTGACTACATTGTAATAAATGAGCATTGCCATGATGACTGCCTTTGCTACCTTTTCAGCACACTGTTACTGGGCAAAGTGGTTTTTGGGGGGAATTTAATATACTTATAATGTTATTTGAAGCACAGTTCATTGAGCATTTGGACATTAATGGTCTCCCTTGAGCGTTTGGGAAAAGTTCAACTGTACTGGGGACACACATTGAAAACAGACAGCCCATGCTAGAACACACAATTCAACCCAATACTGCACCTCCTCACAGCATTTCTGTTGTTTATTGTCCACACACTGAGAAATTAAAGTTCTTTGATTGTGTCAGTGACACATTTATCTTCAAGGTGGTCTTGTCTTAAATTTTATTGGCAATGAAGGGTTACATTATGACACTATAATAAACTCTGCTATGTTACATCTTCCTTCTTTTTCTTTAAATACTTTCTGAATTAATGCAAATATCAATTTTGCACATCATCATTGAAAGAAATATCTATATTCTATTATAAATTTATCATTGCTTTACAATCCACTGTAGCATTCAACATTGCATTATAGACAAAATTCCTTTTTTTTTTTTTTTTTTTTAAGTTTATTTATTAGGTTTTTATCTTTGTTATATAGGACAGTGGACTAATAAGAAAGTGAAGGCAGAGAGGGAGAAATGGTATAGGATATGACCCAGGCTGGATTCTAACCCAGGTCGCTGTGAGCACAACAGTTTCCTATATGTCATATATGCCTATATGTCCTATATGCCTCTGTGCAATGGTTGCAGCAAAAAGCACCAATGTAGTACTCTACCCCTAAACCTAACCCTCACAACCAATAGTTTTCCTAAAACAATATATGTCCACATATGTTAACAGTTGGACTAAGTTGTGAAATTTTAAATAATACCAAACTATTTTTTTTTATCAAATTGTTTATTATGTTTCTAGGAGTGCTTGTTATTCATCAGAAATGTGCATAAATAATTCTGATTCAAAGTAATAGATAGCATCATCCAATCGCTGCCTACTAGGGGTGTGCAGTGAAGCCATTATCTGTATCTGTATTTGTTCATATGATAAAATGATCTGTAACTGCAGGACTTAACACAGAACTGCGTTACAACTAAATTAAACTCACATTTTTAAATGTTACTCTTACATAGTTTCTATTAATAAAATATGCCTTATTAGACATTTTCATAATATTAGCCTAATAATAACAATAATTACTATTATTATTGTTATTAATATTATTATACAATTCCTAATTAATTAATTTATAATTTATTATTTTTTCTTACCAGATGAATGCATTTTTTGGTCACATTAACTGTGGAATATGTTGTTAACTTTGGTTTCTCCTGGTATTTCTGATATCAGTATCTGGATGACAGAATTTTGTTTGTCTGTGCACATATAACAACATTCATGTGGACGTGAGGTCTCAGAATGTTAAGATTTTAGTGAATAAATCTAATTGGTAGAGAGCCAAGATAAGATAGCAACACATATTGTGTTATTACATGCATATTATTGAGTTTGATAGAAAGAAAAACAGTCAGTAAATAAAGACAACACATATTCAGATTCATCTCTGTAAAATTGGCAACAGGAGGTTGAATGTTTTATCTGCTAAAATTGATCTATGCGTTCCAAATTTCCAAAAAGGCTGAAGATAGAACTACAGTTGTTTTCAGCACTGCGCAAGCGCAATATATATGCATAAGAATGAAACACTTGAATGGATTTGTTGTGAAAGGTGCAGTGCGACCGATTTTCAGAAATGTTTGAGTAGTAATTACATTTATTTATTTCTAACCCTTTCCCAATCCCTTAAACCAACCATAACATTACTGAGACCAAAACAGCATTATCACTTAGCTGGAGATCAAAAGGAATATGACTTCAAAAGCACAGTGCTGTTGAATTTCAGAGTATGACCATTCACTGCATGGTGGCGCTTATCTACTAAATTAATGCACTTATATGTCTTGTGATCATCTTGACAGTCACAGACTAATGATCTTGTTGTTTTTTTTTTCTTTGGATTTGCAGTTATTGTTTACTTAATACATGAGAGAAAAGAGAGCTGTAAAGCTTGATGCAGTTTGAAACATTTCTAAGGGTCTATGATGAATGACAGAGGCTCTCTATCTCGTGGCTCTCAGTGTGAACTGCATCAACAGAAATGTGTTTTCAGTTTGTTGCAGTGTAATATGAGTGGTAACAAATATTCCTGCTTATTTTTGCCATAAAATTTCATGCAGAGAGGTTGAAACACCACAGCAGTCTCTGTTGGTAGTGGATGACATAAGTGCTCTTTTCAGTACTCCATCAAAACTCCAAAAACCTGACATCATGGCTGGTTCAAAGTCCAAATATACTGTAGCCCACAAACACAAAATTCTTTCTAAGTTTGGACTATGATGTCATTATCATCATGTTTTACAGCTGGATGTCTTACTCAAGTAACATTGCACATTTTTTTTAATAAATCAGTTGAATGTCATGAGAATTTGTGCTCAAAACAAGTAGATGGTGATGGGGGGGGTCATATTTTTCATCGAATGATTATGACTAACTGTCATTTCTGTCATAACCGAATTTGGTGTGTTAGTATATATCACTCACTAAATTTATTCAGAAAATTCAAACAGGGAAGCGGTCACAACCCCAACTTCCTGTCAGATCAGGCAGACCTGAAATCATAGCATCAACATTGGCTTGCGTGTGTGATTTTTCTAAAGCTTGTTATACCAAACAGACTGTCAGAAATTATCTGTTTTACAGTGCACGGTAAAGTCCTTCTCGGATGCAGGGCTACATTTTTAACTAGTGAACAAATACTTTTAAAAGCTCCTTACAAGGAAGAAGGAACAAACAAACAAAAAAAAACATAAATGAAGGTTCTAAAGTTGACAGGTTATAGTATTGGTTTGTTGTTTTAGTATTTTAATTTATATGCATCCAGTGTAGATTAAAAGCAAACACATTATTATTATACTAAATCAAGGCCCTAACCATGTCTTGGGGAATGAACTGTGCGTGTTGAAGTCATAAAAACAATAGTACTCTTTTTTTCCTGTCTAAAAACTATAAATACAACAAATGCCCACAATTTGATCATTGTTTGGTTTTAAAAGATATGTAGTTGTTTTCACACAGTACAAGTCAATCACTGTGTCTGCATTGCTACCAATTTGCCTGTTTCAGCCATCTTATCTTTCTTTTATGCTGTCTAAAAGGAATGATAAATATAATTTAAATTTCTTTTCATAATTGATGTATCTGTAAAATTACATGACTGTGTCAGCAAGGCTAGCAAAAAGAAAATACACAGAATTATTTACTGCCCTGAAGTTGTCCCTTGTTTTTTTTTACCCCATGAGAATCTTAACACAATCTTCAAGTATCCTAACGCTGCTCTTTTCCATACAAAAACATTTCATTGTATGGAAGTATTGAAAAACAAATCATCTTGAAAATGTACCAGCATATGGGTTTTGAACAACATAAGGGTGAGTAAATGAGTGAGTAAAAGTACATATTGCATTTTTAGGTGAACTACTTTAACTGATGGCTCATTTTTTGAGCACAGACATAGTTTTGACAAGACATACTCAAAATAAAGTATATTTTAAAAGAAGACTCTTAGGAGATGCTGTAGAAAATTATTAATTAATTAAAGACATACAGACATTCACACAGTTACACACTAGTTAACTCCTAGCCAGTCACATGTAAGCCAATGCTTTATAAATCTGCTCACAATATCACATTGCTGTTTCAGTGTGCTAACACGGCAACCTCCACCACCCCACCACCACCAGTTGAGGTAGGCTCCTATAATTTCATATAAAGGTAAATAAATAAATAACTGTAAATCACAATTGACTAACATGTGAAAGGTAATATATCTCATAAAGCATCTCTCTCTTATGAGCCAAAATTTTTTATATTTCACATGGGAAGCTTTTTAATGTCTGCTCAGACATAATCTTCAAGCCTGCTGACTCATACCAACACCAGTGTTGGGTGTATCCAATTACAAAGTAATCAGAAAAAAAGAGTAACTCACTGATTACTGTAATATAATTACGTTTTAGTCTAAAAAGTAATGTTTCACATTATATTTTAAATTCTAGTAATCAGATTACAGTTACTGACTTTCAATTAAAGTAATTACTTCTTAATTACTTGCGATAAAATAATATGTATAATTCATTTAAAATATGAATTCATATTTACGGTGTGCGACAATGAATGAGGAGAAAATATAGTAATTTTGAATTTGAGCAGAAAACCAATAACTTTTCTAGGAATAGCAATTTAGAAAGTAACTTTAAAGTAAAATAATTAGTAATGCTATTACTTTTTAGATTAAATTATAGGTAAAGTTAGATGATTAAATTTTTGAGAAGTAATTATCAATTTGTAATGGATTATTTATTTTGAGTAACTTACCCAACAATGACCAGTACTATAATCAAAGTTCAACAAGAATATTTTCACAATGTCTGTTTGTCTCTATTAAAATGCAGCAATGTAGAATGCTTTGATAAAATCTCCCTCTACAGATTTCCTTTATGGATAAGGTGATGGCAGCAAAGAGTAACTCACTGGATTTCTCCTCAGCTGCTGGGAGGGGAGAAGTCTGCGCTCTCGCCCTCCTTACTGAGTGTGGACTGCAGGAAGCTGGTTCTCTGACAGTGAGCCTCCTATTCAATCTCCCATTGAAGACACACTGTGAGTACTTAAACTCCTTACTCATACTGTCCATACTGTTCCGCAGGTATGGCCTCTAAGTGTTCTGGTTAATAAGACAAGATTTTGGTTAGTCCATACTGGACATTCATCATTCAGATCTTTATTTATCAGTCTACTTTATCAGGCCTGCCTGTGCTTTGATTAATAGATGCATGAATTGTTTCTAGATTAGTGTATTCACAACAATATATTGTATGTTATACTGTATATGTTTCTGTGCAACTTGTCTTGTGATGAGCAACAACAGGGAGTAATGAAAATGTATTGATAAAATCCTCATTAAATAAATATTTAATATCTAGTAGTGTCTTTTGGAAACTGATAAATTGATAAAGTCAGCTTTTTTTTCTCCATCTAACCCTCAGAGACCCAAGCATTGATATTGATGATATAGAAGTTTGTGTGACTTTAACAAGCTCTGACATTTAATTTGCATTTCCCCCTTCCAAAACTGTTGTTGTAATATAGTTCAGAGTGTCAGCTACTATAAAGTTTACTTTTTAAGTTTTAATACAAAAAATAAAACAAAAACTATTATTTTGTTTTACACATACATTACAATTCTGATACACTGCATGATAGAGCATTAAATGCTTTTGTTGCAATATCAACATGTGTTAAATTGAGGTTGGTTGACAGACCGGCAGAGGTAGAGGAGAGAAGGGCTGGAATTCTTTTTTGAACATTACTTTTATCAGGAAATAATTGAACAAAGCTTGCTGACAGCACCTGGAGTGTTTTTACATTTTCACATACACTGCTCCAACATGGTGATTAACAGATTTTAAAGATTGAAGTTGCTCTTATGCTTGAAGATGTCTCTTGGCTTAGAACACGCTTTGGGGATTTTTGGTGTGTGATGTAAATGAATATATTTAAAAATAAGATTATTTGTCATACTTGTACTGTATATCAAGGAATGTGTAAATGTCTTGGCAAGTACAATGCCTAAAAGCCATCAGCAAAGAAACAAGAAGATTGGTTGTTTATAATAGTCGAAGTGTTCAGAAGGATCGTGTCTTCAGGGCTGATCCCTGCAGGAGCCAGACTTAATTAAAAGCAAATGGTCGAAATTCAATTCAATACAGCCAAGGATCTCTCTTTTATGTAGCTTTGCAAATTGTTTGCCTTTGTCAGCTGTAGTCAGTGGCTCATCCCTCCCTACTAGCCTCTTTCTCTCCCCCAGACTGCATTTGTGTGTTTCATGGATACTTTTGAGGCCCAGCTCAGAAAACATGTTAGAAACACACTTGTCAGGTACAATCTGTTTTTGATTATCTTCTCTTTCAAGTGTTTGGTGCTTGCCCCATTGCCTTCTAGAAACATTACATCATTGAGCAGAGTGGCTCAAAGTAGGAACAAAAGCTTTTTGGCTTTCTTGTTCTATTGTCCTAGGATCTTGATTACAAACCTATGACCTAAACAAGACACAATGTATCATTCCAGTTCAGATGATTAAATATAGTATGTGTATTCAGAGTTTATTATTATTGACAATGAACACATGATAATTATACACCTGACCGGCCCAAAAAAAAGTAATTAGACACTTAAGCCACACTTAAAAATGTACAAATAATGCTATTTTGCAGTTACTTTTAACCAACTCATGCCAAGAACAATGTTATACACAGGTGTCATTCTAGAGTACACACAGTTGTAGTTCATCACATTAACTATAGACATGTTCTACTAAGTTCGACAACCAGAAAGTGCGCAAATACCTGTTGTCTTAACTTTTAGCAATATTGCTTGTTTTGTATTTATATATTTATTTAAAAGCTAGCAAATGTCTTTTTGTAAAATGTCTTTTAAAATGCCTTTTTTGAACATAATTTATACTTTTTAAAATATGTAATAACAATGCAATGTTACAGCTGTTGCACAAAGCACGCTGAAGCAGTGCGTGAGCAGCATCGAAGCAGCAAGTCAGGACAACTTAAGAAAAGTGAAAGTGGAGATTTATAGTAAAAAGAGGACTTAAATATTGATCTATTTCTGACCTACACCTATCATATCGCTTCTGAACATGTAGATTTAACCACTGGAGTTATATGGATTACTTTTATGCTGCCTTTATGTGATTTTTGGAGCTTCGCAGATCTGGTTACCATTTACTTGCATTGTATAGACCTATAGAGCTGAAATATACTTCTAAAAATCTTTGTTTTCTGCAGAAGAAAGTCATACACAGCTGGGATGGCATGAGGGTGAGTAAATTAAGAGAAATTTACATTTGATTGGTGAACTATCCCTTTAAAAACTTGATTGTCATAAAATCTTATGACAGTTGTATGCTGTTGTAATAAAAAAAAAAAAAAATGTATTGACCACAATAAGCTCATTTAAAACATCATTCAGTGGAATGGGAAGGGGGAGGATGATGGGCCTTTGAATTATGCTTTACACAACAGAGGACAATTTGATCACTCCATTTGGCTTGATCGCTCTTAATAATATAGTTTGAAATAAGTATTTATGTACAACCATTGAACAGCGATATCTCTCTTTAAACAATAGCCAAAGTGTTAAGTATTTTCTCTCAAAAAGTATGCACTTCAAAAATATTTGTTAACTTGCCATCTGCAACAACAGCTGAGGTAACTGCATCCCACGCTTTTCCTTTGTTAATTAATCCTTATAGTAAGGATCCAAAGTAAGTTGAGGGTCACAGAGCACTTTGTTTCTGCACAATCAACCTGCGTGTATTTGTTTACCACAACTGTTAGCACTCGGCTGTGTATGGGTGTTTCTTTTAATCCTGCTGACCTGCTCTCTATTTAATAGTTTATAATAGGCAGATGTATTGTGTTTGTTTAAGACTATGACTTAAAGTATAATGTGGGTTTTAATGATAAAACCGTACTTACTTAAAGGAGCTATAAGCTATTTTAGCCATTCTGGAACTTCCACGGGATTGTATCCTCCAAAGATACTGTTAAGACCATCTCCGAACTGTGGAGCAGCAGTGCGTCTTCTCAAGGTTAACAGTAGCAAAATAGTGCCCTCAGCCAACAACAGTTTTGAATCTAAATATGACATCAAACCTGCTACTACTAGCCTATACAATGAGATCACACAGAATTGACAGGCAGAAACAGTCTGGCCTCAAGAAATTTATGTGAGCATTGCAATGTTTTTGCAAAACTGAAATGACGTTCTTCATAACATGTTTGTCTGCACTTTTCAAATGAAATCTCCAGCAGGGGGTGACAAAACCAAGTGAAATGAGGTTGTAATCAGACAAGGTTTTGAAGGTGAATTTTAGATGGAGGTTTTAATAAAACGTACCTCTTTAGCCTGAAACTTTACCCTAAACTTAACCAATAATGAGAAATGAGAGGTTAACAAAACAGGCATCCTTACCCTTAACCAACACCTAACCTTAACCGATAGTATTTTAAAATGCAGATTTAAAAAATAATTTTCCAATAGCAACCACATCAATTCATATCGCTTCTATGTCTGTCGTGCCATGTGTAAGCTTGAGTTCTTGTGTGGTTTTGAACTCTGGTCCTCCTATGTCCAAAGTCCAATGCTCTATGAGGTGCACTCAGTGGTGTAGTGGTGCATGGAGAAGTGGGTATACTCTTAATTTATGCCCCCCATTATTTCTTAAAGCGGCCCAGCAAAGGATGAACACCCTGTGTTATAAACAGTGACATGTAAGACTATTCTTGCATATTTCACCCCAAAATGGGCCAATTGTATTTGCACACTGTCACTTAACTTCTGCTGCTTGACTTCATGGAGTAAGGATCATTATGAAATTAATAACAGCCACAGAACAGGTGGCTATTATATCAATACTGGCCCAAGGACTATAGGAAGAGACAAATACATAATTGTGAATTTTGCCTAAACTATTTCTTATTCCTTCGTCCATCCACACATGTAAATTGGACAACTATAAGTTTAACCAGACACCATGTTTATATAGAAAACAATTTTTTTTCAATGAATAAATACTACCTACTGTAGCTTTAACAATTTCATGCTTTTAACCATTCTGAAAAGCAGGGTAAAAACTACGGATGTCAGTTTCAGCTTTTTATCTTTTAACGTTACCTCAGACTGCTAACGATAGCTAGCTAGTGAAGGCGTAAGCAGTGTAATGTTATGCCAATTAACCTAGTAATGCAAACGTTAATTTATGTTAATCATCATGATGCTAATTTCGGCAGTAATATTATCTGTTTGCTTTTGTACACTGATGATGCTAAACTGTGTGTCGAATAGTGTATAAATGCAGTGGATACATTTAATGTTAGTTAATAACCCTCTACTATCATGTTGGAGAAAAAAAAACGTCGCCAGACGTTTGACCTCATGTAAGCACAATGTAACTAAAAAATATTTCAAGTTAATTGAAACTGGAGTCCTTTGTGTTCACAAAATTAACAAGTTTATACCTTGTTTATTTTTCACTGGAGTTTGGCGACAGTCTCCGTAGACGGTGTGCACATCAGAACGCTTGAAGTGAATAATCTTCACAATTGAATGACACAATTGCATTTTCCTGCACTCATCAGACAGCATGCAGGGAAAGACGAGGCTGAATCCAGCTTCAACTCATTGTATTCAGTAAAAGGGACTCAGTGTTCGAATCTACACAACTCTATCACTGGCGAGTGAAGTGTTAATTTCATTATTGAAAGTGCAGCATAATTTTATTACGCCTCACTTGTTGCCTGTGGCTAATAACAGACGTTTTTTGGTTGCACAGTGAGTTATTTAATCAGTATGTGAGTGATTTATTCGTAATGTAGAGGGCTGAGTTAACTTTTCTTACCTCAAAGATTTGTCGTCGTCCTCAACCAAATAATGGACGGAATACTCCAGTGCATATATCTGCGAGAGTTTACAGCAACAGGCGAGGAACTGACTGACGCAAGAGAGTGAGCACAAAACACAGCCTTTTATTTGATGTTATTATGAGACTGAGAAGTGCAATAATATTTTAGATGAGAAGTGTAAACATTTTTACGGTTCATTATGAGACCGTGGCGGGGCAAATTAGACTGATCAGTCAATGGGAAACACTGTGATTGGATTAGCTACTCATATGCTGGAATGTCATGTTTTTGGCAAAAGCTGGACACTACTGAATGATGCGCATCAGAGGGGATTTAGAAGTGCGTATACGCAATGCAGACTTATAAAGAAGTGGTTATATGCCATATACCTGCGTATACCCTGCACTACGTCCCTGGGTGCGCTACTGCGTAAGAATAATCATATCGGAGTGTATATATGTAGGTGGGTCTGTAATACAAGTGTTAAAATGTATAATTTTTCAAAAATCTGTTAGAGTAAAAGTGTCTCAATATCATAACATTGCAGGGTCTGAGTAATAGAGAGAAAAATACGTGTTTAAAAAAGTCATAATCAGCCATTGAAGTCATGATTTGAGTTAAAGTGAATAAAATGCACAGCTGTTGTAGCGCCTCTAGTGTTCATTTTACCTGGAAACTGCAGGGAATTGTACCCAGAGACATGTATAACAGGTTTTGCAAAAATGTCTGCACCATTTACACCATGTAACCAGGTTGGGCAGAAACCATATCAAAGTCTTCTGGTTGCAGAATGTCTGCAGAATTTTTTGCTATTTACAGAGACTAGTGCTGTTAGGGAGACCGGTGCGATATCTCAGGACACTTATTGAATTTTTTTGGTTTTCTTACATGCTCAAATTCATACAAAAACACACTAGACTACAAAATAAATACTGTGCAAGTTCACATTTTTGTGTCAACTCATATTTATTATGTCCATCAACAGTGCAATGTCACTTTAAATCAGTGTGAGCAAGGCAGCAAAAACAAAAAATAAAGCCTTGGCACTGAAACAATGCTCAGCCATGCTGCTTCTGCTTCCAATGTGAAAACTCTAACCTGTTCACATGGGGCCGAAAAATATATATGCTGCTTCTGCTCTGCTTCACCATGCAGTGTGCAACAGACATTATTCACTCCTATTTATGTGTGGCTTAAGTACCCAAATACTATTTGTAGCCACTGTATATAGTGTACACTATGCCCATAGAGTATATAAACTGTATATCATCACAGTATACTGTGTATACCAGCACATGGACCCTCCTTGTATAGACACTCATTTTATGTATTTGAAATCCCATTCTTTCAATATACTGTAGATGCTTTTCATCTAATCGATAGACCTTTTCTTTCAGGCTTTCATTTAGTTAAAATTTTTTGGCTGTATTTTTTTTGTGACATTTTTTATATTATGAGGTATTATGAGATTTAGAGTCAATATTGCTCATATGTATTAGACTAAATAATAAAGAGAGGTTTCCGTTACTGTACAGTTATATTGCAACGGTGCTCTAACTGAGACAGGATACCATGTCAATCTTAATAATTGCTATCTTTCTTGAGTTAAGCCAATTAGAAATACTGAAAAAATGAAAACTTAATAATGGATGTATTGAAGGACTAGGTTCCATTCCTACCCAAACATAGTACAGAGGTCATGAATAATATACTACTGTTTGCATGACTATTATATTTGATTAATAGCATCAATGTCATGGCGATATGCCAGTTATACATTCTTCATGTGGTGCTCTTGGATTTTTTATTTTCTTTGTCTCAAGATACAACCAGACCAAAAAAGGTTTTCATCAGACTTATTAGATTATTAATTAGATGTTAATTCAACATTTAAGGCAATTCTCACTTTGTTAGTAACGAACAAAGGTATTACTACTACTACCCTGTTTCACTACCCTGTTTCACTGTTACACATGTACAAATAAATAAATCTATAAATTCTGTATAAATGAAAATTTGTTGGTTTCATTATGATCCAGCAAACAACATATCATGTATAACACAATGCAACAGTGCTGTATCATCTGCTACTCTGTGTGGACATTGTGGGTTTAACTGCCTCTGTACTGTATGTACTGTATGTTTGTACTTGATCTAAAAATTTCAAGAATAACCTAATGTATCCAGGTTGATTAAATTATGTTAAAATATATTTTTGACTAGAATAAAACCAGTGAGATTAGATGTTATTGAATAAAGCAAATCAAATTCATTAAAAAAAAAAAATCCTTTTTACACAGTAATATATATATTAGGGCTGTCGATTTAACGCAATTAATCGCATGCCCCCTGACTATAATAAGGAAGATTCCTGAGAAATGGAAGCTTGTAGTACCACCTGTTTACTCCAGAGGGCAGTAAGTGCAATTTCAGCTCTATGAGCAACGCACAGTTTATACAGTGAAGAAAACACTTCAGTAGGCAGAACAACACAAACATGTGTTATGTTCTTGCGTTCAAAACACTTGATGGAGCGCAAATCCGAACTAAGGGATCTCAAGATGTGTTCAAAGATTGAGTATTAAATTATATTTATCTTGACACAGTGACCTAAGCATTTTATGTTTATGACACAATGCACTCGAGATGCTACACAAGCATGTCTGACGTAGGTGTAAATTGACTTGGTCCTTAAACAAGCCCTCATAATAAATCTCAAACTGATTGACAAATTCACTTGTAAAATGGATTGCTGTGAACTTTGTGCCAATGATTGGATTATGATCAATAATATGGTAGTAAACAATACATTGTATTCTAAAGCCGCTTTTTTTTATAGTCTTATCAATGAATGCATTGTAATTATCTGAATATTTGTTATTTTATATATATATATATATATATATATATATATATATATATATATATATGGACACACACATTGGCCTCCAAAAGTTTGGAATAACTTACAGATTTTGCTCTTATGGAAAGCAATTGGTACATGTATTCACAAAAGTCTGATCACAATGTATAACGTGAAAAATTACAATTACAATTTGATAAAGTTTTTTGGATTATAATTCTTTTATTCTAGTAAGACCTTTGATATTAGGGCAAAAATCGTATTCTTAATAATAATTTTTTATCTTTTTTTATTTTTAATCTAAAAATCCTTTAAAACAAGATCAATTTGATTTATCTTGTTTTAGAAACAACACTGCATAAGATATTTAAGTTTTTCAGAGAATGTATTTTTTAAGTCTTGGTTACTGTTGTAACCTCCGTTCCCTGATGGAGGGAACAAGATGTTGTGTCAATGTAGTGACACTAGGGGCCACACTTGGGAGACCTAAACCCCTCTGATATTTGAGAAAAGGCCAATCAGATTTGGCGAATGGAATTTGCATGCCACTCCCCCGGACATAGGGGTATAAAAGGAGCCGGCTTGCAACCACTCATTCAGGTTTGTGCTGAGGAGCCGAGACAGAGTCCCAGCCATTTCAGCGGGTAGTTCAGTGCTGTGGCAAGAGGGACACAATGTCTCATTCCCTCCATCAGGGAACGGAGGTTACAACATTAACCAATACATGGGGAAAAATCGAAGATAACGTCAGTAGACTATGGAGTGCCACAAGGATCTGTGTTAGGCCCTCTATTATTCTCAATATATATGCTGCCACTTGGTAAAATTATAAGAAAACATGGAATTAATTTCCACTGTTATGCTGATGACACTCAATTATATATCTCATCACGACCAGATGAAAACACTAACTTATCTAACTTGACAGAGTGTCTTAAAGATATAAAATGCTGGATGACGCGTAATTTCCTGTTATTAAATTCCGATAAAATGGAGGTATTACTTATTGGTCCAAAAAACTACCCACAAAATCCCTTACAATACAACTTTAATTTAGAAGGATGTCCTGTTACATTATCCACTACAGTAAAAGACCTGGGTGTTATACTAGACCGCAACTTGACTTTCGAAAATCATATTTCATCTGTTACGAGAACAGCCTTTTTCCACCTTAGAAACATTGCTAAGCTACGTAACATGCTATCTGCTTCTGATGCAGAAAAGTTAGTTCATGCATTCTTGACCTCGAGACTAGATTACTGTAATGCTTTATTAGCTGGTTGCCCTGCATCCTCAATAAACAAGCTACAGTTAGTCCAAAATGCAGCCGCTAGAGTTCTTACTAGGTCAAGAAAATATGATCATATAACACCGATTTTATCATCTCTACACTGGCTACCTATTAAGTTCCGTATCAATTACAAAGTATTACTACTGACCTATAAAGCCCTAAATGGTTTAGCTCCTGTGTATTTAACGGATCTTCTATCGCCATACAATCCATCGCGCTCTTTAATATCACTAAATTCGAGGCTTCTGGTCATACCTAGGATATCTAAGTCCACTAATGGAGGGAGGGCGTTCTCACATTTAGCTCCTAAACTCTGGAATAGCCTTCCTGATATTGTTTGAGGCTCAGACTCTCTGTCCCAGTTTAAAACTAGATTAAAGACACATCTCTTTAACCAAGCATTCACATAATGCTTACTTTTTATACTACTACTGAATCAGTTATAATGCATTAATATTATGACCATCAGCTATGCTAATTATTTCCCATCTGCTTTTCTGCTGTTATCTCGGGACGCCAGTCCCGAGGTAAATAGCGTTCGTCAGCTCCAGTTTGTATCCAGCCTCTCAGGGAGACTTCAGATGCCCCATCACCATGGACTATGATCTTGAAATGGGATACATAGACTAACTATTGCCAACAAAAGCCTTCATCAGCCAAACAAGGACAATTGCATCTAAGTGAACTTCTGGAATTTAATCAAGGATAGACTTCAAAGACACTGGTCACTAATCTTGCAGTTCAAACACAATCACTGTCTAAATACTGACCCTTAACACTTAATAAGTTTAATAATTTTTTAAATCATGTTTTTTAACTATAAATAATTCGTATTTACATTATTCATGATGTTAGCCAGAGGGGAACTGGCCCCCCACAGTGAGTCTGGTTTCTCCCAAGGTTATTTTTCTCCATTAACCATCATCTTTTGGAGTTTTGTGTTCCTTGCCACAGTCGCCTTCGGCTTGCTCACTGGGGTTATTAATACAATTATTATTTCATTATTTTTAAACACGATAAAGAATCTTATCTTATCTAATTCCACAACAGGGCTCCAAACAAAAAATCAATTAGGGAGCCACTGGCTCCTATAGGGGGAAAAACAGGCGCCAAATATTTTCATTTTTAACTCCTTCCATTCCTTTTCGTCCCGCAGCTCGCATGCAAGAAAAACTGCACGTGCTAACAGTGTAGTCTGTGGAGCATTCTTCGCAATTATGTGATCACGTGCATTTTTTATGCTTGTTACTGTCACCGTGTTTTCTCACAGTCTCTTTTTTGTAATGGTTAGTTCCTGCAATGAACTCCGTTTTCCCCGCTATTTCTTTGATATAAACTTTTGTAATGTATTTCGGGAAATGTAATGCAAATTTTAAAATCAAAGGGAGTAAATTTTTACTGTCGCCAATGGCGACCTTGACAGAAATTACACTCGCAAATAAATTTATTTGGTCGCAAATGCGACCATTTTTAGTCGCAGTTTGGAGCCCTGCACAATGATGATGATTTATCGACTTTATAGACATTACATTTTTATCGTCTGTTAATGCTGAACTTCTATAAAGCTGCTTTGAAACGATGTGTGTTGTGAAAGGCGCTATACAAATAAAATTGACTTGACTTGACTTGACATTCCCTATCTGTCACTCACTCCACGTTTTGTCAATGTAGTGACACTAGGGGTCCCTATACAAAATTCCACAACCAGCTGAACTGTGGATTGGCGGTGCAGGTGCAGCCAGGCCACTGCGTGCCTAGTAACAAGAGCACTCCGCCCCCACTTAACCTTCCCAATATCCCACAAATGTTGCGTGGTCCCTCGTATTTACAATGGGAACAGGCCGTGCAAGCCGCTTCTGCCTTTTCTCTTGTTTTCTCTCACAAAAATAAATAATCATCCAGCTGGTGCCAGATGTATTCGCGTCGGGGAATGTGTTCTTTTTCCCCATGGGGAAAAGACACCGTGAAGACCACATCCTGCCCAAAGGGGAGATTAACATGTGGAGAATATGTCACATGGCCTTAACAACCGGAAAGAACCACATGTGGAAAGAGGCCCCCACTATAGTTCCAACCTAGAGGGGAGGGAACTTTACAAACGCGGCGACTGGTGGCAGATCAGGCTCTGCCCAAGGGAAGACACAGGTTTGCCATCAGGGAAACCATACGATGGAAAAAAACATCACATGGGGTTACCCACATGCAACCAATACATATGGAGCACCTATCCCAGTACAGGACATACTAACGCAAGTACTGGGCCTGGCATCGAATTCCTCTGCCGAATTCGCCTGCAGCAGGGCTGAGGAGTACAGACATACAGGGTTTACCAGTCCCGGGAACTTATGTGGGTGAAAAAAGTGCACATTTTCCCCTTGGGGAGGGGAAAGGTGCTGTGTGCAAGCAGTACACCAGGCCAGCTGCCTGCATACTTACCTGTTCGTACCTTTAAGCCTTCTTGATGGAAGTGAGTGCAGTCAGGAGGGCCGTCTTCAGTGAGAGGACCTTCTGCTCGACTGACTCCAGGGCCTCAAACAGGGATCTCTGTAGGCCTAGCAGGACCACAGAGAGATCCAATGAGGGAACGAGGAGCGGCCTAGGAGGATTCAACCTCCTGGTGCTTCTAAGGAACCTGACGATCAGGTAGTACTTCCTCAAGGACTTACCATCCACTGCATCGTGGTGTGCCAAATCGTGCTCCGTCCCTGAGATAGGCTGTCCTTCTGCAGGGGAATCAAGGGATGGGCTGTCACGAGGAGCGTGAGCCCCAAGAACCAAGTCTGGGTGGGCCAGTACGTCGCTACAAACCTGTACTTCGTCCTCCCTGACATCGCACACAGTCTGTGCAAGCAGGCTTACTGGCTACCGTTGACGTGTTATCGGTCTGGACTAACACATGCTTGCCCTGGATCAAATGCCGAAGCCTCCGCAGGTCCAGCAACAATGCTAGTAACTTAAGGCAGTTGATATGCCAACGCAGTTAAAGTCCTGTCCAGGCGCCCAAAACTGCGTACCTGTTGTACAAGGTGCCTCAGCCTGACTTGGACGCATCTGTCTTGATGATGACATGCCTGGACACTTGTTCTAGGGGAACCCCTGCATGTAGAATTGCAAGGTCTGTCCAAAGGTGTGTGGCGACAGATCGGTGTGATAGCCACACGTTGCATACTGCAGCACCACGCCCATCTCGTGACTCGAGTCTGAAGCCAGTGTTGAAGCGGTCTCATATGCATCAACCTGAGCGGCGTAACCACTGCTTGTCCAGCGACACTGTAAGCCTTGGCTGTCAGGGACAACATGGTCTTACAGGCCATGGATGGGTGCCTAGGGCTATTCTGCCAGATTGCGGCATTTTATGGGCACAGGTGCACCGCAATCACCTGCTCCACCTGAGGAACCTCCGTGTACCCCCTGGCCACCCCACTGTAGAGGGTAGTGAGAGCGGAGGAACTCAGAAGCCGGGTCCGGGCAGTAAAATATGCCTGCCATATTTCGTGAGATCCTCATGCACCTCCGGGGAGAATGGAACCAGTTTAACCCTTTAGTGACAGCCCAGAGTCTCCTGAAATTAGATTTCTTGGTTTAAATGAATTTAAAAGATGTGTTGCATAGAGCCAAAATACAGTGTCCACACATGTGTACACTGGGTTGCACAAGTTTACATTAGCATTAGTATTGGCTAACCAGCAGATATCAGTATTGGCAACAATTATAAAAAAAATTAATTGCCCACTAGTTTCTAGCAAACAAATGTTTGACTGGATAACACTCAACATAATCAAACAAACTCACATATAAAAATCAACATGTTGCTTCCAAAAACTCATGTACCCTTAGAATCAACCCTGCACTGCCATACAGGCAAGCACCATCAGACATTTTTGCGTCAATTCATACGTGATAACATTTCCGTCTAGAGCTACTGATAACATGTTGCACAAGCAACTTCTGAGACGTAGATTCTGGGTGCATGAAATCCAGGAAGTAATCATATTCACATAAATAATGGTGAGTGTGATTCAGAGGTTGCATTTTTGCTCTAAAATTACATTTTTACTTCACTGATGATTAGGTTTATGGTTAGGGTTTGGGTGTAGGGTAAACAAATATGCATTCCTGTTGACTGTATTGCATTTACAACTAAAAATTCTATTCGTTTGGTACCACTCTGTAAACATTTCACTTGGAGCTCACACAGGGCTCACACGTGCCCATGCGTTCAACAACGCTTCCAGCTTCGACCACTGGGGAAGAGTAATTCAATGTTCGATAAGCACAGAACGATTTAAGTAAATTAACTGTCAACCTACTATTGCCAAATTCACAGTGTGATCAGTCTTTAACATTACATCCTCATGGCAAGGGAATAATATCACAAAATGTATGGCAGACACATCAGAATGTAGCTAGTTTCTGCATCCACAGCCTACAAAATATCCCTAAGCTCAAAAAAAAAAGTGCAATAGAAATTGCAGTTTGCATTGATTGATCCGATACCATGCAATCAGACCTTTCATAGTAAGAGACTGAGATCCTTTGATTGGCCAAAAGAAGCTGCCTAGAGTGCTAAAATATTTGTCTGATTTAAACTGAGGTAATGAGTCATGATACAACAATGTGAGTTGAATGAGCACTAAAGTTTTTTCCTCACAAAGTGAGAATTGAAAACAAAACACATCATCCCTCACAGAGTACATGACATCTATCCAAAAGAAACCTGACAAAAATAGCTATTCTGTTTTGGCTCGTCTTGGCACTTATTTTTAGAAAATGTGACATAAACAAAGCTACATTTGAATATGATAAGTTTATTCCATTTTGTTCATTTAATTTTTTCTCTGCAGCTGTGATTCATTCAAAGTATGTGATGACATAAGCCCAGCTATTTGTATAGTTCTTGGTAATTTCTGGTTGATGATCCACACATTCATCCAGTTTATTCCAAATAAGAGTCTGCTTGCTTCCCAACAAATGCATCATTATACATCTTTAGGGATTTGCTGTATTTAATGAAAGACTTTCTCTCTTCTTAACTTCTGAAGAAGCTGTTTTAGCATAGTTCAAAAAATAACCTACAGCCATTACCTATAACCTCCCTTTTTTTCTCAAAAAGAGGAAATCTGTATTTTCCCTTTTTCATCTATTGTACAGCCTTTTAAAATGTAAAAATACATAAAATAAATTCAAATAAAAACAATTTGGATATCCCTTTCCATTAAAACAGCATTCTAAGAATGATACATTTTCTTTTGTGGAACATTTGATTCTTAAAATATCCAATATTATTTAGGCATATAGCATGGAAATGTTGATGTAGGGATCTCTATTGAGAGCCTCGGTCACCTCTATCTTTGAGAAAAGTCCAATGAGAATTGGCTAACAGAATTTGCATGCCCCTCCCCCAGACATATGGGTATAAAAGGAGGGAAACATGCATCTATTCAGACAGGTTTTGAGCTGAGGAGCCGAGAGTAAGGTCCCGGCCATTTCAGCGGCTTAATACAGTGTTGTGGTAAGAGGGACGCAAAGTCTTGTTCCCTCCATTAAGGAATGGAAGTCACAACAGTAACCGAGATGTTCCCCTTCTGTCACTCACTTGACATTGTGTCGATGTAGTGACACTAGGGGTCCCTATCTAAAAATGCCACAACACTGAGCGTGTTATGTGTGCTGCCGATGCAGCTGCAAGCAAGCTGCTGCGTGCAAAAATAGCAGGTGCATCAGACTGCACGTAACCTTCCCCAACGCTCCAAGAGATGTCATATAGTTCCCCACATCCCTGAGGGAAGGAAGCGACATAACTAGCCTGGGAGCAGGACGAGCCAGCCGCTGCCTTATCTCTCTCTATGTTTTCTCTCCATAGAGTGTTAGATGCGGCTGGGGGCATCTAACAATATAACACGCATCAGGGATGGCGTTCTTTTCCAATCCTATTCTTTCAGGGAGAAAATATCCCACGGAGACCACATCCTGCCCAACAGGGGAGGTTAACATGTGGCAAATACGTCACATTGGCTTGCCAGCCACACATGGAAGTGGTGCTGTGGTTGGTCCTGCCTTGACGGCGAGGAGTTCTACAAACACAGAGACCGGGGGGCAGAGGGAGCTCTGCCCGAGAGAGACGCGAGTCCGCCGACAGGGGGACCGTACCATGGAAAATACATCACAGGAGATATTGGAATAATCAGAACCTGTGGAGCACATATTCCAGTGCAGGCAAGTCAATGCCTGTGGTGGGTCTGGCTACGAACTTCCTCCACTGAATTCAGAGCCAGAGGGATAGGGCGGAAGGACACCCAGGGTCCATGACTTGTGGACTGGACTGGGGAGTAGAGCACACGTCAACCTCAGGGGAGGAGAAAGGCGCTATGTGCAAGTGATACACCCTGCCAGCATGGTCAGACCTGTCAAAACATGAGATGAAACCATCTCTACCCGGAGATTGTAAGACCTCATGAAGGTACTGGGTGTTGCTCAGCCCGCCGTTCTGCAGATGTCTGCTGGAGATATCTCAAGATGACTTGAGAGTCTGCCAGACCAAGCTCCAGACAAGGGTCGCTGACAGGGAATGCTTGAATGTCCCCAACCCTCTTGATGGACGTGAGCACAATCAGGAGGGCCGTCTTCAAGGAGAGGGCCTTTAGTTAGACTGCTTTTAGCAGCTCAAACGGGGCTTACTGAAGGCCAGAGAGGACAATGGAGAGATCCCATGAGGGGAACAGGCATGGCATTGGAGGGTTCAGCCTCCGGGCACGTCCAAGGAACCTGATGATCAGGTCATGCTACCCAAATGACTTACCGTCCACTGCATCGTGGTGAGCAGCTACAGCAGATATATTGACCTTCAAGGTGAAGAGGGACAGATGCCCATCCAGACTCTCCTGCAGGAAAGGGAGCACTGACCAACTGTGCACCTCTGCGGGTCTTCAGATTGGGAAGAACACCCATTTGTGAATAAGTGCCACTTTGAGGCACAAAGCCTGGTAGAGGAAGCTCTGGCTTGAGTGATCGTGTCTACGATGGCTGGTGGTAGACTGTTTTGGACCTTCTGCATCCCATCCAAGGGCCAGACGTGGAGGTTCCAGAGGTCTGGGTGCAGATGCCAGAGGGTGCCCTGTCCCTGAGAAAGAAGGTCCTTCCTCAGGGGAACTTGTCAGGGAGGTGCTGTCATGATGAGCATGAGATCCAAGTCTGTGTGGGCCAGTAGGGGGCCACGAGAATGACTTGTTCCTCATCCTCCCTGACTTTGCACAGGACTTGTGCAAGTAGGCTCACTGGGGGAAATGCGTACTTGTGCAGCCCCTGGGGCCAGCTGTGTGCAAGCACGTCTGTACCGAGGGGAGCTTCCTTCAGAGATTACCAGAGCGGGCAGTAGGTGGAATCTCTGGAAGCAAACAGATCTACATGTGCTGTGCTGAACCGAGCCCAAATCAGCTGGACCACCTGTGGGTGGAGTCTCTACTCTCCGCTGAGCATTACCTGTCGTGACAGCATGTCCACTGTGGTGTTTATGTTGCCCGGGATATGAGTGGCATGCAGCAACCTCAGGCTGACTCCAACAGAGGAGATGAGATGGCGGGTGAGTTGCCCTGGCAATTTATATACGCTACTGTCACTGTGTTGTCAAATCAACATGTGCTTGCTGCGGATCAACACAGAGATCTGTCCAAGGGATGAATAAGTGACAGCAGGAAGGGGTGAGGGTCACATGGTATGTGCCATGGCGCCATTCCCTTCTCTGGACCAGGCCCGCATTAACCTACCTGTTTTGTAGGCCCACAATAAAAAAAAGTCTAATGACCACGTTTGTCTATATACAACAGAAGCAGAAATAAGTTTCTCTCGGGGAGATATAGCCTAACGAAGACAGTATTCCATAAAAAAATCCACAACAATAAAAGTATTAATTTCTTTCCCAACATTTTTTAAATTCTTACTAACTGCAAGCTTTTGAATGGTAGTGTATAATGCTACAAAAGTTTATATTTCAGATAAATTTAGTTCTTTTGAACTTTCCATTCATCAGAGTCAAAAAAAAATAAAAAATTGTACACAACTGTTTTCAACATTGATAATAATCATAAATGTTTGTTGAGCATCAAATCATATGAGAATGATTTCTGAAGGATCATGTGATGAAGACTGAAGTAATGATGGTGAAAATTCAGCTTTAATCGCAGAAATAAATGATATTTTATTGTATTATTACTTTAAATTGTAATAATATTTCATAGTATTACTGTTTTTAGTATATTTTTGATCAAATCAATGCAGGCTTGGTGAGCAGAAGATACTTATGAACTTTTGAACATCCAACAGAATGATTCTAGCTTTATTTACCGATGTAGAATTTACCCTAAAAACAACTGGATATTAATGTGACACTGTGATAATAATGTTTGTTCCAAAAGACTTAATTAAATGCATGAAACTAGTTTATTAGATATTAAACATATAAATTGTGACAAAACAGTCTGTGTGTTGCTGGGGATTTTTCAACGATTTTAGTGCATACGATTTGTACATAACTTTAGTTACGTCCAGTGGGAGGCGGGAAAGGACTGTTATGAGTGAGTAAGTCAGTCAGCAGACTATTCAACCATTTCAGTGAAAAAGGCTGCTGTATTCAGGAACAAACAATGCTATGGCCATCAATGTCAATCATTGCTATTTCAAGAGTGAATCCCGCATAAATACGGCGCTCTTTAGATGTGGGGTGGGGCGTTTACATTTTGAAGAGACATGGCAACTAGCCTGTAAACAAACTTAATATAAATTATTGTAAATAATTAATTCACGAAATTTACCGTATCCATTTCATGCATTTAATCAGCTAAAATATCTGAGGGACTTCTTATGGGGGGTCCCGGATCCCCCCAGCCCCCCCTCAATTCGAGCACTGCTCTTTCCGCACCTGGTCCTCCTCTTTTCCAGGTAAGCGAGGTAAAGGTCCTCCGGTCTGTCCGTCCCTGTCCTCGTCCTCTGCAGCGCGAGTTAACGGTCTCCCGCCTGTTTGCTTGTCCTCTGCACTGTTCATCGGTGCTCTGCTTAATGAGCTCGACTCGCCTTCATTTTCAGGTTTAAAAAATCCTGTCAGCTTTGGATTCTTTTTTAACAATTCCTTCTCACTGTTTTCTTTCTGTCGCAATAGTTTTCGCTTATGAGCACCACTCTCAAACTTTTTCTTTCCCGACATTTTGATTTAGCTATCCGCTATCTTCTGTGAGTGACTATAAGCATAAATTTGAATAGACTACTAGACTAGACGACAACGCATGCTACAACTGTTTCTCTACATTCTGATAGGCTGTCATATCATGCTTCCCACATGGGTCACTTGTAAACTGGATCAATCAGCAGTCAAAAACATGAATATCAAGTGATTGACAGAAAATTCGACAAACTACAAAACAATGTGATTTTTTTATTGGCTTATGATAGGCCCCTTGTCTTCATAGGCCCTGGGGCTACAGCCCCAGTAAGCCCGTGCATTAATGCGGGCCTGCTCGGGACTCGAGTCTGAAGCCAGTGCTGAAGCGGTCTCATATGCATCAACCCGAGCAGCGCAACTGTCGTTGAGGATGCCATATGCCCCAGGAGCCTCTGAAATTGTTTCAGCGGGAGTTCTGTGCCCGGTCTGATCATATTGAGGCAATTCAGCACTGACTGCGCACGCTCGCTTGTGAGACGTGCTGTCATTGAGACTGAGTCTAACTCCATGCCGAGAAAAGAGATGCTCTGAACCGGGGAGAGCTTGCTCTTTTCTCAGTTGACCCGAAGCCATTAATGGCTGAGGTGCATGAGCACCAGGTCTCTGTGTGCACAGAGCAACTGTCGAGAGTGTGCTAAAATTAGCCAATCATCAAGGTAGTTGAGTATGCAGATGCCCACTTCCCTTATCAGGGTAAGGGCTGCCTCTGTGACCATGAAGATGCGAGGCAACAGGGACAGGCCGAAGGGGAGGACACTGTACTGGTATGCCCGGCCCTCGAAGGCAAACCACAGGAAGGGCCTGTGTCGAGGTAAAACAGAGACAGGGAAGTATGTGACCTTCAGGTCTAATGGTATGAACCAATTTTGATGCTGAACACTCGCGAAAATGCCTTTCTGCATTAGCATCTTGAACGGGAGTCTGTGCAAGGCCTGGTTCAGAACTTGCAGTTCCAAGATTGGCAGCAACCCATCGCCTTTTCACCAAGCTCCGGGTGTGAGGGACCAGGGGAAAATTTTATCAGATGTACCAGCGGTTGGGGCCTCGTGGCAGGGCGGAGCCAGTGGCACCAAGTCGAGGGGGATTTGCAATACCTATGCAAATGAACCATGCTTGAGATTATTTAAGCCCTGGCAAGGAAGGTAGACATAGTTATGCGCTATCCTTGTGAACAGTGGGTGTCGTTGAATTGAATCATTGTGTAGGGAATTATGAGCTGGGAGAGAGCCACCAACCACCACAAGATGAATACTTATGGCTGATGGAGAGTTGAGCTTGTTTGTTGATTTTGGTTAGTTCGACCATATTTCAGGTAGGATTAGGAAGACCATTGGCCGAGCATCTTGACAATGGATTCGGGGCATTGGTATCAGAGGCGCACCACAACAGTAGTGCTTCCAATGAGAATGTGTAAGTACGTGTAGAGTAAGAAAGTGCTGCATTTTACGGATCAGCATTAATGCGCCCTTGGAGGCACTTGGGCAGGGAACACAGCTCGAAATGTTGTACCGAACAAAGTAAGTTATTTATTTCACCAAGGACCCTTTCACAAGACTTTAGTGAAGGCTATGTCAAACTGTGATGCCATGCTCCCTCGGAGTGCCCACATAATGAGCTCTGTCTTTCCTAGTGAGTAGGGCATAGGGATGATAAATTGTATTGGAAAGCACCCACTATGTGATTAGAGCAAACGCGACCAACAAAACGGGGATGTCTTACTTAATGCAGTGATGGGACCCCGTACAATAAGCGCTGACTGTACATGATGAAATGCCTGAATAATGATCTTAATTCCCCAATGGGGAACATTCGGGCATGCAACACAGTGAATGACATGCGAGTGAACCTTGACCGAGTTACCCTCATGTGATCATGCTGTGAACGCATGATTGCCTGCCATTACTATGAGAGCGAATGCGCTGTTGACATGAAATACTGGCTTTTGATATTGATGTGAATGCGTTATGATGAACAGACAGCATGACAACTTATGATGAACAGACAGCATGGCAACAGAAGGCCTAGACCCATGACTAAATCTGAATGCATTTGATGGATAAGATAAGAACTAAGCTTATTTCTGTTGGAAAACAGCTGCTGCCTGAGAGGATGATTTTGACGGACTTGGCGAGGAGTGCACTCCTTCCGTGCCAGGTCGTGCATACCAATTGAGGATGCAGTGGCTCGATTGAGAGAGATCTCCTAAGTGAATGAGATATGGATGAAGATCTGGGTTTGCTGGTTGTTTACTCCCCATGGGTTTGATGTGGGCAGAAGTTGAGATGAGTGATGATGTCGTTGGAAAGAGAAGGCGGGCTTCCAGAGATGTTCTGTGCACTGGTTCTCCTGCAGCCTGGAGAGGTCAGAAAAGGTCTATTATGATTCCAAGAGGGTGCGATCCCACTGAGAATCCAGAAATTTGCAGACATTTGACTAACTAGTCAGAGAGCGAATTGGACTCGACGTCAGACAGTGCTATAGAATGATGTTGCCGTGTTAGCTCACTGAAACGGCAATGTGATAGATTGTGAGCAGACTTATAAAGCAGACTTATGATTGGCTGGGAATTACCCAGCTAATGGTGCGATGATTGTACTTTTTCTTTTCATTTTTGGGGCATTACAACCCTAGTTCCTTTTCATTCTACTTGTATGGAAAAGACTAGAAATGCCATGGTCCTTTCTTGGCAGATTCAAAACTTAAATCCTGGTTAGGTTTAGGTTTGGGGGTTAGGTTAGGAGTTTTATTGATTACAAAATGTTGGTTGGTTGATTTAGTTTTTAAAAAGATGTACAATTTTGTACAAGCCAACTCAACAATTTTGCCATCTGGTTATCTCAATGTGTTCTGGTTAAAAATGTATTCAACATGAGAAATGTTGTTTATACTGTATGACTCATGCACTATATTCTGTTTTCTAAAGCCATGCAATAGTTTTGAGTGAGAAACAGACTGAAAGTAATTAATAACTGATAAACTTTAAATACAATGAAGCCAGATTATGGAGTAAGTAAGTTGAACTCAAGAAACCGATCGGTCCAATTCATGAATGAATTCAGTACATTTGTAAGCAATTTATAGATTTGATTTTAGTCGGATTAAAACAGTTATTCATCTTTTAAAAATTTAAATGCTTTAGTTCAACTGAATTCGAACTCCATATTTGATTAAATGTCATGTAATATATACAAATGAAATGTCCGACATATGAAGGCTGTAGCTTGACTATGCAAAAACATGTTGTAGCTCAATTATAACTGTGCATGTAAACATACTGATTAATTCAGACCAATTTTTTGAGCTGTGTTAACCAATTAATTGAAAAGATCAGACTGAAAAGAACGATTTATTCACATACACTCTAATGTACTTGCCAAGGAGAGCTCTGTCAGATATCAAGACCAGTACTATTCTTTTACATTTCACCATTTATGTTCCATGGCATAAAGACACTCACATGGGTTTGGGACAGCTTTAATGGTCATCTAATATCAAATAAATCACAAAATATTCCTTACATAACTTTGCTCATCAAATAGCTTAATTTTATGAAAACATTCCAAATCCAACTGAAATGACAAGATGAATGGCTAAGCACAAACATCCATTAGTCCTGGTTATATTTGCCTATGACTCTAGGTTTATATATACATAACAGAAATAAATGCTGCACATTCCATTTCATAAAGGTCAAACAACAAGAAATGCAGAGTTTCAGATGAGCTGAATGGTGTTGTTGTTGTTTTGGGCTCTAAGTTTGTACACTGCCTCTGTGCTACAGGCAAATATGACAAACTCATAAGGAAGAATGGACATGCCATTTACAACACAACAAGGTTGTTCAAACAAAATATAAAAGTGATATGGTTGACTCATCAGTGTGTGAAACAGCAGGCCTCTGAGACATGTCTTTTTCAAAAAGTTTGACCGAAAAGGGTCAAAGGCATGTGATATGCAAAATGCAAGCAGAAAGTTTGTTTGCTGCTCTCTGTTTTGTGGAGTCTCCAGTCACTTTGCAGATCCTCTAGGGGTTTGTCTTTTTGAGTTACTGCCCATAAATTCCTACGAGTTGAAGTAACAATATTGTTTTGTCTCAAGCTTCCTTGAAACTTCAACAGAGGACTCAAAGAGTCCTGGAGAAGATTAATATTGCGGAACATTTTTAGGGCTGGAGTTGTTTTAGGACTAGGAGTTCTCTTTGTGTTTATTAAATGCTCTAACCAAGGAGTTGCTCTGTATGTGTTTTGAATTGTAGGAGTGGTTTGGACATGACGTTTCTCCTGTTCCTGTTGTTTGTAGCTTGCTAGCCTTCTTAGCATTGCTTATACTTATTCTTAAACAGTATACTCATCATTTTATTCTTTGCCATTTTACCATATGCTTCGGGTTTTTCCGCTTATCTATTGTTTCATCTGTGTGTATTATACCACTCACACCCATTTCTCTCGTTTTTTTTTTCTGTTTTCTGCTTTTTTCTGGTTGTCTTCATCTCGCTTCTCAACTGCATGCCTTTGTTTTCTCCACTGTGTTTTACACTGATTATTGCATCAATCTCAAACATCTGCACTCAAGAACAACCATAAAAACAAACAATTGCTGTAAGTCATGTCATCCACTCATGTTATTGCATCCTGCATTACATTCCACATGTTGACTATAGATTCTTCCATCAGCAGTGAGGGGTTCACTGGTTTTAGCAATGTGATAAATGTACAGAACTATTCAGGCTGACAGAGAAGGTTATTGAGCTAGAGGCACGCATCTGAACACTAGTGGAGGTCAGTGAGAAAGAGAACCCGATAGATACTGTTTCAGATGTGGGTAGAACAGCGAGCAACACACACACTTTGGTTCTGGCTCTAGAGCCCCCACAGCAGGGCGATTGGGTGACGTCTCTGTGGCATACTCGCTCAGCAAAGGGACACCACTCTACCATTCCTGTAAGGGTTTCCAATTGATTCTCCCTCCTCAGTAATGCACCCTCTTAGAATCATGTTGAAAGAGCCCTAATAATTGGTGATTCTATTGTAAGGAATGTGGAAATACAGACTTCTCGCTCTCTGTGTAGCATGTGGTGAGTTGGGCGTGGATGCCACGAAGAATAGCGTGGGCCTCCACGTGCTCTACATCTCAGCGGTAACATGCTCAACAAGCCACATGATAAGATTCGTGGATTGATGGTCTCAGATGCAGAGGCAACTAAGATTCATCCTCTGCCAACCAGATTGAGACTACACCACCACGAGGATTTAGAGTGCATTGGGAATTGGGCATGCCATATTGGGGAGAAAAGGAGAGAAAAAAAGGTGTTTGAACTTGTCAAAATTATGTCAGACACTGTAAAATGCTCTGGCCCCCTCCCTACCCATCGTGGTGATGAGGTTTATAATAGATTAGTGTGACTGAATGGTTGGATGTCTGAGTGGTGTCTGGAGTATAGCATAGGATTTCTAGACAATTGGACGAGTTTTTGGGGAAGACATGACCTGCTAAAGAGAGACAGTCTCCATCCATCCACGGAAGGTGCCACTCTCCTCTCTATTAGTTTCGCTCATAGTCCTAATAATGATAGTAATTGATTAACTGGGGCCCAGGTCAGGAAGCAGACAAACTGGTTAATCCAAATGTCTACTAGCTGCCTTGAGACGTCACATATACTACGACACACAGAGACCTAGATATTATATAAATATCATATAGATACATTTAGGGCTACTAAAAATTAGATATCTTTCTACCAAAGCACTAATTGTAAATTAAACTATTACTGATTATAGTTTGGATGCACTCTGTTTGACTGAAACCTGATCTCTTGTTTGTTGCGATCAGCTAATGTCACTCAATCTACACCACACAACCACTAAAGATAAATGGCTAAATTGGTTAGGAATAAAGCATCGACTGAACCAGATATTCCGTCGCAGCACAATAATAATGACTTGATGAATAATGAAATTAATTTCTTTAACAGTGTCTCATCATTTTGCGCATGAGCTACTTCAATCCTTTCCTGTCATAGGTCATGAAGAGCTAACAAAACTTATAAAAAAAAATCTAAAGCCACAACTTTTATTTTAGAACCAATAAAAACGTCTAGGTTACGGATGTAACCTCAGTTCCCTGATGGAGGGAACAAGACGTTGTGTCGAAGAAGCAACACTAGGGGTCTCTCTTGAGTGCCGAATATGCCTCTGATCTATGAAAAAATGCCAATGAGGTTGGCAGACAGTATGTGCATACCCTGCCCCCGGACATACGGGTATAAAAGCAGGGAAATACGTCGAGTTCGTTCAGGAAATGGTCGCCGGAAATGGTCTCAGCGACGTGGCCAAGAGGACACAACGTCTCGTTCCCTCCATCAGGGAATGGAGGTTACATCCGTAACCTAGACGTTCCCTATCTGTCGCTCACTTTGACGTTGTGTCGAATAAGCGACACTAGGAGTCCAATTTAAATCACGCCATGTGCTGAGCTGTGTACGTGTTCTGCTGACACAGGAGTGGGCAGGTATTTTACATGCAAAGGCAACCAGCTGTGTCAGACTGCACGTACCCTTCCCCATTGCTCCACAAATGTCGGAATCCTTCTGGTTACCCTAGGCAGGGGAACAAGGCGACGCTTGCCAACCTGGGAACGGGCCAAGCCTGGCTGGGCCTCTTTTCTCTCTATGTTTCTCCGCATAGAGCAAGAATGGCCAGGGCCCTTACACACATCGAGGGAAGGGGGTCTTACTCAGTTTCCTATTCTTTCAGGTAGAAAAGACCCTGCGGAAGTCACACCTGCCCGAAAGGGGAGGTAAAGGTGGCGAATACATCACATGGGTTTTTAGGCGGCATGTGGAGATGGCGCGGTGGGAGATCCAACCTCGCTAGGAAGGGGGAGTTGCTACAACACGGCGACCGGAGGGCAGCTAGAACTGTCTAAGGGAGACGCGGGTCCACTCGTAAGGGGACCGTCCCATGGAAAATACACACGGGGAGTCCGCGTAGGAGTCCTGTCCTGCGGAGCACCTATTCCAGTACAGGGTAGATTAAGTACCTGCAGTGGATTGGGTCGGCGAGTTCCTCCACTGAACTGCAGACCCAAAGGGCTAGGGAGGAATCATCCAGGGACCCGAATGAGTGGGATCTCCTGGGATAGAAAGCGCACAGTTTTACTCGGACCTGAAATTACTTTTTATTCGGCTCGGACCTGAGAAAACAGGGGACGATACTGACTCAACCCGGTGATTGTAAAATCTCACAAAGGTATTAGGTGTTGCCCAACCTGCTGCTCTACATATGTTGAGTGTGCTCGGACCCATAACTGGGGGGCATGGCCTGGGTGTGATAGGCCAATGAATTGGCGTCCACTACCCAGTGGGAAAGCCTCTGTTTGGAGACAGCATTCCCTTTCCGCTGTCCGCCAAAGCAGACAAAGAACTGCCCAGAACACCTAAAACTCTGCGTACGGTCCAAGTCGGTACGCAAAGCACATACCGGATGCAGCAACGAAGGGGCTGGGTCTTCCTCCTCCCGGGGCAGCGCTTGCAGGTTCATTACCTGGTCTCTAAAGGGCGTGGTAGGAACCTTGGGCACGTAGCCCTGTCACTGTCTTAGGATCACAAATGTGTCTGCCGGACCGAACTCCAGGCAAGTGTCGCTAACAGAGAACCCTTGCAGGTCCCCGACCCTCTTGATGGAGGTGAGCGTGATCAGCAAGGACATCTTTAGAGAGAGGTCCCTGAGTCCAGCTGATTCTAACAACTCGAAGGGAGGTCTCTGAAGGCTCGATAGGACCACTGAGAGGTCCCATGAGGGGAACAGGCTTGGCCAGGAGGGATTTAACCTCTGGGCTTCTCGTAGGAAGCTGATAATTAAGTCGTGCTTACCCAAAAGACTCGCCGTCTACTGCGTCGTGGTGGGTCGTGATGGCAGTGACATACACCTTTAGGGTGGAAGGGGACAGCCTCCCCTCCAGCCTCTCCTGCAGAAATAAGTGCACTGACCTAACTGCGCACTTCTGTGGGTCTTCAGCCCGGGAAGAACACCAATTTGCGAACAGGCGCCACTTGAGGGTGTAAAGATGCCTGGTAGAAGGGGCTCTGGCTTGGCTGATTGTGTCTACAATGGCAGGTGGTAGACCAGCTAGATCTTCCGCATCCCATCCAGGGTCCAGACGTGGAGGTTCCAAAGGTCTGGGTGCGGATTCCAGAGTGTGCCTAGCTGTCACAAGGAGTACGAGGTCAGGGAGTCTACTGTCACTCTAGTGACAGGGAGCCACTAGAGTGACATGTTCCTCATCCTCCCTGACCTTGCACAGCACCTGTGCAAGAAGGCTCACTGGGGTAAATGCGTACTTGCACAGCCCCACATGCCAGCTGTGTGCCAATGCGTCTGCCCCGAGGGGAGCCTCTGTTCGGGCATACCAAAGCGGGCAGTGGGAGGTCTCTCGGGAGGAAAACAGGTCTACCTGGGCCTTGCCGAACTGTTCCCATATCAGCTGGATCGATTGGGGGTGAAGCATCCACTCTCCACTGGGCAATCGTTGTCATGACAGCACATCCGCTACCACATTGAGGTTGCCGGGGATGTGAGTGGCACGCAGCGACTTGAGGAGGAGACGACGGGCAAGTTGTGACATGTGGCGGGAGCATACGCTGCTTTGGCGATTTATGTACGCTACCACGGTGGTGCTGTCTGACCTGACTAGGACATATTTGTCCCAAACTAATGGGAGGAACTTCCGCAGGGCAAAGAAAACAGTTAGCAACTCTAGGCAGTTGATGTGCCAGCGCAGCGGGGCCCCTTTCCAAAGGCCCGTGGCTGCGTGTCCCCAACCCAATCTGGAGGCATCGGTCGTGACCAGGAAGCGTTGGGACTCCTGCTGCAAGGATACTCCTGCCCGTAAAAAGCAGAGGTCTGTCCAGGGTTTCAATGTTTGGCGGCAGGCGGGGGTGATCGTCACACGATGTGTGCCGCAGCGCCATGCTCATCTTGGGACTCGGGTCTGAAACCAGTGCTGAAGCGATTTCATATGCATCAACCCCAGCAGCGCGACCACCGCGGAGGATGCCATATGCCCCAGAGATTCTGGAAAAGTTTTAAGGGGACCGATGTGCCTGGCCTGAGAGTGGCAAGACATCTCAGCACTGACTGTGCACGCTCGTCTAACTCCATCCACTCCTATCCACCTGGGGAATAGCCGTGTACCCGTGGGCCACTCCCCCATCGAGGGTAGCGAGAGCGGATGAGCAAGTGCTCTCCACGATGATGTCAGAGTTCATCATGCACCTCCAGGAAAAACGGGACCGGGGGGGGCGAGGCTGTGAGCGGCTCCCGGACACCAGGAACCAGTCATCCAACCGCGATGGCTATGGGGAGGACGGAGGGTTCCAGTCCAAGCCCACGCTGGCAGCGGCCCGGGAAAGCATGTTGGTCATCTGAGCGTCAGTCTCAGCCTGGGCGTGCTGGCCCGAAGGCGGCAGCCCAGGGAGACATCCGCGTCAGATGTCGCGCTCTCTGATGCAGCGGCGAGCTCATCCACTTCGAGCTCTAGAGGATAACCAGGCTGTCCGTGAGGCGAGCCGCTATTGCCTCGAGCACGGACGGAAGTCAACAAGCGTGCTGGGGGGGCGGGTGGTCTGAGGGGGCGTACCCGGTGGAGCTGCACCCGCTGCCATCCCCAGATCGCCTCCATCGCCGGCCGCATCATCCTCAATCCCATGGGAAGAAGGAGCAATGCGGGGGGCGACTGGAGTGGCGTGCTTTCTATTGAAAGCGAGCCGTGACCGCAACATTGCCATGGGCATGCCCTCGCAGTGAGAGCATGAACAATCCACAAACGCTGCCTCGGTGTGATCGCTGCCCAGACACACGAGACAATGCCTGTGGCCGTCTGAAGCGGCGAGCACTCTACCACATCCAGGAAGTACACAGGGGCGGAATGGCATCTTTATAAAGACGCGTCCTGAAAAGGACATTCAACTCCGCTGTATATTGCTCTAATAGAGGAAAAACACTCTTTTAAAAGAAATATCACTCTTTTAATATGCTCTGCGTTGTCGAAGCGCCCAGGGGCAAACTGCGCTGCTGTGCAAGGAAGGAGAAAGCCGCTGTAGTGCGCTGTAGATCCAACAGCAGAGAGCATCAGAGGAACAGTAACTTGTGTGTGACTCGCTGCTGTACAACCATCAGCTCCGAAGAAAATATCTGAATGAACTCAACGTATTTCCCCGCTTTTATACCCGTATGTCCGGGTGCGGGGTATGCAAACACTGTCTGCCAACTTCTCATTGGCCTTTTTTCATAGATCAGAGGCATATTCGGCGCTCAAGAGAGACCCCCAGTGTCGCTTCTTCGACACAATGTCGAAGTGAGCGACAGACAGGGAATGAAGCTCTTAAAAGAGGTATTTCCAGTAATCTCAGAACTTCTTCTTAATATTATAAACTCCTCGCAATCCTTAGGACATGTCCCAAGAAACTTTATAATGGCAGTTATCAAACCGCTTATTAAGATTTGGCTAATTACAAACCGATATAAAATCTACCATTTATGTCGAAAATACTATAAAAGGTGTTGTCCTCCCAACTATGTTCATTTCTACAGAGAAATGGAATATATGAACATTTTCAGTCAGGATTTATGCCCATCACAGTACAGAGACTGCAATTTTCAGAGTTACAAATGACTTGCTCCTTTCATCTGATCGTTGCTGCATTTCTCTTGTTGTGCTTTTAGATGTTAGTGCTGATTTTGACACAAAAGAACATGACATTCTGAATATTGAATAGGCTGGAGTATTATGTTGGCATTAGTGGACTTGCATTAGCATGCTTTAGGTCCTACATATCAGACCGCAAGGAATTGTCAAATCAAACAAAAGTTTAGTATGTATGATGCCACTGGGATCAGTTTTAGGACCTCTGCTTTTCTTCTTATACATGCTTCCCCTGGGAGATATTAACAGGAATCATGAAAAAGTTTCCACTGTTATGCCGATGATACCCAACTTTATATTTATTCTAAACCCAATGAAAATTCACAATTCTCCAAATTAAATTTCATTCTATTCAATTCAGACAAAACAGTGGTACTAATTATTGGACAAAAACCACAAAAAATAAGCCACTAAAATATAATTTTACTCTCGTTGGATGTACTGTTATGTAGTCTTCTTTAGCAAAAAACTTAGGTGCTATATTTGATACCAATCTGCCCTTTGAGAATAACATTTACAATGTTTGTAGAACAGCATTCTTCCATCTGAGAAATATTGCTAAATTGCGACACATGCTCTCTTTTGCTGATGCTGAAAAATTAATTAATGCGTTCATGACATCAAGACTAGATTATTGTAATGCATTACTGGGAGGATGTCCAGCAAGTTCAATAAATAAACTTCAATTGGTTCAAAATACACCTGCCAGAGTCCTGACTAGAACCAAGAAATATGATCATATAAGCCCAATTTTAGCATTGATACATTGGCTACCTGATAATTTTCATATTCATTTTAAAAATTCTGTTAATACATACAAAGCTTTGAATGGTCTAGCTCCATATTCCTTAAGTGACCTTCTGACAAGCTATATTCCATCACATTCATTACAATCACACAATTCTGGCTTGTTAATATTTCTAAGAATATAAAAACCACAAAAGGAGGTAGATCCTTTTTATACTTGGCTCCTAAACTATGGAATAGTCTCCCTAACCCTGTTCGGGATGCAGACACACTCACTCACTCAATTTAAGTCAAGACTAAAGACTCATCTATTTAGCCAGTCATACAGCTAATTTATCCTTCAACTCACAATTAGGCTGCTTTTGTTAGGTCTGCCGGAACCAGAAACATCCATCATGATCTATGAATCTGCATAAAATTGAATGGCATCTGTGCTAATATTATTCTGTTTGTTTCCATTTTTGTTTCTGGGATTCATATCCCGCGGTTACCAGAGCCTGCAAGATGCAGTTCCGTTCCTGGTTGGTGTTGGACTCCACTGCTACTTATCGCTGAGAGATGATGACAAACTACAGCTGGTGCTAGCCAGACATCCCTTCAGTATTTTGACTTCAGAGAATGAACTGATGCCAACTCCAACTGTAAGACATTGGATACTTCATATGCCACTGCCTGAACCTTGGATTTAGGATGAACCCCACCGAAACCACCCGAAATGACCTGCAGGCTGAACTGCAATGCACCTCCTCATTTATCTCTGCCTGCATCACCTTTGTATATTGATGGACTACACTCTTGAAATGGAATACATAGACTATAATTTAATTGCCAACAATAGCCTTCATCAGCCAACTAACAAAGGACAGTGCATCTATGTAAACTTCTGCAGTTAATCCAGGATGGACTTCAAAGACATTAGTCATTAATCGTAAAATAAATTAATAAAAAAATCTTTTATTTTTATTTTTAAAACAACAGTTATTATTTCATTATTTAATTTCTATACACATTTTACAATCCTATTTAATCAAACTACACAGTGATCATAGTAAGACATTATAGATATTACATGTTTAATTATTATGCATGATTTCCTGTAAAGTTGCTTTGAAATGATGTGTGTTGTGAAAAGTGCTACGCAAATAAAAATGACTTAACTTGACTTGACTAATGAGTTACTTTGATAAAATGAGTTTAAATTGTGCAGTTAATGCTAAATCTATGAGACACCAAACCAAGAATTCAGATTTCTGCTCACCTTCCATGTCTAGGGACTGATATACAGTTACAGTCTCAGGTGATTACGCTCCCTGGCTTTAAAAAAGGGGTTAGAGTGAGTTTTGAACTCACAATTTTTCACACAGAAAGTCAGAAATAGATCAGAACATCTCATTTCTGACTTGGGGCTGAGCCCCCCTTAAGACTGAAATCCTACAATTGCCCCTGTTGACACTCTTTTATAATATACAGTTGATATACCAACGTCACAATACACATACTCTTTTTTTTCCCTTCTTTTTTTTAAGAGCTTGACACCCGCAATGTCACTTGACCACTTCCCCCTGCCTACTGTGAAATACAGCTCTGACATTTCCCTCTTATCTCTGTCTCTAAATACAACACACATACAATACACACATGAACAGGCAGGCGAAGATACTGTATAGCTGCATATTGAGGTAGTTTCTCGTCAGTGTGATGCAAATTGTGAGTTTCACGATATGGTTTATTCATTTAAAGCTTTGCCATTATCAGTGGTAAATCAGCCATGCATATTTCTAAAATCACATTTGAATGGTCTTGTTTGCCCTTTGGGTTTCTGCTGGTAATGCTGTTCTTTTTCAAACTATGCTAGCACACAATGACCAGCATGAAATATGGACTTCAATTATGCAGTTGCAGGACTCAATGGCAAAACATCTGTTTCCTCAAACTGTAGTGTATCAAGATTTAATCTGTACCATGTGAGACACTGTCAATTATTTTTTTTTACAGTCATACAGTGCATAGCAGGCAGATTATTTAGGAGTGCAATCTTCTTATTTTTTTTGCTAGAATTGTAATGTAAATGTAAATGCATTTATAGAACATTAACCCAAGCATTTTCTTTCTTCACAGATGCACACTTCTGCATTGAAACTCTCCCAAACCTCTCACACAGTGACGTGGAATCTCAGATGATGTAGTCATAGCTGCAAGACAAGTATTGAGAATTACACAATTCAAGAGCACTGTGTTGACAACATGACAGAAAGTATTGTCTGACTACTACACATTAATTTCACATCATCATCCTGTTCTGCTGAGGAACACATTCACTGGCTACCTGACCTACCTTTCCTTACATGACAATACCAAAATCTTCTGGGATTCCTTGAAATTTCGCAGGTATGACTTTATTATATTACATTTGAATGAATGGCTTGATTGTACTAGACTCATATCTGTGTCCTTGCATGTTGATCACACTGAAGAATATTGTGTATGTTCATGCATTTGCTTTTAAAAAATGTCCTATCATACGGTTATTTTCCCTTTAAAAAGTTTAAACTCTTGTGTTATTAGGCTGCTTTCCACTGCTGTGCCATTACCAGTCCAATATCTGAATGTGTTTGAAGTAGACAAATCACAAAATAAGTTGTACCTTGTAACAACTTTTTACATCATTTTTAGCAGTCCCATTTCAAACGGATCACCCAAAATGCATCCTAAAATTCTAAAACAAAATTAATTCACAAATTGCGCAAAGTTTATTTATGATAACATGTCTAAAACATGAAAAAATGGCTTGTGACTGTTTTTGTGTTTATTTGTACTTATATGCAAAGGAAAAACTATATAGTTTTCTATATAGCAAGCTGGTTTGAAATCCGTCTTGTCGGATCATGCTACAGGAGTGCGCACACTACACAACCATTGTTTGCGAGATCTGAGGCTTCTCGTCGCAGACCAGTTGCCGACTCAAGAGTCGTATAGTGTGCACAAGGCTTTATCCTGAGAAAATGTATCTTTACAATTAATAACTTGTTAAATGCATAGTTACCCAAATATTATATTTCTCTCATCATTTACTCATCATTAATACCTTAAAAGATATTTTGATGGAGATCTGTAGTCTATTTGTCCATACATTGCAAGTCAACAGTGTCCAACACTTTCAAGCTCTAAAAGGGACATAAAGGCAGCATAAAGGGATTCTATGCATCGAGCATTTGGAATGCGGAAGTATACGATAGCTGGGTAGATGTGTATGGAGGTGAATGGGATACCACAGCAAATATAATGTTTGCTTACACATTTGCTCTAACAGCAAAAGAAAAAAAAATCCACTATTACGCTTTTACAGCTTTCAAAATAAAAAAAATTCAGAGCGGTGGATTACAGCAGTTAGAAGTGAGAAAGAGGCCACATTTTCTGTCACTCCCTCAACAGCTGTATTAGAAAACTCATCACAGCTGTGTTTACTTGTTTTTTTTTTTTAACTAATTCCAGGGGTAATATAATGTTATTAATTTATACTAAATAATATACAAATTGCAAATATGAAAAAGAAGCTGGATTTATGCTGCCAAATAAGGCATAAATGCGTCATCAGTCTGTGAAAATGGTCCATACCTCTTGAGAGTAATAATTCATGTGGAGAATATAAAATCAGGCATCAAAGAAAATATGTGGTAATCAACATCAGGAAACCTTAACATATGAAACAAGTTTATTCTGCTACTATGCACATAATGTTTTAGTCATTACTCTTTCTTAAATGTCTGGTTCATCGCAAGTTTTATGACAGGGATTAAAGAGGATTGTGTTCATTTAAAATAATTTCACCTTGAGTAAAAATACCTGAGAGAATTTTACAATTCAGTGAATAAACCAAATGGCTCATCGCGTACACATACTCCTCATCATTTGTTTCAGTTTGATGTATTTTCAGTTTGTGTTAAGCAAGGGGGTGCATTGGTAGAAGGTGTCTAACGGGCATCATCAGCCTAGAAGGTACAAAGCAGGACACCTTAGGTATATTGTGAGCAAGGAGCAACTTCCTATAGGTATTTCTATCTTGTTTTTAAATTTTGTTGAAACATTTGCATATTAAAAATTGTTTTTTATTTTCTTGCTACATATGAACCCCACATTTTACCTCACCATCTTTAAAACATTGCCAGCAACTGTCTTGAATATTCTAATTTGTATCTTGCAAGAAGAATTTAGCAGTACGTATGGGGAAAAAGTGCTATTGGGTTGGTAACATTATAGGATTATTAGACCAGCTCTATGGTTTGCAGTAATATGATTAGGTGAGCGGTCAGTAGAAGAAACATCTGCTTATAGTCAAAGGCACAACTTTGCTGCCCTCGAACATGCTGTAAATATTTTGATAATAGAATGCACTATAAACAACATCACTCTGTTTGCATATGATAGCTTACTTCGAGATAAAGAATGTTAAGAGATGCACCATGGAAGAGCAGATGCAGTTTTTCCCAAGTTAGATAAGTGCCCTTTTACTGTAAGTGGGCCTCTTGATTCTGGAATATGACACTCATTTCAAAGAGTTTGCAAGTATATTTTCTTTTTTTTATTCAGGGTGAAGGTTGGATGGGGATGGGGGTGTTCAGATGGCTGGACCATGCACAGTCTATTATGATTTATTTAGTTTATCAGAATTGAGCTGCATCCTTCATCTGGTTCTCACCCTTCAGGCTCTGAAAGCATGCAGATGTTTTCAATCCATTCACTTGAAAGACATTAGTTTACTAATTGCATTTGCATAAACATTTCGTGTTTTCTTATTTATCATGCATATTTCCATAAGTGGCTTTCATAGTTTATGTTCAGTGGCCATGAAGTGCGAACATGTGCAGCTACGTTGGCTGGTTTCTCCAGCAATCATGCAATTACTGAAATCCAATATTTAGAATTACTGGGTAAGTGCCGTAATTTTCAATTATCTGATTGTTTATTTGAATGATTACTGGAACATTTCGTAATGCTTCAGTAGTTATCAACAGTTTTGTAAATCTGAATGTTTTGTTGCATATTTTATGTATTAATTTAAATATTTGACTGGATAATATTTAACTTTATGATGATAATCTCACCCAAAAATGGCTTATGGGGGGATTTGCTGTTTGTCTGTGCTGAGATATATTGAAAACACATCCACACAATAAACTCATTTGTGAAAAACAAATGAACTAATCTTGAGGAAATGAGAGATGATGCAAATTGAAACCATCAACAACAAATCCTGAACATGTGCTCAGCAATCATAGACTGGACATGATAGTCTAAGGTCTATCTCTACATCTATATATCTCTTATTTCAAAGCTTTTAAAGAAGTGGTTCTCAACTGGTGGGCTGCAGGTCTGTTCTGATAGGGCCGTAGCCTACATATGGCTGTACATAGTGACTAACTTTAACGCATTATAAAGCAACTAAAACTGTCATAAAAGTAGTCCATGCTTCTTGTATGCAGAATACCAAGTGTTTTATCAAATCATTAAAAAACGTTCATAAACAACACTGAAATCCAATATGGTGGCTACATTAAAAAAAAAAAAACCTCAATTGTTCTTGTCCATCTCGTGACCAAACATCATGACATCATGTCACAAGAGCCAATGAGAAAGCAATTAAAACATTTATATGTTAGACTTTAAGGCGATTGAGAGCTTGCAATCCATAACTTTGTCTATATTAGTCCATAAATGTTTGTTTGTTTGTTTCAGTATGATCTGTATATGGTCATAGACGTTGTACCTTTTAAGAGCTAGATATATGATATAATCTGTCATTTCTAAGCTCAAATGTTGTCAAGAGGACCGGTTCAAAACATAATAACTTATTTGCAACAAAGACTAGTTTAATTGCGCTGACCTCAGACCTCTTGACTGTCCATGACTCATTGTACCCCTGCAAGTTTCTGGCAGTTCTCGTAGCTTAAGTACAATGTCATTGCTGATCACTAGGATTAATAACTGTTGTGGCAACAAATGACCTCAAGGTTCAGTGGCTTAGATGATATTTCCTGTCGAATGCCACTTGGTTCCTTTGTGGCCACTGTTGTGGCTGAATAATTTGCAGTGCAGGGAAAGATAATTAAGCTACTGTTCTGTTCTGTCAGTTTCTGAGTATCTCAGTGTCAAAAAGGACATGGTTCAGAGAGGAGGCCTTAAGGTTAACTTTGAAGACAGAAAAATCCTACAGGAATTAGATGCACGCTTCATGCATAAATGTAACATTTGTGGTAACTCTTTACTAGTCTTAGTCTAGTCGTGCCTACAGAATGGCCATGGTCTGTACAGTGACTGTCTAATTCATATTTTACACAAAACAGGAAAACACTTTCTCAGTATATTTAGCTCAAATCTGATTTGCTGTCTTTATGCAATTTTCACAAGATTCGCCACTGAGGAAGTGAGGGATGGGAGCGACTGTGTACACCTAGTGGATCAACCCAGATAGCAAATGTACATCTTAGAGATGTCTGTTTTTGAAATTTTCATCTGAAAAGCATCACAGTCTAATTATCATCTGCAAACATCTTAAAAAGATCAGATTTCATAAATGACTCAAAGACATCTGCTGAATGTCTTATTGGTATCCTTTTTGACATACGTCTTATAGATGTATTGCAGATGAGAAAACAACGTAAAAAAATATATCTTACAGATGTAAACACACATCAAATAAATATCTGGGTGATGTACATGCATTATCAGGAAAGTGTCAGAAAGAGAGTGTCATCATGAAAATGTCAAAGTCCTCAGGGACACAATTTTGTAAAAAGAAGAGAGGAGGAGAAAAAAGACAAAGATCGAGATATGCAACTAGTTATTGATGGACTTGTTTGTCAGCCAGCTGTTAGGATATTAGCTAGCTAGCATTTGCAATCTTATAAATCCAGTCCTCGCAAATCCATAGCTAGCTACCTATTATGTTTATCCTAGGCTATGTTCAGACTGGCACAAAAAAGATAAGTCATATATCAAATGAAAGTTATTTTTCAAATAATAAGTGTGGGCTTGCTCGGCTGAATAATGCAATGTTATATCTTAGATGTCCATAACAAAATATGCCATTCAGCAGGAAAAGCATGCTAAATAAATCATTAGAAAAATATTACTATTGACAAAATGTTATAAATCATCACAAAGTGGAGGATCTCATCTTTCTAATGGCAATTAGATTTAGCTTCTAGTCCACTCAAAGGCCAAGATATTCAATTAAATACCTAGGGTGGTGCATGAACTAAAAAATAGACTGAATGTCTATGGACGAGTACATCTTTGAAGGCTAAAATGCTTTAGAGTGCCACCTACATTTCAGATGTGTAAATTGTGATGGAATTTGGTTCGCTGTATCCAGAAAACATGATGAAGCATTCTGTTCACATGTGGAAATAAAATCTAAAGGTCAGTAAATCATCTCTATCTCCTATAAAATATTTTGAATAATCATATTATAATTCTAATCTAATGCATCACCATCTCAGCTGTATATAAAACTAAATTAAATAAAAAATAAAAAAGAATCAAAACATTCTGGGAATGTTATTTAACCTTTATTTAGTTCACAGAATTATAGGCCAAGGTTTACCAAATTCAAGTTTGTCTAACGAAAAGACAATAATATATCATATTTTTGTTTGGTGATTTATTAATTTATTTTACATCCTTTTTTTAATCCAGAGAATGTTGCTAAAGTCAACTAAACAATAATTTAATATAGACTTGGGCTAATGTGAGTGTTTCAATAAAGCATGTTGAAGCTAGTTTTAATGTAATACATCTTGTGCCTAGAGATAGGTATTATTTGAAAACACTCTGAAATCATTTCACAATGAAGTGGTAATTGAGTGCATATTTTGCCATGGAGTGAACAGAGTAAGGTTATACTTATTAGTTAGAGGGGAGCAGGTGGGGAGAGAAATGCTCAAGCAGGAGTCTCTATAGAGAGTAAGCTGGAAAGCAGTTACAGAAACAAATCAATTTACAACCAGTGTATTCAGATTTGGATACTGCACTCATGAAAATCAGCAAAACTTTCATTGCTAAAGTTTCATAATCTGTGCACATTAGTGGCATTACTTTGACAACTAATGTGGACGTGCCAGCACAACTGACTGCAGTCTGAACAGAATTTTTTTTTTCATGTAAATAGTAAGTTAATAATTTCAATGCTTTTCAAGAAGCAACTTCTTTTAATTGTAGTTACAGATAGGCTGTGTGTACATTCTTTTTCGCTATGCATTCTGGTGTTCCACTTATTCGACAATGGTGATGGTTTGGGTGGTGGGGTCTCACCAATTGGATCTTGCCCCAGGGCACCAAAATGGTCAGAAATGGCCCTGACTTTCTGCACCTTAGAAATAGGATAAGCTGTGTGGCAGAAACAGATGAGATTTTTAAGGTTAATTCTCTATTTTTAGGTTAACGCTCAAGTTTTAAATGAACAAAACCTACCTCCTTACCTTAAACCTTAAACCTAAATCTAACCGATAGTGTCCTAAAACACACTTGCTGAAACAACTGTCAGTTTCTTTGATGTTTTCGGCTCACGCGTGCTCTTCAGGACTCTTACACCTGTCCTTTGCACTGCAAGAGCAACACTCTCAGTTGAGCTACTGCACAGTTAAACTGATTCTGTCATATCACCTGTGATTTGTGTAAAAGGAATAGAGGTCATTATTGCTGTAACACCTCTAGAGTTAATTTCACCAGGAAATTGCAGTGATAGGTGCAAGCCACGTAAAAAGCATTTTTGAAATACTATACTATATGTATAGTAACATGTTTCTATGATACCCATTTTTTTTTTCTGGAGTGTGGGGCGGTTGGTGGCTCCTGTTGCCTGATCTTGCCTAGGGCACCATGTGAGTCAGGACAGCTAGGGTTTGGACAACATGTTTGTGTTGAGCAGGGCATAGCCGAGCAGCGTCTGGGTAGAACGAGGCCGGGAAGATAAGTGGCGACTGACTTCCACCTGCACGCCACACCGGCCTCACGTTTCAGCGAGGGGAGGCGATGCATGAAGCTTGTCTGCGTTCTTGTGTGTGTTTTCTGATTTGACATAGCTGGCTGAAAAACAGTGCGTGTTTTTGTTTCTTTACACACTGAAAAGTGTCATTACATGTCTATGTCTTTGTCAAGCCGGTCCCATCTTCCTCCTTTTCCATGTTTAATTGTTAGAATGTTACAGCTTAACACACCTGACGTTCTAAGATTGTTTTAATAAAGACTGTGTGAACAGCACTTTATGTCTGTTATTTGTTTAATTAGAGACATAGTCCAGCTTGGGTTGTAGGGTTAGATCTTGGTACAGAGTCAAGAACAATGGAACCAAATGAGCAAATTAAATCAAATTACACATGTTTACAAGCACATCACCAAAAAGTGTATGTGCATTTTGTGCAAAGTGCAAATTTTGTTTGCAAAAGTTTGTCTGTTGACACTGTCTGGTATACTGTATGCTTGCAAACAGTCACTGTCATCAGAGTGCAATTTAGAAAAAATATTCAATACACCATTTTGTGGGCATTTCCCACCAAACTGTTTAGTAGCTCTTATCAGATAGGGACAAGCATTCTTATCTGATGATATCAGTCTATTCAAGCAAGAGCGCAGTTTCCAAAGTATTCCAAAAGTCAGTATTTTTTTAGGATATCATTTGTAGGATATTTTCAGGGGTAATAAATAAATAAGACTATAGCAGACTTTAAACAATAAAATGCTCAAATTGTACTGTTTATGCATGATTTTTTACCCATTCTTCCATAAAATCTGTAATAAAATGTTGGAAAAGTGTTTTGAGGTATCAAATGGTCAGGCCTAGTTTGGAATACATAAAAATTAAAGGTAATCGCGTTGAACTCTGATTATGATTATTGTCACATACAATGATGACCCTCAAAGCTGGCAAAGTCCTACTTCATTTCCTACTGGCTATTTAGCAGTCTCATTTTCTAAGTCAAAACAATCACTCATATTGCATAATGGACCCTGGCATGTGAATCTATTGAACTATATTGAGTTTCCTGTGAACTGTGGGACTATCGGTTCCTCCTATCAAAAGTGTGAGCTGTTGCTGTTGGCATGTGGATTTACTGACAGCACTTATGTGAACTTGATGACATTAATGATGTGAACGGTCTTATCGTGCTGCTTATCGTAAGTATAAGAGCAATCACTCCAGCTATTAGGCTACTTGGCTACCAATCGTTGTTGTTTACATGCCTATGGCTAACCAGGGTTGATGAATGTTGATAGAATTGCAAATCTAGAAAGACAATGCTAAAACTGAAAAAAGCCTAGGGAAGTGACTTTATTTGGGGCTTTGGCTTAAAGGGTTGGTTCACCACAAAATGAAAATTATCCCATAATGTACTCACCCTCACACCATCCTAGGTGTATATGAATTTCTTCTTTCAGCCAAACACAATCAGAGTTATATTAAAAAATATCCTGGCTCTTCCAAGCTTTATAATGGGAGTGAATGGTACCTTAGAATTTGAAGCCCAAAAAAGCACATTCATCCATCAAAACAGTAATCCATACAGCTCCAGGGGGTTAATAAAGGCCTTCTGAAGTGATGCGATGCGTTTCTGTATGAAAAACATCCATATTTATAACTTTATATACTTTATATAATCACTGGCTTCCGGTAACGGCCTTGCTCGCGTTCACAAGAGAGTTGAGTTCCGGCATATGACGTAGGCGTAGTGTAAGCACCGGTGTGAAATGACGAACGTGGAAGCGCAGAAGATAGAGCAAAACAAAATGCTGGTCACGAATTAGAAGTCAACAACAAGGATTTTTAAAGAAAAATGTCAGAGGATTTCGATACAAGAGAAGAGGAGATTGAGTTTTTTGCCCAGCCCTATTTGTTTGAAGCAACTAAGAGATGGAGGAGGCTGCAGCAGCAGCACAAACAAAAGAATCTGGTAGACGGAGAGTACAGGACACGTGGTGGTGATCATGCAGGAAATGCAAGTTCATGCCAACAGAGGCTGAGAGTGTTTTCTGCCATGAATGGACAATTGGAATGACTGGATAGACACACGAACACACCATTTTAAGACTAATACAAATTTTTACAGTATAGCTAAAACAACTCACTAATTTTCTCACGTTTTCCTTTGCTGTAAACAACGCACACTTCCGACTCTCTTGTGAACATGTGGACGGCCGTTACCGGAAGCCAGGGATTATAGTTAATAAAGTTAATAATATGGATATTTTTCTTACAAAAACACATCGCTTCACATCAGAAGGCCTTTATCAACCCCCCCTGGAGCCATATAGATTACTTTTTTGATGGATGGGTGCGCTTTTTTTGGGCTTCAAAATCTAAGGTACTATTCACTCCCATTATAATGCTTGGAGTATGACTCTGATTGTCTTTGGCTGAAAGAAGAAAGTCCTATACACCTAGAATGGCTTGAGGGTAAATTATTATTTTCATTTTATGGTGAACTAACCCTTTAAAGCTGAAGTATGTAACTTTTTCTGTGTTAAAATAATTGATCCTATCCAAGCTTAATATACAGAGATATCTGTAAGTACGCCATTCACAGGTTGATGTTCTCAAAACTGTAAGCAATCTGCTATGAAAAAGGCTCTTTTTTGTTTTTTTGAGTGACCCTCTATTCACAGTTTTCCTGAGCAACCACTGGGTGGCACCATGAAGTTTTTAATTGCCTGTTTTCTGTGTCTGGTCTTGAGACGCAATGTAAAACTAACTGAAACAAGCAACTCAAACACAGTGTTGGGTAAGTAATCATCAAAGTAATAGGATTACATTTAATATAAGTAATCCACTAAATCTAAAAAAAAAAATCACATTTAGTTACTTTCTAAATCACTTTTCCTAGAAAAGTCTTTAGTTTTCTGCTCAAATTTAAAATGCCTACATTTCCTCATCATTTGTTGCTGCATACCCAGCTGTCACATAAATGTTAAGAGTGGATTTGTGGATTTGAACTGATATTTTAAAAGTATTATACACATTATTTTAGCACAAGTAATGAACTTAAAAGTAATTATTTAAAAGTCAGTAACTGTAATCTGATTAGATTACAGTAACTAATTACTTTGTGATCGGATACACCCAACACTGCTCAAACACTTAAACACCCATTTGCCATTGGTTGGATAATCAAATAACCCCACCCCAAACTCACACAATTGGTTGATTGAGATGCTTAAAAGCGTAGTTTTGCGAAAAAATAAATAAATGACACACTTCACCTTCAATATCAGAATAACATCTTCTAGCAATAAATATGATTTTTTTATTTATTTTTTTAATTGCAGCAGATGTCATATCTTTACACTCTCAAATAAAATTTACCATTTTAGGTACAAGGGCTGTCATTGTGGTAGTACCCTCAAGGGTACCTTTTTGTACCTTTAGTTAAAATTTATAACTCATTTTGTGTACATAATTGAACCTAAAGGACCTATTGTTTACCTTTAAATGTACATTTACTGTATATGTTTTATTCCTCTGGGCACTCTCCTTAAGAGTACAAATATCTACTCAAAACAAAGGTACCACCGCAGCATACAAACAGAAACATTTTACAGACCTATGCTTATTTGTGCAGTAATAGTAAAGGTCAGCTGTCCTTTGCAATGTTTTCTTTTTTTAACTCTGCGGTGTCTGGAGACCCATAAAGCGACCCAGCACTGTTAAGAAACCCTCTGAAAATCTCTCTGGATTCTCTATACCTGTTTTAGTTTGCATAGCTCACATTCTCCTGTTTCTGAATTGTTAACATCAGACTGCATAAGAGTCCACAGTAATCTCCTCCCTCAGCTTGAAAAGCAACCGAATGGGTTAAGGAACTGGCGTCACCTAAGAACAAATTGCAGAATGACAGTTAACTGGAAGCTTTGGCTGAATTTTAAAGAGAGTTCATAGTTTTATCACATTTATCCTCAATAAGGAAAACTAGACTGTATCTGTTCGTCATTGCAGTCTACTAGGTGTGCCAAGCAAAATGTCAACCTTTTCCATTGGATACAGGTTGTATATGTCTACCTTTCTATATAGGAGATATGTGTATATATCACAAATAAAATATAGAAAACTTTGGAAGCGCACACAGATGAAACAGTAGAAGGGTGAATAAAGGTTTGATTATAAAAACATGCCCCTTTCCAGTGATCATAAAGCGCTTGACAGTAATCTAAACACATATACACAGTGTACAATATTTAGCTTTGTTGTCCAGAGAAGAAAACCATTCCACGGGAGTGGTTTATAGTAAGAGAATACTGGATAAACAGGTTGAACATTCCGATGTTCTCAGCTGAAGACAGAAAGCGAGTGCCTTTGCATTTGTCAGGTAGTAGCTAAACTAGATTTAGCGGAAACATGATTTGTGATTCAAGGGCCTTTCGATGCAGATGGAGTAACTGTTTGAAGATTCATAACAGAGCATAGCTCCAGTTTGCTTTGACAGCCGTGCATCACATCTCGTGTTCAATGGAAAATCATGTCAGACCCATTGCTGTGTAATGAAAGGCCATTGCAAAGGATCCCATTGTATTGTGCCATGTAGACAACCCACTTTCAAAAAGTTATTGAGGGCCGAAGGTTACATTGCCGCTCGATTTGATGTACAGTATTATGGAACATCATCAAAAACATGGTGCAGATGTTCATCATTAAGTGCTAAAGGAGAATAATGCACATCAGGTGGTGGAAGAAAGCTGCAGGTGTGTTTAAGATCCATGGGAAAGGGGCTGACAGTAGAAAGGAGATACAGTCAGGGCTGTACCGCAGCATAAAGTATTGGCTGAGCAACCTGCGATAAATCCACAGACTCAAAAGTGGATTTTACCTTACTACATGAACTTGAAGTCAGTTTTTACTTGGGAGCATCTTGCAAGTAAGCAAAGGCGCTTCTGATTATTATTGCACACATAAATAACTAGAGCTTTTCCGAATTTGCAAGCTCCAATCTGATTGGCTACCTTCTATTCAATTTCTGGTACCATAGGTGAACAGGTTTTTGCCAGTTTGCTGGGAAATTAAGCTTCCAAGTGTACAAGTTCCCAGGCTGCCACAATGATCACCTCTGACAAAGTTTGTGAGGATTGTGAAATCAGATCTTCAAAAGATATTAAAATATAAAACTTTCTAAGAAATTATACATTATATGAGATTGGGCCTCCTTGCAAAGAAATGTTAGCCATCCACCTAATTAATATTCATGAGTCATGCTAATAAGGATTAATATATAAAGAATTCAAATACATTTAAACCGCACAAGAGATTTTTATAAAGAAATCTGAAAATTTAGATCACAATGAAGGCATGAAGATTTATAACACATGATTTACATAATACAACATGATCACTGTGCAATTACAAAGAAATTAAAAGCATTTATATAGCAAGAAAAACACAGCGACTGCTGCGAGAGCTCAAGAGGACTTAAAAAAAATAAAACAGCTGATATATTAATGCGTATGTATATTCACAACAAGATCAAACAGGCTTATTAGCATTTAAAATGTAAAAAACATTTTTTTTTTTTAATTAGTGTTGTCAGTCGATGCATTTTAAAAATCACAATTAATCGCAGATTTTGAAAGTGCTGAAGTTTGACACTATATATAATTATTTTCTTGTCCATCTTAGGAAAGAAAACGAAACAATACGTAACAACAATATAATGTTTTACTAACATTTTCCAAACAAAGCCTACCACATTATAAAGATAGGAATGCACAAAAATATCACTAATTTTAGGTACATTAAACATTTCCCAAAGTCTAAATTAGAAGTTGAATAATTAAAAGAACTAGTCTTCCCATAGGTTGCGTTTTCAGTGTAATGGGCATCTCTTAAATCTCTTAAACTTTCATCCTCCACAATTTTAATCTGCTGGTAGGCTGTCTAGACTATCCGCTTTGGTACAGAAATCATGAAGCCGCGTTCATGATTCGCATCGAATGCATGTGCGGGTTTGGGTGGTTTACGAGGACTTTTTTTAGGTTAAAAACTGGTAATTACAAGGGTATTATGTTATGAATGTGGTTTATGCAGACATTTCTTGTATCCCCATACAACGTTTTTTGTGAGGGTTAAGTTTAGGGTAGAGTTAGGGGATAGAATCTATTGTTTGTACAGTGTAAAAATCATTATGTCTATGGAGAGTCCTCCATATATCCTATAAGGACAGCTGCACCAACATATGTGTGTGTGTGTGTGTGTGTGTGTGTGCGTGCCTTAGGAATGGTTCACCCAAAAATAAAAGTTAGCTCATCATTTACTCACACTCATGCCATCCCATATGTTTATGACTTACTTTCTTCTGCAGAACACAAACAAAGATTTTTAGAAGAATATTTCAGCTCTGTTGGTCCATAGAGTGCAAGTGAATGGTGGCCAGACAAAGGCAGCATAAAAGTAATCCATATGACCCCAGTGTCTAAATCCATATCTTCAGAAGTGAAATGATATTTGGGTTAAAAACAGATCAATATTTAAGTCCTTTTTTACTATAATTCTACAATTTCACCAGCCCTCCCTGTGCGTGTTCATGTTTAATTATGTAGCAATTTATTGTACAGCCCTACCTTATGTTAATAGGCAAAAGTCTGGCTTTGGGAGACTAGGCCTAGAACGGCTTAAAGTGATTTACAAAAAATGGTGAAATGATAGCTATTCCTCAATAGTCCTCAGTACTTTTTATGGTTACCTGGATAGGTCAGCCATTGCTTTATATATATATATATATATATATATATATATATATATATATATATATATATTAATGAATAAGTAGTAAATTTTTCAAAGTTATCATTTCCTTAAAATGGGTAAAGTCCTCTAAAGTACATTCTAGGTCCTTTAGGGTGATTTTTTTGTTTGTTTTTAGACTCTGGCCCCAGCATTGTCAGTCTATTTGTTTTATCATATCTTTTGTGGCTATCTACATCCATTTTTTATTCTGATCTTACATAAAAACATAAATAATTAACTCAGCAAGGCACACTTTAAAAGCCTGCTCGCCCAGTAAAAAGAAGATTTGGCATAAAATCTGTCAATTTACAAATTTTATCTGGTCTCACTTGTAGGACTCTATGTATCTGGGCAAGACCTGCCCACCCAAGTTGCCTCGCAAGCTATGACAATATGGGACTCTTGTCTCGCCAGCATATCTTGAGTGACTTCAAAGTAAATACACTCCCTTTCTAGGGAAGCATGGAAACTTAATAATACACCAGATGACCGAACCATTCTCTTCTTTGGATCACAACTTTAGAATCCACTTGCACAATGATTAATTCAGCAATTATGAATAACTAAATAACTCAAAAGGAACAACATGACCAACAGCTACATTATCAGATTCTACATAAAGATTCGGCTTTAAGCAGACAGGAAGTTGAACTGAGGATTAAAGGGACAGTTCTGTCATCCTTTACTAATTTGGTACAAACCTGTATGACTTTCTTCAATGGAACACAAAAGGAGAAAGTTTGAAGAATGTACTGGTTGTTTGTTTCTATGCAAATACAAAGAATGAGGACTGGAGTTTTCAAGCTTCAAAAAGGACATCAGAGTATCATACTGTAAAAGCAATCAAAATTATATTAAATAAGTCATAAGACAGAAAGCTCCAACCCCCATTATTGGTAATTGCATCGAGAAACGACTAGCACATTACTTAAAATTTCAAATTTTGATTTTGAAAGGAAAAAATAGGTTTGGAATGGCATTTTTGGGGGGTTAACTATCCATTTAAGGTTGGTTGATGTATCCAGTGTTTGGTGTAATTTAATTAAAAAGTAATTAGTTATTGTATTCTAATTGCTTTTGTCAAGAAGTACTTTAATGCATTATATTTTAAATGATTGTAATCAGATTACAGATACTGACTTTCAATTAATTACTTTTAAGTACATCATAGGGTTATGCTTATTTCTAATATATTATTCATGCAGAATACATGAATTATGGCCCTGTAATGAGTCATTGTGAAGGTGAAATGTGAGGTGCTGAGTGTATGACTTGTGTGTAACAATGAACAAAATACAACAAAGAAATATAGACATTATTTAGAATGTTTTGAGCGGAAAAGTGTTTTTAGTAAAGTAATCGTATTACATTTTTTTAGGTAAATAATTTGTAATCTGTAGTGGATAACTATTTTTAAGTAACTTAACCAACACTGGTTGTATCATTAAATGAGATACCCCAGATGCCACAATCTTTCTGGTGTATTTATCAGTTTTAGTATGTTTTACCCTTCAAATTGGCTTTGCTGTAACATCTGGTTTGTGGCAAGTCCTTTAGTTCATGATTTCCCAAGAGATCTGTCGCATGTCACTTGCTTATGTAGACTCTTAACTTTCAGACAGACATATACATATTTTTGGTTTATTCATCTTTGTTCATGTTCTGGCTTTTGACATTTTAGCATATTTTTTTTTACATTTTTGAAACTGGCAATGTCTGCAACCTGTGCCATATATAACACAATATCCCACAAGGCAATATTTGCTTATACAAACTGATCAAAATAGATATTTACACGTTCTTGATATTTTTCTCTTTACGCTATTACATTCTTACAGACAGTTTGAAAATGTTCCCATGACGTATTCAATCCAGCAGTCTTGGCGTGTCTGGTCAACCCTTTATTTTAAACCCTAAACTCATGGGAAAGCTATTTCTGAACATGCTCAGAAAACAGTGCCAGTTGTTTATTAACAGGTGCAAAGTCACAATGAACCAAGAATAGCTTTATTTAAATTAAGCTCTAATCAAAATAAAAGTTTGGTGTGGAATATACACATTAATTTGACATTGATAACGTTTTTTTAAAGAGATTTGTCTAATTTGAACTATGACTATTAACAAACACAGCTGAAGTTGATAAACAGTTCCCTGGGTTTTGTCTATCATGTATACAACTTCAAGGTTTTTAGATAATGTCTACTGTCTATCTATCAATACTATAAGACAACAATTATAAATATGTTTTCTTTTGCTAGGTGAATCCATTATAGTGCATGGAGGTGCTAAAAAGCTTGATGCACTTGGTTGCTCTAAACACATAAACATCACAGTATTAGTGGGTTGTTGGGTTTTGTATACTCTACATCAAAGACTCTATGTGGACAAGGTGCACATAAATATTTCTGAACATAATTACATGCCTGTTGATTTCAGCTACATTTTTGTGGGAATGTATTCAAAACAGTCTTGAAATGCTACTTGTTGCATTTCATGTTCAGGTCTGTGAATTGTTTGTGTATAATCGCTGTATACACAGCTGTCAACTTAAGAAACACCACAATCCATTTAATCCATAAATACTTCTCATAAAATGCTCATTGCCACATGTACTGCAGGACCAAAAGTGATGCTTAACAGAGGAATGGAACGAATGAAATATTGAGAATTAGAGAGATAGAGATGGACCGGGGTATGGGTGGGTAGAGCCTCTGGGAGCTGGGCGACCCATGTGACAATCCCTGCCGCTTTTTGATTTTTCCCACACACACTGACATCGTATGGACTTAATCTACACTATAGTGCTTTCAAAGGAACTGTTTTGTTTTCAGATTAATTCTTGTCTCAAGTTATGATTTATATTCCAGAGAAAGGCAGCGTATTTGCTTACAATATTACAAGCCATCGATGGCAGGATTACAAGAGTTGGAAAGGTTACTAAAACATTACAGTACTTGACTTTCCCAATAAACTTTACAAAAGCGATGTTTGAAGAGCTTAGCAGCAGAGTGGTTGTTTCCAGTGTTTTTTTTTTTTATTATTTTTTTTATTGCTGCAAACATCATAAATTACCACAGTGGTGTATTTCTGTCAAATATCAGTGAGGAATACTATACTTTTGCAGTCCAATCTCACGTTTTTAACCTTTATTTAACCTTTTCAGCCTTAATTTATAGGGCAGTGGTGAGCAACAATCGTAGAAATCTGATACATGGCAATAAATGTATAACACATATGTATATAATATATTGTATATATTACGTAGTCCATGGTCAGTGACGTAAAATGTCACATACTTGTACATACAATATGTGCAACATTTAAAAATACTACAAAAATTGCAGTTTTCGGGTCAATGACATGACGTGCATTTTTAATTTTTTTGTCCAGATCATTTAAAATATTCAACAATACATTAAAAATGCAATTCACACAAAACAAGTACTTGAATATAGTTGTACTATGATTAACATGTTTTTAATTTCTGAGTTCAAAGTCATTTTTATATGACTTTATAAGTGGTGTTACGGCCTGGAGACAGTTAAAAAAAAAGTTATTAAAAATCTTCATAAAAGAAAATCTAAAAAAGATACAAGCAAGTAGAACAAGCAGGTAACCATTATGTTGTCATGTGACCAATTTTTTTTTTTCAGAGAAACTCCTTTAGACCCTCATTGACCCCATGTGTGTAAAGTTTTAAAACTTCAAAAAATCACATATTTGGACATTTTTTATGAAAAGGCGCGATTAACGCATTTACTGTTAAAACAGCATAAACCATCTTAAACACTTGTTGGCAGAACCTTTGTTCAGTATTTCAGCCTTTTAGGCACATTTTAATAACCATAGAAGCATGTCAAGTCTTAACTATCACCATAATGCAGAATGAGATGTTTTTGTCTGCAAGCGATTTGCATGTGGAGTTCAAAGCAGTGCTTGATGCTGGCATTGCCGCCCTGACGCGAATCATGAATGTGGCTTTACAATTGCTGTAGGAAAGCGGATAGTCACATAGTTTACCGGCAGATTAATATAGTGGAGGATGACAGTTTAAGAGATTTAATGACCATTGCAAAAAAAATTCAACCTTTGGGGAGACTGGTTCTTTCAATTAGTCAAACTCTTACTTAGACTTTGGGGAACATTTAATGTTACTTGAATTGGGGATATTTTTGTCATGGTCCTCAGTCAGTCTGGGTTTTTGTGTGGCAGGACCATAACATCATTGTTCTATGTCTGTCTTGTGTTTCATTTTCTGTCTTAGTGTGAGCGCATGACTTCGGTTGTGATTTCTCTGCTGTACTAGGGCTGGGCGATAAAACGATATCGATATATATCACGATAAAGAAAATCCACGGTAAGCTTTTGAGGAATTTTCTATATTTACTGCATGTCACTAAAACACAAGCAGTTCGGGTTTCTCAGGCTGTGTTTCCACTGGGGCAGATGGAATCCGCTCAGAGGTGCTCACAGCGCTAGGAGAGACCTTGCTCTGCACCGCTGCCAATGCTAAGGTCCACCTTGCGAGCATGACGCTCGGCTTTCATAGGAATGAAGTGAAAACGCTCTCAGCTTCATTCACAACACGCCAGTGGTAACGTAGAGTCAGACTTGATGAACTTGCTAATGCTAGCTGCCTTGCTAACAATTAGGTTATGTCGGACAACGGATTGATTCCATTCACGCCGCAAGACTTCATGACAACGGTTGCGCCCTCTCATCATCTCTAGTGAAGAGCGCGACAGAACATCAGTGATGTGGACAACAGCTCTGATCTTTCTGCGCTGTAATCTTGAATATTGTTCTCTGGCACCAAACATGCATCATTTCTGCCCTGTCCCGCTCCAAACACGTCACCTCTTTTCCCTGCATTTGTGTAGATATGAAGTTAACGTGGTTTCAAAGCACCTTTTAGACCATAATGTTTTTTATTTCTAAATGTATCTTTAAATAAACAAATTGAATAAACAATTTGATTTCTGTTCTAATTTTGTGAAAATTAATTAGATGTCTGGAATGGATAAGGAAAGACTAAAATTACTAGTTGGTAGACTTGTCTCTCACTTTAATGAAAATATACAAATGTTTTTTACATTTTTAAAAAAACGTTTTCTAAATTTTCTCCTGGGACACCCCTGAACCCACATTCAGCATCATTCCACAGTCACAAGGTCTTCTATGCCCCATACTTGAGTATCTGAATCTAAAGAAATATAAAAAATATTTCATTTTAATGTAAAAATATTCCAACTAATACTGGACTGCTGTCACTATGCTTCAAAACAAACAGATGAACTTTTAACATTCATTTTCAATTGATAAACTATCAAATATTTTTTCAATTTGGTAAAAGATTGCACAGACCCCACTGCTTTGGCTGTCTCTGGACCCCCTGTGCAGTTTTGTAGAGACAATTTTGACTGTTTAGAATAATTTTTTTCTTATTTTCTTCCGTCAAATTTGAAATAAAAAAAAGAAAGTGCAATGTGTAAATGTATATCGTGATAAATATCGATATTGAACAATATGAAAAAGATTATCGTGATAACAGTTTTGGCCACATTGCCCAGCCCTATGCTGTGCACTCCTCGGTTGGTCATGTTTCATGTTCAGAGCATGGTATCGGGATCCTGACATCCCTGTCTGGTTTGGTTTCGGTTAGTGTCGGAATCTGGACATGCATGCTCCATGTTCTGTCTGTTATTGGTGTGAGTGCATTGCGCAGTATAATGTCTATAGTGTCAAATTTCAGCACTTTCAAAATATGCTATTAATCGCAATTAACTACAAAAACAAAAAAATATTTATGCGATTTATCATGATTAACACAGCACTACCAACTTGGCCATGGCTCTGAACAAACTCAAATTCTTATTAGTTTTGGGAATATTGTTCAAGATGTCAGAATCCTGTATAGCCACTCATACTGTATATAGCACATTTTCGACTTATACTCATGTCAAAAGATTAACTTGCGAAGACATTGCACTTACACTGAGCAGGAAATTGGGACTTTATATTTCCTGGGAATGTGGATGTGTGAAACAAGACCTTTTTGTCCCCTGAGCCCTAAATGTCACATCAATGACCTGATTTGCTCTAACTCAAGTTCCAGGTCTGGAAAAATTTATGAATCACTGGATTTCATGGAGTGTACTCTCCCGCGGTCTCTACAGGCCGCAATGGGAGCAACAAAGCTGGCATCCTGGTTGCTCTGGTTTGCTATTCATTGAAGCAGCCCATCTGGTGTTGGTCTCCCATAGGATGACCAGAGAACATCAGCCCCTCTTGTTTCCCAGCTGCCAGTCCACAAACGGACACCAACAAGACTCTGAATTTTCCTTCTCCCCAACCTCTTTCTTTCTCTCTCTCTCTCTCTCTCTCTCTCTCTCTCTCTCACTCTGAGTATGTATAACACCTGGTAGTTTGACCATCTAATGCTGTCTGCAGTCTAAAGGGGTTTCCCCTGGTTCAGTCCCCCCCCAAAAGAGTTATTTGTTTGGCGCTACATTTTGATTAGCTATAAAGAGCCATCACAATGCACAAAAGGCAATAAAAAGGAGAGCTCACATTTAGATATGACTGATTAATATCCAATACATCAGAGATTTGTGGGTCCCCAATCTTATAGCATTTTCCTCCCCAATGAGACTGAATATGGGAATTCCCATAGATTCAAAGAATCAGATAAGAGCTGCAAGGAACATGTTGAATTCTGAATACATGTCAACTGTCCTCTTAATTGTTCTGGAATAATTAATAATCTGTACGGCTCAGTGAAAAAAAAAAAATATTTGAATATTATTTTCCTTCATTTTATATGCCCCCTAACCCCTTTCACTATAGTGTGTTCTTATAAATACAGTCCCACTGGTTCTCACTCGTTTGGTTGCAATGTAAAAAAAATTTAAAAAATCTAGAGAACGTTAGTTGTAACCCTTGAGCATGTCTTTAGTGACACAGTCTGAGACACTAATCACCACCAATGGGTCTTCAAGTCATAGCAACAGACTACAATCCTGACTCCCTGAATTTGGCAAAAAATTCCCCCTGCTTGGTACACTGTGTGGATTCTGCATGGATCTGAGTCGCTGGAAGACAGCATGCAGGGAGAGCACGCCAGCAGAGGTATGTGGGTACAGAACACAAAGTAATTTTTCTCCAGTGCATGACTCCCAGGACTGTGGAATAGAGCAGGAGACAGTGTTCCCACTCAGGATCAGGGCAGGAAACCTCCTCTGCATTTCTTGGAGGTCCGTGCGTTGACCCCCACGATGCAGCAGACAAGGCTACACTTCGTCTACTGGGACTGACCTAGACTGTGTTTTCACTCTGTGTGAGGGAAACGGTAATCACTGCAGGCCAATTACCAGTGCAAGGAAAGAAGGCCAGTGGTCATCCATCTAAGAGTCTTTTGCATACACATTTTACACACATCGGTGGAATTCAAGCTTATAAATCGTTCATAATCCAATGTTTTTATAATCTAAAACTACATTGTAAGTCATTTATACTGTAAATTCTTAACTGTTCATACATGTAAAAAGATGGCATGTTAACTGACAAAAATAAAAGTTATGAATTTCTATGTTTTTTTTTTTTAATAAAATGTTGAAATTTTTTGATATTTTAAATGGTTAGCTCTCTTAAACAATTAAAAAAAAAATAAAAAAAAAAAAAATAAAGTGTATATTGACAGACAGTCTATTTGGTAGACTGTCTATACTAGTCTATACTAAAAACTATGTGTCATTAAAAAATAATTATATACCTCACCGGGTCAAAAATGACCTGAACGAAATGGGAGGGTTAAATTCTTTAAAATGTTAAAGGGTGTGTGGTCTCCAAAAAATGTATGTCTATTTTTGTGATATCAGTAACCCTGATTTAAACAGAAGAAAAAAAAAAAAAAAGAAGAAAAAACTTGTCTAGACTGAAACATTTTTGATGTCTGGACACTATCTGCAGGGGTTTATGATTATACATACAAATAGCTTGATAACTGGTAATGAATACTTTATATGAGAAGTTACATGTCTTGTCTTTACTGCAAATTGTATGTCCAAAATTCTGGAATAGCCTTGTTCAACATGCTTTACTTTTTCGGATTTCATTTATTTTGGTAGTTAATATTAAGAACTTTATGCAATGCAATACATTTATGTAATTAATTATAAATAAACCATAGTTTTGTCATATTGTTGTTTTCATGCTAATGATGATATGTTGGTGGTTTTAATTTACTCAATAATTATCCAAAACATAGCGGTGGGCGATGGATCAATGCATCCCTAGTAAAAAATGTCTTACATATTCACCCTGTCTTCCCAAACAGATCCCCAAACATATGTAATTGTCTGAGCCAATACTGCTATGTTGGGCTGTTCAAAGAAATAGCAGTGTTTACACTTTTATGGGAAATCAACCTATTAATTAAATTATTTTATTTATTTATATATAAAAAAAAGAAAGAAACATTTAATCTTTCACAATTATTACCCTCCTCAGCCCTAATGGACAAATGTTACAGTAACAAAGTTACTGTTGTATTTTTGCTTGAGGGCATGCACACTTATCTGTTTCCCATAACAGACTAAGGACAAATGTTTTGCTGGGCCATGCCTCAGGGGAAAACAGTTTGCACATCTATTGCTCTGCAGATCTGGGTTAGGTGTGAGATGGAGTCTGTTGAAAATCCTAGGGGCATGCAGAGGATTAACACAGGCAGCTATGGACCAGCCCGCAGAGCGTGTGCTGCATAATTGAATTTCATGCTTGGGCCTCTCCTCTGAAGTCGGGTACCAAAGCATTCATTTGAAAAGAAAGCTATTAGTCAAGCCCTCTGCGAAGTTGTGGCTCTGGCATAGGAAGTCAGGAATTATAAGGCAGTGGCCAACACTGAAGTCATCAAAATACAATGGTTGTACTTTCTAATATAACATAGGACTAAAATTATAAATGTCAACATTGGGTGTAATTTTTTTCAACCCAACCTGCCAATATCTCAGTATAAGTTGGTTAAGTCATTGTTTTTCATCGCAAAACTGGCCAAGACTTTTGACAATTAAACAAATTCAAATTCAGATATAAAATGGATTGTCAGCCAGTATGTTATGAATTCTCAAATACTTGTTGTTTATATTGATTTGGGGGTTCCTTTGCAAATTCCCATAAATGTATTTACATTTGTACATCTAATATTAAATTTTTTGCTGACACTTTATCCAAAGTGACTTACAGCGCATTCAAGGTATTCATATAATTAGTATGTGCATTCCCTGGGAACTGAACCATGACCTTGGCATTGGTTATAACAGTTGAGCTACAGGAACATTCATTTACATTGGGTTTCTTTACGTAAAACTGGATTTCAAGCACCAGAAATGGCAGAGATGTCCACTGTGTACAGGACTTTTATGAATGTTAGGGAAACACTCCCTGTTTTAACTGCAGGCCCTGGACATGTCTTAACTCACTACCATTAAGGTATGTGTTGAAATGACAGTTATGTAAAGCCAATGATGTCCTGGTTGTTTAGAAAACACTCTCTCACGTTAACAGAGGAGCCGAGATGAGTCATACTTTTTTAAGATGTTGACACCACAACTCAGAACCTCAGAGCTGCTATATTTCTGCTCCGATTTTAAGGTCAACATTCCAGACAGAGATAGATGCTATTAAAGTTTCTAATTAATGTATTATTAAAACCTTTAGTTTTTAAAGATGATTGCTTTATGAACTTGGCCTTTAATTAGTATAGCCTACAGCAGTGGTTCCCAACCCTGTTCCTGGAGGCCCCCCAGCACTACACGTTTTGGATATCTCCCTCATCAAACACACATGATTTAACTCATCAGCTCATTAGTGGAGACTCCAAAACCTGAATTGGTTTTGTCAGAAAATGGAGATATACAAAATGTGAAGCATTCGGGGGCCTCCAGGAACAGGCTTGGAAAACACTGGCCCACAGTATCTATTCCCCTTTTAACATAGAACAAATGTTGTGTAAGTAGTTTAATAGAAAACTACATTAGGAATGTTACTTGATGCTGTATGAAAGAATAACTTTACAGAGCAAATGTTTCACAATATGAATTAGTGTACTGTATATCAGAGTTATTATGCTAATATGATATTGATTAACTATGACAATTGCGTTTCAGACCGTAAATGGAATTGACTGCCATGTTTCTTAATGTTTTTTTCACCTGCATGCGCAGAAAGTGGATTTATGGGGATTTGAGTACAGTAATGTGGACAGTTTGAAAATGAAAAATCCCTATTTAAATGTATCCAGTTTTTTTGGATGTAGTCTTATTTTCTCTCTGCATGGCAGGCAACTTGTATAATAAAAATAAATAAAATGTACCTAAATAACCATCTCCCATTGAATTTGTTGAGAAATTTGAGATGAGCATACATTCTAGATGCAATTTTTAATTGTCCACACTATCTGCTAAAACAATGGAAAGTGACAACAACTTGTTCATTTTTGTGACTGAGGTAAAAAAATAAGATAACAGTGGCACACACACACTTAGGGAATATCGAATCTGCGGATACTTTGTTATAAATGTGTAAATATTGGAAAAATTTTGCCTTTTAAACACATTGCAATAAGCAAACACATGAGTAATGTTTGATTTAAAGCATGACAACAATAAGCTTTAACAGGGTTGTTAAACCAGAGAACATATTATAACATAATAGCAAGTTAACTAATTTGCCAAACATTTCAGTTAAAAATGCATCTGAAGACTGATGTCCTGCTGCTGTTGTCCTGTACAGCACCTGACTGATCCGCCATAGCTTCCTCAGCCACAACATGCTTCTATGGATCCGGTTCACATACTATAAATGATTGATACACAAATCACGAATATGGTTGCAATAATGATAAGATTTAATGATGTAGGTTCAGTCAGTTCCTCACACAAAGCTATTGTATGGCTTCAGATGACATTTTACAGCATGTTTTCTGAAATGGAATAGCCTAAATTTGAAAAGTAAAGCTATTGTGACAAATTCTCTCACTGAGCACTTCATTATCAACACCACTACACCTATTTATTCATGCATTATCTAATCAGCCAATCATGTGGCAGCAGTGCAATTCATAAAATCAAGCAAATACAGGTCAGGAGCTTCAGTTAATGTTCACATCAACCATCAAAATGGGGGAAAAAAATTTGATCTCAGTGATTTCAACAATGGCATGACTGTTGGTACAGGATGGGCTGGTTTGAGTATTTCTGAAACTGCTGATCTCCTGGGATTTTCACACACAACAGTTACTTGACTTTACTCAGAATGGTGCCAAAAACAACAACAAAAAAAAAAAAAACATCCAGTGAGCGGCAGTTATGTGGATAGACTACTGTGCGATAACCGCTCTGTACAAGTGGAGTGAGCAGAATAGCATCTCAGAATGCACAACATGTCGAACCCTGAGGCAGATGGGCTGCAACAGCAGAAGACCACTTTGGGAACTTCATTAGGAGCATAGTTTTCCTAATAAAGTACTCAGTGAGAGTATGTGAATTTTCTCAGGACCAAAATATTTATTTGTGTTGGTTTAGTTCTGCACAATGGAAGCAAATAAATGTCCTAATCAAGAAATAACACATACCAAGAGCCACTGTCCCATATCCTGCTGTTTATAGCAAAATAGCACCAAACATACCATGAAAACCAAGGATGAACTTACTGTTGTGAAATTTGAGCCTCCTAAAAAGGAAAAAGAAAGCCTGAAGTGAAATACATTTAGCTTTCTCCAGCATAGTGAACTTTTTAAAAGGTTATCAGTCACAATCAAATGATTGCATACTGTATATAATACAATATATTTGAGAACCTCATAAAATATTTAGAAAATCATAAACTAGAATTAAGTAAAAGTTGTGCCAAAAAAGCTAATTATTTTTAAGACCTGTTCAGAAGATATTCAAAAGCTCTCACACAAAATTTCTAAAAGTCAATCAACGTTCGTTACAAGCTGCAAAATGTTTTAGTGACTAATTTACAGTGAAACTTCTTTTAAAGTCTTAACAGAAATGACATGTAAAAATTATACTTTCAGTGAAAACAAGCTTTGATTAGAGCCATCAGGGGCACATCACATGACAGCTGTCACCTCCTCTATTTTCTGAATGTGGAATAATGAAATAAATCAGCGCCTTGAGTTGCACTTTTAGCTCATGCTAAAGAAATTCTTTTAAACTGCCACATCCTTTTTACAAGTCCTCTAGGAGTGAGCCAACCAGAAATAATGATTCAAAGGGTCTTACATTTGTTTAAACTATATGCCCTGTTAAACCTTGACTTGTCCACACAAAAGCAGACACTTTTGTTCTGCATTTGACTGGTTTGTGTGAACATTTTGTTTTATTAGGTGCTATACATGTATTTATCATCCTTAACTACAAAACCTTTTTGCCACATCACATCAAATGTATTGTAGTCTCTGGAGATGTGGCAGGTGTGCCCAACTCATTTACAGTTCTCTTGCTGTATCTAATACCTTATTTTAACCCTTTTCTGAGGGGTGAATTTACTAAAGAGTTGTCACACTTATTTGGTGCATGGTGTTTCAGCTGAAAAAACTTGCATCTTGTTCTTTTTCTGTATTTTCAGTGCAAACACCTGTAAATTATGCTTATTATAGCTTGCGTCTTATTCACAAAAAGTGAGTGCTATTAGCCTGTTGCAGTTAAGGTCCTGTGGCACTATTGCCAGACTTGGAAAGCAGTAATTAAATAGATTTTTTTAATTTAATTTTATTACATTTTTGGTTTATCCCCTTTTCTCCCAATTTGGAGAGCCCAATTCCCACTACTTAGTAGGTCCTCATGGTGGCACGGTTACCCACCTCAATCTTGGAGGTGGAGGACATTTCTTAGTTGCCTCCGCTTCTGAGAACGTCAATCTACACATCTTATCATGTGGCTTTTTGTGCATGATGGCGCGGAGACTCCGCATATGAAGGCTCATGCTACTCTATGCAATTCATGCACAATGTACAATGCGTCCCATTGAGAGCGAAAACCACTAATTGTGACCACGAGGGGGTTGCCCCAAGTGACTCTACCCTCCCTAGCAACCGAGCCAATTCTTAGGAGACCTGGCTGGAGTCACTCAGCACACCCTGGATTCGAACTTGTCACTCCAGGGTTGGTAGTCAGCATCTATACTCGCTGAGCTACCCAAGCCCTAAAAACGTCATTCATTTTTTCAAATTTTTTTTTTTTTTAATTCCCAGTAAATATGCCAGATCATGGTAGTCTGCTGCATCTTCCACATCCAAGCACTCAGAACTGACCTACAAGATCTGGAATTGCTGTGTGCCAATTGAGTTCAGCACTAGGGACTGGAATCACAAGGAATTTAACAATTCCGATTCCTAGTAATGATTCCAGTTCCATTTACAATTCTTTTACTACATTTGAGGAAGAACTACTGGGACATGAGAAATACATTTTTTATTTTAATTTATTTTAACAGAACAGAACAGATTCTTGCAATAGGTGTGTACCCAGACTTTAAAATGAATATATTTTATTATTTCATAAAATGTTATAAAATTTCTTTGAAAATCAATCTATACTGGTCGTGTTATATGTTCTGTGCTGCTGATTCAACAGCGTTGTTACAGTGCTACTGAACGGTAGCACAGGAAACACTGTGAGTGTATTTTAGTACTGTGTTCCATCCCCATTGTGGAAGAATGCATGTTTGAGAACTGTTAACGTAACTGAATATCATAAAAATAATTTGATTCCAATATTTTTTTTAAAAATGGATCGCGGTTCCAAACCCTATTCAGCACTATTTCTTTGCACTGTAACATGATGTGCATTAAATGTCCTTTGGTGAATCGGTTGCTAAATCAATTTTTTTCCTATATGACTTTTAAAGGAACTGTTCACCCAAAATTGAAATTTCTCCCTTAATTTACTCACCTTTATGCCATCCCAGATATGTAAGACTTTCTTCTGCTGAACACAATGCATTTTAACAGTGGCCAGACATTTCAAGCTCCAAAGATGACAAGAGAATTTAGCATTTTTGGAAATATTTCCATTTAATGAGGGTATTGTGTTTGGTAGGTCGGGGAACAGACACAGTCTCTATATAATATCTAGGTGATACTGTCTCTATGTGTTTTATGTAGTTTATATGACCTGTGTGACTTCTCAAGGCAACTAGAAGATGGTTGGTTTAGCCAGCCTATCTGCTTCCTGACGTGAGTCAAATACTAACACTTTTAAGACTATGAGCCAAATTACTAGAGAGGAGAACGTCACCTTCCCTGGAGGGATGGAGTCTGTCTCTCTTTAGCATGTCAGGTCTGCCCCAAAAACTCATCCAACTTTCTATAAATCCTATGCTATTGTACGGACACCACTCAGACATCCAGCCATTCAGTGACAATAATTTACTATACATATCTGATAATCACTAATCTGTATAAAAAAAATGTACAAAAGTAAAAATGGATGTTTGAAGTACAATCATGATAAATCACAATAAAAAGCAAAGTGGAGAAAAAGTGAAAAAGCAGATTCATGCAATTTTTTTTGGAACAAATCGAAATAGAAAGTAAAGTGCAGCTAGTGTTTTGAAGAAAAGATAAAATAGAGAATAAAAACTGAGATGGCACAAAATTGAGTTATGCGCCTGCAGAAAAACAAACCTGTGTAAGATGGATGCTTTGAGAATCTCAATGTGGTTGTGTCATATTCTATAGATTTCCAGCATCTTGCACCACAAACTAAGCATTTTTCGGATGTTGTGTCAAGTTAAACATATTTTTAAACTTCGAAAAATGGATCTAGATTCATCTAGCTGTCTGTATTTGAATGCAAGAATGTGTCCTGCTGTACAGAGGCTCATTTTGTGCTCCTGCTCTTGGTTAGTGTCGTTTGTTGCCTGTTCAACTGGAGTTGCACAGACTTCCCACAACCAACTATGGCTCTCAAGATTAAATTACTCCATTGATGAGTTCAGAGACAAGTACAGACAGGGGGCATCATAAATGCATTAATTTGTTCTACGCATAATTTTTTATATAATTTATTTTACTAAATTAACGTGTTAAATCAACATCCCTAATAAAAATTCATGTAATTATTCACAATGGAAGATAATCTGATAATAGAAGATAATCTCTCACTGTTCTTTTTAATCTGACAGAAGTGTGACAGAATCAAATCAAAGAAGTTAAAACAGTCTAAAGCTAAAAGATGCCGCTAAATGATGTTGCACATTTTGCATTTTATTAACCATTGCACCTTTGCTAGCAATCCTTTACTAGTTCTGTTCAAGTTCTGGTGGTATACAAGCTTGGTTTGGTTAGTTGAAGGGCTCTGAGAGCTTTTTCTAAAAGTGCTTCTGGGGTGCTGTTTCCTCCCTTAATTCCAGGTCGGACTGGATTCCACTGGCAAGAGTTTTGCTTTTGTTGGAGGTTGAAAATAAATAATAAAAAAAACCATACAAAATAGATAAGTTGGCTCTACACGCATCACTATGTTTGTCTATTTCCACTCACACAGACTGTTTTATGTGTGACAGCCATTCTTTGTTGATCTGAAGGTGTTTATTTGTGTGTGTGTGTGTGTGTGTGTGTGTGTGTGTGTGTGCGTACGCGTGTGCGGGTTTTTGTGGTTTGCGAGAATTTATTTAGGTTATAAACAGGTAATTACAAGGGTATTATGCTATAAATCTGGTTTATGATTACATTTTTTTTATGCAAAAATGCAGAAAGTTTTTGTGAGGGTTAGGGTTAGGGGTAGGGGATAGAATCTATAGTTCCTACAGTATAGAAATCATTATGTCTATGGAGAGTCCTCATAATGATAGCTGCGCCAACGTGTATGTGTGTGTGTGTGTGTGTGTGTGTTTGCTTCCATTTTCCATGATATATGGTCCTAGATTGCCTTTTCTCAAGAAAAGCTGGATGCTAAATTCTTTGTTTGACTCACAGTGAAAAGAAGCACAGTGTTGTGGAATCTATAAGGCCATATGCTTATATGGTAGTGCTATATTAGATATGTTAGAGTGGAAATAGCCTGTGTGTTATCAAACACCAGAGCAATCTTGGTTTACAGCTTCTTTGGCGAGATGCTTGAACATTGTGATGTTTAACAAAATAAAATGCTAGTGACCTTAACTCTGCCGTTTCTTCGGGAATACCAAATTTTTTACTGTTTACTAATCACAGCCGCTTGCCAATTAGACAAACAAGACACACCATATTAGTACTTAGCCATTTAGGCCTCTTCTAATCTTACATTTGAAGTTTGTTCCTTAGAAATTGGGGCTATTTATTCTATTAGAATAATACATTTCAGACAGGGGGCAATCAAAATGATCTGCACGTCATGTACTCAAATTTTCTGAAAGCTACTTAATTAATACTTAATAATTTTCTCTTCAGCAATCAGATGAATGACAAAGCAGCACTTTGAAGGAGGGTCTAAAATTAACACTTGCCAAGGCACAATGTGAGTAAAATTTGGCATTGTCAAGTAAATAAAACTGGACTGTTACTGGCCAGTTGACAGGTATCTTGCTAAGTATTCGCATAATAATGCAAATAAAATAAAAATGCATTAAATCATTATGTTAATTCACACTGCAAGAACGATAATCTGACCCTCATTTTCTCATTTTTTTTTTTTTTGTTTCTTTTTCATACATAAGCATGGCCGAATTAAATCAAAGAAATTTTAATGGTCTAAAGTGACTGTTGCACACCTTCCAACTTTTACTTCAGCAGAAAATATACCATTACATTTAGTTTATCTAAGCCAAAAGGTTTTTCTTTTCTTTTTTTAATTGTCATAACTCCAGAACATCATGTTTTGTTAAATCATTGAAACGAAAATACATGGAACAAAACCTTGATGTGCATAATCACCTGAAATAAATAAAAAATCAGCAGCATTTTATAGTGACAAAATATATGCAGTATGTTCTGAAAGAATATTGAAAATCTGTGAGTCAAAATCTAATTTAAACCTGAAAATGCATACATTTTTAGGATTTAGAAAAAAGTGACGTTAAACAAAGAATGTGACGTAAACTTAACAAAAAATATTTAAGATTTTTAGGTCACTAATCAAATAAGCAAATTTATGACATTGACCATGTCAACTCCCTTTGAACAAAAGGTCAGATTTTCTTGCTTCCATTGAAGCACCCACGTTCTCTTTGGAATATTCTCAAATAATACTTGGAATCATGGATCATCAGGTTTTGCAAAACTTGTGGAGTCAAAGCCAGCTAAAGCACATGATGTCATTAAAGCGAAAGAGAAGCATAACAAATACCAAGAAATTCTGAATTTAAATTTAGTACAATTTTTCACTCTGATTATATATATTTTTTATAATGTATTCAGTAAGAAAAATGAAAATCAATTATCAAAAATAATATATAAATAAAATTACAATACAAAAAGATTTGTTTGAATCAGAAATAAACAACAGTGTGACTTCTAACCAGCACAACAGTAGGGCTTGGAAATATTGCTACAAAATATTAGGCTATATCTTTGTTATTTTTCAGCCTTTTCGATATATATCTCGATAATTATACATTTGCTCTGAAATTACTTAAAGAAATGTTTTTACCAGAGTCACTGTCACGCCCACATCAGTCTCCACCTTTTCCCGCTCCAACTCCCCTGAGTACTGATAACCCACACCTGTCATTCATTTCACCTAGTTTGTTTGAGCTTGTTTTGCATTTCATTAAACTCCCAGAATTTGGGTTCAATCATCTCCTCTGGTCCTTTTCTTCAGTGACAGAAGACTTGACCAAGAAAGTTAACCCAGCGTGAATGGCGTCTTCTCTCGTTATGTTTGCTGATCATGGCCATCTTCTCCAGCATCATGAAATGCTGACCATGATTCTGAGCACACTGGAAGAAATGCAGTGGATGCGACTTGGTGTGTCCATGGGCTCAGTTAGTGCATCATCTTCCGCAGCTCAGATTCCGATCTCTCCTGGTCCAGCGCTTGGTGACTCCTGCAAGCTATTCTGGCACCACCGAAAGTGTAGCAGGTTCCTCCTCCAATGTTCATTGGCATTTGAGATGCAACCTCAATGCTTCCCCACCGAACTCTCCAAGATCACTTATATCATCTCCCTTCTCACCAGGAAAGCTCTGCAGTGGGGAGAGTCGATATGGCAACAGTGAGGTTTGGTCACCCAATTTTTTGATGCTTTCACGGCTCAATTTAAAGAAGTGTTTGAACAACCAATGGGGAAGGGTCACACCAGTGAGGAATTGAGCCATATTCATCAAGGCAATTTGTTTGTCACAGATTATACTCTTTGTTTCCATACTCTTGCTGTGAACAGTCATTGGAATGAACCAGCCTTATTGACCCGCTATTGCCAGGGGCAGAATCAGCAACTCCAGGTCCATCTCGCCGGTGTTGGCGACGCTATGGGGTCAGAGAATTTGATACATTTTCTATATGTGTTGATAGGTGCATCCAAAAAAAGCGCAGAAGAACCAGTGTTCTATCCACAACTCATTCCAGTGCCCAGTTGTCTGAGGTTGAAAATATGCAGATAAACTCTACCCATTTGACACCGGCTGAACAGAGGTGGAGACAACTCAACAACCTGTGCCTCTACTGTGGAGCTGCCAACCATCTACTATTTAAATGCCCTATCTGTCCATGTAGACTCCTTATAAGCTCTCTTACGTGTGTATGGCACGCAGGGTGGGGCCGAGCAGTGTCTGGGCAGAGTGAGGCCTGGAAGATAAGTGGTGAATGAGTCCCAACTGTGTGCCATACTGGTCACACATTCCAGTGAGGGGTGGTGGGAGTATTTAAGGAGAGGGGCAGCAGCAGATGGGGAGAGAGAAACACATGTAGCGACGTGTTTGTGTGTGTCTTTATGTTGAACATGTCTGCTGAAAAGTGTCAATAAAAATGTCTATGTGTTTGTCAAGCCAGTCCCAGCTTCCTCCTTTGCCATTCCTGAACCCGTTACACTGGTGTTGAAACCCAGGAAGGAGGAGGGAATCGTTGTCGTGGTGTCCTGACCACTGCTGTCTGCTAGGGCAGGAGCCGCAGACAGAGGAGTCACACCAGGCCTCCGTGAATCAGAGGAACTGCTGCCATCTGCTAGGGGTTGCAGGACTCGCTGCCAACCAATAGTGGAGGGACTGCTGTCCAGGAAGAGAGGGGAGAGGAGTACATCATGCCAGAGGATTCCCTGGCCTGAATCGGGCATTGGAAGTGTGTGACGAGGAGGAGGCCATGAGCCAGGAGGGGGATAAAGACAAGTCAGTGGCACCAGTTCGAGAGAGAGAGACACACACACGGCCGCTGTTTTATGTTATGTTTCATTAAAGTTACTGTATTTTGACTGTACTGCCAGTTCCCGCCTCCTCCTTGCCCATCCTTACCCATTAAACTGTGATTTTACTTCCAAATATTCCATGTTCCCATCCAGATCACTACTCCACCTTCCTCCCACACGGCTCATGCTATCCTCGATTCCGGCTCAGCAGGCAACTTCATCTCACACGCCCTCTGTCACCGGCTCAACATCTAAACCAGCTGCATGACCAAACCCCTTCCTATACAATCAGTAGTTGGAAAACCCATTGGTTCAGACCAAGAACCCGAGGTCACTCTGACAGAGCTCTATGGAGAGAAGAGAACCTTCCAGAAGAACAACCATCTCTGCAACACTCCACCAATCATGCCTGTATGGTAGAGTGACCAGATGTAAGCCACTCCTCAGTAAAAGGCACATGACAGCCTGCCTGGAGTTTGCCAAAAGGCACCTGAAGGACTCTCAGACCATGAGAAACAAAATTATCTGGTCTGATGAAACAAACTCTTTGGACTGAATGGCATGTGTCATGTCTGAAGGAAACTAGGCACCGCTCATCACCTGGCCAATACCATCCCTACTGTGAAGCATGGTGGTGGCAGCATCATGCTGTGGGGATGTTTTTGGATGGAGAGCATTCCACTTTCCATGTCTCCCTCCTGAGGCCTTACTTACCCTCTCTCGCTTCTTCCCCACTGAAAGATAGCCCGGCTTACTCCGTTCGGGCCATTTTGGACTCCCGGCATCGGCAGGGTTGGCTACAACACCTCGTCGACTGGGAGGGGTGTGGTCATGAGGAGCACTCCTGGCTGCCTCACAACGACATCATGGATCTGACTCGCCTCACTGAGCTACAGCATCAGCACCCGGACAATCCTGCTCCTCGATGGCAGAGTCGTCCTCCACATCGGGTGTTCCACCTCCACATCAGTCTCCACTCCTTCCTTTTCCCACTCCAACTGTCATACAATATTGGACTCATCAAGAACTATATATATATATATATATATATTAGATTTGTTTTAGTCTATGCAATACTAATTGTGTGAATATGAAGAATACATCAACCATTTACTCTGAAGCGTATGCAAACCATGTAGGCTATTTACAATCTCAGCTTTTTGTGGTTTAATAATCACATATGATCACATTCCAATTTTTATGTTATTTTGATTAATTATGCAGCCCTGAAGGATCGTGAAATTAGTCTAATAATGCACTCAAGATGCTAAAAAAAGTGCTATTTACAATATTCCTTAATTTTCTATCACCATCAAAATCATTGTGATGATATACCAGCCCTATGCACCCCAACACAACAGCCACAGCATGCTCATTGCTGGTTACTTTTGTTCGCTATGTTTTTAAAAATTATTATGTTAAAATAAAAATTATTTACTCTTATTGATCAGAAACTTCAACCCTACCTCACCTCACACACTGCGTGCTGCCTTCTTGAGGAGCAAGACACAGTGGCATTATTATATATATATCTTATACTTTGCTCAAAAGGTTTAAACATTATCATAGATATTTCATAGAGTGGAACATTTATAAACTCAGCAAAAAAATAAACGCCCTCTCACTTTCAACTGCTTTTATTTCCAGAAAAATTAACATGTGTAAATATTTTTATGAACATAAAAAGATTCAACAACTAAGACATAAACTGATAAGTTTCACAGACATGTGACTAACAGAAATGGAATAATGTGACCCTGAACAAAGGGGGGTCAAAATCAAAAGTAACAGTCAGTATCTGGTGCGGCCACCAGCTACATTAAGTACTGCAGTGCATCTCCTCATGGACTGCACCAGATTTGCCAGTTCTTGCTGTGAGATGTTACCCCTCTCATCCACCAAGGTACTTGCAATTTCCTGGACATTTCTGGGGGGAATGGCCCTAGTCCTCACCCTCCGATCTAACAGGTCCCAGATGTGCTAAGTGGGATTAAGATCCGGGCTCTTCACTGGCCATGGCAGAACACTGACATTCCTGTCTTGCAGGACATCATGCAGAGAATGAGCAGTATGGCTGGTGGCATTGACATGCTTGAGGGTTATGTCAGGATGAGCTTGCACTGAGCACTGATGGAGGGATTGTGCATTCCTGGTGTAACTCAGGCAGTTGTTGTTGCCATCCTGTACCTGTCCCACAGGTGTGATATTCAGACATACAGATCCTGTGCAGGTGTTGTTACACATGGTCTGCCACTGCGAGGATGATCAGATGTTCTTACTGTCCCCCTGTAGCACTGTCTTAGGCGTCACACAGTACGGACATTGCAATTTATTGCCCTGGCCACATCTGCAGTCCTCATGCCTCCACGCAGCATGCCTAAGGCATGTTCACGCAGATGAGCAGTGACCTGGGCATTTTCCTTTTGGAGTTTTTCAGAGTCAGTAGAAAGGTCTCTCTAGTGTCCTAAGTTTTTATAACTGTGACCTTAATTGCCTACCGTCTTTAAGCTGTTAGTGTCTTAACGACTTTTCCACGGTGCATGTTCATTAATTGTTTATGGCTTATTGTACAAGCATGGAAAACATAGTTTAAACCCTTTATAATAAAGATATGTAAAGTTATTTGTATTTTTACAAAATTATCTTGAAAATACAGTGAGTTTATATACAGTAGTATATGATATAGTATTTGAATCAGTGTTACTCTTGACAAGCTCAGATTTCTAAACTCGCACAATAAATGTGCAACTGTGCAACGCGGCCATCCTATTTGAACTTTAAATCACACCTTCCTTATTTTCATTCATAAAGTTTAAAATTGAGTCAAAAGATACTGTATGTTCATTTAAAACACCGAAATATCCATGTGCTCATTGGATGATCAGACTAACAAAACTATAATTACTCTGCAAAATGTATTTTTCATTTCGGTAGAAGTCATTATTCTTACCTTTCTGCATAAGGTATTTGGCTTTGGGCACATCCCTACTTAACACCGTCATCCATCCCCAGCTCAACATCTTTTGACTTGTTCTTCATTTACCAACTTGTAATATTTGGAGTTCTACCAAGTGTTTATCTACTCTATATTATGAAATGATCTATTGTACCATATTGCATTGTCAGAAATGTGAGAATTGTGCAATGGTGTAATATCAATCTATATTCACTGCCGTCCCTGCATGGATGGGTGGAGAGTTTGCCCACAACAGAATCATACCACTAACACTAACAGATGCTTCAATTTTCAAAAAAGTCAATGAAGTATTCAAGTTAGCATTAATTTGATGGAAATGGTCATAACTGAAAAATATGTATGGCAATGTTCTCAATTTAATGCTCTTATGCAGATGTGGCAAGTTAATTTTAGACCCAACTTTGAAGATGGAGTTGTAGTGCACACATGATTGATTATGTTGATTTATTGTACTGTATGTGCAAATACCAAAGTCTGTGTATTGTTCTATAATGGGTTTTAAGATATGGAATAAGCTATGAATATTGTGGGAGGTAGAGGTGACGCATCTTACACTTGAAGTAAGCCTGTTTGAAAAGAATGTTCAAACAAATGTTCCATAGACACAAAAAATGGCAACTCTTCAAAGGTGTTCAGAGCTTTTGTTCTTTTCCTTGCATAGACTCCAGCAGTTATTGATATTCATACATGAAATTGGATAGTGAATTTTACCAGATATTTCCACTTATGTTCCTTGTCAGAACATTGAGGCTGAGGAGAGGCCCTAGTGCAATGTGTCATTTAAAAGTTTGTTTGTAAGAATCCAACGCATTGTCTCTGAGTTTCCATTTTTACTTAGTGCAAGGCCAACTGAAGCAAGCAGTCGTTTATACTTAGCCTTTTGTTTTATCAAGTTAATTGCGCTGACCATGGAAAAAGTCAGTGTGAGCTTTGCAATGAAAAACATGCACTCTATCTGTCCAAATACTATTGGTCTCCCTCATTTGAGTTCACGGTTGAATTCTGATTCGTTAAGCTTCACTTTTCTTATTACCATTAAAACATTCCGAATGTCTAAATTTCTAAAGTTGGAAAAAAAAAATATTCCTCTGCATTTATAAAGATTCCTTCAATTTTGGTGCATACCATAGATCATGCGTGGACATTAGTTGCAATGCCAGTCCTCCCTATATGCAAAATACAGTTTTGTAGGGCCCCCGGACAACCAGGGGCTCCTGTGCTACCAACAATGTTCTAAGTAGCATAGTACTGGTATTTGTTATGCAAACATAATGGTAAACATTTTATATAATATGCATATATGAATGTAATTTCAATTGTACAAGATGTGGGGTTGTGATTAGTTTATTATAACATGGAAGGCTCACATATATAGCTTATTAATGTTCTCTCTGGACTTTTTTCCAAACAGGGTGAGAATTATAGTCTATTATAGAATATTATAATATGACAATTGACGATATTTCAGCTTCACAGCAAATGTGGGAGTGAATGATAATATATTTAACCCTTACTTTAACCATACCATTTGTCTTATAGTGACAAATATAAGTTAATTTCATTGTATTTATGCAGTATATACAATATAGTTCCCCTTCTGTCTCTCTCTCGACGTTGTGTCGAAGGAAGTGACACAAGGGGTCTTCTCGGATGCCGAATCGTACCTCTGAACCTGAGAAAAGGCCAATGTCAAGTTGGCAGACAGAATTTGCATGCCCCGCCCCGGACATACGGGTATAAAGGGACGCGGGGCAGCAAATGCCAGTCAGAATTTTTCTTCGGAGCCAAATGGTTGTACAAGCAGCTGAATTTCACTCCTGTTCACTTACCTCTATCAGCGAGAAGCGTGGCTGTTGGATTCGTACGGCGCAGTTCCAGCTGGCGTTTCTCTCCCTGCAATGCTTCTTTCTGTGTAAAAGAGTATATTTCTTCTAAAAGAGCTTTTCCACTCACTAAAAGAGTCACAGCAGCATTGAACGTCCTTTTCAGGATGCGTCATTTTCAAGATGTCTTTCCACCCCTGTGTTGTTCCTGGATGCGGGCGATATCTCTCCAAGAACGACGGCCACAGACGCTGCCTTGTGAGCCTGGGAAGTGATCACACTGAGGCAGCATTCGTGGATGGTTCATATTCTCATTGCGAGAACATGACCATAGCAACGTTGCGGTCGCGGCTCTCCTTCCTGAAGTCTGTGGCAGACGCGCATATGACCAATATGCTTTCCCGGGCTGCCGTGAGCATAGGCTTGGATTGGAACCCTCCCTCCTCCCCACAGCCTTCGCGGCTTGATGATTGGTACCTCGGCGCCCGGCACCGCTCACAGCCACGCCCCTCTCCCCCGGTACCATTCTTTCCGGAAGTGCATGATGAGCTGATGCGGTCATGGAGGGCACCTTTTATGGAGTTGCGGTTGCGGCCACAGAGGGCACCGTAACTGACCTGCTCGCTCGTCCGCTTCTCACTACCCTAGACAGTGGGGCAGCCCATGGATACACGGAAGTCCCCCATGGATAGGGCGGTAGCGATCCATCTGTGCCCAGGGAACCCGCCACCAGGCTTTGGAGGGTTCACCCCTCCAAAGCCTGTAGGGTGACGTCATCTCTGACCTCCAAAGACTACAGCGTCGCTGGACAGGCCGCCTACGCCATGGCGCCTCCGCCCTCCATGCCATGGTCCATCAAGCCAAGTCACTTAAAGATCTGCACCTAGGTAGTCCCGATCCCGATGTGCTGCAGGAACTGCGCTCTGCCACCGACCTCACTCTCAGGGCCACAAAGGTCACGGTGCAGGCACTCGGGCAGGCGATGGCCACCCTTGTGGTCCAGGAGCGCCACCTCTGGCTGAACATCGTTGAGATGTGCGACGTTGACAAGGCTAAGTTTCTCAACGCCCCGGTCTCCCAGCTCAGCCTCTTTGGCGACATCGTCGACGACTTCGCCCAGCAGTTCTCGCAGTGAATTAGCAGATGGAGGCGATTTCACACATCAAGCTGTGGCGCAACTCATCCAGCACGCCCCCGCCCCGCCTGCTCACCGAGGGCATCCCCCTGCGACCAGACAACAGACAGTTCCGCAACCTGGGCCCAGCTCTCAGCCCCAGCGTCGAGCACCTCGCAGGCGGCGTACGCCTCCCGTCTCCAGGACCATGTGTGGAGCAAGGTAAGTGCTTTGAGTCTTTTCTCAGCACCCTAGCCTCGGGACACTCTTTTGCCTCCTGACGCATTATTACCTGCTCCCCCCCGCAGCAAAGCCTCGCCCGGTACGCCCAATCTGTTGCACTGGTTGACCAGGACCATCCGACTCGGCTACGCTATTCAGTTCGCTCGGCTCCCGCCTCGTTTCAGCGGTATTCGCTCCACTCTAGTGCACGGCCAACGAGCCAGTGCCTTACAAGGAGCGATTTTGACCCTGCTCCTCAAGGACGCGATAGAGCCCATCCCTCCAGCCAAAATGAAGAAGGCTTTCTACAGCCCTTACTTCATCGTACCCAATAAAAGTGGTGGGTTGTAACCAATCTTGGACTTGCGAGTTCTCAACCGGGCTTTGCATAAACTTCTGTTCAAAATGCTCATGCAGAAACAGATTCTCACCTGTGTTCGACAGCTAGATTGGTTCGCGGCAGTAGACCTGAAGGATGCATACTTCCACGTCTCCATTTTGCCGCGACACCGACCCTTCTTACAGTTTGCATTCGATGGCCAGGCGTATCAGTACAAGGTCCTCCCCTTCGGCCTGTCCCTGTCCCCTCGCATCTTCACGAAGGTCGCAGAGGCCGCTCTTGCCCCCCTAATGGAAGTGGGCATCCGCATACTCAATTACCTCGACCACTGGCTCATCCTGGCCCACTCTCGAGAATAACTGCGCTCACAGGGACCAGATGCTCAGGCACCTCAGCTGTTTAGGGCTTCAGGTCAACTGGGAAAATAGCAAGCTCGCCCCGGTCCAGAGCATCTCTTTTCTCGGCATGGAGTTTGACTCAGTCTCGATGACAGCGCGACTCTCCAATGAGTGTGCCCAGTCAGTGCTCAGATGCCTCGCTCACTTCGAACCCAGCACAGCGGTTCCTCTAAAACAATTTCAGAGACTTTCATCCCTTGGACAGACCTCTGCTTTCTGCGGGCCGGAGTCCCCCTGCAGCAGGTGTCCAGATGTGTCGTGGTAACCACAGACGCCTCTCGACAGGGTTGGGGCATGCTGCCGCTGGCACCTGGAAAGGACCCCAGCAGCATTGGCACATCAATTGCCTAGAGTTGATGGCCGTAATTCCTGCCCTACAGAGGTTTATTCCACTAACCTGAGGCAAGCATGTTCTGATCCGCTCAGACAGCACCTCGACTCAAGTCGCTGCTCACCACTCACATCCCTGGCAACCGCAACATGATGGCGGACGCGCTGTCGCGACAGTTTTTGCCCAGCGAAGAGTGGAGGCTCCACCCCCAGGTGGTCCAGCTTATTTGGGACAGATTCGGCAAGGCACAAGTAGACCTCTTTGCCTACCAAGACAACTCCCATTGCCCGCTCTGGTATTCCCTGACAGATTCTCCCCTCGGGACAGACGTGCTGGCACACAGCTGGCCCCGGGAGCTGCGCAAGTAATTCATTTCCCCCAGTGAGCATTCTTGCATCGGTGCTGTGCAAGATTAGGGAGGACGAGGAACAGGTCATCTTGGTTGCCCCCTACTGGCCCACCCGCACCAGGTTTTCAGATCTCACGCTCCTCGCGACAGCCCCTCCCTGGAAAATCCGCTTGAGGAAGGACCTTCTTTCTCAGGGACGGGGCACCCTCTGGCATCCACACCCAGACCTCTGGAATCTCCATGTCTGGCCCCTGGACAGGATGCAGAAGATCTAGTAGATCTACCACCATCTGTCGTAGACATGATCAATCAAGCCAGAGCTCCCTCAACCAGGCAACTTTACACCCTAAAGTGGCGCTTGTTCGCGAACTGGTGTTCTTCCTGAGCCGAAGACCCACAGAGATGCGCAGTTTGGTCAGTGCTTCTATTCCTGCAGGAGAGACTGGAGGGGAGACTGTCGCCCTCCACCTTGAAGGTGTATGTAGCTGCTTTCGCAGCCCACCACGACGCAGTAGATGGCAAATCCCTTGGTAAGCACGACTTGATTATCAGGTTCCTGAAAGGCGCCCGGAGACTGAATTCTCCCCGGCCTAGCCTGTTTCGCTCTTGGGATCTCTCAGTGGTACTCCCGGGCCTTCAGAGACCCCCGTTTGAACCGCTTGATTCAGTCGAGCTCAAGGCCCTCTCCCTGAAGACAGCCCTCCTGATCGCGTTAGCCTCAATCAAGACGGTTGGAGACCTGCAAATATTCTCTGTCAGCGACACCTGCCTGGAGTTCGGTCCGGCGCTTTCTCAAGTTATCCTGAGACCCCGACCGGGCTACGTGCCCAAGGTTCCTACGACGCCTTTCAGGGACCAGGTCGTGAACCTGCAAGTGCTGCCTCAGGAGGAGGCAGACCCAGCCCTTTCGTTGCTGTGTCCGGTGCGTGCTTTGCGTACCTATGTGGACTGCACACAGAGCTTTAGATGTTCTGAGCAGCTCTTTGTCTGCTTTGGCGGACAGCAGAAAGGAAACGCCGTCTCCAAACAGAGGCTAGCCCACTGGGTCGTTGATGCTATTGCCTTAGCCTATCACGCCCAGGGCATGCCCACCCCCCCTGCAGGTCGAAGCACACTCTACTAGAAGTGTGGTGTCCTCGTGGGCACTGAGCCACGGCACTTTCCTAGCAGACATCTGCAGAGCAGTGGGCTGGGCAACGCTAATACCTTTGCCAGACTTTACAATCTAAGGGTTGAGTTGGTCTCGTCCTGTGTTTTGTCAGGTCCGAGCCGGTAGAACTCGGTAACACGGCACAACTGACTGGGTGCTCCGCTTGTATCTTGCACCCTTCACCAAAGTGATCCAGTGCGCCTTCTGTCCCAGGTCAGCCACTGAGTGTCGCTGCCTGGATGTTTTTCCTCCCTAGCCTTCTGGCCCGTGAATTCAGCAGAGCAACTCGCGGCAAGACCCAGTACGTGTCTCAGGGTTCTGTACTGGGGTCGGGCTCCATGGGCATAGTTCCCTCGTCAGGCTAACTCCCAGTGATGTATTTTCCGCGGTACGGTCCCCCTCTCGGCGGACCCGCGTTTCCCTCAAGCAGCCCTGCTGCCTCGGCCCCGTGCCTGTAGAGTCCCCCCTTCGTTAGGCTGGACCTACCACCGTGCCGTATCCCACGTCTGGCTTCACAACCCTCGTGGAGTATTTGCCACACATTACCTCCACCTGTACTGGGTAGGGTGTGGCCTCTGCAGGGTCTTCCCCTCCTGAAAGAGGAAATTTATGGGCTGGACAGCTACCTTGCCGCCGGTCCCTGAAGACGCCTCCTTAGGCCTCTTCCTCAATCTCTAAGTCACCCCCTGTTGGGTGCGTGGAGCAGGGTTAATGCTTTGAGTCTTCTCTCAGCACCGCTAGCCTCGGGACACCTGCTGCGCCCGACAGGCTCTCCTGCTCCCCCTAGGGAAAGACCGCCTTCCCCGACTTAGGTTGGACCCCAGCCGCTTTACATCCTATGCGAAAGACATAGTGAGGGAGAAGGCCGTGGCTGCTGGGCTTGCTCCCATGCTAGCATGTAACACCTTTTTTCCCTCAGGGGTGCGAGAAAACCTAAGGTGGCTATTCTAAAACTCTTTAAGGGGGTGTTGGGGAGGGCTACGTGCACTCGGTACAGGTGCCTCTAACACGCAATAGCCTGCTTTGCACCTGTTCCGACAGTCACGTAACACGGTCAGTGCGAGGCGTTTTTATATGGACCCCTTGTGTCACTTCCTTCGACACAACGTCGAGAGAGTGACAGAAGGGGAATGTCATGGTTACTGTTGTAACCTTTGGGGAACAAGACATTGTGTACCTCCTGCCACAGCACTAGCCCTAGCACCGTAAATGGCCATGCTTCATCTTTCGGCTCCTCAGTGCAAAATCCTGTCTGGCATTCTCTGCCCCGCTTCTCTTTATACCCGTATATCCGGGGCGGGGCATGCAAATTCTGTCTGCCAACTTGACATTGGCCTTTTCTGAAGTTCAGAGGTATGATTCGGCGTCCTAGAAGACCCTTGTGTCACTTCATTCGACATAACGTAGGTTACAACCTTAACCATGACGTTTTCTCTTTCCCATCTCATTTCTCATTTATGTTGATAAAAAAACACATCCCCTCTGCCAAACTGAAGAGAGAGAGGGCCCTTATCGTGGAGGAATACTTATGAGAAGGGAACTTTTTACTCTCCCTTTATTTCCTTTTATTTGCAGAATAGCAATTGTAACATGACATAATCAATAATTAATAAATTGTGTTATTGTGTCAGTACTGTTGTTTAGTTATTAATATTGTGGTGTGATAGTACATTTTAAACGAATAAAAACAAATGATTCAATTCACAACTATAAGTAGATTTTTTTCCAGAAGAATATGGTACTTTACTTATGTGTAAGCATATGCTTTGACTAGGGAAAAATTATAATAATTGACAAAAACATTGTACTGTGTTGTGTTCTCTGTGATGTTTCGTCGCTGTGCAGATGGCTCTTAAACCTCAGCTCAGCAATGGATTGTTCCTAACTTAATTTTCTGGTGTTTGTTTGTGCTTAGTATGAATTGCTTGTATTGTTGTGTTCCTCACTTGTAAATTGCTGTACAATGGTTGTTTTTGGCATCATTCTGAGTAAACGCTAGAGACTGCAGTGCATGAAAATCCCAGGAGATCAGCAGTTACATAAATACTCAAACCAGCCCATCTGGCACCAACAATCACGGCACGGTCAAAATCACTGACATCACATTTTTTTCACATTCTGATGGTTGATGTGAACATTAACTGAAGCTCCTGACCCGTGTCTACATGATTTAATGCATTGCATTGCTGCCACATGATTGGCTAATTAGATAATTGCATAAATAAGTAGGTGTACAGGTGTTCCTAATAAAGTGCTCAGTAAGTGTAAATCACATGTACAGTATGTTTTTGGATAAAAAGAGAAAAATGGACCGAACACTCAATCATTTCTATCCAACCAAAATACAAACTCAGCCCTAGTGCAATCATGCAATTGTCCCTTATTTTTCCACATTAAAGGTGCCAGCCCTATTCATAATGATCATCTGTACAGGTAGACAGCAATGATTTTTGTGTAATGATAACACACTGGAAGCAAGGTACACTGTTCTCTCTTCAAGTGTCATTTTCGTTCTTTAACCTCTTGCCTAAAGGGAACAGAATTGTAAGGATTTTTTTGATTAACGATTCAGATTCCTTAATGCTTCATTAAGGGTTCTTACTTTTAAGGATGGAATATTTGGACATTCAAATTGTATTATATTTACTGCCCTCAGAATCTATTGCCAAATAATTATCAGTCGTTACAGATTTCAACAGAGCAGATATTACAAATCCAAGATAAATTTGATTCAATTCTTGCAAAAGACATAAATGCAATCCAATAGATGTTCCTACTGTAATGAAATAATAAAGGAAAATACAAATGATTATCAGCTTTTTTGGTGGCATAATATTGATTACCACAAAAATACATTTGAACTCATCCCTCCTTTTCATTAAGCAAAAATTGAGGTTACAATGAGGCATTTACAATTGAAGCAAAAGGAGCATGTTTCTGAAGGGTTTAAAGGCTAAAAAGGTAAATGTAAAACATTTTATAATAACACTAATGTAATACAATAATGTAGCCCAACTACGCCACCCAATTGAAGAGCTGGGACTCTATTAAATTTAATGATTTAGCTTGCAAGTTCTTTTAGTTTGGTGGGAGCAACACAACAGAATTACCCAAACAACAGTTTAAATATATAAAGAAAAAAGTTATTTATTACAATTTCTAATTTCAAGGATAAAAAGGAAAAGGGCACGCCGTGCACTCGTGCTCTCTCAATCAAACTTTAAAAAACTGGACAGCAGAAGAATACATTCGCAAATTCACTGAAAGTCCGTAGTTAGGCACCCACAGTCTGTAAGCGGTTCCTCAAACCAAGTCCGTCTCACACCAAACAGCGGAGTCTACACAGCAGCCCACCTGTCACTCACTCATGCACATCAACCAACACTCACACAAACAGAGGAAGAGCCGCCAGTATCTCCACAGTAGATAAACACAGCATAAACACAACAAACAACACCACGATGGAATAACTCTTAATCGTGCAACACTCAATTAAATCACTGCAGTTCGTGAATATGCATATAAATAATGGTGACAGTAGACAGGCTGGAACTCTCCAATTTAGGTAAAACGAGGATCTTAATTCCGGACAAGGCAAGGCACACAATTTAACAGGGCGTCACTCACCAATAAACTGGGAGCAGACGAATCTAGCTCCCAGTCTTGTTGGACAATGCTCCACCACACCAGGACAGACGAAGCAGGGCTCCGGGCAACACAGCAAAGAACAGCAGTGATCCGTAACGCAGCAGAGGCGGCAACAATCCAGCGCAGCAGAGAACAGCAGCAATCCCAGCACAGCAGAAAACAGCAGCGATCCGTAACGCAGCAGAGGCGGCAACAATCCAGCGCAGCAGAGAACAGCAGCAATTCCAGCACAGCAGAAAACAGCAGCGATCCGTAACGCAGCAGAGGCGGCAACAATCCAGCGCAGCAGAGAACAGCAGCAATTCCAGCACAGCAGAAAACAGCAGCGATCCGTAACGCAGCAGAGGCGGCAACAATCCAGCGCAGCAGAGAACAGCAGCAATTCCAGCACAGCGGAGAACAGACGAAAATACCAACAACCACCGGATTAACAGCAAGACCGTCGCTTCTACACTTCAGCTTCAACGCGGCAGACAATGGTCCATGCAACAGTCGAGGCAATGAAAGAAAATAGAAAAAACAATCGCAACTACCATCCGGCAATAAAATGTGGAGAACAGAGCTGCACAACAGAGTTCACGGGTCACACACCTGTTATCAGTTCCTTCGCCTTTTTGAACCGTCTGTGATTTGACATGGCAATTACCAACAGCTGTCCATCTACTAATCAGCTGTGATCCGGGCTTCTGAAAATTACAGAGGCGTTACCCCACACTCTAGATCATGATCAAGTGTCACAAAAATAAAACGTGCATAAAAACAAAAAAAAACACCAAATCAAAAGAAAAAAAAAAAGAAAACAGACAGTGCCAAATACACACACAAAAACACACATAACATAAAATAGACCATAGTCTCTCCATATGACACTTACATAAAAGTTTCTGTTAAAACTTGTGTATTATTTGAGCTTTTAAGATGTTTATAGCATCATTTGTACAGTGGTTTTAGGGTTTATGGTGTTATGTTGTCAAAGCAACGAAGTTCACTGAAAAAAATGGAAAGCAGCTCTATTTAATATACTAAAACATTACACTTAAAATCAACCTAATACATTTATGTTTGAGATGAGAACATAATTATATTTTCAGCCCTTTATTAGTCCAAGTAAAATCACACCGATGTGTCGCCGCCTCTTCAGCCCTTTGAACAACCTTGCATTTTTACAGGCTGGCGTTCCCCTTAAGCAGGTCTCCAGACACATTGTGATTACAACCAACGCCTCCAAGACAGGCTGGGGCGCTACATGCAACTGACACGTGGCGACGGTGGCATATGTCTACCACCAAGGCGGGTTACGCTCCCCTCGCATGTAACAACTCACCCGCTGTTTCCTCCTCTGGAGTCAGCAGCACCTCAAATCGCTGCGAGCCACTCACATCCCGGGCCACCTCAACACCACGGCAGAAGCGCTGTCGCGACAGGTCACCCACAAAGAAGAGTGGAGACTCCACCCTCAGGTGGTTCAGCTGTTTGCCTCCTCCCCGGAATCCTCCCATTACCCGCTCTGGTATGCCCTGACTGAGGCCCCCCTCGGCATACACGCACTGGCACACAGCTGGCCACCTGGACTACGCAAGTATGCATTCCCCCCAGTGAGCCTACTTGCACAGACCCTGTGCAAGGTCAGGGAGGACGAGGAGCAGGTCACCCTAGTGGCTCCCCACTGGCCAACCCAGACTTGATTCTCGGACCTCATGCTCCTCACATCAGCCCCTCCCTGGCAAATTCCCCTGAGGAAGGACCTTGGGACGGGGCACTGTCTGGCACCCGTGACCAGACCTATGGAACTTCCATGTCTGGCCCTTGGACGAGAGGTGTAAGACCTCAGTGGCCTACCACCTGCCATGGTAGACACCATCACTCATGCTAGGGCCCCCTCTATGAGGCGCCTGTATGCCTTGAAGTGGCCTCTGTCCATTAAGTGGTGTTCTTCCCGACCCCCAGATATGCGCAGTCAGCTCAGTGCTTTCCTTTCTGCAGGAGAGGTTGGAGGGATGGCTGTCCGACTCCACCTTGAAGATGTACGTAGCGGCCATAGCTGCGCACTACGACACAGTGGACAGCAAGTCCTTAGGAAGCACAACCTAATTATCAGGTTCCTGAGAGGCGCTAGGAGTTTGAATCCCTCCAGACCTCAACTTGTTCCCTCATAGGACCTCTCCGTAGTCCTGCAGGGCCTGCGTGAGCCCTTAGAGTCATGAGAGCTTAAGGCACTCTCCTTGAAGACCCATCAAGAGGGTTAGGGACCTGCAAGCATTCACTGTCAGCGAATTGTGCCTGGAGTTCGGTCTGAGCTACTCTCATGTAATCCTGAGACCCCGACCAGGCTATGTGCCCAAGGTTCCCACAACCCCTTTCAGGAACCAGGTGGTGAACCGGCAAGTGCTGCCCCAGGAGGAGGCAGAGCCAGCCTTAGCGTTGTTGTGTCTGGTGCACGCTTTACGCATCTAGCTGGATCACACGCAGAGCTTTAGAATCTCTGAGCAGCTCTTTGTCTGCTTTGGTGGACAGTGGAAAGGAAGCGCTGTCTCCAAACAGAGGATCGCCCACTGGATCATCAATGCCATAGCTGTTGCCTACCAGGCTCAGCACGTGCCGCCCCCTGCAGGGCTACGAGCCCTTTCCACCAGGAGTGTGGCAGCAGAGCAGCGGGCTGGGCTACACCCAACACATTTGCGAGATTCTACAATCTCCGGGTTGAGCCGGTCTCGTCCCGTGTCTTAACAGGAACAAACGGGTAAGTCTAGACCAACTGGCCAGGTATACCGCTTGCACCCAGCACCTTTCACCTCCCTTGAGCTGAAGATGTGCATTGTTGATTCCCAGCAGTGTTCAAAAATGTGTTCCCTGGTTGATTTCCTCCTAGCCCTTCAGCAGATGAGTTTGCGGAGGAACTCACTGCCAACACAGTACTTGTGCTAATTACGACCCGTATGGGTACAGGTGCTCCGCATGCACTGGTTCCCCATAGGCAACCCCTTGTGATGTATTTTCTGCTGAGAAACGTTTTCCTGTTGGCAAACTGCGTCTTCCTTGGGCAGAGACCCCTCTGCCCCAGTCTCCATGCTTGTAGAGCTTCCTCCCCATTTGGTAGGACCTACCATGGGACTTCTCCACATGACATACTTCCGACTAGACTCGGCAAGATCATGTGATTTATTTCCACTTAAACCCCCCCCCCCCCCCCCCCCCGATTGTAACTTTGTTGGATAATTCATGCTAAGTTTAGTTTGTGTCAAGTCAAGTTCATGTTCATGTTTTGTTCACATGTGGACTTAGGGGATTTTGGATTTCACTACTGTAAATAAACTCCACCTGGGATCCTACATCATCATCTTTGTTTTTGCCAGTGCCAGCAGCAAAGTTACAGAAATACTTGACTGCCCATAATGAACCCAGCAGTTCGGCATCTTCACCGATATCAGGGTAGTCATCCTCTGTAGAGTTATGTAGAGGACTTCTGCGATCAGGCCTGCTGGATGGACTTTAATGAGGTCAACCTCAAAGACATATTCCATTTTGGATTGAGTGAGCCAATTTCCACTTCGATGCCTGGTGGTCACAGTTCCCTCAGCCTTGCTCAGTAGATAGAACTTGCCCTGCAGATCACTGGTTCTATGTTCACTGTGGGGGAGGCAGATGCAGAGTCGGAGTCCCACATCATAATCGACGACCCGGAGTCCCACTTCATGGTCGGTGAGCCGGAGTCCCACGTCATGGTCGACGAGCCAGAGTCCCACGTCATGGTTGCCAAGCCAGATTTTCACGTAATGGCTGCCAGGCCAGTATTTTACATCATGGCCGCCAAGCCAGACTTCCTTGTCATGGTCACTGAACTAGCACCATCTTTTTCTCCGGACCCTCAGTCTGCTCCATGCCATGTCATAGTAATGCCTCAGCCTGCTCCATGCCATGTCACAACAGTGCCTAAGTCTGCTCCATGCCATGTCACAGCCATGCTTGAGCCTGCTCCATGCCACGTCACAGCCACACCTAAGTCTACTCCATGCCACGTCACAGCCACGCCTAAGTCTGCTCCACACCTTGTCATAGTCAGTTCTGAGCAGTTAGACCTGGAGATGGTTTCTGCCCTTGTACCCACCCTTAGTTCTCCTGAGCAGGCAAGGGGAACTTTCAACCCTCTGACCCCACCTGGACCCTCCAAGCCCTGGACTACGCCTTGGCCTGTCGGTCTCTCGACATCGCCTCAGCTCTGCGTTCCCTCGGCTTCACTGCAGTGGGTTTAGCGAAATCACACACGCAAGGCGCTAATCAGGTCAAGTGGGTCACAAATAATGACTAGTATTAGCAGTGATTGGCACACTCTTCACTTCCACTGGTCAATTTTGATTTAAAATAAATAAATAAATTATTTAGTTATTGAAACACAAAAACATTTCTAAATTCAAATTACACTTCAAATGAAAAGAAAATATAATCAAAATAACAAAGTGGTAAAAAAAATCATACCAAATTCTAAAATTTTACTTTTTTTTTCTCACTGGCCCCTTTTAATAATACTACTACTAATAATAATAATTATTATTATTATTATTATAATTATAATTATAATAATAAACAAAACCATGACTTACAATATAGATATTTTAACACAAATCTCCTACATTTATGTTTCATAAAAAGAATACAATAGTGATTGTCAGGGGCATAATTTTATTTTGTACTGTATTTTCAGAGTTTGGACATTAACTTCATTACACCCAGCTGGTGGAATCACCAAACTGCAAATACAGGAACTGAAATTGGACTTTGTGCTAAAAACAGATGTGGTATTAAAACATCTTAGCGCTGTGACCTATTTCTCAGGAAATTAGCAAATTGATCCTTGCACCACTTTATTAACATACAGCAATATTTGTGTGCATACACCCACAAATGGTGCAAAAACTCCCCCCCACTGCCACTTGTGCTTTGTGCTGGCATGAAAATTGTGCTTAGAATGAGTGCTTTCACGAAAATTGAACAAGATGTAGCACATGCCCATCTTTTTTAATATATGTAAAAAAATTACTGATAACAACAAAACTCGTATTGTGTAGGCCTATCTTTAACCCTCCTGTTACCCTCAAATCCGATAACATTTTTTACCCACTTTAAACCTCCAGAATATGATTTTTTTTTTACAAAGGTTTGTGTCTCAGGTAATTGATGTCTTTGTTGACGACTTAAATAATCTTTTAAGTTGACATCCACCCACCACCCCCCTCCCCACCCCTTATACATCCAGAATACTCATTGCACGACTATGGACAAATTTACAAATCACCATAAAATCTTACTGATTGACCTAAAATTGGAAAAGTATATATATTTTTGGTGTTTTATTTGTTTTTTAATATTTCTAAGTATAGATTTTTGTAATTTATAACATTTGGAAAGAAAAACTATTTATTTTATCAAGGATAGTAACACAAGTTATGTTTGGGGTCTCAGACACATTCTCCTCTATGTCACTTTCACTGTCAAAAAACTGTGACAAAATCTCATTGACAGAAAATCTTTGCTTAGATGTCATTTTCAAATGAGAGAGATGGAGAACATAGAGAGCACACAGAGCACAAAGAGAAATGGTTTAGAAGGCTTCTGTTCATGCTTTTATAATGTTTGCTCCTCCCCTTTGTTTGGTAAACCATGAGAACTACAAGTGGTTCTCGCAATACTACAGATACGGTTATGTTATGTTAGAGCCCTAAAACAGAGGGAAGTTTTTTTAATATAATATTGAATATGTAAAATTATAATGAACATTATACAATTATAACATGTTATAGTGACTTCAATAAAAAAAAAAATATTTTAGAAGAAATTTTAATATTTCTTCTGTTTTATACAGCTAAAAGAGCCTGGGGTCAAATTGACCCCAAGGAACACCGATGCTACAAAATGTGTACAGAACATTGAAAAAATATCAGCAGGTTAATTTTATGTTTACATAGTTGTCCCCATAAAATTAGGAAAAGTAATTAAATGTGAAGCAAAAAATAAAAATAAAAAAATCATGTATTTACAGACGTTAAACATTGAATGGGGTCAAATGGACCCCAATGATAATAGGAGGGTTAACTATACATTGTCATATGAATAACCAGTCAGAAACCATACTGCCTGATTCAAGTGTATGGAGGCTTACAGTAAGAACAACATAAGTTAATTTCAAGCTGGACTTCACAGAGGTCAGATTCACTAAAACGAACAGGCTTATTAGAGTCATTTGTTCGAATAGGTGTAATTCGTTGCACTAAAATACTAGATGTAGCGCCATGAATGCAGGTGTTTTGAGATGTGTTTTTAAAAGTTAACTTATGACACTAAAAAAAGGGAGTAACAGCAGTTAAAGACGTCAAACTAGAACAGGTAATATAGAAAGACAATTAAAAAAATTGTGTGAATGGACACAAAATCGCGTTCAGTGTGAATGGCCCCTTTCGTACTGCATTGGCTGAAAAGTGAACGTTCAAGAACCATTAATGTAACCGAAATGTCATGGTAATCATAAGGTTCCAAAAGTTTTTAGAAAAAGGAAGCAGTTCCAAATTCTATGGTTCTAGGATTAAGTATAGCAGGACACACAGAAGTTAAATTAAGATGAATGTGAAGCAAGTAAAATAATATAATATATAACAGTTTCAAATCACAATACACTTAGCACACCCTGATGATTACCATCCCTACTGTCAACACCTGTAGTTTCATTAATTCCACAAATATAATTGAAAATGAATATTAATTGAATGCTGTCATCTTGAAATGGCTTCCAGATTTGACTAAATTCACAAATTTGTGCAAGTTTATTTTTACTTTTGCTTGCCAGTACCAGATGGAATGAAAAGCTTGTCCCTCTAAAGCAACACTGACTTGCAAATTGAAGTCAACGAGGTGAGACTGACCAAACTGTATTCAGACAGAGAGACAAGGTCATGGACACACCATGAAACAAAAAGGAAGCTTAGAAAAGAGTGGAAATGCATGAATGGAAATTCATGCAAAAGATTCCAGGGAGGTCCCGTGTTTTGCTTGTGATGGGTATGCTGCGTTAAAGGTTGTCACACAAACCTACAGAGAACTTCACCCACTGTAAACTTTCCGGGAGCTTTTTAAACACTGCTTGTGCCAGCCATGAAAGCCAAACTTGAACCAATGAGCTACAGCAGAAATGTCACATACTGCAAACACACATACGCACACACTGCTCAGCGTTTCCCAGTCCTGCAGGAGATTATATGGTTTTGTTGTATTTATATTACCTTATGTATTTAGATTACATGGCTTCTTTCTATTTTGCAAGTTAAACACACACAGCATTATTCATGCTGCTGCAGGGTGACCTGTAGTGTACCAGGATGATTGGTGGGTACTCAACGCCAGCTTGTGATGAAGACCGTGCCACTGGAGGTTAGCACAGGACAAAGTACTATCAGTGCAGAGGTGTGACCGCTACACTCCTTATGGTAGAAATGAAAACATACCATTAATTAGTGCCAGCTGGTCAAGATGTGTTATATTGATTTTATACAGTTGGTCCCTGAAAATAAGCTGGAAAATGTTTAAAGGGATAGTTTACCAAACATGAAAATGCTGTCATTATTTACTTAACCTTAATGTTGTTCCAAAATTGTATGACTTTCTTTCTATAGTAAAACACAAAAGGAGATGTTAGACAGAATGACAGCCTCATTCACTTTCAATACCGCTTGTTCCATACATTGAAAGTGAATAGTGACTGAGGCTGTCATTCTTCCCTTAGTGTTCCATGGAAGACAGAAAGTCATACAGATTTGGAACAACATAAGGATGAGTAAATAATGAGGGATTTTTCATATTTTGATGAAAATGCCTTAAAACCGTAGATGTGAATGTCTTAGATTTGGAGTATAATACAATGAAAGGCATTTTGTAATTTGACATTTTGGTAATTTAAGTCCAGAATGGATTTCATTGAAGATACAAAGGATGTATTTAGCCAAAAAAAAAAACAGCCTTTTTTGACTGGTTCTGTGTGTACTTGAGATTTAATGGGTCACGGTCATTTTACAAATACTTCTGTCTCAGAGACAACTAAAACACAGAACTATGCCATAAATTTTACAAGAACATGTAGAGAGTTATTGTTCTCATAAAGTAAAAAATCTACACGCACAACTAAGATAAATCAAAAGTTGTTTTCTTGACAAGTGTAATAAGTAGTGTACACAAGGTCAGGAGGTCATCCACAGTGTCAGTGTCAGGAGTACGTTTACAGTGACGAGAACAATTCACACCACCCATAGTCAAAGGGAGGGATGGAAGAAACTGAATGGAAGAAATTAACACTAAGACAAACATACCAGGCTTGATATGTTTACTGGCATGCCTTCTACAAGCAATCTTAAGTCTAATTAAGAGTAAAATAGGGCCACCCTTGATTACTTATGTAAAGTGCTTAGATGATTTGGGTGCGGCTGAAATCGAAAAGGATGATATTTACAGTGTATCCGGAAAGTATTCACAGCGCTTCCCTTTTTCCACATTTTTGTTATGTTACATCCTTATTCCAAAATTGATTAAATTCATTATTTTCCTCAAAATTCTACAAACAATACCCCATAATGACAACATGAAAGAAGTTTGTTTGAAATCTTTGCAAAATTATTAAAAATAAAACATTTAAAAAAATCACATGTACATAAGTATTTTCTCTTTGCCCCTGGGCACTTCGACAGCACTGCTAGAAGAGTTATTTTCTCTAAAAGAGCAATACACAGCTGCCGTTGAACGTCTTTTTCAGGACGCGTCTTTCTAAAGATGCCCTTCCGCCCCTGTGTAGTTCCTGGATGCGGTTGATTTCTCTCCGCTTCTGACTGCAACATCGTGGTCGTGGCTTTCCTTCCTCCCAGAGAAAGCCACTTCACCTGCCCGCTGCGCCTCCTTCCTACGGGATTGTGGCCGGCGTGGCTGGCGATGAAGGCGATTTCGGGATTGGTTTCGCCGGGTAAATCCCCATGAACCACCCGCCTCCCAGCATGCTCATTTGCTTCAATTCGGGCTCGAGGTGAGAGCAGCTCTCCTCACGGCCAGTCTGTTAACTCCCTCAGACCCCATGAGCTGGATGATGATTTCGCCGCTGCATCGGAGAGCGTCACAGCGGCATCTGATTCTGATGACTCGAATGTGCTGCCTCCTCCGTGTCTGCTTGTCCAGTATCAGTCGGATGCACAGATGTCCGCTATGCTTGCCTGGGCCGCCGTGAGCGCATGCACACCACCCATCATGGCTAGATGATTAGTTCCCCGGGTCAGAGCGCCGCTCACAGACACCCCCCAAACCGGCTTCCTCACTCCTCCGCTCTCACAACCCTTGAAATGAGAGCGGTCCCAAGCTGTCTCCGCTCTGCATGCCATGGCCCCCCTTCAAATCCACCAGGCCAAGGCACTAAAAGATATGCACTTGGGTAGTCTTGATCCTGATGCAGGCTCGACGACCGATCGCGCCCCCCGCCATGAAGGTCACAGCACCGGCACTCGGACGGGCGATGGCCACCCTCGTGGTCCAGAACCTGGTCAAGATGTGGGAAGTAGACAAAGCACGCTTTCTCAACGTCCCCCATCTCCCAGCTCGGCCTATTCGGTGACACCGTTGACAACTTTGCCCAGCAGTTCTCAGCGTTGAAGAAACAGACGGATTTCCCACATTATGCCCCGCCACCACACCAGCGCAGGGTGTGCTCTGTCTGCTCGCCGAGGGCATCCGCCTGCAGCGTCTAAACGTCAGGCAGCTCCGCCTCAACCTGGGCCCAGCTCTCAGCGACGAGCACCCCGCAGGAAGCGCACGCCCCACGTCTCCCGAACGTCCTCGAAGACCCGGAAGGCTCCCTAGACGGACGACCCAGGGAACAAGGCGTTTGCTCCGGAACTGGTAAGCAGACCACTCAGTCACCCGGTGGAGGGCCGGGAAGAGAATCTTCAGTTGTATTTTCTTTGCCGCACCCCCTTCGGGCTGCAGTACCCACATTCTCAACAATAGAGCAATTTCCTCTTTCCCTAGGTCACCTGGCCCGCAAATGCCATTCTCACAGCAACCCGGTGCCACACTCCAGCAGTCCCGGCATGCTTAGCATGACGCTTTGTTCCCCCTTCAGGGTGTCGGGAACCTAAAAAGTTTATAATGATTTTATGGGGCATTGGGGAAGGGTACATGCAGTCTGACACAGCCTGTCGCTTTGGCAAGCAACTGCCTGCTCGCATCTGCATCAGGAGCGCACGCACATGGTTCAGCGCATGGCGTGATTGAATAGAGACCCCTAGTGTTGCTTCACTCGACACAATTTTGAAGTGAGCGACAGACAGGGAACGTCTAGGTTACTGTTGAACCTCCGCTCCCTGATGGAGGGAATGAGACGTTGTGTCCCCTGGCCACGAAACTGAACCGAGCCACTGTTATGGCCGAACCTTATTCTCGGCTCCTCAGTGCAAAATCTGAATAGACAAATGCATGATACCCTACTTTTATACCCGTATGTACGGGGGTGGGACATGCAAATTCTGTCTGCTAATTTCTCATTGGCCTTTTCTCAAGTTCTGAGGTAACCGAGGCCTTCAAAGAAGTCCCCTAGTGTCGCTTCACTCGACACAATGTATCGTTCCCTCCATCAGGGAACGGAGGTTACAACAGTATCCTTGACGTTTATGACTGTTATTTTGTACTGTTTTTTATTTGATATTATTTAAGAGATCTGGATGGTCAATGACCTCTGCATGTGTATGTGTCATAAAAAAAAGATTGTTGATTTTTTTTTTGGCCGTCTTTTGGCTTAACTGTTAAGATTTATCTGGTCAGCTGTAAGATATTACTGATCTTAGTTTGGGTAATATCTTAATCTGTCTTGGCATCTGTGGTCAGACATGTTTCATGTTTTTGCTCTACAAAATTTGAGTTATTTATTTAGTTGAAGTTAAGGATAAGTGGATCTTGGAATGTCTCTCTTTCTTCTGCGCACATGTCAATAAAGTGTCCAAGTTTAATAAGTCATTTTGACTGATGTCAATGATGAATATTAAATAGAGATAAACATTTCCAACAAGAGGAACAGAAGTGTTTCAGTTATGTTATTTGGATGTATCTGCTTAAATAATACTCTACTGTCTGCTTGGCATCAGCCACAGTGGAATGCTGAGCTGCTTTGAAACTAATGATAATTGTAGGAGGATTATGTAAGTTACTCAAAAGTTATTGTGAAGACATTAGCATGTTGTTACAGTAGGTATTGGGTGCATTGGGTTGATTCAGACAGGGTACCAGATTAGTTCTTTACTGAAGTAAAGCAAAGGATCATTTAAAATAACAGAAAGGGTCAGGTTAAAGAAAAGTCTACATTTGTAACATAGAAATGTAAACTGTTTTATCTTTTACAACAAAAAAAATTAGTTTGGTTTTGACTGAGAGTCGCTTGTAACATTGAACAATCTGAAATTGAAATGTGCAGGGTTTGGCCAACATCACTCAAAAGTGAGGGTTGCTACATGTCGGTCACTTAAATTCATTAAGGCCATTTTTTCATACCAAAATTAATTAAAAAAAACTATTTCCCCTGCTCTGAAAGTATAAGTTAGTAAGCTGGCAAACACATTAATTGTGTGGCGCACATACTCGTATCTGTTTGTTGAGATGGTTTAACCTCTTAACTTTCAACATGGGTTTACTTTGCTAATCTCTCATAAGTCACTCTAGTCGACTGTATGCATCACCTGTCATCCTCAGCTTTTAAGGACCTTCTAGACTAAACCAAATTGGTCATAAAAAGGTAAAGTCACAAAAAGCTTTCTCTGATGTTTAGCACATTCTGCAATTAATAGCCCCAATAATCCTGTGTCCATGTGCAGCCAACACTGTGGTTGGTTGTATAGAGTATAATTCATATTGTGCAACATGAGTAATGCATGGCAATATTTTGTTATAATTGTATATCCAATATATATATATATATATATATATATATATATATGATCAGGGCTGTAAAGTAACAAATTACAAATACTCATGTTACTGTAATTTGTAATTAACTACTTTTTATCTTTTTATCTATCAACATTATTGGCTAGGGAGAGTCTCATGACACCCGTCAAATCAAATCACATGTAAAAAACTTGAACGGCAGCTGTTCTGTATGTGGAGAATGCCTCAAGCATAGTTTACAGCTGAACTTCTCAGCCTCACCTGGGAGGGCTTTTTGCAGTGAAAAAGGCCAATTGCTTGATCGTGTCATATGAGTTTAACTTGCTCAAGCCAGATATCAGCATTAATCGTGCCTCTAATTTGAAGGAACATATCGAAGGTAAATTTTATATTTCTGCTTACCAGATTCTGTATGTCTATAACATAACCTGTAATTTAACTATCTATCACTGAGATTATTGGGCTGCTGTGAGCGATTAATGCAATGTTATCAATAGGGCTGGGCGATAAAATTATCTAGATGTTTATCAGAAAAAAGAGAGACATCCAAACTTTGGAGTAGTTTTCTATATTTAGCCTATGTTTTATATCTAGAACATGGGTGTTTATTACATCAATCACGATAGCAAGAGTGCCACTGGTTGGATGATCTAGATGAAATATAAAAGATTGACTTTTTATTTCCTGACATCTGTCACTGTGCGCTCTTTGAATGACAGGCGGCTAATGTTTGAGACTTGAAGTTATTTCTGTCAACACTCCCGTTTTTCCCGGGAGTCTCTCGTATTTCACACCCATCTCCCACCCCCCCTCCTGTTTTGTTATTTCTCCCAGGAAACTCCCGTAATTTGTATTGCTCAAACCTCGTAATATGAATAATAGCATCAATATATTAATCCAAGGTTGTCCAGTTGCAAGATCTTGTATGAAACGCATCCACACAATCAACACATCATCCAAATTTCAACCCATTTGTGACCTCAACATGGCAGCCTAAACCCAGTATTGCTGTTGATATCTGCGCAGGTAGTAGACGCAGGAATTTGAATCAAGCATCACTGGTAGATGGGAGAAGACTTAGTTAGTGCTCCGGCGAAAAAAACTAAATATACATGTAAATATAACAACAGCTAGATGGAAGAATTTAATTTCATATCTCGAAGCCATATTGACAATGGCCATGCCTTTTGCAAAGTGTGTAGCACTGATTTTAATATCGGACACGGTGGGAAAAATTATGTTACTCAGCACATTAAATCACAACGGCACAATTTGTATGTATTTAGCCTGCCTCTGCCATCCAATACATTAAATGAGCTACTCTTTTACTCTTACTTGAGTGTTTTTTAGGACAGCTACTTTTACTCAACATTTTTTGGAAAGTAACAATACTTCTACTTGAGTATGATTTTTCAGTGTTCTTTCCAGCCCTGTATGTGATGCCTCCATTGCAGATCTTTGGCATTTTATTTACCTCGGGTACGAGCACAGTATGAAACTAACTTTTTTGACCCTATTTACCATCTATTAAGATTTTGAAGCATACTTTATTCGATTCATACAGTATAAAGGCATATAAATGCATTAATTGTGCATAATCCATGCACAGTAAAATGCAAACTGCTGGATTTAAAGTGATTTCAAATCAGAGCATCTCCTGAGATGGCCTGAGATCATTAGCAGCACTCAAATAAAGAACAAAACTGTTTGCAGGCTACTGACATAAAGAAGAAACATAACTCTTAATATGTAGGTTCTGTGAAAAGTGTTTGCACTGCGATCATGAGTGGGAGAGCGCCATTCAACATATCAACATACAGCAAATCAGATAAGTGCACTGGCTGTTTTTGTTTTGTCTGTTCTTCAAAATATCCTCAAATGTGTTCCTTCAAGTGCACATCAAGCAGGTCTTTGTGTCTAAGCAACAACATCTCTTCTCAATGTCACTCATGCTCTGTTCAGACCTGGTACTAACATCCTTCTTTGGATATCCGATCGCAAGTGGGCAGTGCTAAATACAGGTGAGAACAGGGTCTGAAACATACATCGGTGGGAAATGACAGTAAAAGAAGCACATATCGCTGGCTTTACAGTATCTTGACATACGTATGTACTGGTAATTGGAGGTTCGTACTGCTACGCAATAATTTAGTTTTGCAGTATTTGAATATCGCATCAGTCATGTCGTACTCTAAACTTACAAGTTTAGGCAAAAAGCCAAAATGCATGTATTAGACATATATTAGAGTTTTGCCAGCAGTTACAAGAATCTCATCTGATTTAAATGTGGTGGTTTACTACTGCACAGATGATTGAAACATAATACGGCATAATCGACAGTCCTAATATATGGTACATATATGCAATTAATAGTTAATTGCTTAATGTGTTAATTTTTTTAACTTCCTGAAATGTTTTTCCTCATTAAAATTGGCACATATACATTTCCAGGAAGTAGACGTTCAACTCAACTGCACATCCAAGGACAAAATCGTATTGTGTGGTGCAGTGCACACTTATTCACTAAGTGCAACGCAGGTTCCTTGAATAATAAACATGGTAGCAAATTTACTGCACAGAGAATGGAAACTTCACCCACAAGTGGTGAGCCAGCTGTGTGAGAGATGCAGCCAAGCTGCCATATCTCTTCACATAACTTGAAAACACTCACTCACTGTCATTTGAATAATCATGAGCTATGTTTCCATCCAAGTTGTGAAATTAATATACACAAAAAAAAACATAATAACAGAAAATAATTGTTTTGAGTTTTAATCTTTAGCAAATAGAACTTCAGAATTAAATTAGTTTTATATCTGAATTTATAGTGTCTAATACTGTATTGGAAACACATCCTTCAATGCTGTTTAAAAAGCATCCCAGGGTGAAAATGCCAAGAGTACAGTCTGCTAAATCTCGGCAAAGTGTGGCCACATTGAAGATGCTAAAATATAACATATTTTGATACATTTTGGATTTTTTTTGTCAACCTAATTCCCATATTTCCATTTCTATTATTCCATATTTGTGGTGACCCTAAACTTTTCAACGGTAGTGTATATATACAGTATATATATATACACACACACACACACATATATATATATATATATATATATATACAGTATATAACCATATATGACCAGTTGTGTGTTGTAACTATAATGCTCATATGCTTGAAGAGGATATTATAGGCCTATTTATGCCTCCACTCAAACACGGTACAATGTTTTTATGATTATTATCTGAAATATGTACGTATATACAGGTATGTGTTTGGATTTTTATGCAGATTGTTCCTGGAAATCTGAACATTCTGTTTATTAGGTATGAAAAAGGTATCTGACCTGTAAATGTGGAGTCTGTGGTCTTTTACAACATTGTCTTGTCTGTTACTTGACAGTTGACTGTTGTAGTTCTCTCAGCTTAGGAAACACTTGTGTTATATTTTCCATTTAAAAAACCTGGGGTCACCAGTATGTCTGCCTCTGCTAGCCAAAGCCAGATGGGGCTTTCCTATAAACAAGTGTACAGAGAATATTTATACAGTCCATGGTACCTGACGCCATAACACTCATGACATTCTGTTTAGTAGCCAATGTTGCCATAAGTCACTTTGTAGAATTAAGTAAATATTTTCAATATACCCATACCATTGTTTATTATAGAATGGCAAAAGCTCTAAATCTTGCCAAATCCACTGTTAAAAAATCATTTAACAGCTTGCTCGGTGATGTGTTCTACTCATTGTGCTGACACCTTTTAGCTTTACTTTGTGATAAATGGCACAACTCAGCCTGTAAATATGATCCACTACTAACAGATCACATGACCAAACGAGGCCATGATTTCAAATTTTATAACTTTTTTTTAGTTCATAATCAGTCCATTTGCACCTGTTTTGTTAAAAGCATAATTCCTGAGAAGTTCGGGTTTATTCCATTTACATGTTGCCCATAATCAGACTTGTTGGTCGACATGTGATATTGTTTCCAAACTAAATTGTTGTATGGATATTTTTTGGTACATATTTTGGTCACAAATGTCATTCCTATTTTAAATCCTTTTTTTATTATTATTTTGTAGAAAACTGCAGACAGTTTGAAAAATTCTTTGGAAAGACAGAATGTTTACACACTCTCTCCTACCTCGGCTTAATATGTACGTATAGACAACTGTAAGCCATTTGTAAGTTGATTCCCCTAAAAAGTGTGAACGTTGTGGCTCTGTGGTGCTTTCAAAGCATTGCTTTGTTTGTTTCAGCATCCTGACCAGCCAGACTATTTTTAAATTATTAATGATGTACATTATTATGTTATATTCAAGCTTATAAGGGTTTACGTGGTCATTTATTTTCACAGTGTATAATATATCATCCAACTAAAATATCTCAAATCAGACAGACACTGACAGGCAACATGGGTCCTTATATAATGAATAGAGAAAAATCATAACTGTGCTAATTCTTTCACAGACTCAACCCTGGAAGTCCTGGAATAACACCAACATAAATAAAGAAAGTAATGAAAACCTCCCATAAAATCTGGCAATCGGTCAACTCAACTGGTGGTCATTTTGAAAAAGGGGGGGGGGGGGGGGGGGAGAGTGAAAGAAAGTGGTAGGTGATTATAAATGACAAAAGGAAAGAAAACATGCCACTTAAAACTGCCTTCAAATAACATTTATATAGGAAATTGGCTTCAGCAGATATCATTAATTTTTGTGAAAATTGTAGAGGTGTCTTAGCTTTAATGGGGTCATGGCATGAGGAATCAAATTGTCCTTGATCTTTTAACAAATATAAGTTTATTCTACTATAAAAACAGATTGAATGTTTCATTTGTATTTAGGGAAACCAAGCTGCAAAAATGCCAAAAATTCCACTGTGCTGCTTAGGTCAGAGCCAGTTACCAGGGAAACTACGAAACCATTCTCAACACCGACCCACTTTTCCACTGACTTGAAAACCAAACGATGATCTAACTGACAACATTAATCCATAACCAGCCCACAAACAGACACAGCATTTTGTGGACTTTGCTTATGCAAGGCTGGAGCCATTGTGCAAGTCCAATGCAGATAAATGTGAAACAACCCAGTAAAGATCACAATATATTGACATTTACCGTGCGTTCAGACCAGAGGCGTCAGGAGCGTCAAATTGACCGGAAGTCACTCATTTTCTATGACAGCCAGCATATCTCGGCGGCGAGAAGTGGCGCGGCGAGTCTTGGGAGGTGTGGGCATCAGAGGAAAGTTCAAGTGCAGCCAACATTATGGTAATGAGGTTTGATGCGGTTCGGCGGCAACCTGTTGGAATATAGAAGTGCTCCGCTCTAGTGAAGTCTAGAGAACACAACCGTGTAAACTTTGGTTCCCACCAAACATTAGTTCCGAAAACAAAATGGTGGAGAAACTGATTATTGCCGTGGGGGGTTTTCCCGTAATATTTGAGCTGTCCCTGTTTGCTTACAGGGATATAAATAAAATAAAAAACGATGGGTGGACAAAGGTGTCTGAAATTGTTGGTGTGCCAGGTGAGTTGATGAATGTAAAAAATAAAATGTAAATGTAAATGCTTCTTCAAAATGTAAATATTTAAGCCAGCAGGCCTGTAACCAATGTAATTTGGGAACAGTGCTTTAGGAGGGAAACTGAGGGTTAAAACTGGCTAAATCTTTTGACTATTGACTTAACTGCCAAGCAGTTTCACATACAGGTACGTCAGCAAAAAAGAATCAGTCATATTTTCAGAAGGGTAAGTTATGACCCTAACCGATTTTGATTAAAGATTATAAAGGCAAGAATTTTTAGGCACTTTTTAAAAATGTTGCATAGTGAGGATTTCATCAAAAATAATGCCATAAGTAGTTTTTGTTTATCAATGAATGTCATACAAAGTCCAGTAAACATAAAAAGATAAATCAATATTTGGTGCGACCACCTTTGCCTTCAAAACAGCACAGATTCTCATAGGTACACCTGGACACAGTGTTTCTTGGTTGTTGGCAGAAAGGATATTCCAAGCTTCTTGGAGTATTTGCAGCGGTTATTCAACCTATATATGCTGTCTAAATTGCTTCTGTCTCTTTATGTAATCTCAGACTAATTCAGTGTTCAGTAAAGGGGTCTGTGGGAGCTATGCAAAATGTTGCAGGGCTCCCTGTTCTTCTATTCTTTTTTCAAAAGGAATGTTTGGAAGTCTAGAGTTTATATTTCCTATTGACACACTAAAGCTGAAGATGTAAAGAACCATCTTAAGGCTTTTTTTTAAATGTTTTTGTGAAACATTTTATGTGCCTAAAACATTTGCACAATACTATACATAAATAAATAAAAATCTGCATGGATAAATCATTCACAATAAGACAAGACACATGCGATAAGAAAATAAACAGTGTATATTTTTTGACTAATTATTTTTCTATATAAATATGCACTAGACAGACGTCTTTGATTGTCCGATGTCCTTAGTCGCGTGCCACTTATAATAATCTGTTAAACTTCATTTAATTTCATTATACTGTACTGTGTATTGCTGTTGTTGACTGCACAATTTGTTATTGTTGGTCTACATTTATATTTACATCTAGTCATTTAGCAGATGCTTTTATCCTAAGTGACTTACAAATGAGGAACATAAGCAATTTGTCATACAAAAGTCACAATATCTGCAGTATCTCACTGCCAATTTTACAGAGAAGCTGGAGTAGTATAGAAGCTAGTGAAGCACAGACGAACAAGACATATATTACAAAGGTATTTTTTTTATTATAATTAAATAGTAAGTGCCAGTAGTGTGGACTGGTTAAGTGCTCATGAAGCTTGAGCCTCATTGTGATGGGACCACCAGGTGCTGCTTGTTAATTGAGTGCAGAGAGCAAGTAGGGACATAGACCTGGATGTGTGAATTGAAGTTAGAAGGTACTGTTCCATTGGCTGTCCTGAAGGCCAGAGTCAAAGCCTTGAATATGATGCTGGCAGATACATGTAGCTAGTTGAATTAAATCAAGAGGGGGCTGCTTCCTGGACCAACTGCAGAAACTTAATCACGCTAGCTATGAGGCTGGCCAACAAAGCATTGCAGTCCTCTGAAATCTAGAAATGACTTGAGCTTGGACCAGGAGCAGTGCAACATGTTCAGACAGAAAAGGTCAGATTTCCTGATGTTCCTCAGGGATCAGTGCCTGGACCCCTTTTACTCAGACTGATCATTAAGGCACATGGCTTTTCCTACCACTGCTATGCTGATGATAAACAGCTCTGCCTGTTGTTAGAGCCTGACCACCCCACTATCTCAGCTCATATATCTGCCTGCCATTCGGAGATTTCAGCCAGGATGAAGGAAAGTCACTTACAGCTCAACCTTGCCAAGATAGAACGCCTTATGATCCCAGCCAACCCATCTTTTGACCACAACCTCACCATTCATCTTAGTACCAACAACACTTACACCAAACAGGACAGCCCGGAACCTGATAATGGTGGTCGATGACCAGCTTAACTTCACCACCCACATCATATCAACCGCCTGGTCTTGCAGATTTGCGCTTTACAACACCAATGTTTAGCTGGTGTGACTTGGACACCTCTCCTCTCCAGGAGACCTTGAAGGATCTGCCTGTGAGGTATGACTCAAACAGTGCAAGTTTAGTTCATATGACATGCACTGTATTGACATCTTTGACCACTTTGATACATTTCCAATGATGTGTGTCTCATTTTAAGAGCAGAACAAGTTCAACTTCTAAAAACATGTTTCTTTCTGCTTCATTCCACTGATGCCACTGACTGTGAGAACAACGTCCCATCCTGTGTGTAAAATGACATGGACGATGTGAGATGTTGCAGCTGTGAAGAACATTGTCTCTGTGTTGACCTCTGTCTCTAAGCATCCCAACATTAGGACAGAGTGGCTGAAGTTTAACAGTTCCTGATGGCGTCAGTGCAGGATTATGTATGCTGTATGTTTCACCATTGGTTATATGTGTACAACTAATTTCAGCATTATATGTTATATGTGTTTTTGGCTCATATCAGCATGGATTTCTTGTGAACCAGTCACAATATTATTCAAGCTTTGCCAAGGAAACGGGAGCCTAAGCAATATTTTTTGCAGAGGACTTGTAGTAGTATAACATCATTCATTCATTCAATCAATCACTGCATCTCATCCAATCATGATCTAGCCTATGCTTTATAAGTACCACAGCGTTGCTTTCACCCACCGCCACCCAAACACCACCAGTTTAGGTTCCATCCTGCTGTGAGGGGTAAGCTCCTCTTCCTTGCCATCATCGCCTTCCGGCAGGATCTGTTGGTTCGAGTGAGAATCCTGAAGCTTAACTGTAGGACGGTGCTTACGCCAAGGGAAACTAATCTATCACTAACTCATGTTATTCCATACTATCAGGTCCTCTGAGAGAACAGTTTTTGAAAGATAGTGTAGTTTAATACACTATTTGACCTGGCAGCAAAACCATAAGTAGCCAGTTTGATTTAACATGATAAGTGGACCTCGGAGAAAATAATACAATTATTTGTTATTTCAGTCAATTAATTTATTCTTTTATATATCCTGTCAAAATGCATTTATTTCTGTCTTAGGAAGGAAAATCTCTTGTTTTGTAACAGGTCCTGTCTCCATCACTTGATTATTTGCATGGAATCGCTGTTGTCTGTTTTTGGTTTGTACATCAGTATAATGTCCCCACCGGACAAATAGCAAAGGTTCATCTTAGGTTACTTGACTGTAATCCTTGTTCCCTGAAAAAGCGGAACAGGATGCTGCGCTTGATTCAGCGCTTTGAGAATGTCATTAGGAGTGACCAGTTGTGAATATGTCTGCAACACATCAATGAAATTGACTAGAACCTTTATAGCCTCTGTTGGTGACATCATCAGAATGCGCCAGTACCAGGGCTGTAAATAGATGTGCCACGGGTGCATCGTCAGTTACATTTGTCTGAAGAGCAGTCCTGGGACATCCTCAGTGCGGCAATGAAGCGCAGCATCTCGTTCCGCTTTTTCAGGGAACAAGGCTTACAGTCAAGTAACCTTAGACATTCCCTTTCAGAAGATACACTTAATGCTGCGCTTGATTCAGCATTTTGGGAACGAGAATACCCACACCGCCGCACTGTGGGTGTCTGGACCCCTTACAGTTGTGTAGTGTATGCTCACAAGAACGCGAAAGGTCTCAGACATGAGCTTGTGATGTTGACTCAAGGACGTGAGAGCCCGGAGTGGCATGAACATCCAAACTATAAAATCATATGAATGTTTGTGGAGAGGACCAACCTGCCACATCACAAACATGCTGCAGAGGGGCACCCCCTGCCAAAGCTTTGGAAGAAGCAACCCCCCTGGTAGAATGAGCCCTGATGCCTACTGGCAAAGCTTGACTGCTCGCTTCATAGGCAAGGGCAATAGTGACATTGTCTATTTTGTGGCCCCCCGTTACGGCCCCCATGACAAACAAATAGTTGCTCTGACTTATGCTACTGGCAAGTATGTTGGACATAGGCCTGGACACAGACTGTGAAGTTTCTCCTGATATGGCTTCTGTCCGGATCAGGAGACCGACTCTAGAGGTTCAAAGGGGGCCTCAACCAGACCCTCTAGGACTATAGCTAAGACCCATGAAGGGATCCTGGTTCTAATGGGAGGTCCTAAGTCACATGGCCCCATGAATGAAGCGAGCAAGCAAAGGATGCTTCCCCAGTGGCACCCTGTCAATCAAGGCATTGAAAGCAGACAGAGCGGCCACATAAACCCTGAGAGTGGAGGGGCATGTGCCTGCTGATAATTTCTCTTGCAGGAAGTCCAGAATTTAAGCAATCTGGCAGTTAACTGGATCTGCATTACGTGCAGTGCACCACCTTTCAAAGACACCCCATTTATTGGCATAACTTTTCTTAGTGGAAGGAGCCCTAGCACTCAGAATGGTCTCAATAACTTCAGGTGAAAACCAAGTGTCTCTCAGTTGGTACCCTTCAGGTTCCACAGCTCGGGTCGGGCATGAGATATTGTCCCCTGCGCTTGAAACAGAAGGTCCCTCCTCTGCAGTATTGCCCAGGGCTAGCCGTTGAGGAGAGATATTATCTCTGAGAACCATACTCTGTTAGGCCAACTTGGCGCTATCAGTTAGAGCCAAGATCCTTGTTAGTGAACAGGCTAAAACTCCCGGAAGGAGAGAAACTGGAGGAAACGCATAAAGGTGCATTTTGGGCCATTTTTGCGCCATCGCGTCCAGACCCAGGGGGGCTGGGTGATTCAGAGAGAAGTAGAGGGGACATTGCACTGTTGGGAGGTGTGTTGGGAGGCGAGGAGGTCCGCCTCTGCTTTGAAAAATCTTAACCAGATTTGTTTCACTAGCTCGGGGTGGAGTTTTCATTCTACCATCGGTATTTTGTGTCCGGACAGTAAATCTGCTCCCACATTCAGGAATCCAGGGATATAGACTGCTTTGAGTGACAGGAGCTTGCCCTGGGCTCAAAGGAAAATCTGCTGCTCTAGTCTGTTGACCGCAGACCTCCTTGGGGATTTATGTAAGAGACTGCCACTGTATTGTCCACCTGCACCAGGACATGGCAGCTTATCAGATGCTTGAGGAAGTACATCAGGAACAGAAATACAGCCATCAACTCGAGACAGCTGATGTGCCAATCGAGCTGTAGACCCTCCCATTCCCCTTGAGCTGGACGACCACTTAAGACCGTTAGGGCTAGGGTTAGGGTTAGGGTTAGGATTAACCCCAGCTCGACAGGGAGGCATCTGTTGTTAACAATCTGCGACGTCCAGACGTACCTAGAGTGGGACCCAAGGTGAGGATCAGGCAATTTTGAATTGTCTCGAATCGAGCGGGAGACAGCTGTGTCCGCATCGTGATCGAATTCCATACGATCCCTAAATATGTCGTTCTCTGGGCAGGAGAGAGAATGATTTTCTTGTCATTGAGTCTCAACCCCAGAGAAACCAGATGAGCTAGGACAAGATTTCTATGCCAGATACTGTGCTAGTAATCAGCCAGTCATCTATATAATTCAAAATGCGGATGCCCTGGAGTCGCAATGGAGCCACAGCTCCATCCATGCACTTTGTGTATGTGCGAGGTGATAAGGCTAGGCCGAATGGAAGAACCCAATATTGGTAAGCTTCGCCCCCGAAAGCAAACCACAGTAACTTCCTGTGTTGTGGCAGTATTTCTATATGAATGTATGCATCCATGAGATCGATCGTGACTAAACAATCGCAATGTTGAATTTGTGACACAATCGTCTTGACAGTTAGCATCTTGAACTTGAGCACATTGACAGAGTGATTCAAGCCTCGAAGATCAAATTCGGAATCAATCCCCCATCCTTCCCCATCCTTCTTGGGAACTAGAAAGTATTTGCTTTAATAACTTGACTAGAAGGGGAACATGTTCTATGGCTCTTTTGACTGGAAGATATTGTAGCTCATGTGACAGTAAATGTGGTTGTTCCGGTTTCATGGTAGTGGGAACCATAGCGTTGAACATTGGAAGATGATGAAATTTTTTTATTCTCCAGCCCTTCCCTACTGTCTTTAGGACCTATATAGAAATACCCGGGCAGTAGCTTCCACACTGCCAGGTTATCTGAAATGGGAATCAATTTTGATACTTCCCATTGAGGGGATGTCGGGTGTTCCGTGCCCTGGGTGACAACAGGAAGCAACGGAACACCCAACATTTCGATTTTAGCACACCCCGTCCCAAGGGGGGCTACCCCCACAAGGCTGAGCGCAAGACTGCCAGGACTATTTTTTGGAAATAATGATCCTGAGTTCTTGCTTTGGAGGCTGCTGAGGGCGACGAAGTGGTCCCCAATCTTTACGAGGGGGAGCACAACTCACCACACTTTGTTTTTGAGCCTCCCTTCTAGAAGGACTGGGGCGAGGCTGGGTGGCCGACAGCCCCTCCCCCTAAGTGCGGCAAGGAAGGAATTACACAAAGGCTTCCTCGTGTTTTTCACCTCCCGAAACCTTGTGACGACTGTATTCACCGAATCGCCAAACAGGCCGGAAGGTGAGACCGGAGTGTCAAGTAGGAATACTCTGTCCTTATCCTTGATGCCCGTGAGGTTTAGCCACAGATGTCTCTCCACGCTGACCAAAGCAGCCATTGAACGGCAGATATCACAAGCCGTCTGCTTGGTTGCACGGAGAGATAAACCTGTGGCTCGACCAAGCTCTGAGAATGCTTCCTCACTGATTGTACTATGGTATGCCTATAACACCGCCATGGTGTGTAACGCGACACCAGCCTGACCTGCTGCTTGATGAGCTTTCCCTACAAGCATTGAGGTGGTTTTACACGGCTTTGTGGGGAGAGTTGGTCTTTTCAATGATGATGCCAAACCAGGCGAGAGATAGCCAACCAGCGTCTTTTCTACCTGTGGCATCATTATATACCCCCGTGCCTTAGCACCCGCGATAGTCGAATATGTCGACATCAAAGGCATAAAGATACGTGAAGTATAAGGTTTCCCCCATGAATGCGTTAACTCGTCATGGAGTTCTTCAAAGAAGGGGAGAGACTGATTTTGTGTTCCCTTCCCCTGGCCTCCAGACAGAAATCTGTCTTCTAATTTCAATCGTATGGGACTTGTTCACATGACCAGTCTAGCTGTAATCTGGCAACCACACAAGTACTCGAGTAATTCTTCAACCGCTTTGTCATAACGTGAGGAATGCTCAGAGGTAGGCAACTCAAAGTCGCAGACCCAAGGGATTCATTGTCCCCCTTCATGAATCGAAGAGGCGAGAGGAGAGAGAGTGATAGGGACAGACACATCTCTCGCTACTCAGCCAGATCCATACGCGAGCCCCACGATGGAATGGCGGGGGCTGGCTCAAGGATGTAAGCGAGACGAGCTCTTCCCCCAAACAAACAAAGCATGGAAACACACACCGTTTGCTTTGTTGATCGCTCGTATTTTTTTCCACACAGAATGACAGAAAAAGAAAAGATTTCTGCACACTGCCTTACAAATAAAACTTCTATCAGAAGAGAACAGAGAGCTTGAGAAGTACAAACACATCACAGAGTGGTCTGAAGACAAAAGACCTGACGATGCACCTGTGGCACACCTATTTATAGCCCTGGTACTTGCGCATTCTGATGATGTCACCAACAGAGGCTATAAATGTTCTAGTCAATTTCATTGACATGTTGCACACATTCACTGCTGGTCAATAATGAAGACATTCCCAAAGCGCTGAATCATGCTCAGCATTAAGTGTAGCTTTTGACAGTGAACTGCCTTTGGCAAATGCGTTAATCGCAATATAGAAAAATTATGGCAACTTTTTAAGTTAAACATTTTAAATGAATCGCATGCGCTAATACATTAATTCTGACAGCTCTAAAAAAAATTAGTATAAAAAAGATAATCTCATGACCCTTTCCAAAGTAATTCTTATGGCAGAATGTCTTTGTATCAAACCTTTACATTTCTCATTAACAGCAAATTATTATAGATACATTTACCCAACAAATACCCCAATATGTCAACTTATTGAAACACAGGAATGTCCCTGCAATTAGTGTACTGTTTGTTGCTTTGGATAAACAGATACCAAGTAACAAAAACAAAAATTTTCTTAACTTTTTAATTCTATCAGCACTGATTTAAAATGCTAACAAGTATATGTTATCATGAATTTCATCTATTCATGCATCACAATGACCTTAAGGTTTACATTTAGATACATTTATAAAAAGATCCTATATGTAATTTTTTTGGCCATTTCTGGCCCTTTGCATCTATCATTTTCTTATCCCTAAATGCCATGACTGTGAGTGGTGGTGGCATAGTGAGCTTAAGCACATAACTGTTAATCAGAAGGTAGCTGGTTCGATCCCCACAGCCACCACTATTGTGCCCTTGAGCAAGGCACTTAACTCCAGGTTGCTACGGGGGGATTGCCCCTGTAATAAGTGCACTGTAAGTCGCTTTGGATAAAAGCATCTGCCAAATGCATAAATGTAAATGTAAATGACTCATACTGCCACTTGCTATGTAAATTGCCAGGAGGATTTAAAGACCCACCTTTGGCCATGCTGCACATCACGCTGATGAAGATGGATGCTCAGGATGACCCAGAGGTGTTCCTTGAGCTCTTCAAGTAGACGGCTGGAGCATGGAATTGGCTCAGTCCTACTGACGCTGTACAGTCACTTGCAGAGACCACCTCTCACCATTACAAGTCACAGAAGTTGCCAGGTTGCATGGAGAATTCTCCAACGTATTCTCGCATCTTCCCGTTTGTACGAATCTCACAGAGCACCATATTGAAGCGGTTAACATAGGTTTGTGCTAAATTATACAACTGTCACCAGCCCGCTTACTGATTTGACTAAAATGGGGGCACCAGTGGATTCCAGTGGACAGAGCCATGTCAGCAGGTGTTCACGTGGATGAAAGCTGTATTTTGCGGCGGGCAGTTATTGCACTCTCCTGATTTTGCTCTCCCTTTTATCTTGCAGACAGATGCATCGTACAGGGGGTAGGAGCGGTACAGTCCCAGATGGTGGAGTGGGATGAGTGCCCCTGCTGTAAATTAGTCGTAAGCTCACGCTGAGGGAGACTTAGTGCAGCACAGTGGAGAAGGAGCTGTACTATCTGTTGGGGAGTGCTTTCACCCTCTGTTCGGAACCACGCCCCACTCAGGGTGCACCATCGCATGAAGAATACCATTGCATAAATCACCTGTTGGTATTTAGCTCTCCAGCCTTTTAAGTTTGAGGTGGTCCACAGGCTGTGGGCACAGATGGCTGTTGTAGATTTCCTCTCCAGAAATGGGGGGGGGGGGGGTAATTGACAGGCCAGATTCCTCCCTGGCCTGAGTTGGGCAATGGGGGTATGTGGTGAGGTGGGCGTGGCTGAGCAACATCTGTGGAGAGTGAGGCTGGGACAGGAAACGGTGAGGATTGACACCTGTGGGAAATCACCTCTAACAGCTGTTTTCTGTTGCAGTGAGAGCTGGAGAGGGATAAAAGGGCAACCCAAACCATCAGAGGAGAGAGAGAGAAGCACAAAGCAGAGTTGAACTGTGTGTTTATTTGTTGTGCTTAAACCATAAACCATTAAGCAAACCATTTATTGTGACACTGAAAAGTGTATAAAAATAAAGCCTTACACTGGACATTTACCCAGCCCTTGCTTCCTCATTAAGAAGAGAACTAGAGATCTATCACAAGAATATAATGTTTTCTAGTTTTCTAGCTATACTTTGTAAATAATTGCTCTTCATTGGTGCAATATATAATTCTTTCTATATCTAATCATATTATATCTATAAAATTATTAAAAAAAATCCTAAAGAAACTGAAAAATCACAGAAAAGTAATTGAAAATCTTTCCAAAAGTTTAACCATTGCTTTTTGGCTTCTCAAATGTGCAATAAATTGGTAACATGGCTTTGATAACATGAGTAATTTACAAGCCATGACATTTTTAGGGAATAAATGTCCTTCAGACATCTAAGTGGTTTTCAAAACACAGCTTATTAAAGAAAACATAGATGTATGTTTGGAGTGCCCTATGTGGTTTGTTTCTGTAGATAGTGTATAGAAAAGACTTGGCTAGTGGAAAAGAAAGTAAAGGACTTGTTTTTCAAGGGGACACATTTTGGGGGCCCCTCAAAGCTACCGAATTCTGAATGTGTTTAAGGAAGGCTTTGCAAAGGTCTGCTCTTTGTGAACTCCGTAAATTAATGCTTGCCTGTCATAGTGGAAGTGAGACGCATTCAGAGAACTTTAAGCAAGCTTACACTTTGTAAACAAACAGATGTGTCCCGGTCACTGCTGAATCTCTTCTTACTAAAACAGTTTTCAAGGAAAATCAACAATGAACGGTCCTGTCTGTTTCAGGAACAAATTCTATGGCTTCGATTCAAGGTTACAGCTACGTCTTAAAACACGAACAACGTTAGTCCAGTAAATCACACACCAAGTTAAAATGCTTGTCAGTTGTAACGGTCATATAAAGTTACAGTCAGTTTATGAGTCTGTAATCTTGACATGAATGTGAAATGATCTGTGGCTGCCCTCATATGTTGAAGATGATTTGTGTTTTGATATGTGTCTTTGGCCTGGGGACAGACTGTGGGTGATCAGGACGCAAGGGGAGCGTGGACAGGGCAATGAATGCAGTGATTCCAGAGCCAAAGTGTGCTGGCTCAGACCATGACTCCACCAACTTGAGGAGGCCTGACCTTCATACCTCCTCACAGATACAGCATGACAATGGTGAGTGCATCATCACACTATGGGGGATTTACTAAGAATTGCAGTAACTGATAGCATTGTTTATTTGCACATGCAGTCTGCGTTTATTTAGCATGGTATTCATGACTGAATGAATGCAAATCAAGTAACGGTGAAAATTTTTCCAAATAATTGGTGCAGAACTCAGTTTGCATGGCCCAATTCCCCATCATGCAGGCCGGTTCTGAGTTCTTGGTGGTGGATGATGTAGCAGACTAACACAATCTGCCATACTTTACTGGTGCTGTAAAGCACAGCTACACCACTGAGATCCAGGAACCTGAATCGACTTTTTAATATGTAGAAATTGTGCTCCATACAGGCCTGGTTATAATGTTGTTCTTCATAATTTTATCATTCGATGGATTGCTGCTTCCATGATCGGTGTGATAAATGTAATTTTATCGAGAATGAAAGCAAGGCTGTGAGGGGTAGACAGTATTTTTATTGAGTTGTACTGTTGTTTAATTGGTGTTGATCATTCAGCTGACGAAACATTGGAAAAAAATGTGTTTTCCATTGACAAAAAATTCCAGAAAACAGAGATGTGAAAATTACATGTTATCTAGGACCTTTATATAGCTTTATACAGTGCATGCCATTGAAGAGACAGCAAGTCGATCACTCACAGCCTCATTTTCATTCCCATCAAAAATGTTATAAGGTCTATAGGACAACTTTAATTGAACCAGGCCAATAGCCAAGGCTTTTGTGAATATGGCTCAATCTATAATGAGCCTAATGTAGATAGGAGGTGTGTTTGCACTGGAAAGAATGCAGCCTGATCTCATAAAAATTATGTGACTGTGGCAAAATGTTTGCAAAATGATATTGTGTGTTCATGACACATATCGCTGCATTTTTTAGAAATGCACATATGAAGTAAAGCACAATGAAACAAGATGCACACACATACAGTATCATCCTGCACTTATGCGTACATAACTGAAAACGCATTAAAACAGTCAAAGATGTACATCTAGTGTGTGTTTACATACACCAACAATTAAAAATAGTGCAGGTGGGTGCAAGAACGCGTCCAGGATGTGTTTGTGCTTAAAACAGCAAGATGCAGAGCAGCTGAATGAAACAGAATGGGGTCTCCTTTTCAAAGTTATAACTTGACACGCGATCTGAATGGAGTACACTCACATGACATGAAGACTGTACTCATAATAGTTTTCTCTAAAACGTCTCGGGTTACTTAAGTGTAACCCTTGTTCCCTGAAAAAAGCGGAACGAGATGCTGCGCTGAGAAAATCGCTTTGGGAACATCTATAGGGTGTGACCAGCTGTGAATATGTGTGCAACACGTCAATGAACATTGACCGGAATTTATAGCCTCTGCTGGTGTAGTCATTGGACACACCTTGGGCAGGGCTATAAACAGATGCGTCACAGGAGCATCGTCAGGTATTTTGTCTGAAGAGCAGTCTTGGGGCATCCCAGTGTGGCAGTGAAGCGCAGCATCTCGTTACGCTTTTTTCAGGGAACAAGGGTTACACTTAAGTAACCCGAGATGTTCCCTTTCATAAGCTTCACTTATGATGCTGCGCTGAGAAAAGTGCTTTGGGAACGAGAATACCCACGCCGCCGCACTTTCACTGTCCAGACCCCCTACGGTTGTGTAATGTGCTCACAAGAGCGTGAGAGGGCTCAGACATGAACTTGAGATGTCGACTCAAGGACATAAGAGCCCGGAGTGGCATGAACATCCAAACTGAAGAATCTAATGATGTGTGTGTGGAGAGGACCAGCCTGCCTCATCACAAATATGCTGCAGAGGGACCCCTCTGGCCAAGGCTTCAGAGGAAGCAACCCCTCTGGTAGAGTGAGCCCTGATGCCTACTGGTGAAGCTTGACAACGAGCCTCATAGGCCAGGGCAATAGCGTCCCTCACCCAATGCGTCTGCTTGGTGGCGGCAGCCCCCTGTTGTGGCCCACATGGCAAACGAATAGTTGCCCTGACTTACACCAATGGCTAGTGCGGTGGACATAAGTATGAAGGGCACGAACTGGACAAAGTCCGTGAAGTCTTTCCTGCTCCGGCGTAGTGAACGTCGGGGAGCAGAAGGCTTCAGGAGTAATCGGGTATAAAGTCGAGAAAGGCACCTTAGGCAGGTAGTCAGGATGAGGGTGCAAAATTGCTTTGGTCATTCCTGGGGCAAACTCTAAGCAGGCTGGCAAGACAGACAGAGTCTGTAGGTCCCCAAATCTCTTTAGAGAGGTAACTGCCATAAGAAAAACCATATTGAGAGTCAGAAGTCTCACGGGAGTGGGGGCCATGCCATTGAAACACAGAGGGTGGCGCGCTAATTGAATTCTGTAGCCTTTTTCTACTGTTCTTAGAACCCACACAGAAATACCTTGCAGAAGTTTCCACGCTGCCAGGTTCTCTGAGATGGGTATTAATTTCGAAACTTCCTGTTGAGGGGATGTTGAGTGTTCTGCATCCTGGACTAAAGCAGGAAGCAGCGGTACACCCAACTTTACGTTGGAAGCCTCTAACTCCCGAAAAAATCAGAGGCGGCAGGAATGGAGAGGATTCGTGGGGGTACCAGGATGGCCAAAGAGCTACCCCAACAGGGCTGGGCGCAAGACCGTCAGGGTTTTTTTCTCTTAGAAATTACTCCCCTGAGGTCTTGCTTTGGGGGTTGTTGAGGGCAACAAGCCTGTCCCCAGTCTTTACGAGGGGGAGAAGGACTCGCCACGCTTTGCTTCTGAGCCTCCCTTCTAGGGGCGGGTCTGGATGGCCGACGACCCGCCCCCTGAGTACGGCGAGGAAAAAACTGCCCAAATGCTTCCTCGTGGCTCTTCGCCTCCTGGAACCTGAAGATAACTGTATTCAAAGCGTCCTCGAATAGGCCAGAAGGTGAAACCGGGGAATAAAGGAGGAAAGCTTTATCTTTGTCCTTGATGCCCGATAGGTTGAGCCATAGGTGTCTCTCCATGCTGACCAAAGCAGACATAGACAGGCCAATGGCACGGGCTGTCTGCTTGGTCGCACGGATAGATAGGTCTGTGGCTCAACGAAGCTCAGAGAAAGCTTCCTCATCGAGCATGGTACCTGCTCTCAGGTCCTTCAGCAGATCACCCTGGTATGCATGTAACACTGCCATAGTGTGCAGAGCAGCACCAGCCTGACCCGCTACCTCCCCACTAGCATGGAGGTAGTCCTGCATGGCTTTGTGTGGAGAGAGGGTCTTTTCAGTGATGACGCCATACCCGGCAAGAGATAACCCGCAAGAGTCTCCTCAACCGGTGGCATCATCGAATACCCCAGTGTCTCAGCACCCATGATAGTTGAATATATCGACGTCGAGGGCACGTAGACATGGGAAGTATAAGGTTTCCTCCATGAACAAGAGAGCTCGTCATGGAGGTCATCAAAGAAGGGTAGGGACTGATGAGGCATTCCCTTCACCCCAGCCACTAGACAGAAATCTATCCTCCAAATTGGAGCATTTGGGGGTCTCTTGTTGGTGTGGCTAGTATAACTGAAGCCTGGCCACCACACGAGTAACCACATTGAGTAATTCCTCCACTGATTTACTATCATGCCCGGAATGCTCGGAGGTGGATAACTCGAAATCTGCCAACTCAAGAGATTCAAGGTCCCCCACATGAACCGAAGAGGCGCCAGAGTGCGCTTCAAGATCACGGGAAGGACCAGCTGAGTCTGGGGAGAGAGAGCGAGCGTAAGGGACAAACCCGTATCTCGCTCCTCAGCCTCAGCCAGATCCATACGAGAGCCCCACGAATGAAGTGTGGGCGCTGACTCCCGGACGTAAGCAAGGCAAGCACGAAGCATTTTGCCCGAAAGCAGATCGCAATGCTCGCACACGCCCCGCCCCAACGCAAGAGCAGCATGCTCTTCCCCCAAACAAACAAAGCAGAACTGATGCATGTCCCTCTCGGCCATAGAGCGGAGACAAGGGAACACACATCGTTTGCCCTGATTTTCAGTCATCATTTTTGTATTTTTTTTTCTTTTCCCCCCCTTTTTTTTTTTAGAAGAGAAAAAGAGAAAGGTCTTCTGTGCACTGCCTAACAAATTCTAACTCCTAGCAGAGGAAAGAAAGTTTGACAGGCTTGTGATAGCACACAAACACAGAGGGATCTGAAGACAAAAGATCTGACGATGCTCCTGTACGCATCTATTTATAGCCCTGCCCCAGGTGCGTCCAATGATTACACCAGCAGAGGCTATAAATTCCGGTCAATGTTCATTGACGTTTTGCACACATATTCACAGCTGGTCACACCTATAGATGTTCCCAAAGCGCTTTTCTCAGCGCAGCATCATAAGTGAAGCTTCTTGTAAAGGGAAAGTGTTTTAATTATACATGGTGCAGGTCACCACCTTCAATGTGTTTCACCATGTTGAAATCACATGACCCACTGTGTTTCGATAAACTTGCTACAGAAGCGGAGACAACAGGAGATTCAGTAGCTGTACTGACGAAGAAGCAAAAAAGGTCTGAAGACAGAAAGTAAACATCGAGTAAACGAGTAAACATCCGGATGGCATACACATGGTGGAAAGATTTGATGATGGAGAAAAGTAGTGATACTGATGTTGCTTCTTTTTTGTTGGACAGGTAAAAAGTTATTAATTGTTTAGATCACTCTAAAATAGTATCAGTGGAATTTACATAAAACAATTTCCATCAAACTTTTTAAAATGACGTGTGCAGTCAGCATATGTTAGTAATAGACAGTTCACCTTCTGTCACTCACTCAACGTTGTGTCGATGTAGTGACACTAGGGGTCGCTCTTGGGAGCCCCAAAACACCTCAGATCATTGAGAAAAGGCCAGTGAGAATTGGCGAGTGAAATTTGCATTGCCACTCCCCCGGACATACAGGCATAAAAGGAGCTGGAATGCATCCATTCATTCAGATTTTTTCTTCGGAGCCGAGGAGTTCATTCACCTCTCAAGAAGCGTATGCTGTTGCATATATGGTGCATTTCAGCGGCGTTCTCTCCATCTGCACATCTAGTGCAGACTACGACCCTAGGCGCTTCAACAGAGCTGAAAAAGTGTTTATATTCTGAGCAAGAGTATATTTTCCTCTATTTGTGCAAACACATTGACGTGAAAGTCTTTTTAAAGACATGTCTTTTTAAAGATGCCCTTCCATCTCTGTGTAGTGTCTGGGCATGGTTGTTACCTCTCCACCTCTGATGGCCACGATCGCTGCCTTACGTGCCTGGGCCTTTATCGCATTGAGGAAGCGTTTGCAGATGCTTCATGTTCTCATTGCGAGAACATGACCATGGCAACGTTGCGGTCGTGGTTCTTCCGGGGAACGCCACTTCAGTTGTCCCCCGCACCTGTCCTTTTACCTACAGGTACAAGGCTGGCCTGGTTGATGCTGGGTCAATTTGGGGGCTCCAATGGGTTCGGATCCACTGGGTAATCCCCCGTGGGCCACTCATTCCCCAGAGCGCTCGTTTGCTCCCGTCCAGTTCTGGGATGAGACAGGCAGCTCACCTCAGTGCCAGCCTAATGTCTCTTTCGGAGCTCACGTTGGATGCATCGGAGAGCACCTTGGCGATGTCGGACACCGAGGACTCGACTGGGCTAGCACCTTCGTGTGTCAGGCTATAGTGGAACCCTCCAACCACCCATGAGCATTCACAGCTTGATGATTGGTTCCTGGGCTGGGGTGCCGCTCACGGCCACTCCTTTGTATAGGGACCCCTATTGTCAATACATCGACACAATGTGGAGTGGGTGACAGAAAGGGGAATGTCTCGGTTACTGTTGTAACCTCCATTCCCTGATGGAGGGAACGAGACGTTGTGTCCCTCTTGCCACAATGCTGTACTACCTGCTGAAATGTCCGTGAATGCTCCTCAGCACAAAATCTGAATTAATGGATGTATTCCAGCTCCTTTTATACCCGTATATCCTGGGGAGTGGCATGCAAATTCCACTCATCAATTCTCATTGGCCTTTTCTCAAAGATCTGAGGTGTTTTGGGGCTCCCAAGAGTGACCCCTATTGTCACTACATCAACACTACCCTTCATTAGGGAATGGAGGTTACGACAGTAACCGAGATGTTTTCAGTGGTGTTTACAAATGCAACCAGAAAGCAACATGTAATTCTATTTTCTTTGTTATCACAGCTATAGTAAGGGTTGCCCATATATGAAATGGCATAGGTCTTCATTTGTTTAGTAGCTTGGCACAGCGATTGTTGTGTAATCCATGACTTTGGTTGCTTGGAAACAAAACAAGTTAGTCAAATACAGTATGCATGGGCATGCTAAATTTGATCATCAAAAACGATTCTAATCTTTCCTTTATCTTGACATTCTGTATCACTAGATAATTTAGGTTTATTTTATGCTAAGCAGTTCAGTCTTTAGAAATAACATGAAATCTAGACAGTCTCAAAATTAACCGTAGTTATCTGTTCGCTTGAATTCTGACATTTATTTTTAGGCAAATAATTTATATTATAGTAGTAATAAATAACTTTAGAATTGTCCTCAAACTGACATTTTCTAGATGCAAATGTTATTTCAAAGCTGCTGGGGGCAGTAAAGACAATCATGCTGATCCATGTTGATAGATGGCAGTACAGCAACTAACTCCACAAGTGCACGAAGACGAGCAATGCTAATGCTAGCTAGAGAACTACTGAATGGTTGAAAGAGCGACTACAGCTTTTTTTAAAAACTCACAGTGCAGAACTATTTCTGCGCTGTATTGCGGGAGGTTAGTGCAGGTTTTTGAAGTGATGCAAATGTTTAGTGAGTTTGCCCCTGTATATAGTTTTACTACAGATTGAAAATCTGGATGCAAGGTGAAACAACATGCCTGCATAGAAACACAAAATCACTGCACTATTTGTTCTCTAACAGCTTGGGATTTTGGTCCAAAGGATAAAAGTGCATGGGGTCATTGATGACCTCTGACTCAAATTTAAGCCACCAGTTTATGAAAATTTTATGACAAATTATTTCATCATTTTCTTTCATTATCTCAGAATGCAAATATTCCTCTTGAAGAAAATCATTTATTTTTGCCAGTATACATACCAGGTAAATAGGTAAGTATGCAATGCAAGCCTCTGCCAAGTAACTCCCCTTACCAGATAAAACAAGATTGTTTGAACAATTTATTAGAACCAGCTGATGGCTAATCCTTGCTGAAATATCAGTGCACTCTGCTTTTCCACTTCATAGTCTAATCAAACCAGCTCAAATGCCACTTGAATCACAAGGTTTAGAGATGAAAGTATTTATGGAATGCCATGAAAGAAACTATATTTTTAGAATGATGGATCGCTGGACTATCAACTTCTTGTGAGAGAAAGACACAGTTTCCCACTTTACTTTAGAGCAAACCAAGTTTTCCATGATGTCATATGTGGAGTTTGGGTGAAAGCAATTGAGGAGGCAAGTGAATATAAACTTGAATGTCCTCGAGTTGAGCCATTCAGACATTTTTTCTCTTCTTTAAATCAGACTAATATGTTAAGAACCTAACAATGAAGTCCTGTTTTGTTGCCAAAGCTGTAAAGTTCAAATCTAAATGGAAGATGAGTCTGATGCAGTCATCGTCTCTCCAGGTCTTTTCATAAATTGTCTGGTAATTAGAGGATCTTCCCTTTTTCTCTTCATTGCGTTTAATGCTGGAGCTGGAACACAAGCTCAATTTAGAAATGGAAACATGGCATGGAAAAGAATAACAGTATATGCAATTGTAAAGGCATTACTACATGGTTTGTCAAATACAGCAGCTATTTTGGTCTTATTTAGCAAATAGTAGGACTGTAGTGTTAATGATGTTTTAGGAATACAATATTTTGTTCAAATAACCTTAAATATACATCTGTAACTTGATATTACTGAATATAACTATCCTGAAGCCACATGCTTCAACTCAAATGAGGAGACAGTTATCAAATCTTGTTTGTTATTTTTGACTGCTGTCCCAGCATTAACCTCAACATATCGTTTCACTGTTCTTGGCCTAGAGCCAGAGACCATTGAAAAAGTGTAACCATCGTGTGATGTGTGCTGATAGCTTTCATCTGAGATAGAGCTCCATACATGTGATTTTAACAGAAAGGGGCTATAGAACTACATATAATCATAATTTCATCAAGCATACGTGAAGATCCTCCAATTTACAATGATTACAATGAAAGGAAAATGTGAACATGTTAACAGGTTTTTTTAAGTATTTTAAGATTAACAATTTAATTTTAGATTAAATTTAGTAGTGTACAGAATGTGAATTTAGGATGCTATGCAAATGTATATGCAGTTGGTGTACACATGTTAAAAGGATAAACATGATGGCATAATTCACACAGATAGTCCCGCCCCAGACTCACACCATTCGTAGACCAGTGTTGCTGTGTTTGACTGGTTAGTGTGTTAAAAAAAAACAGAATATTGTTTTAATATGATTTTGGAGGAAATCAGCCCACAAGTGACTTACTAAAAGTTTTCTCTGAATATAAAGCTGGGATAGAAGTAATTATTTTTACACTGAAAAACCTCAGGATCTCATTTACATTATAATTCCAGAACTTCTCTGGAAGAAAGAAGTTTTGTCAACAAACTACACGTGTTTCAGATCATCTTGAAGTACGTTTGTCTACTGAAGTGCTACCGTGTGTTCCAGAAAACTCAAGCCCTAGTTTGTTAGTTAATTTGTCAGCAATTGATTATGATGCATTGGCTTAATAACAAAAACCAGCTGATGCTGTGGGGATTTTCTTGTTTTTACAAAGTTCTGTTGTCATCATGCTCATTTGTCAGTCATCTCAGAAACAAGCTGACTGATGTCATGATCAAAGCGTGGCTAAAACTGCTTGTGACAGGAATGAGCAAAACTGTTACAAGCAACATCAGCACCGGATTCCAAACAGTCTAATATGAACATTCTTTCTCCTACAGACTATTTTAGTTACTTGCTTGTTGTGTGGCACAACTTTGTGGTCTGGTTGGGAATGTTCGTTTTCAAAGAATTAGAGCAAAGTAAGTAAAAACTTCAGTCTTCAGTCAATTTACAAAAAAAAAAAAAAGTGGATTTTCTGTTTCTGATGAAAGATTGTTCTTAACTTTTGTACACAAAACATACTAAACTTATTAACATATTAAATTAGTTCACCCAAAAATTTCTCACCCTGATCATTCACAAAATATTTTTAGTAAAAATGTGTAGATAAATAATGATTAAACATCATTTGTAGTGGAAAAACTGTGGAAAACATGGCTTAATAATTTCTACCTAGATTTTTACTTCATGCATTAAAAAGTTGTATTCTATTTGACTACAATAGTCATTTAGAAAGCTTGAAAACAATGCTTATTTTTGAATTTTGAAGTTTATGTTTTGAGTAAATTAAGTAAATAAGGTTGTGGTGGCGTAGTGGCTAGAGCACAGGGCTGCTAATCAGTAGGTCGCTGGTTCGAACCCCATGGTCACCACCATTGTGCCCTTGAGCAAGGCACTTAACTCCAGGTTGCTCCAGGGGGATTGTCCCTGTAATAAGTGCACTGTAAGTCGCTTTGGATAAAAGCGTCTGCCAAATGCATAAATGTAAATAATGCTAAATAAATGTTAATTAATTTAATTTTATGCAATTTTATGTAAATGTCAATTACTGTCGTATGAAATTGTTTGATATGATATCTATCGGCATTATTTCGATTATTAGCCTGCTGTCTAAATTCTGGCAGGGATGTAACCACCATATACTTTGAGGTGGACAAGTATCAAGTAACCCCCCCAGTTATCAAATATGGCCAGATTGCCATCTTGCCAGATTGAACCCTCTTGCCCTCTCCCTGAAGACGGCCCTCCTGATCCATTAAGTGAGTTGGGGACCTGCAAGCCTTCTCTGTCAGCGACACCTGCCTGGAGTTCGGTCCGGTAGACACTCATGTGATCCTAAAACCGCGACCGGGCTATGTGCCCAAGGTTCCTACAACTCCCATCAGGGACCAGGTAGTGAACCTGCAAGTGCTGCCCCGGGAGGAGACAGGCCCAGCCCCTTCGTTGCTGTGTCCGGTACGTGCTTTGTGTATATATTTGGACCGCACTCAGAGCTTTAGACATTCTAGAAGCTCTTTGTCTGCTTTGGTGGACAGCGGATAAGGAACGCTGTCTCCAAACAGAGGCTTTCCCACTGGGTAGTGGACGGCATTACATTGGCCTATCACACCCAGGCCATATCCACCCCCCACCCCCCCCCCCCCCCCCACCCCCCTTGCTGGTCCGAGCACACTCGACAAGAAGTGTTGCGTCCTTGTGGACACTGGCCAGAGGCACCTCCCTAGCAGACATATGCAGAGCAGCGGGTTTTGTAAAACCCAATACCTTTTACGAGATTTTACAATCTCAGGTTGAATCGGTTTCGTCCCGTATTTTCTGAGGTCCGAGCCGATAGAACTCGGTAACAAGCTGACAACTGACCATGTGGACCGCTTGCACCTAGCACCCTTTCCATCCGCTGAGGTAAATCCGTGCACTCTTATCCCAGGAGATCCCACTAACTCGGCTCCCTGGATGACTCCTCCCGAGCCATCTGTTCTGCGAATTCAGCGGAGGAATTCGCCGACCAAAAACCAATGCGGGTACTCAATCTACCCTGTACTGGAATAGGTGCTCCACAGTTAGGGCTCCTATGTGGACTTCCCCCTGTGTATATTTTCCATGGTACTGTCCCCTTGTGAGCGGACCTGTGTCTCCCTTGGACAGTTCCCACTTCCCCCTGGTCACCGTGTCTGTAGAAACTCCTCCCTCCCAATGAGGCAGGATCTACCACCGCGCCACTTTCCACATGTGACCTAAAAGCCCATGTGATGTATCTCACCACTCTTTACCCACTCTGGGCAGATGTGGTCTCCGCAGGGTCTTTACTTTACCCCCTGAAAGAATAGGGACCGGGAAAGATCACTTTCCCTGATGCGTAAGATGGCCCCAGCTGCTTTAACTCTATGTGAGAAACATAGAGAGAGAGAAGAGGAGCGGCGGGCACGGCCTGCTCCCATGCTTGGCACGTCGCCTTGTTCCTCCTTATCGGGGGTAAAGAACCAGAAGGTTTTGACGATATTATGGGGCATTGGGGAAGGGTACGTGCAGTCTGACACAGCTGGTCGTTTTGGCACGTAAAATGTGTCCAGTGGTTCAGCGCATGGCGTGATTTAAATTGGACCCGTAGTGTTGCTTCTGCGACACTGTCGAAGTGAACGACAGACGGGGAACGTCTAGGTTACTGTTGTGACCTCCATTCCCTGATGGAGGGAACGAGACGTTGTGTCCTCCCGGCCACGTCGCTGAATCGAGCCACTGTTGCGGCCAAACCTAATTGTCGGCTCCTCAGAAAAATCCTGAATGAAACAGACGCATTTTCCTCCCTTTATACCCGTATGTCCGGGGGTGGGACATGAAAATTCTGTCTGCCAATTTCTCATTGGCCTTTTCTCATAGATCAGAGATGTGAAAGGCGCTCAAGAGAGACCCCTAGTGTCACTTCTTCGACACAACTTCTCATTCCCTCCATCAGGGAATGGAGGTTACAATAGTAACCTAGACGATATTTTTAAATGTTGTTCTGACCGACATTCATTTCCAAGGGTGCAAACTATTCAAAATTTGGTGAAATTTGCATTCTTAATTGAAAATATGTCATGTACAGTACATGATTTTTATGTCATTCATTACTATAAATGTGAAAACATTAACATTAGTATTTTCTTTTTTGCTAGCCAGCAGACATAATCATGTCATTTTACAAGTTCAAATGATATTCATTTTTTTTCTTGAGACAGCAAAAAAAAAAAAAAAAAAAAAAAAAAAAGAAAATATGACTGAATCAGGTAAACTGCTAGCAGTGCAGACACTTTTGTAGTGTTTGTCTTCTTCTGTGTGAACTTTAAAAATACATGGACATTTTAAAACCAAAAATTATAAAATTTTGGGCCTTTATCGCATTTCAAGCCTTTATTCAGAAAATTATTGCATTCAGCTCCTTTACTATATTAAAGGAACAAAGGGGACCACTATATTTTTGACCTCAACACCTGTGACCCTACACACCCAAAATGGTTTGGCCACTTCAACATATGCCTATGTATTAATTTCTTTATAAAACGTGTTGTTTAAATGGAAAAGTTGGATAGGATAGTGGAGGACAAACTGCCAACATGTGCCCGGCATACATGGGAACTCTTGCAACACTGTTTAAAAAGCATCTCAGGATGCACCTCGTGAAGTTGGTTGAGAGAATGCCAAGAGGGTGCAGAACAGAATTCTGGTGGCTTTTTATCAATATGGAAGTATGGGAGCCCTACAGTGACCAAAAAAATGCTTATCAAATCAAAATAAGGTACAAACAATACTTCTGGCTCAGCTTCAAAGCTTTTATTCGATTTAATTGACCCATATTCTGTAATAGTGCAGTCGTTCCTCACACCAGAAGTGGATTGACTTTCCTTCTTTGTTTTATAGCCATTTCATGCGAACAAAAATTGCACTTGATGCTATATCAGATGTGAAACAAAGGTTGGGGGAGGCTCTGACAAAAGGTTTTTTGGCCCTTTTGTTCAAACCAACACCTGCCATAAAATACTTATTTTTACAATCTGGATTGGGTGGAAAGCTGCACTAGGTCTCTTTCACGTGAATTCCAGACTGATTTTGTGGTGACGATAGGTAAGAGATTAAATTCATCTGTTTGGAATTGCAGTGAAGCAGGCTTGATCTCCAGAGTTATTAAAACTGAATGCCATCAACATAACAATCTAAATAATTCTAAACATGTGAACATTCTGGTTTCCTTATACCATTATTCCATCAAATAAATTTTTCCTGACACTACCAGTGCTAGGTTATATGTAAAATGTAATATTTTCTAGAAATTGAATAAATTATCAAGAAATAATAATTATGGTAAACAATTACATCCTTCAACCCTCAGCCCTGAGACCCCATCGCAGCTTTAACAATTACAAGAAAACTGTCACAATTTACACAGTCTTAATTCAGCTTAAAGGGATAGTTCACCCAAAAAAGAAAATTCTCTCATCTTTTACTCGCCCTCATGCCAGCCTTGATGTGTGTGACTTCTTTCTTCTGCAGAACACAAACAGAGATTTTTAGAAGAATATTTCAGCTCTGTAGGTCCATACAATGCAAGTGAATGGTGATCAGACCTTTTATGCTCCAAAAATCACATAAAGGCAGCATAAAAGTTATCATTATGACACCAGTGGTTAAATCTATAGCGATATGATAGGTGAAGGTGAGAAACACTTTTTTACTGTAAATCTCCACTTTCATTTTCACTATCAAAATGTGTTACAGTTCAAGCTCCAAATGTTACAGTTCATGCATGAGTCTAAATTATTGGCTGCAACTGCAATTGAAAATGTTTTGCGCTATTCAGAAAACATGTCGGCAGTAATCCATAATGCTTTTAACTTTTTAGTAATAATAATTGGATTAGTATCTAAAATCCTGGGGGAAATAACACATAAGTGCATTGTAACGACTATTATTATACTGGATATATTTGGCAATTTCCCAGCTCCATGGTTTGTCATTTCCCATCATTGTCGATCATTGTAGGTCAACCCTGCTGAAAAGACAAGTTTAGACCAGTATGAGTTTTACATCAATTGCATCGTCCTATTACCCAGCCCTCAATTCTGCCTCATAAGAACATTGACAAAGGGCTCAGGCTGTTATCTTCTCAAACCTCTCGCATCACTATGTCATCCAACACTAGATTTGTTTCCTATGAAAAGTCTCACATAATTTATCAGCTAAGAAAACGTGAAAAACATAAGAATGTATTGGAAAGAACTGCCAAGACACAGTGCCGATATGATCAGTGTAAAATAAAAACTAAAATCACAAGGCCGCATTGTTTTCTCATTAATCAGCATGCAGGTGGAAAGATGCTGTTGTTCTGCTATTGTTGTGCTTCCCCAATTTATCCATGAAATTGCTTACATGTTCTTGTATCATTTCATTTGAACGTTGAAAGTAGTCATAATGAGGATTAGTTGATGGATAACTCATTCCCACTAATATTATCAAGCCCTCATGCCCGTAAACATAAATAGATGTTTATGGCACAGATGTCTGAAGAATGAAATGAGATGAATGTAAAAAAGTAAACAGTGAATTTTAAAGGCAAATGAAGAATGTAGATGGCTGTGTTTTTAGTTCCTCCCAGGAGTCTCGTATAATTGATATCACATTGGGTTATATTGGAGTTAAACATTATTGAAGTCTACACAGTGCTTTGGGTTAGAAAGCATAACTCTAGCATCATTACTTTGGATGCAAAACGTTTTGCACACATGGCAAGTGTTCACTGGGCTGGTCATTGGTAGTTGATTTTGTTGTAAGCTTTAAAAAATTCATGCCCACAGCCAAGAGTTGTTCACCTATTTGGAATGTACAGTTGAAATTGGTTTGCAGCTAATATAAATAAGGGGTACATAGGAAATAAAAAGACATACCGGAGCTGGGCTCACTTCTAACTTGCTCTCTCGTAAATACGTTCTTAAGCTCCAAATGAGATTTATACATGAGGGAATAAGGTTATGTTGCTGAAATGAATCATTGACAAAAGCCCTTTTTGATGACTTCTTGATTCACGGCAGATCGTTTTATAGCTGAGTATTTTTTTCTACTGAGAGTGGCTCTGATAGATTATGTAACTTTATGTATTATCAGTGTGGCTATTTAATTCTTGGCTCGTATGGTTTGTTGTAGTCAATTTTTTCAATCATATTGGTAATTGGAAATGGCAATGTTTCTAAAAGTCATTACAGAGCACAGTTTGAGCACATTGATTGTTAGTATTAAGTTCTGCTTTGATTATTTGTCATTCACTGTAAAAATGGAAAACCAAGATCAAAATGTTTAATTGATATATACAATATACGCTCACTGAGTACTTTAATAGGAACTCTATGGTCCTAATAAAGTTATAATGTAGACCGACGTGGTTTTCTGCTGTTGTAGCTCATCCGCCTCAATGTTTGATATGTTGTGCATTCTGAGATGCTATTCTGCTCACTACAATTGTTCAGAGTTGTGACGAGGAGGAGGAGGGTGTGGCCAGGCCATGATGGTGCACATCCAGTGGTGAATCAGCTGATCAGTGGGAGAGCGAGATAAAGGGAAGCCGGAGGCGGCAGTTCGAAAGAGAAAGAGAGAAGCACACAGCCTTTTTGCGTGTGTCTGTGTTTGTTTATGTTTGTTTAAGTTGAGTTTTTCATGAAAGTTTATGTTGACTGTTCAGCCTGTTCCCGCCTCCTGCTTGCCCATCTTTTACCTGTACAAGATTGTTTATCTGAGTTACCATAACAGTTACCTCTCAGTTACCTTTCTGTCAGCTTGAACAAGTCTGTCCATTCTCTGTTGACCTCTCTCATCAATAAGTTGTTTCTGTCCACAAAACTGCTGCTCACTGGATGTTTTTTTTTTTTTTTTTTCACCATTCTGAGTGAACTCTAGAGACAGTTGTGCATGAAAATACCAGGAGATCAGCAGTTACAGAAATACTCACACCAGCGCGTCTGGCACCAACAATCATGCCACGGTCGAAATCACTGAGATCAAATGTGTTCCCCATTATATCATAGTTGACTAGAACATTGGTTTCTGATTTTTGCATTTTTATCACTTCACTAAAAAGGTTAGAATCAGTTCATTAAAACACTGTGCTGAGTCAAACTCACAACAAATCTATATTTGATAAGCAACTGTGTTAAATGAGCATGCACAAGAGGAAACATTGCAAAACTCTTTACATAATTACTGCTGAGCCAAAAGACCTTTCAGCATGCTGACTTAAGTGGCGTTATAGTAATACAGTGTTATACAGTAATGCTGTGAAATGTGTTATGTCCTGAGATGCGGCCACACATCAGACCCACTTGCTAACACGTTTCCATTTAGTAAAAAAAACACATACATTCATATAAATCACTGAACAACTCCAGTGTTTAGTTACTTTGGCCCGGTGGTTAGTTTAGTTACATTAACCTTCTCGGTGATCTAATACAATCGTTTTAAGGCAAGCATTTAAATTTAACAGTTCCAGGCAAATCCACAACACTATCAAATAGCCTAACTTTTTCATCGTTTACAGGATGATAAGAGCTTTCGGCTGTATGGTATCCTCTCTCCTGAACATTGAAACCGGAAAATATTAGGTCATAGCATCCAGTGCTCTATTTATAGACATTAAACGGCTGCATATTAAACAAAGCACTCAAGATATTCATTTAAGAAACCACTCGGCCACACTGACCTGAAAACATCCCGCAAGGTTATTCTGCAACACGGAGCAGTGGTTCGAGGACAGCCTGCTTGCATGTGTTGGGGGGATGAGAGGACTTTAAACCACGGATTTTGGGGCGGCAAAGATTAACGGACAGTTTCTTTTTCCAGGTGTTGTATTGTGGATACAAGAGATTTGCATTGTGAATTTTACCAAGGGAGAAATCCTTTCCTTAGAAATGAAAACAGTAACACAATACACAGCCCTTATCCAGCTCAGCTGAGAAATGAAGTTGCCACTGTGCTTTCCTTGCTTCAAAAAAGTTAATTTTTGAATTTTGAAGTTCTGTGGACCTGGCCTTTTTATAATATCAAAGTACAACAATTCAATCAAGACATAATCATAATCAAAATATAACTGGATTTAACAGTTACAAAGGATGAATCCCAATGTGATATATCACGTCGCTCAGTCTGCATCTACTGTTTTTGTTTAAACACACTATCATACACTCAAACAAAAATACACACACATATTTTCCTGTGTACTGTAATAACTTTACTGTGTTTTTTGTAAATGGTTGCCAAAGCCTAAACTCTAATTGAGTTCTTTTTTAAAATAAAAAATAAATACAGACATTCTTGGTCATTTTTGTTACTCTTTGCAATTCATTCTCTTGAACCAGCTTGTACAGGTTTTACATCATGTTCCTGTTCCTCTAAGGTTGTTCAAACCACACAACCTCAACCTGAAGCAGCCTTTTTAGGTGAAATCCACCAAAATCTAGTTTAGATGTTATATGAATGCACTGAGTACATTCATTAGAATTTGTAAAGAGCTTTGGCAAAGTGGGCACTAAGCTTTGCTTGGCATTGGGATGTTTTAATTTATTTATTTATTTTAACATTTCGACGATACTTCAACTGTTAATTGATAATTTCAGGCATTTGCATGTAGGCCCAAATGATTTATATTTAAATTCCAGCTGTTGCTAAACATATGTAGGGTCTGAAATTGAAATAAAATAATTAATTTGTGACCATGCTTGCAAGAAACCTGGGTATGTATCAAAGCCATAGAGAAGGTAAGTTAGAACCATATGTTAATTTCAACGGAAAGCATCTGGAGATGATGAGAGGCGTGCTGTTGATGATAGGAATGCACTGAGCGCAGGCAGCAGTGTGAGAGAGGCAGAGAAACATACTCGTATAAAGAAAACAAAACTGCACTAATGGGTTGCAGCTTTGCATCCACAGGCATCCCGAACAACACCGCAACACTTTAAAAGTTTATTACTGAGCATTCTGATTCATCTCGCTGCCAGCTCACAGAGTCTCAAAACAATAAGGGACTTTATTATTCAATAAAGGTGCAATATAATCCACTTTACAATTTCCTTCCCAACAAGAGAACATGCGTTATTTGTATGGTTTTTACCTGTGCTGTTTGTTCTTCAGGCAACATTGTTGGTGGTGGTCTTGGTTTAATAAACCCAGGAAGAGATCTGCAGGCAAGGTTTCTTTTCAATGGGAGCCAAAAGTGCCACATTAATTGGAGAATAATTGGTAATGCTTAATTTGAAGACCTCTCTCACAAAGGCCATGAAACACTACATAGCATCCTGATGAGGCTTATAACATGCTATTGTCAGCAGCTAAAAGTAACTTTGACATGTAATGCATTTGACAAGTCATCACAGTACTTTTGCCAATCTGTTGATATCACTGGGAACCCATCTATTGATAATGGAAGAATGTAATAATGTTTATCTTTTGTGTACAATCAGAGGTTATAAATGATAAATAAAATAACAATATACTAACTATAATTTCTTGAGGTTCTGTAACTTATAAATCAGATCGTAAATCTGGCATTACCATAAGCAATAATTATGAAACATTTTCAAGACTCTTTCACTGGATAATTTGAAATGGGGCAAGAAGGTTTAATTGTCACAAGGAAATTTGTCACAAGCGCTACATCTCCACAACCATAAGGCTTTTTGTTAAATGTACAGTTACACAATTGTAAGTTTATGCAAGTTTTTTTTTAAACACCTAGGATATTTTTGGGTGAATTTTATTCCCCAAATTAAATTTATATTCTCATCATATTTTTGCTGTAGTGGTTGAGTAAACAAGTGAAGACAATACATTAACACTGGGGTCTACCTTAATGAAGGTAAAATTTTAAAGGTGCACTTTTATTTATTTTTTATATCGTCTTGGAATTTACTTGGACTGCACTGACACCTAGGTTCATAGATGAAGCATTATTCAAATGCAATTGTTTTCAGTTGCCGATACCATTATAGATATTCACTAATCACAGTCATGGTCAATTTTATCCATGAGGGAAAGTGCCCAATAACAGGGAGGTTCCTAGATTAAATGAGTAGTATTCGGCTGATTGTGTTGAGGCTAAATGCCTCGGTATACTCACAGGGAAGTTCTTCATAATCATTTGCTGCATGGTTTACTCAAGGTGTTTGCGAGCATTCTGACACTAGCCACGCCGCTGGGGGAGACGTTTAGAGCAGTTTTTACTTCATGTAAAACCTTAAATAATGTGACATTAAATTGTTATCAATGACTTGAATTGAATCATGCCTCGTTCTATGAGTAATATTTATAAGTTGTTGTAACCACTCTATGATAATTTTAAAGTAATATATATGCAGTTATTTGTAATTTATCATGTTTACATTCTGCATTCATGATGCTAATATACTAAAACTCTGTATATGACCATAATATGCAACGGTTAAACTCTATTATTGTAAAGGGGCTTCTCCACTGCACGGTACAACTGGACTCAACTCGACTCTACTCGCTTTTTTGGGGTTTTCCACTGTGAATAGTACTTGGTACCTGATACTTTCTTAGTACCACCTCGGTTGAGGATCCAAGTGAGCCGAGCTGATACTAAATGTGACGTCAAAATCCTGCAGATCACTGATTGGTCAGTGCGAATCATCACTACCAGCGTCACTGGATTTCCGACACGTGACAACCCGCTAGTTAATTAGTAACAGCGTTAGCAGTATCATTTGTTCACGTGACTTTCGAATTGTGAATAAAGAAATGGCTGAGCGCAAAACCACACTGTGGTCAATAAACGAGGTATAGACGGTCCATTCGTTAGCGATGAGCGAAATGAAAACGTCTCTAAGGAAGTGTCTCAGCTGTTGGTCGCACACGGCTACCACAGACCTACAAACAGTGTAGAGAAAAAAAAACTTAAAATGGACTATAAAACCATCAAGGAAAAGTGGAAGTGGTTCGGACAATTGGACGCTACCTAAACCAGCGATCAGTGGTAGGGAGGGATCCCTGGACTCAGCCATGATGGAAAATTGTATGTTTGTTACATTAACTCTATACTCTGCTTGAAAGCTTCACTTTATTTAGTTCAGTTATATAGTTACTTCTAAAATAACCAGGCCAATTTAACTGTTACACGTGTAAAATCACCATGTAACAACTGCTTTATGCAGCACAATGTACTAGTAGCTTACTGTTTATGGTCAGTAATGTTTGTGTCGCGTTTAAGATGATGTCATGGCAGTAGAGGCGGCACAACTGTGATCAGTTGCCTATAATGCCTATAATCCCACCCACGTTGAGGTGGCACTAAACTGCATTGGAAATGCAGCTCAGAAAAGTAAAGCGAGTAGAGTTGAGACAAGTCGGATCATAACGTGCAGTGGAAAAGTATTATAAGTTATATGACACTGATACTACTGCAAAGATGGATGTATAAAACAGTGTTAATGGGCAGAATACAGACCAAAGAATGATGATAAGAGGCATATTTCAGTTCAGTAGCAGATGGCAAATGAGTGAAGCAGCATAACAAACAACAAAAGATTCCTCGGACATGTGCTCACACACAACACACAAACACACTCACACACATGATGTGTGTTGAGTGCCCTTTTATGCATTATCTTTCCATGTACACTCTTTGAGGAATATTTCAAGATCTACTTATATTATGCTTTGTTTGGGTTCATTTGATTTGAGATAGTCTGCTGAAATGTATGATATGTCAACCCGGTATCACGCCAAGGCGTGAAATAGACACGCTGGTCCACTAGCGGATGCGTGTCGGTGTCACGCTTTGCCTCCTCTAGGCGTGTACATGACACGCGCGCGTGTTGTTGCAATACCGGCAGGGGGCAATCGTTTCCTCAACGCCAACAACTCTCCGCGCACCAAAGAGTAAGCGATACCGTTGTCGTATTGTACGTTCGCACGGGCAGGATGATGGCCAATTTCGCTGCTTACTTTCACTTGTGACTATGTGAAAATAAAGGGTTACTACACATACTAGTTCAGGACATCTTTGTTCATTATAGTGCTGCTTTCATGAACAAATCCTAACGTTGCTGTAGCCTAACGTTGTTATATGTGTGTGTGGGCTGTCGAGTATCTTATGCTGATGTAAATAAATATATATATATATATATTTAAAAAATATATTTATATAAAAAAATATATATCCTGCTAACCGGAACTGGAGAACGAGATATATCGCTTACTCTTTGGTGCGCGGAGAGTTGTTGGCGTTGAGGAAATGATTGCCCCCTGCCGGTATTCTACCTAGACGCGCGCGTGTCATGCACACGCCTAGAGGAGGCAAAGCGTGACACCGACACGCATCCGCTAGTGGACCAGCGTGTCTATTTCACGCCTTGGCGTGATATCGGGTTGGATATGTCACTGTCTTACTGAAATGTTTGTTTCAGGCAGTAATAAGGAAAGATGTGACAAAAAGACACAAAAAGTTTATTTTATGTGTGTGTGGGGCAAAATGTGTTAGCACAAATCGAAAACAGCGCAAGGTGTAAATTTTGCGAAAAACTTAACTTATCTCATATAGTGTCACAGCATGCCTGCTATTGGGGTGGAGTTGTTCAATATCAATATTTTGTTGTGAAGAATTTTAAGAGTCTATGCGGAAAATGGACTTAAAAAGAAGAAGAAGAAGAAAAAACTACCCTAAAACATATTCACTGGATTGTGAAACTAGCCCCCGATTTCCCCTATATCAACACGAAACTCACTAGATTAGAACCATAATAGCAATGAATTTTCTGAAAACTGTGCCTGTTTACCCTTACCCTGTGAATATCTTTAGTTAAAGTAAGGTTCTACCTGGCTGAGGCAAGCCAAAGTCAGGCTGCTGTAAGTATTTTAATCATATGTTTTATTAATTTGGCTTTCTGGTATTTTGAACCGTAACTTTGATGAACAGTGAACCTGTTGATTTTCGTTGGCTTTCATTTTATTTACATTCAATATTTTCTCATTTATTATTAAATAAATTATTTTGTTTCAGATAGCTTTAAATATAGGTTGTCATCAGTGTAAAGGAATATCAGAAATCAGTGGTGAGCTGTCTTTAGCTGTTATAACTGAATATCTCTGTCTTTATTCTCAGTGCATTCCCTGTCAGTGCACATGCCCTCATTAGATTTGCAGGTTATGTGTACGCTGAGCTAGATGTGGTATTCATTAAACCGTAATGCACTGAATCAATCAAACAGTGCCTTACATTTCTTTTGAAAGCTGCCTATCCCAAAGGCCAAAGAAAACATGGGAGATGGGGTCATATTTTTAAAGGTTTCGACTGACATGCCAGCAGCTATGGGAATCAGCTAAAATACAAACAAGAAAATACCACTTTTATATTGAAAGTTTTGCAAGAGCCAACATCTTTGTGATTCTATCAGCCATCATGTTTTATTCAGGTCAGAGTGGTTTGGAGCACTGAATGCTAATCATGATTTGAAGCCTTCTATTGCGTTTTTTTTGTTGTTGTTTTTTTTTTTTTTTAATTCAGCACTCAAATTTGACTAATTAAATGGTAATGTAAAAATTAAATGATTTACTTTGCATTAGCCAGCCTCTTTGTCTTAGAAAAATATATCTGTGCCAGTAGTGGTGCTTTTTGGTTTCTTTTTGGTGCGCTAGTGGCACAGAAATTATTTCACTTTTAAAACATAGACAACTATGCCAAGAACCTATAGTGCCATATAGGCAGGTGTCCTTTTATGACTCTACATAAAGACCATCGTTCAAATAGTTTCTTTGACTGCTAATTAGAACAGAGGCTTCTAGCCATAGAGATGCTTTCCATGCCAAATACATCTCCCTCTAAAAACCCTCTTCCAGAGCATTCCATGTTGAATGGCCTTGAGGAGCTTTGTACACAGTAGTTAAAATCTAGTGTCACTTCTGGGGTCACAGAACAGTTCTGCCTGGCTTTGTCTGTCCATTGTTTTTACAACAAATAGAATCTTATTCATCGAAATTATTGCCTGTAACAATCGACAGCATGCCTTTCAAGTGGTACATAAACATTAGGTTGAAGAAAACACTGAATATTGCTTTTATAAAGTGACAGTCAACCTGGTTTAACCTAATTGTTTATTCTCTAGTCTAGACCATTCTGGAAAACATTACAGAAACTGACTCATTGATAATAGACTTTACATTGACCATGTCTCCTTTCAAACCAATTCTGTAGCATAGATTTGGTACAAACAAAATAGCACTTTTCACAATTCAAAGCAACTTCACCAAAGATCACACCTCAAAATTAAGTGAGCAAGCCAAAGGTGACATTGGCAAGGAAAAACTCCTTTATAAGATGTTTATGTAAGTTGAGGTAGAAACCTTCAGAGATAGCAAGACCCAGCTGGGGAAGTCCAGATCCTCTGGCTGGCTGCAGGGACATACAGTATTTAAACAATTTTATACAAATACATATGCACAGATGTTCATTGACAAAATTAGGCACAGACATTTATAACATTTTTAATAAAATTGTAAATAGATAAATGCTATGAATATGTAACATATTACATACATAGTCTTTACAAGCATTGTTTCAGTGATAAGTTGAAACTGGCTACACTTTTAATGTAAGAATCCAGACACCTAAGCAGGACAGAAAAAGAGATAAGGATGACATTTGTTCTGTAAAGTATGCAGCCAGTGAAAGCTCCACCTGTCATCATGTGTAAGTAGGTGTTTCCGAGAAGAGGAAAACAGAAAACATGTCACACATTAATCTGTGTTCAACTAGCAATTCTCAAGACAGCCATCAAATGACATTGTCTTACCTATTCCAACACCAGGGCTGTAATTGTAGTAAAAAACTACAATGGAATTTTCACTATAATTCATTCATAGGTCAAGCTAAAATATGCATATTTCTAAAGAAAAGTTGTTTACAATTTTCAAAACTATTATCAGTGCAGTTATCATTTTTATTTTTCACACATAAAATGTCTAGTCGAAGTTAGCAAAATGCTTGAAATCATCTATAGCACCAATGTGAAACAGTCATAATATTTGCCATTTCTTTTGATACAAAACATTTATGTGGGTTTTACATTTGCGTTTAACGAAAAATTCTGGTTTCTTGCGTTGTGTAGCTTCAGTGTAGCTGTTGGCATTTGTTCTGTGACATGTTAAGCAAACATCTGATGACATCATTCTACCACCCGGGATTCAGATATACAGAAGTGACACATATATGCAGTCTGTGACATGAGCACATGTGTTGATTCAGAGTTGAGCTTGTGTAGAGAGTCAGTCTGACCTCCACTGGCTGACTCAGAGGCTCTGACCACAGCACGAGCCCTGTGCCTCCCACATTACCCTCAGAGCTAACAATAATGTTTATATCTGGAGCTTTGCTAGCAAAAAGCTGCTTCAGTATTTATTGAGAAAGAGCATAAAAAGAAAGTAAAATCACCTGTATTGTAAACTTAACGAATGAAATAAAGTGGGATTTTAAGAGCACTTAAAATGGGTGGGTGGTTGGGTGGATGGATGGATGCATGGATATAGGTGGATGGATGAGCAGATCTATAAATCTTTTTCAGTTGTCAGCTATGGGAAAACCAGATCAGATCAGTTAGAAAAGATATTACAACCCAAGTCAGGACATTCTGAAGGTCTGTGCTGAACTTGGGAAATGTAGCTTGAAAGCTCTAGGAGTAGCAACATTTACATGTTTTCTTTGACAAAAAAAAAAAAAAAACATAACTCAACTTTGTACAATAACAGGATGTTGGCTTTTTCCAACCAAATAATTATCAATAAAAGATAGAGATGAAAACATAGGCAAGTTATTCTGTTGAGCACTATGTACTCGGCTGGCATAACAGAGACGCTTTGCTTTTTTAATAAAGTATTATCAGACCCCATTTTCTCATGGATATTAAGAGCAAACATATGCCTCCATATGTTTATTCAGGTTTTCAATCTGGATCACCTATCACTGCAGAAATACTGAAAACGTAATGTAGCGAATCAGCCGGACAGAGCGATGATAAGCAATATAATTTCATACTGACAAGTTACATAAGTCATTGCATCTAACTCAATGTCTTTGCCATGGAGATAACACTTGTATGTTTATTTTGAACACAGAATGGCAGAACCTACCATTTCTGTATAAGCCATTGTCCATTGAATAAGGTCCCTCCTTCAGACATTTATTGAAGATTATATTTATTTTATTTTTTGGATGTCTGGGCTTTTAGATCCTAGTTCTTCTCAGAGGAGCTTGACAGGGTCACCATATGGCTACTTTATCTCCATCAAATAAATGCAGAGCGCTTTATGACGTGACACTGTGGGAACTTGCTTTTACCAACAAAAATATAGCCTTGGTCTTTCCTCGTCAAGAGGAAAAATGTACTGCTTGACAGCATGTTTCAGCCTAGGTCGTTTAGAAGTGTTTGGTTCAATCCAAGTCATGAAAAGGCAAATAATTGCGCTATTCAAAACCCAACCATTTTGATGCAACTTGCTAAATCTGTACTCTTTTGGAATACCGGCAGTTTACTGAGCTTCTCACAGAAATGATTTGTTTAAGCACATATTAATGAGACTGGAGTTGAATTGCTGTGTGACAGGGCAGAGGGCGGAGCCGGATCGTGATTCTACACACCCGGTCCCTCTCAGAGGCTTGATTGGCCTGATAAGGGTGTGTAGAATCACGACACATGCTTCTTTACTGCACCTGTGCTAAGCGTGATTAGAATTAAAAAATTTTGTTTTGTTTTTGTTTTTGACTTACTGTAAAGAACATAAATGGTAGTGATTTACTCGCATTGTAATGGATTCCACATAGAGTTAAAGATCGATCTTGGGATTTAAAAATTGATATTGAGATTTTTCACATGAAGTGAATGTTTTTACATAGCCCTCACCAGGATAGTCATTATTTTTCCTATTCCTTTGTGCTGTTTTTTATTTATTTATTTTTTATTTTTTTTATTTTTTTTTTGGAGCAGTGGGTTGTTTTTCATGTTTGCTTAAAAGGAGTTCACTCAAAAAAAAAAATTTATGTTATAATTTACTCACCACAGAAGAGATGTTAGGTACCTTTTCAATTTCACTGTTTTTGTCCTCTTGTGTTCCATGGAAGAAAGAAAGTTTGTCTTGTTTGGAATAACATTAAGTAAAATAATGACAGAATTTGTGTGAACTATAAGTATAAATGTGGTGGAAAAGATACTAGTAGTAAGAGTTGTGTTTATGATGTGTCTGACTGCAGGTAAGAGCAAAGAGAAAAGACAAGATAATTACATTACTCTCAAATACCAGGACAAACAGCTGAGAATACACATCACTTGCTAAGCTGGACATCATTCATCAAGCAGAGGCTCCTAACAAATGCAGATAAAATAGGACCTCAAACACATTATGGTTGTTAATTAATTGAATACCTAGGCATGATACTACCGCAACAAGATGAGTTCCTACAGAAGAAAAGAAAAGATTAAACAAAACAAAAGTTATTCAGATGTAAAGCACATGTTTAATGGCCAACATAAACCAGAGGAATGTAATAGCAAAGTTTTACACTGTGTAACATCTTCATAACATTCTCACAAAATGTGGACATCCAGATTTCACAAATGCAGTTTGACATCCTTGGAAACTCTTGAAGAAGTTATACATAATGGGAATACATAACTCTAAGCTCACAAGTCTGAAGTGACACTGACCTATATGCCAAATACATTCCTCAACATATACGGTAGTCTTCAGACTAAACACGGATGAGTGTTACATGTAGTTCAGAGATCTGATCGAAACATGAACATCCATTTTTTCCAATCATAAATCAAACTAAGAAAACTTAGTTTACCTGACAGAAACCAATCAGTTTTGTTCTTTTATAGCTAAACAGACAGTTTGTGCTACTCACTTGATGTTATTTTCAATACCTGCTTTTGATACTAGATTTAGTCAAAGTGCAAGTCTACTTGGAGTTATTGAATTTGATGTGAGGTGAAGTTTTAAGAGTAGATTTGAAGCGTAAGTACAGCTAATAATGCAGAGTTAGCATTAAGCTGGTCTGATGCAGGGCTATGCTTACTCTCGTGCTGAAATCGTTAACGTATATTTCTTTCTCCGCCAATATCCTGGATCCAACCTCTCAGACTAAAGCAGAGGCAAAGTCAATTGGTGAAAGCAAAACAGCAACAAAGACACAAAATAATAACCCTGTGTTTAACTGCAAGCAATCCGGATTCAATATGGACATCCCAACCTTTGCGATCACACTCTTGTTGTGTTTTAGATTCTTCAAGGTTTGCCTGCTGCCAACTTTAAGCAAATTTCACTCCCTCACCAAAATAAATGTTCCCCACTTTTTTTTCTTACTCGTGAGGCTTTGGCCTGGGGCCTCCACTTGTCACTTTTGATTTGGGATTTGCCTTCTCCTGAGCAGTGTCTAATGAAATCCCAGTGTGCGTTGAGAAGATATGTTTAACCTCACTCTCCGTGTGGCCATTATTGAGCCCTCCTCATTTTATTCAACCCCCATTCACCCCCCACAAAAAAAATAAAAATAAAATTATAAACAGCATTCTGAGGGGAAAAGTTAAAAAAAAAAAAAAAAAAAACTCTGGCGTCCCTGATAACATTTGATTTGGGCTATAAAACCAATGAATCATGCGCAGCGAGTTTGACTGAATTCCACGGAGCTATCAACAATTGTGAGGAATATTAATATATGCATTTTAAGGAACATTTCTGAAGCTATGTTACTGATGAGGTTCTCAGCAGAGCTATTCTCAAAAGAAGTCGAAACCCCAGAGAATGTTGAAAGGCCTAAACACATTCCAAAAAGGGGACATATTTTCGGCTTCTTACTTAGCATTTGGGAGTATTTACCTGTGGATGTGGCCATCTTTCTGAGTCAGTGGCAGCAGGAACAGTCAGCAGAGGCGAATCTTTAAAGATTGGAGAGGTAACTGAGACTGATGGGCCTTAGAGAGAAAAGATTCAGCTGCTGTTACTGCTCCTTCCTTTGCTGGTCTTCCTCAGTCTGTCCTCAGCCTCTTTCTATGCCTCTGTCTCTGTCTCTTACTCTGTACTTTACTGCTGTTCTTTGCCTCTATGGCCTCGTTTACACCTGGGATTAAGATGCATTTTAAGTGATCCATTTAAAATGGGACAACACCTGGAAAGACAGTTGTAAAAAGGATCCAAAACATTTTGAGATTTATCCAATAAATAGTGTTTACTCCCATTTTACAGTACATAGTTTTAAAAGGTACCACTTTACTTTATAGACATATATACTTTATTTAAATGACAACTTACATATATAACATTTTAACTTTTATTATAAAGTGCTGTGTATCATATTCCAATATGCCCCCTGCCCAAAGCTTAGTTAATACAGGTATTCAGTACGCTGCTCCCTATACACATATTACGCCGTCTGCGTAGGGCACCAACCTCCTGGAGAGGCAATATCTTACCCTAGGGGGGCACCTGAAATTCCACCGGCTGCCCGTCCCCTCAAGCTATTTGTTATTCAAGGACCCTGTAGCAGTTGCAGAACCCTAACGATCGCAGCACGTTAGATTATCACCTCACACTCCCATCTGACGATCGCGGGACTCTCCGTAGGGCATCAAAGAGACATAGCCAAAAGCACAAATCCGGACAAGCCCCATTACCCATCTTCTTAAATGAGACAGAACTCCTCAGACACAGTGCTTAAAACAACTAAGACTATATATAATTATAGAATTCTTATTTTATTTTTTTATTATTTTATCCCCTTTTCTCCCAATTTGGAATGCCCAATTCACACTACTTAGTATGTCCCCATGGTGGCGCGGTCACTCACCTCAATCCAGGTGGCGGAGGACAAGTCTCAGTTGCCTCCGCTTCTGAGACCATCAATCCACGCATCTTATCACATGGCTCATAGTGCATGACACCGTGGAGGCTTGTGCTACTCTCCTCGATCCAGGCACAACTTACCATTCGCCTCATTGTGAGCAAGAACTCGTGTTGAAATTGTGACCATGAGGAGGTTACCCCATGTGACTCTACCCTCCCTAGCATCCGGGCCAATTTGGTTGCTTAGGAGACCTGGCTGGAGTCACTCAGTGCACACTGGATTCAAACTCGCAACTCCAGGGGTGGTAGTCAGCGTCAATACTCGCTACTCTACCCAGGCCCCCTTATGTAATAATTTGTATGTATTGCTTTATTCTTACAACATCTCAGGATCTGACAATTCCTGGCATTAGAAAATGTAAGCAGCAGTTAACAGACATAAATAACAAATGGCACAAATAGGTCCCTTGACTCTGTCTGCTGATGAAAAGGTTCACAATCTTTTGTATTTTTACTCCTGATTTTGGTGCATTTTTGTTTCATGGAACTATCAAATCTACCCCAAAAGATAAAAGAACCGTCAGATTTATAGATTAATTTCAAAGTTTAAAAATGTTTTCACTGGAAACTGATTAATGATATTTTTGATTTCTAAACACATTAAAGTATACACAGACCACAAAATGATTTATACTAGATCTTGTGTAGATGTTACCAGATTTCTTTATGCAAAAGTTTTATTAAAATCTCCTTTCAGGACACCAATAAACACATCTTGAAAGATAATGACTCTGATGAATCCAATATGGTTTTAAATGCTGGATCCTGCAAGGAAAAAATTCAGTGTCTAAAAAGTTATGTTACGGCAGTCACATAACAAACTGAAGATGGATATTGTGTTAAAAAAAACTTGTGCGTATAGCCAGATCTGTTCTGTATTACTGTATACAATCATATATCATAACTGCATTGCCATGATTCATATCCAAAGGTGTCACACAAAGCTGCCGCAGAGAGTCTGCTCAGATGAAACTTGTCTCGACCATAGACACAGGGCCCAATTAAAGAGAGCGATTAACCGGGACTCAGTGACCCTCTGAGGAATTTCACAAGGATGCTCTGTATTCACTGTCAAACTTTGGGGTTGCACCCTGCCTTTAAGTCCTTTCACCTGCTAATTAAGCCTTCCAAACTCCAGTCAAGGAGAAATGTGTGTGCCCAGAAACTCTTTGCAAAGAATAATGGCCAGTTCGCAACTCAAGATGTCCTAATGTAAATATTTGACCTAGGTTGTGTATTGGACCGCAACTCTACTACGCGTGGCGAAGGGAGTGGACCGATTTCAGTGCCATTAGCAAATTTCTAACTAAAGTGCCTCAAAAAGCTGGGCCAAACAACCGCAGGCTCTTAAAAGTGAAGGTCAGGAAAGTTCGGGTGACAGTAGAGCGGACAGACTCCAAGGGGTGGCGACACACACTTATAAGCAAGCTTAGTGGCTGCATTCCCAGCTGTAAATACTGAGACTCATCACCAAGAAGAGGAGAAGGCATTAAAGGAATGTTCAGGGTTTAATACAAGCTACGCTCAATTGACAGCATTTGTGGCAAGTTGATTACCACACAAAATAATTTTGACTCTCCCTTCATTAAATTCTGTTACAGTCCCTTACCATGAAAATGAATGCAGCTAGTCTATAAATGCTAAAATACACATTGTTTCAAAAGTATAGCCTCTAGATGTAAACATTATATTTGTTAACATGAGTTAACATCTGTGATAATTGATATACAATATTAAAACTTAATTTTAATGACATTGAAACCCTGCAACTGGATAACTAACTTTTTATAACACTAAAATCATGTTTACATGTATTATGTTTACATATTGTGACTTTACTTTTGAAACTATATGTATTTTAGCATTTATGGACCAGCCCCATTTGCTTTTTTATTGTGAACGCCTTACTGTTATGCAAATTTTGCTTTATTTTTTAAATAAATGAGGGATAAAAAAATATTTTTTTGTGGTAATCAACATTATGCCACAAATATTGTTGATTGAGCTTAACTTGTATGAAACATGGAATATTCCAGGATCAATAGAAGTTAAGCTCAATTGACTGCATTTGTGGCATAATGTTGAATATTACAAAAATATTATTTAGATTTTTTTCCTCCTTTAAATAAAAAATAAAATACAAATTTAAATAGAGTGAGGCACTTGCAATGGAAGTGAATGGTGCTATTTTTTAGGGGTTTAAATGTTGAAATGTGAAGCTTAGAATTTTATAGAAGCACAAACATTAATACTTCTGTTAAAAAGCATGCATTGTTTGAGCAGGGAAGTTGTTTAAATCAAATTTTTTACAGTCATTTTATGGTATATGAAGTAGTAAAATTGGCTATTGTAACGAGGCAGGCGTGAAATGTGAATCTAAATGCAGCTATAATAAACAAAGAAACTCAGAATATAAAGAAAACAAAACACAGGGAACATAACAAACACATGTGAAAACCAGGGGAAACAAGGGCTTAAATACACAAGAGCAAATGAGGGAACGAGGAACACCTGGGGAAAACAATCAGGGGAAAACCAATAATGAAAGAAACCTACAAAGGACTACAAAACTAACAGGAAACAGGAACGGGGAACTAAACAAGAATTTCAACATAAAAGTCTAGACAAAAAAAACCTCCAGAGCCAAACTGACAGAGCCTAAGCCAAAAGGCAGGCGGAGCCGGGAGAGGCTTGACAAAATGTAGGTTGAGCCGAAAGAGGCTCGACAGAAGGCAGGCGGAGCTGGGAGAGGCTCGAGGGGCAGAGCCATGGAAGGCGGAGCCGTGGAAGGCTCGAGTGTGAATCCATGGAAGGCGGAGCCATTGGAGGCTCGAGGGGCAAAGCCATGGGAGATGGAGTCATGGAGGCTTGAGGGGTGAAGCCATAACAGGCGGAGCCGTGAGAGACTCTGGGGTAAGAGTCCTGAATGACTGGGAAATTACATCCATGGTCGTGAGCATGGGCAGAAACTTAGGAAAGACATCTGTGGCCATGAATACTGGCAGAGACTTGGGAACAACCTCCATGGTTGTGAACACTGGCAGAGACTTTGGAATGACATCCATGCTCGAGAACACTGGCAGAGACTCGGGAACGACCTCCATGGTCATGAACACTGGCAGGGACTCAGTAACGACCTCCGTAGTCGTGAACATGGGCAGAGATTGGGATCAACCTCTGTGGTCGTGAACAATGGTAGAGATTTGGGAATGACCTCCGTGGTTGCAAGTACAGGCTGAGACTTGGAAATGACCTCCGTGGTTGTGAGCACAGGCAGAGACTGGGGAACGACCTCCATGGTCATGAACACTGGCAGAGACTTGGGAACGACCTCCATGGTCATGAACACTAGCAGAGACTTGGGAATGTGGTCGTGAGCAGGCTTCCGGCTCGTTGGCCATGGCAGGCGTGAGTGCTGGCTCTTTGGCCGTGGCAGGCATGGGCGCTGGCTCGTTGGCTGTGGCATGCGTTGGCACTGGCTAGTTGGCCATGGCAGGTGTCTGCACTGACAATTTGTGAGGTAGAGTCTTCATGGCCCTACACACAGATATAGGTGGCAGATCGTTCAACTTGGAGACAGGGGCCAAGGGAGGCTTGGAGCAAGGGGACGTGGGTGGCTTGGAGCAAGGGGCCAAGGAAGTCTTGGAGCAAGGAGATGCAGGAGGCTTGGAGCAAGGGGAAGCGGAAGGTTTGTAGCAAGGGGATGTGGAAGGCTTGGAGCAATGGGACGTGGAAGGCTTGGAGCAAGGGGACGCGGAAGGCTTGGAGCAAGGGGATGTGGAAAGCTTGGAGCAAGGAGCCGTGGAAGGATTGAACGAGGGAGCAGAAGATGCAGGTTTTGGCCCAAGGTTCCCACCATAATCCACTGTGTAAAGGGATCCACAAAGATCCAGAGCCTCCATATATTCGCAGAGCGTCAAGTGAGGATCAGCTGGAGGTATCAGTTCCTTCAGTGCACCATTCAGATCAAAAGAAAACCACCAGAGAGAGGTCTGGATAGTACACTAAATTCACTAGCTCTAAAAACTCACGGATGTGATCCTCAACTGGACGGTCTCCTTGCTTCAAAAACAGAATTTTGACAGCCGCTAGATCCATTTTTGGTCAGTCTTTCTGTAACGAGGCAGGCGAGAAATGAGGATCTAAATGCAGCTGTAATAAACAAAGAAACAAAAGGCTCTGGGACGGACGAGGCTTCTAGCTTGATGGCCATGGCAGGCATGGGTGCTGGCTCGTTGGCTGTGGCAGGCTTGGGCATATAACCACTGTACCACCACCAGTTGAGTTGGGTAGGCTCCTCGCCCCTGCCTCCTATCTCTGGCAGGATATAACGGTTCTGAGAGCAACTTCTTCGGACCGCCAGATAGGGCTTATGCCAAAGAGAGACATTACATTTCTGTTTTATATTCATCAAAGAAAAGTCATCTTAAATTGCACTCAAGTCTGCGAGACTTCCTGATAGAATATTCCTTTAAAGGGATATTTCATAAAAATTATATCATCATTGACCACGTTTGCATGTATATGTACATTTGCATGTATATGTACATACAGTATAAGCATTTGTACGTTGGGGGAATCCCAGAGCTTTAAGTAAGAAGGAAACCCCACTATTGCTGCGCAATTCAACTCCATGGTCGCAAAAGAAAGTAAAGAATTTGAACACAGCAACATCTGCAAATAAAATTGCAAATAAAGCGAAGCAATGAGGAATAAAAAAAGTCTTCCTTAGATACAATGTTTCTTATTTACACAAGTGTCACAGGAAAATTATGTTGCTGTGGAGAAAGGTGCTTACTGACTGAGCCGCATGTATACGGGAGTAAAGAGTATGCTGCTTATACAGTGAATGTAAACCAGAGCACTACATTCTTGCAGTAATCCTGCTTTCTCACAATAAGCTGCTTTCTGGTGTCCATGTATATGTAGTCAGTCTCTCACACATTTGTTCTTAACCCTTATGACTTTCTTTCTTCCACTGAACACAAAAAAATGCATGCTAAACTCAGTCAACACATCTTTTTTTATACAATGAAAGTGAATGATGACTGAGACTTCCATCTGCCTAACATCTCTTTTAGTTTTAATCATAAATAAGGAGTAAAAATGGGCATTCCCATGAAATCCCTGTGGCTCAATGTTTTCTTTTTAATAAACATATTTGTTCACTTTTGATTTAATTGATTTCACTGGCTTGCTCAAACTACACATGGCTATTCCTTCATCTGAAGAATCATAGAGGATCTTACTGCTAATAACACAAAAAAGCTCTCCAAGAGCGGTTCTGGTAATGTTCTACTCCAGCTCTTAGGGGGTGGTTGGTTAAATACAGTGTAACTAGCTTGTTTAATGTGTGGCCTATGTCCAATAATGTGGGCTGTGACCGCAGTGCTACAGGCTGGAGACAGAGCTAAGCTCTGACAAATGTTTTGACGGCTCGTGGGAGCCGGAGGAAGGGCTATCTGTTCTCGGAGTGGGGAATCCAACACTGAAGATAACATAACACATATTAACTGAATGACTGGAAATAGCCCATCACTGGCAACATTGCTTCAATGCTTAAGGTATAATATGGGAATTTAAGTATTAAACTCTCCCACACTTTAAATTAAGATAATTCTGATTCGAGAGCATGACATGCTTTGTTACTTATTAAGACCACAGCATTTGTTTGTGTTTATGTGTGCGTGCATGTGTGTATATGCTCTCTGGTAAAAGCAGCCCACTCCTGTGCCGAGCATGAGTCCACAGGAGGAGGGCTCAGCCGAGCCCCCTCTACTTTAAGACCCTCCCAGCAGCATAGACATATCAGTTACTTTCTTATGGGGCAGAGAATCAGTGCTACATGGGACCAAAGCTGAGCAAACGCTGAGTGTCGGTTCCCTGGGAGACACTCAGTCACAGTTGTTTGTAGATGCGTAAGGAGATCTGCGTTTACTCTCACTGGCAGGCGGTAGATAACGTGCTGTGATAGGTTGGACTGAAGTGGAAGGGCTGAAGTGAATTGATGCTTTGACACTGGAACTGTACACTGAGCAGAATGACTCTACTAGGCTCTGAACATTCCATTCTGATCCGCAGCAAGTTTAAATCAGGTGAGTTTTTTTTTTTGTGTGGTGGTGGTGGTGGTGCAGGTGCTCCACCAACAGTAATTTTCGACAGTTACTTTTTTTTTTTTACATTTCATTTAACATGGCATGACAAATTCTTAGACTAAACAATTAACAGAGTAAGTGAAATGGTTTATTATTTACTAGCAATATGTACAAATGTTGCAATGCTGAAAACATTGACATCTAATTAAGTTAAAAATTTATATTTAAAATTAAATATTTAAGCCTTACACTGGTTTGGAATAATTTACAGTGAATTTGATAATAGACTGAAATTGGCAACACTTTGCGCCTAAGTACCTGTTGGTCATTGCCTACGCTCTCACTCACTGCTTCCAAATTCTGTTTCCAAAAGCCTGAAGTGCTTTGAAACAGAGGTCAAAGGTTATCATGCATCACCTCCATATCACTTAACCTGTCTCAAATTGCTGAACACAAACAAAATAGATTTGCCATTTTAAATACACTTTAAAAAGTATTAAACTGCAATTGTTACCTTAAAATTAGTTTTGTCAGTGTAACCTCTTGTATTCCTGTTGATTTAGTGATGCTAAATAATAGTTTTTAACTTGAATCAAACCAGTTCATTTGGATCTTATCACAAGAAGAACATTTTCAGGTTACTTCACACCTGAACTGTTTAGTACTATTCACTGAATGTTTTATACCTTTACTATTTTTATTTCTCACTTTGTCTCTTTTTCAAGCTATTTCTCTCTCTCTGTATTAATCTACACATTTATATACATTAATTAAAGCCTTTTTTCTGAGTGACAAGTCAAAGTGATATGTAAATGTATTGTGAACAATGCTGCCACCTCTCTGGTGGAAGCGTTACTGACTAAACAAATTGTCAGAATGTCAGAGATGAAAGCAGTTCCCTCTGATCTAAAGATTTTCATTAAGTCAAGCATTTGACTGCAGAGATTTACTTCCCAGCAGACAAACTGTAGATCAGCTTTCCTCTCAAATGGTACATTTGATTCCACAGCTCTTTGGTTTTGCACAGTAATGGCTCACCAGACAAAATTACAGACAAAATTGAGCTCTTCCTCCAAAAAAGGGAAATGACCTCTTTGCCTCTGGGATGTACACACTACTCTGGTCCACACAGCGGCATTACGGGGATATCTTAAACATTGGCATGTTTTGCCCAACACACATTATCGCTCTGATATGTCACAGATGTAAAGTTGTGCACCCGTTCGTTTTGGAGTCAGCAATGACTGGAGCTCTCATTCCATTTGTGACGCCGTATGGGACTGAGTTGGGCTGATAGGTATCTTACATTGTGTTCCCTGTGGATGTATTTTGCTCATTGAGGAACTTCGTCAGGGGCAACAGGACATGGGCCGTCCACTCCCACTACTGCATAGAGATTACGTAAACCCTGCCACTTTAGACAATTCAGACAATTCAGAACAGCATCTTCTAAACTGATGCCTCTTGAGGTCAAGTGGTTGACTATAGGGAAGAAAGATCACACATGAGTTCTCGTTTTTATCTCAATTGTTTCTCCTAGACAGCAATGAGATTAAATGTAGAGCAAATTGAGACTTCTGCTTAAGTCTCCTGTTTCCCAGATGTTTCTCCTGTGAAAACAAGAATCTCATTTGTCTCTTCTAGCTTTTCAGAAGAGATCTTAACATTGTCTTAAAGGAATATTCCAAGTTCAATATAAATTAAACTCACTCAACAGCATTTGTGGCATAATATTGATTACAACAATTAATTATTTTGACTCGTCCCTCCTTTTCTTTAAAATCAAGGTTGCAGTAAGGCACTTACAATGGAACCTTTGGGGGGTTTAAAGGCAGAAATGTGAAGCTTATATATTTTTTAAAGCACTTACATTAATTATTGTTAATTATTTAAGCTGTAAAGTTGCTAAAATTGTAAAAAAAAAAATTTAAAGTTGATTTAGGGTTTTAGGGCGTTGTCGTCGTCATGGCAGGTTGTAATATTTGATATATTAACTTTACACAGAAAAGGTTATTAAGCAATTTTATCAAACTAAAATCATGTTAACACACTTACTGTTTATATATTGTGGCTATACTGGCCCAATTCACTTCCATTGTAAGTGGCTCCCAGATTTTATTTTTTATTTATTTGTATTTTTTTTTAAAGAAAAGGATAGATATAAAAAAACATTTTTTGGTAATCAACATTATGCAGTCTGCAATCAAAACTCTTGTCAAATTCTTCAAAGACCAAATATTCTGAGCTACATTGTAGTAACCTGCAATTGTTACCTTAAGAAGCTATTTCTACCTCATTTTACTCTCAAAATCTGTTTTGTTGGTATATCCTAATGTATTCAGGTTGATTCAGAATTAGTTTTCGTTTCTTTTCTTTTTTTACTTGAATCAAACCAGTTAATGTATGTTACATCAAGAAGCATATTTTTTAGGTTAATGGTTTATTTTTTCCAGTGTATATAATCCACAATTATTGTATACACTTTTACTATATGTCAACAGCTGTCTTATAAGTTTCTATTTACTTTTTTCCAAAAGAATTTGAAGAGAATCATCTGAGACGAAGATGATACAGAATCTATGAAATCTCCTGAGCTATAAAAGAGCAACCACTGAGCAATATAAATGTCCCTCTAGATGAATGGTGTCATTCTGTTTTTAAAGAATATTACAGAGATGTTTAATGGCATTATATTATAAAGGCATTGTAGAATGCCTTTTATAAATTGTTTGACATACCATTACAGCTGTTGGTGCAAGTGCTCCGAATCGACTGTATGTTTTGAAGCATTTGAATGCCAGTAATTCAAGTTTTCAAAGCAGCATTTAGACTTAAACAACAGCACAGTCAATGTTAAAGACCATTAAAATGAATCATGTTATGATCAGTCTGTGTTTGTGTATGCATGAGTGTGTGTGGAGAAAATGCTCACAGAATGCTTAATAATAAAGTTTGTCCTCTGTTGGACATTAGACAGTTCTTCCAGAATACATCCCCTTCACTAAATCTCAGAACTGAAATTAAACTACTCAGAACTTGAAATCTACTACTGCATTGTAGATGTTTGTTTTACCTAACAATTTACCTCAGACATAGAGTTGGTAGGACCTCAAATATTCAGAATAGTAGTAGATCAACAGGGCTTTTATATTTGGTCCCCCCCCCCTAAAGACACTTTTATAGAGTGTCCCCAAGTCAAATTCTGGGAAAGACATGCTGGGACCACACAACAATTAAGTTGTCGTAGGTAAAGTGCCCCTGGCTCCCATGGCGACAGCTGTGTCTGTGTGATGTTTAAGTTGGCATTTGGTAGTGTCATGAACTTTAAGTTCTTGTTGAGATGCGTCACCATGTGTACACACATGGATAAACTAGCCTCAATGTATGAACGCTCCTGTGTCAGGACTGCTTGGGTCATATCAACATTACAGCCTTGCTATTTACAGGCAATGTAGTTAACATCAAAAGTTCAAGGCATTTGTTTAGTCTTGCAGTCTTTTTGATATAGCTCATGACATTATAGTTTAATAGAGTTACAGAACTGAAAAAGCAGTTTTTTTGTGTTACAAAACAAAGAGAATGTGTGTACGATAATTTGTATACACAATATTTTAGTTTAAATGGTAATATTTTAACATAGCATGTGTATTGTGCAATTGCATAATTAATGTGTAATTGCCCTCATTTGGACAAATTATTCAGGGTACAAGTTGTTTTTGCAGGTATATGCCTTGAAGACAACCACTGCTGCTATTTTTGCTCTTTTGAGTCAGCTCATCTGGATTTGATTGCTGAGAGGGTTACTTGATCTAGTTTGTCTGCAAAGCTGTGATCATTCTTATTGAGGGCAATGACTTAGGGCAATCATGAGCTCTGGTTCTTTCTTTTGCCCTGGTAAAATGTTTTGATGCTGCCAGGAGGCATTTTTCCAGTTTTATTAATTCACCTGTTTTTTAGAGCTGGACTAAAGCTCTGCCTTTAAAGAGATTGTTTACCCATAAATTTAAATTCTCTGATAATTTACTCACCGTCATGTTGTTCCAATCCTGTAGTTTTCTATTTTTTACATATAATGAAAGTGATATAATGAAAGTTCCATATAACATTTTCCTAAAATCTCCTTTTTGTGTTCCACATAAGAAAGAAAGCCAAATGGGTTTGGAACAATATGAAGGAGAGTAAATTATAATAGAATTTTTAATTTAAATGCTCAGTGCCTATTCTTAATGAAAATTAAAATTCTCTCATTATTTACTCACCCTCATGCCATTCCAGATGTGTAAGACTTTTTTTCATCGGCAGAACACAAACAAAGATTTTTAGAAGAATATCTCAGCTATGTTGGCCCACACAATGCAAGTGAATGGTGACTAGACCTTTGAATCTCAGAAAATCACATAAAGGCCACATAAAAGTCAGTACATCAATTGCACACTATTTCTCCCTGATACGGTTGCAATTTAATCTAAGCACAAACACAAAATGTCAAGCAGAATTATCCATTATTTTAGTGAATTAACTGTATTAAAGGAACTTCAGGTGTTCATGCTTTTTGTTTGTTTTGATACCAGACACACTGATGAATTGGACAGTTATTTGCTTTTAAATTCCCTCGTAACCGTAAAAGTTTAAAATCTTGTTTTAGCATAGCGTTTGATTGACAGGTAAATTGTGACGCTTCACTGCTGTCAGGACGCATGCTGGAAGTATTAGTATTTACACCGCAAATGAGATGTGGTCACATGCGTTTTGACCACATTTGTATGTGTTTTTTGTGATCTGATCACAAAACATTTTAGACCCCGTTTAGACCTGTATTTAGGGCTGACCGCATGATCAGATCACCTGAAACACACCTTAATACCAGATATAAATAGGGTATATAAATCTACACTTTCAAAATGTGAGAGAAAGTTAAAGTGGATATTTCTATTAAAAATTGACTTAGATATTGATCAGTTTCTCACCAAAGATATTCTGAAAATTTTGATTAAAGCGCTGGAGTCATATGAATTACATTAATGTGGCCATTATGTGATGTTTGGTGCATCAAAGGTCTGCACTGTAAGGATCACCGCAGCTGAAATATTGTTCTAAAAACCTTTGTTTGTGTTCAGAAGAGAGAAAGTCATACACATCTGGGATGGCATGAGGGTTTGTAAATGATGAGAGAATTTCCATTTTTGGGTGAACTATACCTTTAAGAAGAAAAACACTGTATCTAAATTCGATCTAGATTGGTCCAGATTGAATTTCTTTTCATCTGCCAAAAATAGACTGGTATATTGGCAATGATTGTCTAAGTTCATATCAGCGATCATGTGAGAAAGCCGCCAATATTGTTTGTGCGTGAGAGGTTGTTTCTGTGTGCCAAGACTGAACATCATTAGATTTCTCTTGTTTGTCCACAGACTTGCAGTCCATGACAGTTGCTGGCATTGGACAAAGAAGCACAGGTTGCCCAGTATGTGACCTAAACAAAAGCAGATGTATGCAGATTGCTTTTCCGTGATATCAGCAGTATGAGTGAATTTGTGGCCATTGCATTTGCGTCATCTGCCTTATTATGCAGCTGCTTGATTGATATGCGATATATGGGAGAACAAATGAACATTGACAAGAACTGGTGCATGTCCATATGTTAACCACCCAACATAACCGTGTGTTTCAGGAATTTAACGTTATTTATAGAAAAGCGAAGCCGTTATTCCTTATTCTTGTAAGTCATGAGGTTATGTACGTAAAGAATAATGAACAGTCAGCCGGACATGACCACAAAATAAACCCCCTCGGAGTGATACAAGACCCCACTCTGAGTACCGATCACCCTTTTGGGATTTGTTTCACGATAATGACAAGCTGACTGTATGTTTTCCTGCTCATTACATGACTACTTAATAAATAAATAAATAAATGGACATGAAATATTGATTTGAGTTGAAATTATTGTATGATGTAAGTAGAAAGAGAGCACAGAGTGTAACAAGAGTCATGAAAATAGCACAGTGTTGGAGATTGGTTGACAACAGTCACATTTACATTTTAGCGGTCATTATATGAAAATATTTGACCACTGGATTCCATGATTCACCAATCCGTATCAAGTATTCAAGAGCTATGTAAAAAAGATTTTTACACATGGACACTCAAGCAGTGATGCGTGGACTGTTGACTGCCCTGATGAGAGACACACCACCCAAAACAAAGCAGGGCCACAAATATTTCTTAAAACAGGATGTAGGGGCTTTGATAAACACAGCTCCTGGCTTTTAAACAAATCTTCCTTGCAGTGTGTGGTCCTCCTGAGCCTGGGAGGGAGGTGCTCATAAATGTAAGAGGTGGGTCGTTAATCGACGCTGGTGTGTGTTTCTCAGAGATGGTTCTTTGTGAAAGGAAATGCAACTTTTTTCATCATTTACTCTCTTATATGTATTTCAAAACCTGTATTGCTTCTGTGGACCACAAAATGAGTTCTTCATAGCAGAATGTTCAAGCTGCTCTTTCCCATACAGTGAAAGTAAAAGTCTGGCTATCAAGAACGATTTTCAGTAAATAATTACTTAAATTTCAGTCTGTTTTTCACACAAAGCAGTCATATGGCTTCAGAAGACATGAAATAAAGCACAGTGTTAGTCAAGACTACTTAAATGATGTCCTATTTGGAACTCCTTGTACCCATCAACTTTCAATGTATGGGGAAAAGCAGCTCAGACATTTCTGTTAAACGTCTCCTTTGGTGTTCCACTGTAACAGAATTGTCCTGTTAGACTTAAATAACAGCACAGTCAATGTTAAAGACCATTAAAATGAATCATGTTACAATCAGTCTGGACTATCCCTTTAAATAAGTCAAGAGGATGCAGCGTCTGCCTGCCTGAAGAGTATGATGTGTTCGTTCTGTGAACACATATTTACAGTATGCATTATTTCTCCAGCTTCGCTGATGTTGAGTCATTATCTCTTCCTTTCTATCTCTTTATCTCTCTCTCTCCCTTCCTCCCTCCACCCACAGTCCTGCAGTTGAGACTCCAGCAGAGGAGGACACGAGAGCAGCTTGCAGACCAGGGCATCATGCCTGGTGAGTAATACCTCTATACTTTCCGTGTCATGTACCCCTCTGCTCAGCCTCTACATTGACAAAGACAGGCTTCAGTGGGCTTAGAAAGAGGGAGAGACACAGAGACAGAGACAGAGAAGAAGAAAGAAAGTAACATCCAGTGGTGCAGGGAAACAGCTTAAACCAGCCTAAGATGGTCTTAACTGGTCTTCCTGCCCAGTGGTGACAGGTGCTATTCAAAAGTGAGAAAGCACAGGTTGTTGATTTTGGTGACTGCATTGTTGCTTCAAATGCTGCTCAAACTACTACTGCACATTTCAGTTAAATTTCTAACTTAAATTCATTAACTAAAATCAAAACTGTTTTTGCAAAAAAACAGGTAAAATATCTGATTATGAAAGCTGAAATAAATGTGTTACTTCAGGTAATAACAGCATGTGTATCTCAGAGTCACCGGACACTGCTCGACTGTGGTGCTTTTACATTTAATTTGTTGTCAATCATGTACATCACCATTTTGATTACTGGCCATTTATTGAAAAGTGCAACCAATTTGAGAGCTTGACCAATCATCACATGGAGAAGCCAAGCTTCCAGGCAGAACAAAAATGCATTTATGGAGAGTCCAGTGTCCAATAGGCTCTGTTTAGAGCCTCTTGTTTAATGAACATCGTTCTTTTGCCCCTTTGATTTGAATGATACAGTTATCTGTCGTAGACTTTTATTGAAGGGTGTCTATGAACTGTGCATCCACTGACTTTTATGAACATATTTGTGTAAAGAATACGTGGATTACATTATTGGATCATATAGCACAAAAGTGATATGTGATATTTTAGACTTTTATTTGATAACATTTTGAAATGTACAAAGAGTAAAATGTCATTTGAATAGATTATACACATATGAGCCAAAACATTATGACCACTTACAGGTAAATTGAATAACGTTGATCATGAAGGCTATCCATCTGGTTAGAACCAACAGAAGGTTTACTGTGGCACAATTCACAGATAATTTTAATGATGCTTAAGGGAGGAATGTGTTACAACAGTGCATGTTGATGCCAACTACCTAAACATTATTGCAGACTAGGTACACCCCTTCATGGCAATGGTATTATCTGATGTCAGTGGCCTCTTCCAGCAGGATAATGCACCCTACCACATTGCACACATGGTTTGTGAATGGTTTGGAACATGATGAAGAGTTCAAAGTTGCCATGGCCTCTAAATTCCCCAGATCTCAATCCGATTGAGCATCTGTTTGATGTGCTGGACCAATAAGTCCGATCCACGACGACTCCACCTCGCAACTTACAGGACTTGAAGGATGTATTGCTAATGACTTTGTGCCAGATACCACAAGACCTTCAGGTCTTGTAGAGTCCATGCCTCGGTGGGTAAGCACTGTTTTGGCGGCATGTGGAGGACCAAAAGTATATTATGCAGGTGGTCATAATGTTTTGGCTCATCAGTGTATGTACATACCTTAAAATTGTCTATTCAGCATTTATTATGAAATTTTGGGGGAAGCCGTTTTGGCCACTTTTTCAGCTGGTCGGGGTGGGAGCCAGCTGGGCAACCAGCTAAACCAGCCAAACACAAGCTTAACCAGACTGAAAGATCTGCTTAACCAGCTAAAGACCAGCTTGGCCAAATTGGGAGACCAGCGAAGTCAGCTTAAACCAGATAAGACCAGCCAACCATTAATTAAAAAAATAAAAAATAAATAAAAAATAAAAAAATCAGCAGGGAGGCCTCCTATTGGGGGAAAATTATCAAAGTATTATTAACTTCGGTCTTGACTGACACAAAATAGGTATAGTTTTAAAGCTAAGAAGCTCTAGTGTACAATGCATGTAGGCATTATGACCAAAACGGAACCAAGTGCTTTGAAATTTGCAGACGAATCAGAAGTGCTTAGTTTTGATAGTTTATTAATAATTTTGCACTATTCATATTATAGTAATCAGTAAAAACTTCAAAATGATCAAATAGCCATGTGTCATATGTCGTTGGAAAGTTCTCAAAGATTAAAATACAACCAGCCTATTTGTTTTACTTGCAGATAAAAATATCAAGGTCATAGATAAGTACATGTCTTTGACAGACATGCTATATTGTACACAGGCGTTTCCATGAAAAATAAACAGTACATAAAATATCACATACCACTACTTAGAGGAGGGGATTCCTGTAAAAACGAGCCTCCACACAATGTAATCTGTTGTATTCATTATAGAATCTACATGAAGCACAATGTGCACACAGCACATAATGCACTATCTGGCTAAAAATGCATTAGCTTTTCTGGATCAGATTACTTCATCAGAAATGTAGTAGTAGTTTGTTCAGTGTCATGGAATGATAAACCAATCGTATTAGAAGTGCCTCTCTTGAAACATTCTCAAGAAGTTCTTAAATATTTTCTTAAGAATAAAAAAAGCTTTGACATTGTCTGATCAGCCTGCTAACGGAGTTGCCTTATTAGCCCATAACAAATTCAATAGTTTATCTATGAATCTTTTTTTTTTTAAAGTAGCAAGCACCTCGCAATCATTTTTTTAAATGTAAAGTGGGTGAGATGTGTTAGTTTAATGACATTAACCATCAAAGGAGAATTTATTTGCTGTTAACCATTTGACAACTTTTAATTTGACATGGAGGAAAAGAAACAAAAACTTCAGTTGACAAGAACTGAGGAAATTTCTGCAAGGAAAAAGTGGCTGTGCCCATCGCTGATAGGGATGTGGATGATGGCTCAATAAGAAAGTCTTAGCTTTCTAATGTTATAATTTTTATGTTTCTATAAACTCTAAAGATTGCAGAGAGCACCATGTGCGGCAAATCCATTAGCATGCTTGGACACCACATTAAGAAGCTTCAAATCAACATTTATTATTTCAATTTGGTGATAACATTTACATGTTATTGAAAGCTGAAAATAAAAATATCATTAATCACAAAACAGTCAAAAAAGTTTTTCTCAACATGAAAAACCTAGTAAATTCATGAAACATCTTACCTTTTATGATATAAGACAACTGTGAGTTTATCCTAAATTTAAGATGTTATTCACGACGATATTTAAGAAAAAAAAATGGATAATTTGAATGCTTCTTCAGTTTTTTTTTCTTAAGAACAATCTTTTTTGTTTTTCGGTTTCAAATAAAGAAGAAAATGGTAGTTAAGAAGAAATTTCTTCTTAAGAAGTTTTTGTGAATCCGGCCCCAGATCACTGCAACCAGAGGTGGAAGTCATCCAAATATGGGTAGAGAGGATCGTTCACTCTAATTACATATGGACACCAGAAGATGGCGCCAAGTACAGACTCAATGATGGCTCAAATGACACAGAATGGAACTGAATGAGATCTCGTTACTCATGCCTGTATTGTTTGGAGAGAGAGAGAGCATACCTTTATTCATTGTTGTATGTGCATGTGTAGTTATTTCTTATGTACAGTTCATATGTTTTATTTGTTTTGAGAGGCTTTTGGACACTAGGATGAACAATTTATGTAATGCAATAACTTTTGATTGCTTTATCATATAAACACTGAATTTTATTCAGTTACAGGTGACATGATTTAAAAAACAATATTATATATATATATATATATATATATATATTTGGCTGAATTTTCTTGTGATTTTTCAGCAGTTTCTTGAAAGACTCGTAGTTTATCAAAATCCATATCATTATAAAGTGCGAAAAGTGTTCTTTAATATTATACCAAACAATTTACTTTAGCTATAGGCCTTTAATTTTGGGCATGCCACTAAAACAGGAAATCTTTAAAAACACCCTCAGAGCTTAAAGGGTTAAAAAACATCTGGTTTTAAACTTGTTACGAACTGGTTTTAGATGATTTAAGTTGATCTACCAGCCTAGTCAAGCTGAAAAGAGCACAAAACCCCTCTAAGACCAGGAAAACAGACCAGCTAAGACACAGGTAGGCTTATGCTAATATGACTAAAGAGTGAAGTAAAGGCAAAGACAGCTATAAGATGATCCATGCAGCACTACTTTTAATTTGTGCGCTCCTAGCACATTTTTGTTGCACTGTCAGCGAGCGATCATCGCACAGCCTACATGACTGGAATTCTTTTGTGCTGAAGAGGTGATCTGCACCAAAATTACACCAACAACACCTGTTAACATTTAAATAGAGGAGGCACTTTCATACAAGCTGGAGTTGGCCACCAATGCATACTGGGCACAAAAACCTTGCAGATTTAATCAGCCTATTTAAACAGCTGTAAGGTGATAAGAAAGGGTAAAAAGATATTAAACAGATGATCAGGCAAAACAGCATCGCTTTATACCTGAAAATGAGATCATGGACACCATTTATGCTTCAAAGTTAAAAAAATCACCAGGTCTTGTGAAGAGCAACATTTTATGTAGGCTCATGTACAGTAGCCAGACTTTTGACAAAATGGGATGAGGTCTGGTCTATGTTTTTGCTTTATCTAGCCAAGAACTGCATACTTAAGACCTTTGTATACTTAATATAAAATCGAAAAATGGGTGTGACTTAATTTCAAAATAAACCTGGCCAAAACTAAGGTGTTTTTTAGTTTTTTAGTTAGTTTGTTTCAGTGATTCGGACCGGATCGCCTGCACAAACTTTCAGGAAAGCTTTGTACCAGCAGCTTAACACCTTCTTACTACCATTGGTCCATGCCATCGGTAGGTGTGACCTGGAGCTCCAGCTACTTTGAGACAGACGGCTAATTCTGGTTACGTTGTACAGCTGTACAAATCGTTCACATAGAGACACCTTCCAAGAACATGTTGTGTGTTTTTTTGGTCTACAAAAATAATCAAATCCACTCAAATACTTTTAATTGCTCATTCACTATGTTGTTTGATATGCTGCTTCATTCATGTGCTGCAATAGAAATCCATTAACACATTTGCCCAAAGTGCAATATGCCTCTTATCATCATTCTTTGGTCTGTATTCTGACCATTAACACTCTTTTATGCACCCAACTTTGCAGTAGTATCAGTGTCATATTATATTAACATTTAAATCATCATTGAGTAGTTAAAAAAACAAATTTTACTGATCTCATGTGAATTCTACTCACAGACCCTGTTTCAACCTGGTATTAAGAAGCGTTTCAGGTGATCGGATCACATGTGGTCAGCCCTAAATACAGATCGAAATCAAACCAAAAAAATACATTTTTGAGCAAGCTCACCCCGGTTCAGGGCATCTCTTTTTTCGGCATGGAGTTAGACTCACTCTCAATGACAGCGCGCCTCACCAACGAGAGCGCTCAGTTGGTGCTAAAATGCCTCACCTTCTTCAAGCCAGGCACAGCTGTTCCTCTAAAACAATTCCAGATGCTCCTTGGGTATATGGCATATCCCTGCAGCGGTTGGGCCACTGGGGTTGATGCATATAAGAACGTTTCAGCACTGGCTCCAGACACGAGTCCCGAGATGGGCATGGCGCCACGGCAGGCACCGTGTGTTCATCACCCCCGCCTGCTGCCAGACTTTCAACCACTGGACAGACCTCTGTTTTCTGCAGACAGGTGTCCCCATACAGCAGGTGTCCTGACACGTTCTGGTCACCACAGATGCCTCCAAACAGGGTTGGGGTGCCGTGTGCAATGGGCACGCAGCCCTTGGCCCCTGGGCGGGGCCCCGGCTGGGTTGGCACATAACTGCCTAGAGTTGCTGGCTGTAATACTTGCCCTGCGGAGGTTTCTCCCTCTAATACGGGCGAGCACGTCTTGATTCGATCAGACAGCACCGCTACGATAGCATACATAAATCGTCAAGTTGCCGTGCGCTCTCGTCATATGTCACAACTCGCCCGCCATCTCCTCCTTTGGAGCCAGCAAGGACTCAAGTTGTTGTGCACCACTCTCATCCCAGGCAACCTCAACATGGCAGTGGACACGCTGTCACGACAAGGTACGCTCAGCAGAGAGTGGAGGCTCCACCCCCAGGTGGTCCAGCTGATTTGGGAGCGGTTCGGCAAAGCACAGATAGACCTGTTCGCTTCCCAAGAGACCTCCCATTGCCCGCACTGGTACTCCCTAGCATACAGCTGGCCCAGGGGGCTGCGCAAGTACGTATTTCCCCCAGTGAGTATACTTGCATGGGTGCTGTTCAAGGTCAGGGAAGTCAAGGAACAAGTCACTCTGGTGGCCCCCTACTTGCCCACACTGACTTGGTTCTCGGATCTCACTCTCCTCATGACAGCCCCTCCCTGGCGAATTCCTTTGAGGAAGGACCTTCTTTCTCAGGGAAGGGGCACCCTCTGGCATTCATGCCCAGACCTCTGGAACCTCAACGTCTGCTCCCTGGATGGGATGTGGAAGATCTAAGTGACCTACCACCTGCTGTCGTATACGCGATCAACCAAGACAGAGCTCCTTCTACCACGCAACTTTACACCCTAAATTGGTGCTTGTTCGCAAATTGGTGTTCTTCCCAATCTGAAGACACGCAGACATGCACAGTCAGGTCAGTGCTCTCATTTCTGCAGGAGCGGCTGGAGGGGAGGCTGTCCCCCTCCACCTCGAAGGTTTATGTGCTATGTGCCCAAGGTCGCCATGTTTGTAGCAAGTCCTCAATCACAGCAGGTAGGATCTTCCACCGTGCCATTCCCACATGTGGCCTGAAAACCCATGTGACGTATTTTGCCACTCTTTACCTCCCCCAGCCTGGGCAGGTGGTGGTCTCCATGAGGTATTTTCCCCCTGAAAGAATAGGAGTTGGAAAAGAACGCCTTCCCCAATGCGTGTGATAGCGTTAAGATGGCCCCAGCCGCTTTAACTCTATGCGAAAAACATAGACAGAGAAAAGGCGCCACTGGCGTGGCCTGCTCCCATGCTTGGCACGTCGCTTTGTTCCCCCCTTCGGGATGCCGGGAACCTAAAAATTTCATGACGATTTTATTGGACGTTGGGGAAGGGTACGTGCAGTCTGACGCAGCCTGTCACTTTTGCATGCAACTGCCTGCCCGCACCTGCATCAGCAGCGCATGTACACGGTTAAGTCTTGGCGTGATTGAATAGGGACCCCTAGTGTCGCTTCATTCGAAACAATGTCGAAGTGAGAAACAGACAGGGAACGTCTAGGTTACTGTTGTAACCTCCGTTCCCTGATGGAGGGAACAAGACGCTGAACCGAGCCAGTGCTATGGCCGAACCTTATTCTCGGCTCCTCAGTTTAAAACCTGAATGGACAGACGCAAAATTCCCTCCTTTTATACCCATATGTCCGGGCAAGGGACATGCAAATTCTGTCTGCCAATTTCTCATTGGCTTTTTCTCAAGTTCAGAGGTAACCGAGGCCTTCAAAGAAGTCTCCTAGTGTCACTTCATTCGACACAACTCTGAATGTTCCCATCAGGGAACGGAGGTTACAACAGTAACCTAGACGCTTTCATTTGATCACATTAATATTTCTACCACATTACCTCTAGGTGCTGCTTATTTGCTACTTGGATGTTTTCAGCCCATTTTTTTTGCTATTTATGTAACATAAATGCAAAAATGATGGTATTCAATCAATTATACCTTCTATGCTTTTAAATGAAACCCCATATGCCAGACTTGTGTATCCGGGAACTTTAATATTTTTAAACTTATTTTATTTATAGAGTTTGATAACACATTTTAATGTCACATTAGTTAAGCTTTTACATGTAGTCTTGCGCTTCCTCATATTTAAATGCTCCTCCCCCAGTGGCTTGGCTGGTGTCTGAATGTTTGCAAAGAGTGTTCTGTTGCTTAGCTGTTTTGAACTTTTCACTCTGAGCGAAGAACTTCACCACAAGTATACTGGGACCTTTTGAAAGATACAGTCTGACTGACATGTTACAACCACAGTTAGTTTTATTTTGTTTGTGGCACAGATTTACCTAAAACAGCTGATACCACAGTATTAGACATGCATGGTAAAAAAACACTACATCTGTACAAACAGTTGAACAGAAAACACTGGACAAAAAGCGGAAAATGTGTATAGACTGGGACAAGTAGAAATTCTGACCAAAGTCATAAGTACAGAAAATTTATCAGACAAAAGTCAGAAAAACAATGCATAATACACGGTTCAGCACATGAATATATAGTTACTAAGTGCCTTAAATAATATAAGAAAGATTTGATGCCACTAACCTACCAAACTTTGGCAAGTCCAAAGATTATTTAATCTTCAAAATATCTTATTGTATCATTGAGTATATGTATATGTACATAATATTGGTAAACACAACTTTGTTTCCAGGCAGACTGATAAAAAAAAAACTGCCCTTACACCCAGAAGTTGCGTAAAGTTAGCTAATCAGATTAGATTTTGCCAGATGGTCAAAAAAAATCAAGTTTTGAGAGCAAAATGTATCAGACGGTCAGTGAACAGACCTCAGACGGGACTGTGAGTCTGAGACTAACTTTTCAGTAATTTTTAGACAAAGTGTTATATAATGAAAGTTGTATTGTAAGATGATTCAAAGCTAAACACCAAAAGATATTAAAGAAAACAGAGCGGCATGCCTGTCTAGCCTTATTGGCATATCTAAAAGTTTGCTTTAGGTTGAATAAATATACCTATGTCCCTGATAGAATACAATTGTAACTGTGTCACAGGTAACCTACTGTATATTTTCACTTGTGATTAGGTGTTTTAAAATAAGCTGTTGAATGGTACCACTGGCACAGTTGGTCTTTTTGCAGAAAGGCTTTAGATAACCTGGCATAAGTGTTCGGCAGCCAGCTCGGCCCTATCATTTCAGGGAGTCTGTTGGAGATAAAATCCACCCAAAAATGTGATTGGGGTCTGTGGTCCTTAAAAAAGAATTTTCAATTGCTGTTTATCTTTTAATGGCAGACCAGGGGCCGACAAAGTCAGATAAACATTTTTTTTCAAGCATTTAAATAGGTGCTATCCACCAGCCTAAATGTGGATAAAGGTGATATCTGTTTAATAGTTTACATGTAAAGAACATTCATGTTTTCTCATTTATTCACCTTGTCTGGTGGATCTGACTTTCTGTAGATAGCAACTCTTTATTGCATGTCATGTTTCTTATTCCTTGCAAACCCAAGCACTGTTTTGCAAAATCTGTTCTTGTGTTTGTTTTATTTATATCTCACTGCTTTCCGAGAGTCAGTCCAACATAAAGTAGATCTAATCCAACCTCTAGCACACTATATCGCCTATAAATCATAATGCACCTTACATTTCAAAGGACTGGAATTATGTAATCCATTACATTCTTCTGTGGAGGTGATATTTCAATCTTTCCTCTGCTTTTTGAGAGGATGGTCTGTACATATGCCCTGTGTATACATTTCCCTGTGAACATCTGGTCTTTATTAGACAGTTGAAAGCAGCAGTCAGGCCTCTCAGGGTTGTTTGGCGTGTGGCTGAGGAGGAGTCAGTAAGATGGACACCTTTGCTTTAGTGTTTGGCTAGTGCATGGGCTGTGCTCTGTCTGGGACTAAAGGAGTGTGTACGATTCTCATTCCACAATGTGTTACTACTTACTGGGATGTTTTTTTTTCCTTTTCTTTCATGCTCATTTGTGGTAATGTAATTCAAATATCTTTGTGCGACTTTAAACTTTAGTGTTTCACTTTCTCAATTGTAAGCTAAAAAATACATAAATAAAAAATGTTAATGGTCCCAAAGATTCATTTTCTTCCATTTTTTGTTTATCTCTTTTGTTTTTGGTGTGAAATGTGACCTGGATAAGTTTGCTGTAGATTTAACCATCTAACTATTGCATACTTAAAAGGAAGCATTGTAGAGACCGTTCAGATATGGCCAGTGAGTAACATAAATGGTGAAATAAAAAGGCTATTTAATAGAATTTTGTTTCCAGTTCATATAAGTACAATACTTGCTGACTGCAGATTAAATACAAAATCAGAAGTATACCAGAGAAATCTGAATTTATCAACATGTTTATTCCATAAGAGAAAACCTGTGATGCTTGACAGCTGCCAGATTTAAAAAATAAATACATTTAACAAATATTAAAAATTTGCTATATTATTTAAATATAGATTTTATTATAACTATACATTGCAAACAGCACTGTTAAAATATTTTTTCCCACAAAATTTAAAATAGCCTTCAACCTTTAACCTTCAAACTTATAAAATATATTACAAAATGTGCTTCAGGGGCAAGAAATGTCTGATACTAAGTTTTGATTAGGGAACATGCATAAATGTATAGCTTAAATTCACTAGAAGTTTCTTGAGCACCTGACAAATGAATCAATGTAATGTATAAATGTCATAAATAGATGAAAAAAAAAAATGTAATTTATTTTATACATTATTCATTTTAATTTTAACAGAATTTATTTATTATGACAGTATTTGTATAATTAGATTTTTAAATATAAAATAAATAAGTAAAATAAATAAATAATAATCAAGTTACTAAAAATGTAATCAAAATACATTTATATAAAAAATATAAAAATATATATATTATCAACTTTTTTTTTCCATATATATTTTGGCCATTTTTTAATACAATAAATGTTTATATATTTATATATAAAGCAAAAACAATTATATGTTTTAGAGTACATACCAGGAGAGACTGATCTAGGTATTTTCATGTTAATTAAGAAATATTGTGATACATGTGTATGCATTGTCTTCTCATTGCTAGGGCGAACAGTCAAAAAAGCTTTGTTTTTATATCAGCAGAGGGTAATGTCACAAATACTCAATTTGACTGTATAAGTATATATATATATATATATATATATATATATATATATATATATATATATATATATAAGGTGTCTTTAATTATTACTGTATGTACTTAAAATGTAATACAATGCACTTGAAATTAATTAGTGATTGAGTGGTGGCGTAGTGGCTAAAGCACAGGACTGTTAATCTGTTAATCAGAAGGACACTGGTTTGATCCCCACGGCCACTACCATTGTGTCCTTGAGCAAGGCACTTAACTCCAGGTTGCTCTGCACTGTAAGTCACTTTGGATAAAAGCATCTGCCAAATGCATACATGTAAACTCTAACCACTACCCTTAACCTGCCTCAGTAACACCAAATGTGAATCATGTGAGAATTTTGCAGAACAACATGTAGTTCCAAAATACATTTGTTGTATTGTATTTTAATGTTAGTACATAGTAGTTAAAGACACCTAATACAGTATGCTTTATACTGGGACCAAGTATCTCTCTCTCTCTCTCTCTCTCTCTCTCTCTCTCTCTCTCTCTCTCTCTCAGTGAACTCATAGTGACCTAATGTTGGTATCTTTAATTGAATTGTGTGGCATGAGTCACGGCTATCAAAGCAGTAGGTGACTGTAAGCACTTACAGAGCACTTACTGTGTCAGAAGGTCTGTGGAAGAATCTAATGTTACCTCTCTATTTAATGGCAGCTAACAATTATCTTTTTAAAGCTGAAGAGTATAATATTTTATGTAAAATTAATTAATGTATCCCAGCTTAATACTTAATACTTTTGGCATCAACTATAAGTAAGCCAATTGTATTTTGATTTCACTTAAAAATGTAACACACGGTGACTCTGGGGCCCTATCAAAACATTCATCTGTTTGCTTGAGCGATGATCCAGCCTGACACAGCAATAACCACGTGACCAATGGCTTGACTGTCTGTTTGTATGACCATTGTACTATTTTTGCAATTCTGTTTGGTGACACTAGTTGTGCAGAAATCAAACATTTTTGTTTTAATCTCCCTGCCTATGGTCCATAAATAAACACATAATAAGATTTCAAATTGTTTCCATGTTCTTGTGTTTGTGCTAAAATGTGTTCCTGATCCATTCCTAATTGTATCCACGTGTTTCTTGTTTGTCGATTACCCGTGTGTGTATATAGCCCTCATGTTTGCCATTGTCCTTTGTCAGGTCTTGCCTTTAAATGGCTGTAATGGTTAGATTTAATTTATTGAACATTTTCCCTTTTCCATGTGTTTTGAATTCTTGTATCTTGTTCTTATTGGGAAAAAAAGGATGCAATAGTGCGAAATAGTGGTGTTTCAGAAGTAAAACTCACGTTTACATTTATCCATAGATAAATTACATTTTAATGATAACACTTTCAAGACAGACCTACTGTATCATGACCAATTATATCATGCTTAAAAAAAATCATGCTTAGTAGCTAAATGCCCGGTGAAGAACTACAATATCCATAATCATGAAGAGAGATTCACCAATCAGAGAATTTCAATGGAAACTAAAATTGCAGCAATATATTTGAATATATCTGAATAATATGCATAAACTTGTAAACTATAATCTAACTATAATGATGAATATAATGCAATAGTTTTATATTGTACTTTTGCTTTTGAATCAATAATGCTTCATATGATAATTAGTCAGAACCGTACAAAAAACAAATGTTTCAAATAACGTAAAAGTAAGTTAGCCGTGTGTTGAATGTCAATATCGGGCTTTTTATACATTTATGGAACACATGACCCAACAACTATTTGATGTACTCAAAAAACATTAAATAAGTGTTTCGTGTCTACATTTCTTTGGAGCAGTCAGGCTAGCATTTGGTTCAGAACTATAATTCAGCTTTATGGGAGATACACAGGGTCAGATCAGGTACCAACAAAAATGATTTATGTAGGATTCATTGACAGCGTGTTTACAGACAGCTTTACAGATAAAAGTGTATCACATTTACTTAGTTCTCTTCCATTTGTTTTTCCAGCCTTGAAGAGTCCGGCTACATTCCATGAACAGAGAAAAAGTCTTGAGCGATCCAAGGTTAGAAATATAAGCAACATTATCTCATAGAATCCTTCAAAAACAAAGTCACGTGGCATGCGGCATGTCTCTCAGATATATACAACTGCACAAAATAGCAAAATAATTCAATTTGATTTAAATTGATAGTGTAATGTTCTGAAATTACAACAGGTGATTCATTGTGTTGGTATTGTGTGTGAAAATATTCAAATGCTTTAATTAGTTGTGTCAATATTTTGCAGACTGGAGATTACTTAAAACACAAAATCAGAAGTAGACCGGAGAAATCTGAACTTATTAGCATGCGAATTCTACAAGGTAAGACATTTTGGTGCTTGCTACTGCACTCAATAGAAAATATTTTTTAAGATTTACGCATTTCAATTTCATAACAAAATTCCATCAAATTACTTTTGTTTTTTTTTGTTTTTGTAAAAACTACATATTTTAAGTTTTATTAATTAATAAAAAAAAAAATTAAATACAATATTGTATTTTCACCAGCACAATTTATTAATTCATAAAACTTTAAATATTTAGTTTTTACAAAAAAAAATAAAAAAAATAAAGTAATTTGATGGAATTTTGTTATGAAATTGAAATGCATAAATCTTAAAAATAGGCTTTTATTTATTTATTTATTTTATATGTGGTTGCCAAATGTAAAAAAAAAAAAAAAAAAAAAAAAAAAAAAACCTGAAAAAAATTATGTATAAATAAACATATATATGATTTTTTTTATCTGACCAAAATATATTATAAATATAAAATATAGCCATTATGTGAATATGTATAGATTAAATGTACTGGAAATTGACAAAAGAATCTAATGTGTAAATATAGTGACAATATACCATCAAAATATGCTACTTAATTCTTTAAGTGAATATATATATATATATATATATATATATATATATATATATATATATATATATATATACGAAAGTTAAATAATTTAAATGTATTCAAGATACACTTATATAAATAAATTTAAATAGATTTTTATATAATTGAAAATATATTAAGAAAAAGAACTAGACATGTTTGCCATATGGTTACATACACTGAATAATTCAAATAAAATTATAACATCTAAAAGTGTATTTTCCGTAAAGACACAAAACACTTGGTTTTTGTCTGCAGTCATTACAGACTGACTGTTTGCAGTGGGAGCATTTTGACACTTCAGACTGAGCTTTGCATGATCCGCTCTGACTGATGGTGTGCCCTGACTTTGGAAGCTCACACAGTAACTGTTTATTCTGGAAATGACTCCAGTGCTACATCATGTATGTGTTTGAAGGCCTGCTATATTATTATACTGGTTTGGAGTGCTTACCAACACTCTGTTTACTGTGCAGACCCGGCCAGTGAAGGCCCCGCACAAGACTCGCAGACAAAACTTAAGCGTGCCAGGCTCGCTGACAACCTTAATGAGAAAATAGCACTCAGACCAGGCCCACTGGAGCTGGTGGAGAAGAATATCATTCCTGTTGATTCAACTGTTAAAGAGGCGGCTATGAAAGGTATTTGAGGCAACCGAAATGTAACTTGCTCATTTATTCCATAGTTTTCACTAACAAGTTTAAGAGATAAAAGAGTTTGTTGTGCTATTAAAACATATTGTAAGTTTCAAAATTCCAACCTTCCTTCCAAGTCCACATTTCTTGAAACAAAGTTGCCAAAATTATTATTTTTGATTGCCACATTTCGGCATTGATTCTTTTATGAATCTTTTACAATGTGATGCAGTTTTTCTTTGCTTTATTGTTGAAGGATCTGTAAGTAAAAAAACTATATTGAAACCGACATTGAACCTGCAGCTCATCCTTGCACAGAGAAAATGCTGTTTTTAATTTCACATGCAAATGGCATTTCTTAAAGTCACAACAGAAAAAAAAAAAAATAATAATAAAAAAAAATAATAATAATAATTCTTTGGGTCAGAAAATAATCATGAAATACATTCATGGGTGCAACTACCCATTTACAAGGGAGTATTGCAATATGAACGATGGCACCCTCTTTAAAGTCTGTCCGATCACCTCTGGGCTTGATGCGCCCCTATGTGTTGCATATATTGCATATATGTTTTTTGTACTCCCAGTTAAGACTATAAGTGGACCTCAGGGAAAAGGAAAAAAGTATTAGTAATGTATAACATTTACCCTTAAAATCATTACAGAGACTTTATGAATAATTTTAGTGAAAAAAAAAAACAAAACAAAAAAAATATCTGGTGTTCAAATAATTAAGGTTTTACATAAAAAAAAAAAAATAATATATGAGAGAATATTTTAATTGATTTTGCATCTTCTATGGATGACTATCCCACCAATGCTCAAAATTCCAAGCTAATGATGGTAAGCGAGATTCCTTAAAATCTTCCTAACCTGTGCTTCAACAAACACAGTTTGATTTAAGAGGCCATCTGCTCATGCTTACAGACATTAACTTGCAATGTGTTTACTATGTAGTCCGACCACAGTATGCTGTCCCCTTAGATCCCCCCAAAGCCAATGTTTTTAGACATGCTCAATGTAAACATTTTGTGTTTTCCCACTGGAGCTGTCGGTAAATGTATTGCATAAGCCAGGCATGAGGCTAGGGGCAATAGTTTATGTTACCTCTGTTGGAAGAGGAAAATGCTTTATTGAGACAAACAGCAGCTGTATTTAGATCCACCCTTTACAGTGGAGATCAAATGAATGTCCCCTCATTTCTCTGTTTTGACTCTGTATGATTTATATGGCTCCACCAAACCACCTACAAAGGTGTCTGAGAAAACAGGGGCGCTACCCAGCTGTCAGGGGCGCAACCTAAGACAGCTATCCCAAAATGTGACTTCATAGTAAAAAAGAAGTCATATATATATATATATATATATATATACACACACACACACACACACACACCGATCAGCCACAACATTAAAACCACCTGCCTAATATCATGTAGGTTCCCCTCATGCCACCAAAACAGCTTTGACCCATCGAGAGACATGGACTCCGCAGGAGCATTTAAATTGATCATTATTGATGATAAAATAATATAAAGTATTTATTAATTTTACTTGACACATTTGAATGTAGAAAGGACAATGAACCATTTAGCTTAACTTTAGCTTGTTAACTTTAGCTATGGTTAAAGTTAGCATAATTTTCATAATTTTTAAATAACAACTAACAAAAATTTGGTTAAAAGATCAAACAATAATTGGTGGACCCCTGCAGTACTGTTCTGTTGAAGACCGCAGTTGTAAAAACAACTAAATACATTTTCATATCAAATGAGTGTAAATGCTCTGACACATTGATTCATGGTGCTCATGCATGTGGTGCAAGTTTGAATCTGGCTTTCAACATTTCTTGATTCTGTTCCCCTTCTAAAATACTAGAAATCCCCTGCCTTTAAATACAAAGAGTGATAAAAAGTAAAGAAAAAAGTAAAGAAAAAAATGCATTGCGTAGATGGATTAGGAGCAATATGGTACATTTTGGTAAACACGACTGTGTCAGAAGATCCAAGATGGTACAAGTGGACAGGCAGTAGTCAGGTGCTTCCTTGGCCATGTTATAATGCACAGGTCAGTCCAACATCAACAACTGAAGGAAATAACACACACATTTCCCAGTGTGTGCCCAGCACACTGGTGTAAAGTGTGCTTGTCATGATTGAAACCAGCCTCTCCACTCTTGGCAGGTCACATGCTTAGATTTAAACTCACACACACACACACGCACATACACACACACTTGCCCCTCTTAAGTGTGCACTCAAATCAATTTTGGGGAGTAACTATCTAAGTAGTGATGGTACAAACTTAGCTACTTTTTTCAGTAGCATGACCGTAGATCGGCTTTTACAGCAGCAGGCTACTGTTTTCAATAAGTAGTTGTGTAGCGACACAGAAACATGTAGCGTCTTCTTTTGAAGCTATATTTATTTTATTTCAGTGACTGGTGGATTACTCATGAAATGTAATCTGGCACTGATTGCAGTTGCACTAAAATTGTAATCAGTAATTGAATATTTTAGATTACACTTTTAGGTAATCTAATCTGACTATTTTTGGATTACTAGATGCATGTTTTTATGAAAATCCAACATGTATGAAGTGCCAATTTGCACTTGCACTACAAAACATTAGTAAACATGAAATCATACAGCAATTAATTTATTTGTTTCAATCCCTGAGCTACAGTTTCAAAGTAGTTTCAACAACAGTAACTCAAACTGGCCCTATCATGACCCCATAGTCTGACCTGTAGATTATCAGTGCTCCCGCGACTCTGAAGTGGCCCCTGTCAATGCCCCCCACCATCAAGGCACCTCTGGCCCAAGTGCTTAACTAGGTGCAATTGACAATCGAAATGCACGTGTTCAACAATGGCCAGGATCAAGCCCATGGCACAAGACAGAGCAACATTCTGGCATTCGCTCATAGCTCTTACATTCCCCCTCCACACACTCGCAAAATCAGATGCAAACAGACTCATATACAAACTCTGCAAGACTTTTAGTCAAATATTTACACAGACACAGACTTCAGAGCCTTGTAATTCTTTCAAACACTGCTTGTGTTAAGATGTTAATCAGTCTAACTTCACGTTAGTTGAACTGGCGGGCTGTAGAGGTTCTGTAAATTCGTTTTTTCTTATCTTTGCTTTGGCCTGCTTTGTTTTGCTTCTTAGTTTTATCATTCTCTTTAAGCTAATCTTAATGCATTCGAGTTCTGTATCCCAGTAAACTAATTTGTTCATGTCTTTTCTCCCTAGGGAATCATGGGAAGTACCCCAAGCATGAGGACTCGTATGCTTTTGAGGAGGACAGCAGCAGTGACAGTCTCTCTCCCGAGCAGCCCCACAGTGAAGAGTCACAGGGCTCTTCCGATCCCATCCCAGAGAACAAGACTAGTGGTTCGCCCTCCACTACACTGACCAGCATTTGCCAGGTGAAACACTGCACTGCCCAACAATGATAAAAAGATTCTATATATTCATATTCTGAACATATGGAAAAAAATCAGTGTCAGGAGATTGAATATTTTCACTGCTGAAAAGACCATCATTGCTGGTCACCATCTTATGTTGTGTTTTGGGTGTTGGCCCCCCAGCATGGAATTATGGTATGCTATTGACCCCACCAAGCTTTTAAAATAGCTTAACCAACTTCATCAGAAAGACCATGCTGGTCATCCAGCTTCACTAGCTAGGTTTTGCTGGTGAAAAGCATGGCTATGCTGGTCCACCAGCTAGACCAGAACCAAACCAGCACTTACTGGCATAAACCAGCCAAGACCAGCATGGGAATTTCATGCTGGTTAAGCTGGTCTTTTTAGCTGGGTTGTCTGCTAAAATCACTATATACTTTTAGAATTTCCGATCTGGCTCTCATTGGCCAAATCTGGAACTTCTGCTATATTTTTACATTTTATTATTTTTACACAATTGACTGTTTTCCTATTCAGCCTATAAAGGCATATTAATAATTTTGCATATTATTGATCCTATGGTTATTGCAATACATTTTAATGTTTCTTTTTGAGGACATTTTGTTTACCTAGTATAATAAACAATTTTTGTACTGTGTCGTACCACTAGATAAAACCTAGGTCCTGAAGCAAAACTATTTGTGAACCGCTGATTTGGGTAAAACAGTATGCAATGTCTTAGAAAAGTTTTCCCCCTGTGGTCATAATGGGAACTGCAGTGTTCTGCTCAGACTCTTGAGGAGCCGTTAGGCACGGGATGACAGATCTTTGACTCAGAGCCCAGTTCAGCATGCCAGTGTGTTACTTACACAGTGAAAAGTGTATTGTGCTTGTTGCTTTTGCAACATTGCTTCAGCCATTAGAATGATTGCCCATTCTTTGGCCACAGGCATAATAAATGACTCGCTGTTGCTGTCAGGAGGCCTGGCATGAAATCATGAAGCATTACTGAGATCACGTGCAGCGAACGCGTGAACGAGTTGGGAATATTTGTTTTAACATTGTGGATGTCTAGTGGTGAGAGCAGTAAATTATGCACATGTTTAATAATAATCACCTAATGTGTACTTTTAAAATGGAAAGTAAAGAGAAAATATGTGTAAATCTTGTATAAACAATGTTGTGTGGGTACCAGCTTTGTTAGTGTAATACCCTTTTATAAAGCCTATCTTTAGTTGCAGAAGCAACAGAAAATAATTGTCATTTAATTATTTAATTTATTAGATTAGATTCTAATATAGTATAACATAATACAATTATCTAATAATCATTTGACTATTCTTAAGGGATCTCAGAACAAAGACGCCACTAATCAAAACCAAGAGGACAACGCACATGTGACGAAAAACCAGGCAACTCCACCAATACCAGTCCCTGCAATTGTCAAGGTAGGACTAGGCAACTTCTCTGCCATTTACAATCAAAAACAAATATTGTTCATTACTTTGTTTGGTTAAGCATCTCAACCAGTCCAACATAGCAACATTGGCTCAACCAATGTTTGGGGGTGGGACTATCTGTTTATCCAACCAATGGAAGATGGAAGGAGATCTGTTTGACAACAGTCATTGCTTTTACTATTGCAGAGGTCACCGATAAAACTAATCTTTCATCACAAAGTTTCCGAAAACATGGAATATCTGAATGAACAGTTTTTTTCTTTTCGGTTCTTTCTTATTGAACAAAGGAGTCCAAAATGTCCGACAAGAACCGCCACAAGAAGCCCAAAGATATCAAGCCTAAAGTGAAGAAACTCAAGTACCACCAGTACATCCCACCAGACCAGAAGGCAGAGAAATCTCCTCCTCCACCCATGGACTCTGCATATGCTCGTCTTCTGCAGCAGCAGCAGCTCTTCCTGCAGTTACAGATTCTCAGCCAGCAGAAACACCAGCATCACTCTCACCCCCACCAGCACCAGTATCCACAGAGCCAGAGCTTTAGCTACCACACCTTGAACCAACACACACCAAATAAGTGAGTCCTGTGTATGATCACTTGCAGATGCTGTTATTTACCAAGAATATAAGATGCTTTACTTGAATGGGAAATAGGGTACAAATTAGTGTCCCATAACTTTTTTTAACAATACATGTCACTCACTGACCACTTTATTAGGTAAATCTGTACACCTAATTATTCATGTGATTATCTAAACAGCCAATCATGTGGCAGCAGTGCAATGCATAAAATCATTCAGATACGGGTCAGGAGCTTCAGTTAATGTTCACATCAACCATCATAATGGGGAAAAAAATGTATCTCAGTGATTTTGACTGTGGTATGATTGTTAATGCACAACATGTCGAACCTTGAGGCAGATGGGCTAGAAAATCAGCAGATTTTCTAATAAAGTGCTTAGTGCGTGTATATATATATATATATATATATATATATATATATATATATATACAGGGTTGGGAGGGTTACTTTTGAAATGTATTCCACTCAAGATTACAGAATACATGCAGTAAAATGTAATTTGGAACGTATTAGATTACTCAAGGTCAGTAACATATTCTAAATACTTTGGATTACTTCTTCAGCACTGACTATAAAAACTTCCAGTACAGTATGACAAAATACACGTTAAAAATAAATTCTATGAAAAACCTAAATATCTTATGCAGTGTTGTTTCTAATACAAGACTCATTCAATTGTTCTTGTTTAAAGGATTTTTAGATAATTTTACAGGAAAACAATACAAAAATTATTATCAAGAATAAGATTTTTACCCAAATATCAAAAGGTCTTACTAAGAAAAAATAAATTATGATATAATGTGATTTTTTTTTTCTCCCCAATTTGGAATGCCCAATTCCCAATGTGCTCTAAGTCCTCATGGTGGTGTACTGACTTGCCTCAATCTGGGTGGCGGAGAACGAATCTCAGTTGCCTCCGCGTCTGAGACCATCAATTCGTGCATCTTATCACGTGGCTTGTTGAGTGCATTATCGTGGAAACATAGTGCGTTTTGAGGCTTCACACCATTCTCCACGGCATCCACGCACAACTCACCACGTGCCCCACCGATAGCTAGAACCACATTATAGCAACCATGAGGAGGTTATCCATGTGACTATACCCTCCCTAGCATCCAGGCCAATTTGGTTGTTTAGGTCTTTAGGAGACCTGGCTGGTGTCACTCAGCACACCTTGGATTTGAACTTGTGACTCCAGGGATGTAATCAGTGTTTTTAATCGCTGAGCTACCTAGGCTCCCTAACGTGAATTTTCTTGATAAAACAACATGATTGTGCCTGTTAAAATGTGCATGTAAAATGGCTAGAAATAGCATTTTAGCTTAGCGTAAAGATGACAATTTACACAAGGTTTATTTCTATTTCTTCTGCTCCAAAATGACTCCTCAACAAACTTAATTCTCTGTCTGCTCGTATGAATGTAGCACATCATAAGAAAGTGTTTCACCGCTGTTCAAATGTAATTTGGATCGCATCATTTGTATGTATAAATGTTTTCCATCTGAAAAGACTAAATGTTAAATGAAACAAATGACAATAAAATGCAAAGTAATCTCTTCAGTAATCAAAATACTTTTTGAATGTAACAGTTTTCTAATTACCAATTATTTAAGTTGTAGCTGTAGTGGAATACAGTTACTTGTATTTTGTATTTTAAATACGTAATCCCGTTACATGTATGTCATTACTCCCCAACCCTGTATATAGAGTATATACACATTTTGAAGAATAAGTACCTCCACATTTAGATAAAAACTTGTAAAAATGAATACAAAGTTAGGTTTTCTATAGTTATATTGTAGTTACCATGTTATTTGGTTGAAGCTATAGTTTTTAATTAAATTAAACATGGTGTTACTGGAGTAATATGGTACTAATATAGTAACCATTAATTTTAGTTAAGTTAAATTTTGTTGTTACAATTACTTTACTACAAAAATTAATGAGTAAACTATGGTTACTGTAGTAAGACCATGGATAATTTGTGTAAATGTAAGCTAGGTTAGAAAGGTGGGTAGAGGTAGGTGTAGTGTGTCTATGGGACTCTACATAAACACAATAAACAAGCTGCAGTGATGCCCCTGCACTGTCTGTTGGTATTTAAATAGGAGTGCAAATAGCATCTGCCACAGTATTGACCTTTCTTTGCACTAGGGTGAAAATAACATCTACCAACATATATATACTCTGTACCATTTTCATGGAACATGCTTGGAACTACAGGAAATTCTTGTATATTTTTATTTTTCTGAATGTTTTTCTAAGGAGTGGTAAGACATTGTTGTCAGACAACAGAACTAGTACCATCTACTACTGATTTGTGTGTCATTTAATTAAGTGTATTTCTTTCTGTTTAACAGGCAATCAAGTGAACAACAAACATCATGTTGTTCAAATGGACCAACTAGTGGCGTTAACAGCAGCTCCTCATCTCCTGTGAAGACCACCTTCTGCAATGCCACCTGCCTCACCCCAGTCAGACCAGGGCCTTTGCCTGCTAACCTGGATGACTTGAAGGTAGGTGCATGGAAGGTGGTTTGGGGTAGTTGATAAAGATCTGGCCTTGTAACCGAATGGTTGTAGGTTTGAATCCTGCCAGAGCTGATCTGTGAGCTATAACCATTGTGCTATCGAGGTCTCAGACTTTTGGAGCCCACCATATAAAGAATGCACTCACTTGACATTGGCATTTTAAATGTCATTTAAAAAACAACAACAACAACAAAACAATTCTTTTAAAAAAGCATGACAGAAGAAATGTTTTAGGTTCATGTTTGAATTAATTTCTGTGCTGGCAGGTATCTGAGCTAAGGCAACAACTGAGAATACGCGGCCTACCTGTGTCTGGCACTAAAACAGCTCTAATAGAAAGACTGCGACCCTTTAAAGACTCCAGCTCCAGTTCTCCAGCCAGCTCTGGAGACATCAGCACTGTGACCTTCCCAGTGACCCCCACAGGATCTCTTTCATCCTACCAATCCACAAGCTCCTCAAGTGTCATGTCTCATGGTGGTGGCTACTACCCCTTCTGCAGCACAAGCTCCACCCCACCCATCTCACCAGCCTCTTCTGATCTCTCTGTCAGTGGCTCCCTACCTGACAGCTTCAGTGATGTCACAATGTCTTCTCCACAATTTGGCCTTCAGCTCTCCCCTGCTCAGCTGAGCACGGATGAGGGCCAGAGCATGGCGAGTGCCCTTGGATCAGGTTGCCTGCGTGGGGAGACCCAGGCAGGTCTAGAGCCCCTGGGTCTAGATGCAGAGAAGGATAAAATGTTGGTGGAAAAGCAAAAGGTGATTGAGGAGCTCACATGGAAGCTCCACCAAGAGCAGAGGCAGGTGGAGGAGTTGCGGATGCAGCTTCACAAGAGGAAGCGTGCTCACAGCCTGCAAGAATGCCCTGCCCTACCACCAGTACCACCATCACAACATCTGATGCATCTCCAGCCACCATCCCAGATGCAGCAGTTTTATGGCGTGTCTGTCAAACAGGAGCATGTGGCTTCAAGCTGCCCTATTTCATCTAAGCAGCTGAAAGGAGGCCCAAGCAATACCTGCATGGAAGGGATAGGTCACTGTAACCTACACAATGCTTCTCACTGCCTCGAGGTGCCCTCCTCTGGAAGCCCTGCTGGCCTCTCAGCCTTCCTAAGCCCCCAGTGCTCTCCTCAAGATTCCCCTGTCACCAAAAATTCCAGCAGCCCCCAGCCTAGCAGCTTGCCTTCCTCCCCCAGTCATCCCTATATGCTGACCCCTCCTCAGGGCAGAGATGGCTGCTCTCACCCACTTCCTCAAAATGGACCTAGACCATGCAATTTGCAGGTACTGGCATCATGCAGAGAGCTGAAAACTTCTAGTACATTTTTTCAATTGATTTGCACAATTCAACATAATAGTCTCATACCCTTACAGAAATTACACGACTGTCATGGTACTTTGATATGGTACTAAATGATTTACATAAGCATCTTTCAGTGTATTGACATGGTATTTTAAGGTACCTTAAAAAATACCATGATATTTACATGGTACTCCAAGGTACTTCAAAGAAGCCATGGTATTTATATGGTACTCCAATATGTTTCAAAGAATACCATGGTATTTACATGGAACTCCAAGGCATTTTAAAGAATACCAATGTATTTACATACTAATTTAATGTACCTCAAAACATATCATGGTATTTAATCGGAACTCCAAGGTATGTCAAAGTCATGGTACGACCATGGCTCCATGTAAAAAAAAAAAAAAATCTAGATAATGATTTTTTTTTTTTCTGATACTTTTTCACAGTTACAACAGAAAAATGTCGGACAAACTGTGAGCTGCTCATATCCATCTGACCAAAGAAGCATTCAGCCTGTATACCCAAGCCCTGTGGAGAGCAACTTAAATCCCAGGGGGTCGTCCAAGGCAAAGAGTGCTACCATACAGCAAAAAGTATGTGAAGAACTAATTAAGTGTAACTAATTAATCCAGTGGGCCAAACTTCATTCAAATCATCACATATTTTTTTCTTTTATGCATCTCCTGCAACAATAAGTCTCAAATACATTGTACGAGATTTTGCCATTCTTTAAATATATAAAAGTATGGCTTCTCGTTAAAATATGTCTCCACAAATATTTTGATAGAGCAGTCATGTGTCTTAATGAACATACCTTGGAATTGCTACGATTCATTGAGCTGCTTAATCATAAGAAGTCACAAGTCCTCCTCAGTGAACATGAGTGTGGTCATGTGATCATCACATGCCCAAACATATGGAAGCTCTCACACAAGGAGGTGTGTAATGTCTTTTGTATTTATTGTCATTCGGCCAGAGTTTATACCATCTCCAAGAGCAATATGATAGATTTCCTAAACAACCAGAAAGAGAGTGCAGGAAACATTTGGTGCCCCCCTGCACATGGCCCAAACATACAAACGGTGTCTGCCACACATCAAAGAGACCCTTTCGAACATTCTCTTTCTCTAGTCCCTCTTCCTCTTCAGAGGTTTAACATTTCCCCCTGTCTCCTCCTATAGGAGGCAATTTTGCACTCTCCCAGGCACGTTGAACCAAAGTCTCCCACCACTGCCTTCTGTAGTTCAGATTCTTCTGCATCCAACACTAAACAGCCCCCATGCTATGAGGATGCTGTAAAACAGGTAAAGCAGCCCCAAGATTAGCTCAGCCCAGCTCCCTGCACTAATTTCTGGCTCCCTCCTCTCCTCTTCCCCCTGCAGAGTGCACTCCTCTGCTCTCACACTGCACACTATTGTATCCCCAAAAATATCTTTCTGGCTTTCTTTTAATAAAAGAGCTTTTCTAAAATTCTTGCTAAAGAGGAACTTTATGAGAGGCAGCATTAGTGGTGCAGAAAGTACCAAATGCTGTATTGTGGGGCTATTGAAACCCACTCCTGGAGGGTCACTAGAGTTTCGCCCCAACCCTAATCAAACACACCTGACATGTTAATGGGAGGATTAATTGACAATTGCCAGGTTTCCTTATTGCAAATTAATGCAAACAATTGGAATATCCCAAGAACAATTTGCAAGTAAAGCAGCGTTTCCATCCCTCGTATCTTCCAGTGAAATTGGTACAAAATAAAAAATAGACAAGCTGGTCTCTTATAATTCTGTTACTATACTTATTTTTATGTGAAATGTATGCAGTTTTCTGGTGAAATGAACACAAGAGACATTACATCAATGACTTACCTATCACACAAATCAAGAGTAAAACAGCAGATAATCAGTACATAAACAACCTCGTTTTACCCTGTTCCTTAAGCAATGCTATCTTATGACATATAAGCATTTTTACTAAAGTGCATGACTTGTAAAGGCCTGGGTATACTTAGTTTTTCCACATTGCCTGGTCGACCGTGTTGCCTTTCAAAGTATACTATTTTGACCATGTTTGAATTCACTCACTACGATGCTTTGTGATACTCTTTTAGTACAGTCAGCAGCTGGTGGATGCACTGACGATGTCGAGAAAATCTGCGCCATGTGCGGACAGTCCAGCATATTGTGCCACACATACTGTGCATAGAGTGATCAGCAATGTGGACAACCAAAGTATACTTTGGCATTAAAGCCTGGGTATAGGGCTGTCAATCAATTAAATTTTGTATCTAGTTAATTACATGGTGTCCCTATTTATTAATCGCGATTAATTGCATTTAATCGGATATACAAATATTTGCTGAGAAAGCCCCTCATATAACAATAACTCATTATATAATGATGAAATAATTATAAATAGTTATCTTTAAATATTTTTAAATAATATTTATTTATATACAGTATATATATAGTGTATATAAAATTTAAATATTCAGATAATTAAAATGCATACATTCTTGTGGCAGAAGAGTTAATCATTGATAAGACAATACAAAAAGTGGCTTTAGAATACAATGTATTGTTTACTACCATATTATTGAACGTAAGTCAATCATTGACATACAGTTCACAGCAATCCATTTCACAAGTGAATTTGTCAATCAGTTTGAGATTTATTATGAGGGCTTGTTTAAGGACCCGTCAAGGAACACCTGTGTCAGACGTGCTTGTGTAGTGTCTCGGGTGCATTGCGTCATAAATATACATTTTTAGGTCACAGTGTAAAGTTAAATATAGTTTAATACTTGGAACACATCTTGAGATCCCTTAGTTCGAATTTGTGCTCCATCAAGTGTTTTGAACGCAAGAACGTAACACATGTTTGTGTTGTTCTGCTGCTGGATGTTTGTTTTCTTCACTGTATATACTGCTCGTTACCATACAGCTGAAGTTTCACTTACAGCCCTCTGGAGTAAACAGGTGGTACTACAAGCTTCCATTTCTCAGGAATCTTCATTATTCCGGGGGCATTGCGATTAATTGCGTACATTTTTTGAAAGCGTTACTTTTTTATTCGCATTGAATTAACATCTTAAATCGACATCCTTACCTGGGTATACTTCTTTTTTCTACGTTCTGGATCGGATCACACCCGGTCATTGGCTGTCAAAGTATACTCTGCTTATTTTGACTGCAAGCAGATTTGAATGTATTCGATGTATGTGCACTATGACTGCGTTGCGATACTCCTGGATGCTCTTTTAGCACAGTCAAGAGCTGGTGCAACGGCTGGACATTCCATGCAGAATGTGCTCGTGACTAAATTTGAGTTACACATACTATGTGCGAAGCTATCAGCAATGCAGACAAATGAAATATAGTTTGGGCTTTAAGGTGATACATTTTAACATTTGCATTACATAACCAACTATATTTGAAAGCTTATTCATGTGTGAAATTTGTGCGGTAGCTCAGCTTATGGAGTGTTCCACTTCCTATGCAATGGACAGGGGTCCTGAAGAGCATGCTGGTAGACTTGTGTCAAAAGTGCAATAGAAGCAACACAAATTGACAGTTGCTTCAGGTAGGTTTTTTTATTTAAAACTCAACAGAGCATTAACCATAAAAACCTAATCTGTTTGGAAGACAATTTAACTCGACATTGGACATTTCACCTTGCTGTGTCATGTGTAAGGAAACTCGTAATGTACATTTTCAAAACTTCTGCAAAGTCATGTAATTTTCATGAGATCAGACTGGAAAAATGTACTCACTGGGCAAACCCCTGCGGCCTTTTTCTAAAATGTAATAAATATCTTGCTGTCTAAAGTGCGCAGACAAAACACTGTAACAAACTTTATGTTTGCAAGCAATCAACGGAAGATGCTTTATGTCTGGGAGCGACAGCATGTCAGGCAATAGTAGCCAATCATTTTGATGACAGGCATTGGCTCCAGCATTTCAGAATGACCAGAGCAACATTTGCTATGAACTGCAATGATATTGGTCTGCTGTTAGTCCAATTTTGATTTACTTTATATTTAATCACTTGATTTGAGGCAGTTACATTACTTTTTAAAGCGCATCTAGAAAATTATGCGGTAAATGTGTTTAAATGTGTAAACACTCCAGGTGTGGTAGTCAGCATCTTTACTCGCTGAGCTACCCAGGCCCCGCCTATTTTCAGCATTTTTTATCTATTTATTAAAATTTTCATACAAATATGTGGATGGAAACCAAGCTAATTACAGGCATGCAAGCAAGCAGGGTTGGAACAAAACTCTGCAGGATGGTGGCCCTCCAGAAACAGATTCAAATAGGCCAGCTGGAATATGTACTTTATAGTGATTGCTGTCCTTGGTATCACCTGCAGGAATAAATATTTGCCAACAAGTCTGAGTGTAACAATTATAGTTTATGTACATCACATTTGAATGTGATCTTAACTGAAAATCTGGTTATTATCAGTTTGTATATTTACATCTTCAAAACAAAGCCATGGAATGTGTCATAAATCTGTTTTAAAACAACAAATAACAAAATGATAGTTCACACATAATTGTTATTTTCTTGCAGCAAATTACCAGAAGCCAGCAGATGGATGAACTTCTAGATGTCCTCATTGAGAGTGGAGGTGAGCATACAATGTCTCATATTAACTGCAATGTCAGTTGCATGGTGAATGGCAATAAATATGTAATACTTTTGCAAAGGCCCCTTAAAACTGCACCTTATGCCACCCCATATTCAAGACCAGCCTGCTGTTTTCACTCCTTCTTAGTCACTGTCTGTACTGTGATATCCTGCACTTTTTTCCCAAAGAAATGCCAGCTAACGCCAAAGAAGAGCGGCCCCCTGTAACCAAAGTTGTGCCTCACCTTACAGTTTCACCTAACGGAGTGACCATATCCAGGTTTCACAGACACTACAGTCACATGGCACCCACCCTGCTTCCATATGAGCATGCTGCAGGGCACGGGGACGGCCACCTGAGTGCGCTACTGAGCCCTATATCCCAGCAAGGGGATTCAGTCCTTCTAAAGATGGGTGCTGAGGAAGGACAATTGGAGGAGGCTGGGGAAGGTTTTACCGGACCCCAACATGACGAAAAGTTGCTTAGCAATCGTGACATTATGGACTCACCTTTGACGCCCATGGCTACCAAAGTGTCACCGGTTGCTGTAGATAGCCAAGGGCTCGGAATGACATTTACAGAGTCACCGTGGGAAACTATGGAATGGTTGGACCTGACCCCACCCAGCTCAGCTACAACATTTAATAACAGCATGCCTCCTCCTGGGCCCAGCATCTTCAACACAGAATTCCTTGATGTAACGGATATCAACTTGAACTCTACAATGGATCTACACTTAGAGCATTGGTGACAAGCAAGATGACCAGCAAAATACCAGCAAATGTTATCACTATGCACTTCAACATCATATTTCAATACACAGATCTTTTTCAAAATACACTGCATGCCCAATTATTGCAGTGAGTATTCTGATCTTATCATTATTTCATGCACATTTTCCAACTCCAAACAATATAAACTTGAATGCATATTGGATTCAATAATTTTCAGGTTGTATGTATTTGTGTAATGAGGGAGGGTGTGGCGAAAGTGACTAATTAACTTATATCAAGGTGTGCATAATTATTAGGCAGCTTCATTACCTCAGGTAAAATGGAACAAAAAAGAGATTTAACTGACACTGAAAAGTCATATATTGTAAAATGCCTTTCAGATGGATACAATACTCTTGAAATAGCTAAACTATGCATGACCACTGGAAAATCAAACGTCTTGTTGCGTAGTCAACTGGGGCACAAAAAATCGTCTGGAGAAGAAAAGGTGCAAAATTAACTGCAAAATCCTCCAATGCTACCTTATTCCAGAACTGCAACCTACCTGGAGTGTCCAGAAGTACAAGGTGTCAAGAGCTCAGACACATGGCCAAGGTCAAGGTCTGAAACACGACCACCACTGAATATATTTTTTATGGATGGATGAAATGAGAGTGACCAGATGGATGGCCCCGTGGCTGGATGACTAATGGACAAAGGGCACCACTTTGAGTCAGGCGCTAGCAAGGTGGTACTGGTATGGGCTGCTATCATAAAGGATAAGGTAGTTGGACCTTTTGAGCTGAAGATGGACTGAAACTCAGCTCTCAAACCTACTGCCAGTTTCTGGAAAGTACTTTCTTCAAGCAGTGGTACAGGAAGAAGTCCTCAGCATTCAAGTAGGCCATGATCTTTATCCAAGACAACGCTCCATCATATGCATCCAAGTACTCCAATGTTTGGCATTATTTGGGCCTCAAAGATGCCCAAATAATGAGTTGACCCCCTTCCTCACCTGACTTAAATCCTACTGAGAAATTGTGGGCCCTTCTCTAAAGTGAGGGAAGACAATAAACCTCTTTGAACAGCATTTGGGAGGCTGTGGTTGCTGCTTCAGTGAAAGTTTATCGTGAACAGATCAAGAAACTGGCAGACTCCAAGGATGAAAGGCTCATGGCAGTTATTGAAAAGAAGGGTGGTTGATATTGGTCACTGAATAGTTTTGAAAGGCCAAACATTTTATTTAATTGTCATTTTGTGTTACTTGTTGCACCTAATCTAAAAATTGAGGATTAACAATTGAGTTGGGAGAAATTATTTTTGTAATTTAGCTGCCTAATAATTATGCACACATATATATTCCCCTGAGAAAGACAAAACTCACTTTTTCTTTGTAAAACATTCAGGTTTGAGGTTCAATAACATTTTGGATTGACCGAGAGCATTGTGTTTGTTTAACAATAAAATTACAATACAAATACAATTTGCCTAATAATCGGGCTTGCAGTGTATCTCAACAAGATTAAAATTAGATATAAGGATGTGGTCCCCATGGTAGCTTGTGAAATCTTATATATCTTCCTATAATTTGGCTGAATAAGAGCATAGTGTTTTAATAACGTTTTATCATAGTCCTTCCAAACTTGAAAGGTGTTTTGACTATGGATTCTGGGAAAGAAAGTTTTGATTACTGGAAACAGGAAGATCCAAAAAAACTAAATTGGACTCAAACAGGGAAATCCACACCAAATTCAAAGGCATTTTCTGAAACCATTTGTAAATAGTCCACTGTACAGATAAACAAGAAATCAATACTTTTTTTATTTTGTCTGCACATTTGTGGTGTGGAAAAAAACACGTTAATGTGTAAAACATGTTCACGAAGATCAAACTAGTATATCACGTGTAGTCTTTTGTGCTAATGTAAATATTAATTCACACTTTGCACCTTGAGTAGTAGGCCTACAGTACTATGTGTCACACTTCAGCTTTTGCAAATAGTTTCATTTCCTCCCCTGTTATCTCCAAATTGTTGTTTAAATTATATAGAGAACTGAAACTTTTGGTTTTTACTTAATGTATGAACCCTCACATAATGTGATACTCTTCACCTAATGAGAAAGGATATTCTTCAGATTTAGAAAGGAAATCAAAATCTCAACCTAAATGTGTCTGTATTCATAATCACTGGAGAAATTAACTTTATTAAAACTATTAAGTCCTTTAGGCTCTAAAATATGGTCAATAGACAGACAATGCATACAATATTATAATTAATAAAATAACTTAAATATTTTACATTTTGGTCACTTCTTTCCCCAATGTCTATTTGAATGCCATTCAAGAATGCCATGAGTATTTCTATAAAACAGTCATTGCTATTTAAAAAAAAAAAAAAAAAAGAAATGTCACTTTTATTATTATTTTAGCGCTTAAGAGCTTCTGATGTATTTATTTCAAGCTTTTCTTTTCATTGGAGTATTTATACATACATATTTATGAGACATTCCTTTTCATTAAAAAAACAAAATTTAGAGTAAACTTGCTTATGGTTAAATCGCTTTAACAAATGATGTTTCCTACAGTATTAGGATCAATTAATGAATGATTAAAGGAACGGCTCACCCAAAAATGAGAATTCTGTCATCTTTTACTCACCCTCATGTCATTAAAAACCTATTTGACTTTCTTTCTTCTGCAAAACACTAAAATAGATATTTGAAATAATGTTGCAATCGCTGATTTCCATAAAATAGCAATTACTAGTAACTCACTTTAAAGCTTAAAAGCATAAAAGAAGTCAATGCGAGTGAATAACGACTTAAATTTGGGTCTTTTCATCATACAAAGTGACTGTATGTCATCAGAAGACTTGGGATATGATGCTCAAGCCACATGGACTAATTTTAAGACAGTTATGTTTGCTTTAAAGTTTTAAACTAAGTCAGGTATCAACTGATATTGTATGGAAACCAGTGAATGGAACATCTTTTAAAATATTTCCTTTTGTGGTCTGATAGAAGATAGAAAGTAATATGCGTTTGGAACAACTTGATTTGGAGTAAATTATGACATAATTTTAATTTTAGGGTGAACTATCCCTTTAATGATGCGACGGTCTCTATTATTGATATTTTGATATTACATGCACTGATACATGCCAAAATAGTACATTTTATACAGATTCATTCTCCTTGAAATCTCAAGAGTGTGAAATAAGTTACACTATATGAATACAAATAAACATTTTAATGTCTCAACACCTGAAACAAAAGCAAGACCTTACTAACAGGTGATGCCCATTTTTACCAGCACTTGTGATAAATGAAATCTAATATATAGGATATATTACACTCAACTGTGAAAATTGACTGTTTATCTCTTGCAAGTTTGGGATTATAAAGCAGTTTCTTTTAGTATTAGCTCACCAAAAGCTCAAACTGTGAATAGATTTTATTTTAATTTTTTGTGCATGGAATAGATATTATGTTTATTGTCTTCATTTCTCATCTCTAAACACATTTCACTCAACCTTAATGCTTTTGAATGGTAGAGAATATATCGTTATTCCCAGGGGGGATTTGGGGTCTCTTTGCTGTGCCTTTTAGTAGAACCAAAGACTGACATTTTTACATGAATACAGTTTTATAAGAAAGTTTTTGTAAGGTTTTATTTACCCAATAGGCATTAAGGGCATTATAGACCAAAAACAAGCTCTGTTTTATGCTAACGACACAGTATTAAACACAGTACTGTTTTTAGAAACTCACCTCAATTTCTTTATTTTTACACATGAATCATTATTGCAGACTATTATAGAACTGTAATTCAGAACAATGTGAGTAATCACAAATTATTTTTAAATCCAGGAAAAAATATTAAACATTACAAAACGCTTTCGTAAAATTATTTTAGTACAACCAGTTAAGATATTAGGTTTACAGTCCTGATTCTTACAAGTGCATAAAGATTTATGTAAATTGTACTCTCAAGTTATGTAAAGAATTTCAGATTCTTCTAAAGAAATATTTATTTTTCTATATTTGATATAGGCCAATAATAATAATAATAATTCTGTCAATGACATGAGCAGCCCAGTTGAACTAACTTTGCAATTTTATATTTTCCTTTATATTATATTTTGTTCTTCAAGAATGTAAAATGTCCTTCCACATTTATTCTTTTTCTGCGTTCAGGTTTGCTGATATTGATGGCAGAATACCATCAATGGTGCACAAATGTTCAGTATAACTCTTTTCTCTCCCTTGGAAGTGAAGGTTTTGTCTTATTTCTTTTGAATTCTCCAAGGCAAAATATATATATACATATGACAAAAAGCTTTTGTATTGCTTGGCCACTGAACAACTTTACAATATAAACTGTCTGAGTATTTGTCTACACCACTGTATTACTGTTATGAGAGTTCAATAAACAAATATAAAACTTACAAAATTGACTTCATCAGTGTTGTCTACTATACAGTGGTGTGCAATAATACATCACCCAAGTCAAAATTTATTTTTCTTTTCTTAAAGGGATAGTTTACCCAAAAATGATAACAGAATTCTCATTTTTGGGTGAACTAATCCTTTAACAATTGCTCTACTGTTTACAATGACTACATTTACATGGACACCAGAAAGCAGCTTATTGCGAGAAAGCAGCGTTCCCGTTTACATGCATTATATGAACGCCATACTTTTAACTCCCATATAGATGCGACTCTGTCAGTAAGCAGTTTTCTCCACAGCAACGTAATTTCCCAATGACGCTTGTGTAAAAAACTAACATGGTAAAATATGGAGTTGCTGCTGTGTTGCTTTGCTTAACTTTCCATCATGACCTGCAGGGAAACTGCAATAGTGGAGTTTTCCTCTTACATAAAACTCTGGGATTCCCCCAATGTACGAGCACATATATGCAAAAGTATGGGACTGTTGATATTTTACATTGGTGTGTATAAATGGGTATAATTTCTAGTGAATGTGCCTTTTCCACTCTACTCTGTAAAAATTCTGATTTCTTTCCACAGTATTGACTTGTTGCTGAGCTCCATCCTATGACGTTTGTTCACCGGTGCACTCCTCAAAAACCTGTTAGAATGGCGCTTGTGTTTATTGTGTTCTCACAGTTTTGTTGAGGGTTATGTAATCTTCTTGCTAAATATTGAGTGTTGGTATATAATATAAATATACATGCAATGCACACACAAAGAATAACTGATTACTTTGTTTTATTCTAGCATTTAGCCCATATGTGTGTTCAAATCAAACAGAGCAGTATGACAATAAGGTCACAGCTACATCCAAATTGTGTAACAACTGACCTGCAGGCAAATACTTGGATCATAATATTAATAATGTGAACTTGGTTTCTTAGATGTCCTCATTAAATGTGACATGTATAAGACAAAGAGTCCGAAGAAGTCAAAGGTTAATATATCTCAACCTGAACATATATGCCATTATCCCTGCACATTTCCTTGTTACAATTTTTACAGATTACTGTTCTCACCATACACTTAAAAGTATTTTCACAGTGATAACCTTTCTGTACATATGTTCCACTCTTGATACAATATAATAATACACATTGCCCAAAAGATTATTATACCATATTACTAAATATTCGGATGATTTGCAATTTGCACACTATTAATTATTCAATTGCATTTAAGAGGTTTCTCTTACGACTGTGAAACTGGAAAGTTGATCTTTTAAAAATAAACACAAGGACTATTGGTCGAGTAAAGGTCATATATTAGTGAGCTAACATGATGTGGCAATTCTTTAGTTTTTTCCATTCTGATACTTTTTAAAAATATGAAACTCTCAATAAAACTTTCAACACTATCAGGTGCCATATTAATGTGCAATCAAGCCATTTACCACAAATGATTTGATAACCGCTGTACATCTTTAAAAATAAGTGACCCGTTAATGAATTATCATTTGAGGGCCCCAGACACATTCTATCCAAGCAAACAAAATTGTCAAGCCAAAACGTGACTTTAGGAAAATGGGCAGTCTGTGGAGAGGACGAGCATCTAAAAACATTTGTGGATAAAGCAGATTCCTCAATGTTACAGAGAAAATGCCTGTATAAATATACATTTACAGTGGATAAGTGCCCTGTAAATCTAACTAAACATTCAGTATACTAGACACATTTCTCTTTGATATAGTGAAAACCATTTGGATCTTTATGACATAATATTGCATATTGCACAAGTAAAGCTAATTTAACACATTTCATTGATGCAGAACAATTCCTTTGCATACTGATTCATTAAATAGAGAAAGGGTGACAATGATGTAAAATGTGTTCGTGTGCATGGTGTTGTTTTGCTGATTATCTGTACACATATGAAGCAAAACACCAAAGAGAAAAGTATGGGTGCTGTTTACTTTACATTTCTGATTGTTTCATAATTATGTCATTTTGGTAATCATTCCCATGATCAACTAACAGACAAAGCTTGATCTGATGATCCTAAATGAGCAAATTCAAGTTTTGTTAATTAATATTCCAAATGATTTCACAAACACAAAAATGTAGCATCATACAAAGAATTAAGAAAGGCTGTTTTGCTGAACTTTGAAGCTAGTTAACTCCACAATGTAAATGGCTTTTAAATGAGAGCCTTTACTAATCTTTATTGCACAAAACATTTTAGAATTACTGAAGAGTATTTCTCTTTAAACACAATAATGTGTTTGTACATATGTGAAAGTACAATTATGGTGCCTAGAGGGAATAATAAACCCTTAACTATTTGTCTCATTTAACAAAATGTCAAACCCTACATTAAATTATTGTTTTGTTCTCAGTGATATGTTTTTTTTCTAAGCACTTAAACTCAAAATGAAATACTAAGTTCAAAAAAGGATTCAAATTCTGCACAAAGAAGCCAATGTCACTTTTATAATAATTCATTCTGAATTTCAGTGTTTTGAAATGCAATATTACAGAGATCAAAATTTCAAAGTAGTGTTTGCAATTCAGTAAAATGGGAATTGGTTAAGGGTCTAAAAGTTTTGCAAGACGCTGTATGTACACCAAATGATTGCCAGGCCATCCTCATACCCAACAGACCGGTTACCATCAGTCAACATACATGGGAGAGCTAGGGGAGGTGGGCATTTGATCTAGAATTTTACATACATAACTGGCAACGTCCACAACTCGCTCTTCATACATCAGGATAAATGGGTGCTTCTGCAGAACAAAACAACAGAAATATCCTGAGCACATTTAGTCTTCCAATGATCATTTTTAGAATAATATAATTGTATTATAAAACTAACAAGTTAGAGACATAAAATTGAATTGGCATTTTTGAATAATGTGTTTTAGATAAGGTATAGTCAGTCGTCATTATTGCAAAGGTTTATTATGCCATAATGACCATTTGACTGAATATGGGAACAAGGGACTTCATTTACCAGCAGTTCTCTGTACTTTGGCCTTTTTGACTCATCCTTTGTAAGGCTGGGGGGGCAAAAAAGTCACATGATCAAACAAAGCCACTTCACAAAAAGCAGCACATGTGTAACACAAAACATGCTTGTTTTACACTGGTAACCTATCGTTCAGGCCAATGCTTCAAAACTAACATAGGAAAATACCTCTGCCACATATGGTAAGGGACTGAACTCACCAAAGATTGACAAACTGGATAAATTTGGGAGAAAATTGTCTCTCCTCTGAGTTGCAGAGCTGAGGTGGGTCTCCTTTCACCACCTGTGTCAGCTGATCAAACACACTGTTCCATTTAGGGTAAGGAAAACGTCCCGTGGCAAGCTCATACTATAACAAAAAGACATTTGGCAGTTAACTTGAGAACAGCACATTGTTGTTTTTTACAGAGGCTAAACATTTTAAATAAAAAATTCTAAGAAATTTGATAGAGGTTGCATCAACTAGTCAAGTAGCTGCTTAGTTCTGTCACCAGTCGACGTGTTCACAGTAAACACTACTAAGTTAGAAGAACTCAAGATATTTGAGGTAATCTGTTTCATCAAATGTTTTCAGTTCATAGAACTTTCAGATTTTGATTTTGTACTAAATGTTTCCTTTTAACTTGAAATTTTGAGTAAGCTAAGTCATACATTACATACATACAATTTAAATGGCTTGAAACCATGTCAGCACAACTCAAATACTTCAAGTAGAGGGAAACTAACAAGCTAGTACTAGCTAAATCTAATTATCTATCAACTATTTTGAGCAGAGTGATGGTTCTGGTTTGGCTAGTCTTGGATCACATGACTTCTGTTGCACTTGTTCTATATTGCTACTTTCCAGGATAACTAGAAGAAATGAGAAGTCATGCCTGCCCTGGTTTTGATATGTTACAATGAAGAGTAGATATATTAGAGATATACCAATGTTATTCCCAAACTCCAAACATCTGAGCGGACATCATAGCCTTGTCGAGAGGCACTGGGGTCTATTCGTTCAGGCTGGAAAAGGCACATGGTTTAATATGTGGCATAAAATAACATCATATTCTTTAAATGGACACAATCTACACACAATGTTTTTTTTTCGAATGGGTTAAAGAATATGGTGACTCACAGCCATATAAGGTCTGCATCCTGCATCTCTGGTCTTGGCAATTGAATCAACCAGCTGTCCACTGATACCAAAATCACAGAGCTTGATGTTGCCATTTCTATCCAGAAGAATGTTGGATGGTTTGATGTCTAGAAAAAAAATAAAAGAGTTGAATAATTCAATGATTCAATTTAGGAATTCTGACACTATGTGTAAGAAAGCTAGGAACAAAAACGTTATTAAAAATGGTACAATTGATTTAATGGAATAATTGAACAGTATCCAGCATTAAAAGTTTTCAGTGCTTGGCAACTCACCTCTGTGGATTATTTTCAAGTTTTCTTTCAAGTGATTCAGTGCTTTCACAGTCTATATTAAAAGATTAAGAAAAAGGTCTGTTGAATTTCCCTTTATAATAATCAAGAGTAATAGAAATACTTATGAAAAATAAATAATATTCTAATAATACATGTGATTGGCCACTTACTGCTAATGTAATTTTGCCTAATATTTCCTCTGGAATGACATCATCTAATGCACAATATACATATTTGTAGAATTTATCGAGGGAGGTAGACATAAGTTCCATACATATCCAACAGTCACCCTGAACAGAGACACATATGGGTCAGTGACGTGACACTCTTTTTTTTTTTTCTGGATTTATTCAAAAATAGATTAAAAATGTAATTCACACAAAACAATTCCTTGAATACACCTCTACAATGATAAAATGTTTTGGATTTCTGAGTTCAAAGTCCTTTTTATACTGTTACCGGGGCTTAAACTAAACAATGTCTAAGTGATGTAATCTTTTGGAGACAGTAATTAATAAAATAAAGTCATCCAGGCGAATTCCGGAGCAATCGCATTAATTTTTCACTATTTATCATTATAAGACATAAAGATAGAGGAGGACAAGCTTTAATTCCTCATAGCTTTCAAATTAAAAATAAAATAAAAGGCTGGCATGGGGGCTGCATCAGCTCAAAACGTATCTACTGATTAAAAAAAAAAAACTTTCCAACATTTGACAGATTAAGATTTCAAAAGGTATGCTGTGTGATGTGCGCAACTTTCCTTCCATTATTGTTATATTCAATACATCATAAATATAGAAGGGGGATGACTCATTTCATCCGGAAGAGTCTAAACTACAGGGGTGAGATAGCTTTTGAGTGTTGGAATATGGATTAGAATCGATATTTCTTTGAAAATGAACATGATGCGAACTCTATCTCGAAAACGCTCATGCAAACCAAAGGAGGATATTTCATTTTTTTCCCTATTTTTCGTTGTTTTGGATTAAAAAGTGGGATCCATTTTGAAGAGTGGACCCTTACATTGAAATGTATGCTGTTGTTTCTTGGATTCGTCCGAACTGATCTGAACCATAGGAGATGAAAGATGAGTATAGCGGTTCATTTTGCTCATTTTCAAATGAGAAGTCCTTTTGCATTTAATTTAACCCTTTCCTCTCTTGTATATTGATTGCAAAAACAAGTTTAGAACATGATTCTTGAGTGTTTTACCTTTCAAATGATGCATAGTTTATGATAGTCAGTTGAATATTTGTTATAAAACAAAGCTTAAAAAAGGTAATAAAAGTATAGCCACTCCCTCGAGGGCCCGCCCGACAAATATTTGCTGAGAAAGCCCCTCATATAAAATGATTCAATATATAATGAATATACATATTTATCTTTAAATATAAAAAAAATTTATATATATATTAGGGCTGTCAATTTAACGCGTTAATTCAGTGCGATTCATTTGACAAAAAATAACGCGTAAAAAAATTAACTCAATTAATCGCACTGCCCCTGGACCATAATAAGGAAGATTCCTGATAAATGCAAGCTTGTAGTACCACCTGTTTACTCCAGAGGGCAGTAATGGAAATTCCAGCTGTATGGTAACAAGCAGTTTATACAGTGAAAAAAATATACATATAAAATACATGTAAAAAAACAGAGGGGTCCCCTTAAACCCTCATGACTGCAAGTGTGCGCATGTTTATAAATATATCAGATATTTATTTATTTATTTTTTGTGAAAAAGCACATTTTGTTCAGTTCAAATAAAGTAACCATAAGAAATCTTTCAGATTTATGACTCAAATTAATGTTTGTAAAAAAAAATTTATCTAGAGAAAAACTTTTGAAAAAGTAATTTTTTTTAAATGATTAATTTGTATTTTAGGAAAGTATTTTAATAATGTTAACTTGATGGTTACGCCACTTGATATTTTTAAAGTTGCGAAATCCAAAACATGAAATTAAATATCTAGACACAGATATTACATTTATGCGAATACATTTTTAACTCTCCTTGTCATCATCTCAGACAATCTTATTTGTCAATGGTCAAAAACTTACAGCCAACATAAAAATAACCAGGAGCATCATTAAAATACATATTCATTACAATACATTTGAATTTTAACAAAAAGTTATTTACTTAACAAAACGAACCCCAAATAATTTTTCATCTTTTTCATATTGGAAGCAATCTTCAAGATACAAATGTTAATCATGTGAAATGAAATGTGTGTGGATGTTAATAGCAAAGTTTAATTCAGAGATGCCATCAGCTCACCTCTCTGAATAGTGCTCCGTAGAACTGGACAATATATGGGCAGTCGCTACTCCTCATCACTACATCTAAATCCATGAGAAGCTGTTTCTGTTCCTTCTCATCAACAGTGGAGCGAATCCTCTGCATAGCACAAGAAAAACTTGAGTCAGTACAGATACATAATGGCACAGTCCATGACAGTTTTAAAAAATATGGAAGAAATCTTTGAAGATCAAACAGAAATTCCTGCCCAAGATCTCCTTCCCTTCCAAATCTACAGCTCACATGCAAGCCTAGTCGTGGCTATACTGTATGTATGCCTCTCTTACCCTTTTTTTTTTACCTATTTATAACAATCCAAAAAACAAATCTGAATTACCTTGACAGCCATGATCTGACCACTAGGTTTATGCACCATGTTGTTAACCGAGCCATACGCTCCCCTTCCGATCTCCCCCAGATCCTTCAGGTCCTCAGCCGTGAAGTCACAATGCTGCTCAGGAGAAATCTTCAGTTTCCCTGAAGACTCAATACTGTGTGTCCGCAGCCTCTGTCTGAAAGTTTTAATAAGTTTTATTATTTATTTTTTGCAACTTATCTATTTTTTGAGATTTATCTACAATTTATATAGTTTCTTGGTCAAACACTCACATGTGTGGATTCTGGAAAGGAGGGTTAGCCGTCGCGATGGGGAGTCTTGCGGTTGGTTTGACTGGTGGATTAGCAAAGTTTAACTTAAGTGCTTTGCGTTTACCTGCAACGGAGGAGAACATTAACTCCTGTTAACTTGAGATTTTATTACTCAAGATAATTAAAACTTTTTCATGCTTTGGGTTTCAAAAAAAAGTAAAAAATATTAATAATAATACACAACGTATGCAGAAAAAATGACTATGGAAATAACTGAGAATAAATAAATGAGATGATTAGTGCAATGCAATTTTCCAAGAGGCAAAATTATATTGTATGATTAACTCTGTATGTAATTAGGTCATATTGTCACATATAGCGCTTTTCCTTATTTTAGATGACATCTATTATTTGTTTTAAAAAGTCCAATGTGATATTTTTAATGTGACAATTTCAACATTTCATTCAAATATTTAATTGTAACCTCTTTAAAAATGTGTCATTGACAACCATCCAAAAAAAATAAAAAATGGTTGCTATTTTCTGCAGAAAATGTGTTTAGAATACCACAAAGGGTGGCAAAAAATTGTATGGGCACAGAAAACTGGGCTTACTTTGGGTTACTCCAGACAGATTTATTTGAAATCCTGATGAAAGAGGAAAACAAATGTCAACATTAATGCAGATGCTAATAAATGGTGCAAATAAAAATGAGATGTGCTATATTGAACCTACTGTAAACCAGTAAAGTTGTACATGAGCAAGCATACCTGTTTCATTTTGACACCTCCAGCACGTGTTGGAATCTGAATGCGAGCCATACATATACACATATATACATATATTTAAAACAGACAATTAAACAATGATGCTATAACAAGAATGGAAAGGAGTCATATTTGTTACCTAGCCTATCTACTAGAATTATATATATATACACACACATACATACACTGGTGGCCAAGAGTTTAGAATAATGTACAGATTTTGCTGTTTAGTTAGGAAATCTGTACTTTAATTCACCAACGTGGCATTCAAACGATCACAATGTATAGTCTGGACATTAATAATGTAAAGAACAGCACCATCACTATTTGGAAAAAGTCATTTTTTATCAAATCAGGCCCCATTTCCAGCAACCATCACTCAAACACCTTATCCGTGAGTAATCATGCTAAATTGCTAATTTGGTAGAAAATCACTTGCCATTATATCAAACACAGTTGAAAGCTATTTGTTTTGTTAAATGAAACTTAACATTGTCTTTGTGTCCACGGTATGCAATAGAATGGCATGTCTATGATAAGCCATGCTTGAAATTGCCAAAAAAACCTGAAGATTTCATACAAAGGTGTACATAACAGTCTTCTAAGACAAAGGACAAGGACAGAAAGAGATGTGGAAGGGCAGATGTACAACTAAACAAGAGGATAAGTAAATCACATATAAATAGTCCCTAGTTTGAGAAATAGACGCCTCACATGTCCTCAGCTGACAGCTTCATTGATTTCTACCCGCTCAACACCAGTTGCATGTACAACAGTAAAGAGAAGACTCAGGTGTTCTTGTCTTATGAGAAGAATTGCAAAAGAAAAAAACACTTTTGAAACAGAAAAACAAAAAGAAAAGTTTAGAGTGGGCAAAGACACACAGATATTGCACAACAGATAATTGGGAAAAAAAAGTGTTACGGATATTAACCACATTAAGGTTTTGTGGGATCAGCTAGACTGTAAGGTGTGTGAGAAGTGCCCAAAAAGACAGTCACATCTATGGGAAGTGCTTCAGGAAGTGTGGGGTAAAATGTCTCCTGAGTATCAGGACAAACTGACAGCTAGAATAACAAGGATCTGCAAAGCTGTCAGTGCTGCACTTTGAGGATTTTTTGATGAGAACTTTTTGTAGTAGTTTAAGAAGTTCTGAACATTTTATTTTAATTGTAATATACATTTTTCACGTTATTAATGTCCTGACTATACATTGTGAACAGTTGAATGCCACTTTGGTGAATAGAAGTACCAATGTATTTTCATAAATCTGTTGCTTTAACAGATGATCAAATGCTATGAAACACATTCATCAGGCTTTTATGCTACGTTTACATAGTTGCATATAAAATCTATATAACTCATGTCTATAGTATAAGTATGTAGGTCCATGTCTATTGCTTATTTTTATTTAGTTAAGTTCAAAAGTGGTAAAAAAGAACAAGGTGGTTGTGCATTAAAACTAAGTGAGTTGCTTAGCTAGACAGTATTTTTAGGCATCGCGATGTCTATGATAAGTAGGAAGCTTACTATGTTTTGAGAAACAGCCATTGAGTGCAGTGCAGGCCTACAGCCTCAGGAGACAAATGCAGGATTAAAAAAAAACATTGTACATATATAAAGTAGTCCTTTCAGAACAGTTTTCGTAGTGTTTTGCTTTCATTTGTCATTGTAATAAACATTCAGCTCTGGGGAAGGCGAAAGACCAGGCCTGGCCTAACTACTGTCAGCTTGCGTTAGCAATGCATCAATAGACAATGTCATATTAAACGACAGGGAATACATCCACGCTGTATTTGAATCCCTTACCCTGCATGTTGCTCACTGTCGTTAAGTGTTGCGTCTGCAGTTGCGGGTGGTGCAGCACGGATCCCACAGCGCTAATGCTCCTATTGCATGAAGTTGGTGAGTTGGTGCTGTGACTGGGAGTCGCCATTGTGGAGCTGTTTGATTCCACAGCAGCTCTAGTGGCTGCAATGCAGTGAGACAAATTTACACTTTGACACGATTCAGCGCTACACATTCAACAGGCACTAATGCTTCCGCGCCCCATTCGGTTCAGTATAGAATGGAGAGGGTTAAAAAGAGGTCCTAAGTCGGGACAGTACAGCCAACTTCGATGAACTACGCCTCACTCACTCCCCTGCTGAATGTGGATGGTTGCCATGTGTTAGAAAACTCCCCTCTGTTGGGCGTGCATTGAGTTTGAACAAGAGGAAAGATTCTTCATTGGGGTCAACTTTGAGGTTAAGATGGTAATGCAAGAACCAATTTGAACTTCATATAGTTCATATGAAACTTAAATAATCTTGTCTCAAAATGTTCATATTTCATTTTTGCACAATGCCAATAATGAGGGTTGGATGTTTGCTTTGTAGGCCCTGTTTGTAGTAAAGGAATGCTCCGTGTTCAATACAAGTTAAGCTCATTCAACAGCATTTGTGGAATAATGTTGATTACCACAAAAATACATTTCGACTTGTCCTTCTAAAAGCAAACATCTGGGTTCCAGTGAAGCACTTTTAATGGAAGTGAATGGGGCCAATCCATAAATGTTAAAATACTCACTTTTTCAAAAGTACAGCCACAAGACTACATGTTAACATGGTTTTAGTGTGATAAAATCACGTACTAACCTTTTCTGTGTAAAGTTATATTAAATTTGACAACTTTGTTGCCATGCCAATGCGATGTCAACAATCCTAAAATGACTGTTAAAACGTTACAGCTCAAATAACACATGAGTTTTAAGATAAAAATGTATGTATATTTTTATAAAATTATAAGCTTCACTTTTCTGCCTATAGCCCCTCTAAAAATTTACCCCATTCACTTCCATTGTAAGTACCTCACCGTAACCTCGATTTTTTATTTATTTATTTTTTTTATTTTTTTTAAAGAAAAGAACAGACAAGTCAAAATTATCAATATTATGCCATAAATGCTGTCGATTTATCTTAAGTTGTATTGAACCTGGAATATTCCTTTAAATGTGTATTGTACAAGAAAAAAAAAAAAACTTAAATATATTTTAATTAAGTTAATAATTAAAATAATATGTTTGGATATATGTGCAGATGGCATGACATAGTTTTGGGAATTTGACATGTCCTGCAGTGCAACATGCTATACTCCAACTAAAAGTATTTTAACAGCACTTTCTTTTATAATTATTATGGATGCAGCTTCTATGACCTCATTTTAATTCAGAGATGAAATGAAGATATTTACTTTTTCCCCAAAATAAAGAAAAAAGGCATGCACATCCAAAAATATATAAATGTGGGTGCAGGATCCAAAAATAACACACAAAAAAACAGAAGTATATAAAGGAGCCGCACACCTAGAAAGATCAGACAATATTTTAATAAGTGGGTGATTCTCATGAAACCCTCAATTAATAATTTATATATATATATATATTCAGTTATATTTTGCATAAAGCAAATGAAGCCTACATTTATAACAATAAGATTTTTTTTTTTCAGGACATTTTACTCCCCAATTCTCATTACTGTAACACATCCAGAAATGTTACTTTTACTATTCCTATTTATTTCAGTGAGAACTCTCAATGCCCTTACAAAGTCATGTTTTAACTGTATTACAATACAAATAGGATGTTGTACAATGATTTCTAAACTTAAAATCAGCCAATACCAAGGGAGAACTACTATGATGTAAAAATACTTTACAATTTAAATAATATATAATTTTTTACATGTTGCATTAATGAGAATATCATAATGACCATCTTTTTCACAATATGTTAATTATTATTGAGGGATAAAATGAGCATAACCGTCATGGAAATAATGTAAAATAATAATAACAAATAATGTATTGGCCCAAAAATAGGCTAAGATTTCTTTAAAGAAAAATATAATTTCTTATTTGTTTCTATTGATTTTAGTGTAAAATAGGACCAGGACTTTTTCTCGACAGGTTTTGTGAGAATCACACAATTAACATTTCAAGCCATTCATCTCTTCCTCAGACACTTACACTAAATACTTTTAAAAATTCATTTGTCACACTGCAGGACCTTTAAATATATTAGTGACAGAATCAAGTATACACAATCTTAAAAGAAATGGGGACCAGCACTGGGCCTAAGATATAGGCTACACTTTTCCTTATACATTAATATAAATTCTAACCCAAAATCTTGATAAAATAAATAAATACAAACCTCCATGGACATTATGCATCAACTACACATATACAGTATTACTAATTGATACAGAGGATATTTAATCACCTTGTTCTTTCTAAATGGAACATCATTATATGAACAGATGTATCAAATATAACTTAACACTAAAATGTAAGTAAAAATGTATGTTTATTTTCATTCACAATAATTACTGTCAATGATTGTATACTCTGTCATATAAGGGCTCATGGATACTTGAGATTTCTGTCTGATATCCTTCCATTGCCCTTCAGAACCATCTGATCATCGTAGACATAAACAGTCCCAAAGGCATTACTGTCTGGAGATGTTTCAATCACCCCTTCCAGTGTAAGGTGGTGAATGCCAGACACATCTCTGTGGTAGCCTCCATCATGGTCATGTCCTGCCATAAAGCAAACCACACTCTTATGAGAGTGAAGACTAGAGAGCATCGCATCATAGTTCCAAGCAAGGCAAACTGGGTCCGTAGAGTCTGGATGAACAGGAAGATGACCTGTAAAAATAATGTAATAAAATTACACTCGGAATAAATATTAAAGAGATAATTAAATTAACTGAAAAAAGAGGACTATCCTGTACTTACTCACGATAGTTACTTTCTCGTGTTTCTGGTCTGCAAGGGATAAGACTTCATCAAGCCACACAAGCTGTTCTTGACTGAATCCTCCATTAAATTTCACAAACCTTTGTTCTAACCCCTTACACACTGTATGAAAGCACATTAACAGTACACACGTTAAGGATGAACATACAGATCTGGACCACTGCAAAATTATCAGTTTCTCTCGATTTACTATTTATAGGTATATGTATTTATTGAGTAAAGTGAACATTTTTGTTTTATTCTACATTATGTACTATTAACATTCTGTTTTTTTATTGCAAATTATATTATATTATATCATTAACATTAATGAATGTATTATTTTGTCTTACATATAGACACAGTTTACCTGGAGGGATGTTGAGATCAGGATTGGAGTTGTGTTCCTTCAACAGTTTCATTGACGTATTGTACTTTTCACTGGACGGATCTCTTCCGATGATGCTCGTGTCATACGCATCAAGAACTACAAATCGAAACTTGGGGGCGGGGCTGAAGTGATACGCATAAATTTCGTCACCAATAAGGCTACTTCCGGTTTCGGTTGGTGCTCCGCTGTTTATTGGAGAGGCGAAAAGGGTTTTTCTACTGAAGTTGTAAAACTCGTGATTACCCCACACATGATGAACCTCTATTGAACTGTTGTTAAATTCATTGACAACTGTTTCTAGGGCTCGATCCGAAGCGTCATAATTCTTATTGTAACCATCTATAATGTCCCCGAGCTGAAGAATAAAGTCGGGTTTGACGTGCTCCTGGTTCCAACACTGGTTCGCATTACGCAGCAGTTGAAGACTATTCCTGTAATAGCGTCTCCTTGTTCTCAGGAAGTTTGAGCCGTCGTCTATGTCTGCGTATTGAATGTCAGCTATTATTCCAAAAGTAAACACCGGTCGCTTCCAATCCTCCATTTCTGCTCTAGCGGTCTGTGTATGTGCAGTACCGACAGTGCTAGCGCTGCGTAAATGGGTAGCTAATTTAGTGATAATCCGAACATACAGCTTCAATGCAGCCAGTGTTCAGAAGACACGGTTGGAAATGTGTGAGTGTTTACAGAGTTTATAATATAATGACCAGCGTAATTGTAAAGAAAAGCGAAAGCGTGCCTTGTCATTGACAGTTCGGGGAATGTACCATCACAAAAAAGGGGGGGTGGGGGTAAAAATAAACCGATTATTTACATTTTATATATTTATTAAATTGTATTATTAAAAAAAAAACTATACAATATCTATTGATATGTAGCCTTAGTCTGTTTTTAATTTCAAACGTAATCCGTAAAACTAATGTAGGCTAATATATTTTCAAGGTATTCAGACCTCGTGGTAAGATCGCTACATGTTGCTGACCACTAGAGAGAGACAACAGGAAAACATCAGAAGTTGGCCTGACCACATTGCAAAAACTATTGTAGGTTTTTGTATTATTATTATTTGAGAGAATACTTCTACTTATCGGTATTTTGTTTTTTCCGTAGACAGAAAATGTTTAAGACCCCCTTCATACACCCCCCCCCCCCCCCCCCCCCCCCCCCCCCCCCCACAAGATAAAATATATGATAGTATATTTGTGGACAAAAACCTGAGAGGCAGTGGGTTTGAACTGGACATGAGTCATCTCAGTGCTGTAGGTGTCAAGACACAGCATGGATAATGCTGTCACTATAACTATAATCATTTAAACACAAGTACAGCAAACGCCATTGTTCACTGCAGAGGTCTGACTGCTGCGGAAGGATGTTACGTGTATATTTTTCTATACAATACCCTGAGAAATATTTGCGGACTAAAAATTGTGACAACTAGCCCCTGTGTCCCCTATATGTATAATATGATTATTTAAAGCAGTGGTTCCCAATCCTTTTCCTGGAGACCCCCCAACACAGCACATTTTGTATATCTCCCTTTTCTGACACACCCAATTCAGATCTTGCAGTCTCCATTAAGGAGCTCAGTTGAATCAGGTGTGTTTGATTAGGGAGCTATCCAAAATGTGTAGTGTTGAAGGGCCTCCAGGAACAGGGTTGAGAACCACTGATTTTAAGGAATAGTTCACCAAAAATGAAAATGCCATCACAGATGTGTATGACTTTCTTTCTTCTATTGAACAAAAACAAAGATTTTTAGAAGAAAATCTTATTTAGGTCAATGAGGGAGTGGTGGCTAGACCTTTGAACCTCAAAAATGTTCATATGCAGCATGAAATGAATCCAAACGACTGGTTAAATCCATGTAGTCAGAAGTGATATAATAAGTGTGGGTGAGAAACGGAACAATATTTAAGTTTTTTTTTTTTTTTTTTTTTTACAATAAAACTCCACTTTCACAGTCAGAAAGTCAAAGTGGAGATTTATATATATATATATAAGATTTTAATATTGACCTGTTTCTCACCCAAAGCGATAGCAAATACATGATTTAAATCACTGGAGTCGTGTGGATTACTTTTACTGTGCCTTTATTTGAGAGAAAAAAAAATTATTGTTAATTCTTGTTCACCTTAAAATGTTCAAATTGGCAGTTATTAGCAGGATGCTTTATTAAAGCACACCCATATATCTCCAGAATAGTGATTCTCTGTATAAGATAACTTTTGTAAAAAAAAATTAAAAATAAAATAATTACATCAAAGGGGAATTTCTGTTCTGAGGGATGGGGAAGACATACTCATCTCTACTGCATGTAAATGATGAGAGTGGGAGTGTTCATTTACACAGCAGCACATTGTGCCATTAGCATATTGGAGTGAGACGCTGAACTTTCAGTCGCATTTTATCATAGTTTCGCGCAAGTCAGGCTGAACCATTTGGATTAGTGGGATTCCAGCGCTGTGAGTGCTACAGAGGGCTCAACATACTGTAGATTTTAACTTCACTGAACACCTCTGTCATGATACAGTATGATCAGAGCACTCTGAACATCGATTAAGGTTGTTGTTTCACCAGGAACACATTTGGAGTAAGGGATTGGAGACAATTTGGCGATTTCGTTCATCGTCCGACGAGTTTACGATGTCAGGATCTTTTTGTAGAAGTTTATATGCCTTTAAGGGAGATCAGCATCAGCAAGGGTTGAAGTTTGAGGCAGGTGAACTCATCAAAATAACACAAGTTCTGGACGGAGGTTGGTGGGAGGGCGAAAAAGACGGAGTGAGGGGATGGTTTCCCTCAACTTACGTTCAAGTAGAGGTAAGAGTGCGATTTTTACGCAATGGAATGTGTCAGTCATCCGTAAACGTCAATGGGTTTATGTGTATCGTGTCTAGCAAGACATGCTGCATTATGCACCATCATTTTCAAACTAGATTATATTATGTCAAAAACTAATAAATCCCTTCAGATGTACAGTTATAGTGCTTTTCTTTTTGCTTACATCGGCGCTTCTAACAAAGTTTATTATTATAATCATCATCAGTTTATTAAAGAATATAGCTATTCATGCGCATGAGGGGCACAGTAGTTTCCCACAAGGGGATCTCTTATCTTTGATGATGTGATACTGCCCATAAACTGGTCTTGATTTCCTCGTTCCACAAGCCTGACTATGGTTTGGTGTATGGATGGATAGATAGATAGTGTATTGTCAAAAAATCAATCTTTGGCTGAACTTGATTCAGTGGTGGACAGTGCTTCTACGTGTTTGAAGTGAGTATTCTTTTATTAAAATAATAATTTAATTGCAACACAAACATTTGAATAACATATGAATTGGGTATACACAACAAAATTAGATGTGTCAATGTAACTCAAATCTCTTTCATTTCTTTATGTACTAACTAGTAAAAGTGATAATTTGCATGTTAAACACATGCTGGTTGAAAACACTAGTGTTGTTTAGTAGCTATGCTATGGTTGGCATAGCAAGGCTGGATAAAGTAATCATTTCAAATATGACATCATGTCCTCATCATTACCTTAAGCTCCACTCTTCACCATAATGGTAACCCACAAAACACCAACATAACAGAAACTCTTCTAAATCTAAAAAAAAAAAAAAAAAAAATTAAACACTAGCAAGTATACCCATTTATATTCATCTTCCACAAAAACATATAAAATAACAATAAATAAACCCCCAGCCCAGTTTCATCTATGCTTCATTAACACTACAAAAAGTATTCATGTTGTCCCAACTCAAATGGATTATGTAAACTTCTGTTTTACACATTTAAATAGAAAGGACACAATGAAATCAAGTTGTGACTATATGTTCTAGAATTGTGTTGCTTTAGTTTATACTTAGATTTTATTTAAGTAAACTGAACTAGTACCAAGAATGATGGTCATTCCCTTAAACTGGAATTAAAGACTTTTATTAAAATTCACCAAACAAATTCAGTTCAATTCAAGAGGAACTCCATTAAGTTCAAAGGGATTTTTATCTATTTATCTTGTATTATTTTGACTGGGAAATAGCCATTGAATTATCTCAGTTAATATTTCGATCTGTTTTAGGTGGATTGTAATGGATTGCTTTAAAAGTCCAGATACATTAACATGTTAATGATAAATTACACTCTTCCCCAGGAAATTGGGGATGCTTACTCATCGAGGAAGTGCTTTTCTTTTATTCTTAAATCTCTTCCTCATTTTAGATCTCAGTTTTCAAAACAACAGGCCATTACACGAGGAAATTACAATTAAGAAAAACCATACTTAAGCGTTAAAAATAGAACTTGTAAGACACGCTCTTCTGAATGGTAGATTTACCTCAGCAGTTCTCAGTTTATTACCATGCATCACCTCCAATTTCTCACTTTCACTCACACCCCGTGTTTGTGCATGCAGAGATATTCAGGGCTGTGCAGAGTACTTAAAGTATTCTGGGCTGAATACTAAATACTCTCTCAAATGTATTCAGTAGTGTATTCTGATACATAACTTAAAAAGTTATGTATTCAGAATATATGAATACTTCTAGAATACATATTTATATAATCAAGGCATTATGTGTGATATGCAGTATGTCATTATCTTATCTGAATGCTTCATCTCCACTATTAACATGTAAGTGAGTCTAAACAGCCAGCTAACTATTTGTCTGCAAATTTCATAAACTTATTACTACCTTTATTTATTAAATTAGATATGAAGTGGGATGCTGATGTTTATCTTTAGGAAGGCAGAATACAGTTTGCGGGCAACTGCAATATCTTTTCAACTTTCCAAAAATTAAAAAATGCTGCCGGTACCTCCAAGTCTCAAAAGCCCCTATTTGGGTGGGACATTATACCAAGCTTGGCTGTTTGTGATTTGTTCAGTATGTTTTTTTTTTTGTTTTTTTTTTCTTTTTTTAACTTTTTTTTTGTATTTTAATATTTTTCTTAACCCATTATTTGATTGGACTGACAAACATTCATACGTTTTGACAAAAAATTGGATACGAAATGCAACATTAACCATATTTTCGAGATAATAAATGAATGCCACTGAAATGCAACAGAAATTAATCATGCAACATTGTAAGTTCCTGTGACAACATATGAATGATTTTAACTATGCATGCTTCCATATTAAGGCCTATTTATTCTTTGAATTTTCTACTTTTATTACTGACACTTTTTTGGGGGTGCTTGTAATTATTTTGCTCTTTTGATTTTAATTGTCAATTATAGATTTTTGTTTGTCTCTTCAAATGATATGTCAAATAAATGTATTTACACAGCAATTACAATCACAGGAAACAATGTATAATGCACTTAAATGCATTGACTATATTGATTCTGGTGCACAGCTGACAGCCTGCTGATTAAGACAACAACTTTCCTTTGCGGTTGCCAGATATTCAGTCCTGGAATCGCAGCTACTCTGGGAGAGAGAGTGCGAGTGCACGTTTCTCTAAAAAAGAAAGTTTCTCACTTGATTGACAAGATTTTTATTTTGTTTTCATTGAAGATCCCTTAAGTTACAATGCTTTTATATGTATCTGCATTTTCAAATTTTTCATTACCGCACATAACCGTCAAAGCTAAAACTCTTGTTTTAACACAGCGGTTTATTAACAGGTGAGGGTTGGCGCTTCGCTGCTGTCTGGGATGCATCATGACGGATTAGTGTTTACAGCTCAAATGCGATGTGGTCATGTGTTTGTTTACTACCTTTGTTTGTGGTTTTTGTGAACAAAACGTATCGGACCCCGTTTAGACCTGTATTTATCACTGACCACATGTGATCGGATCACCTGAAACGCATCTTAATATGAGGTGTAAACTGTATTCTGAATACAGGTGCTTGAGGACACAATGGGGGCTGAATACAGTTAATGCTTAATACTTAATTTTTGTATCCTGAATATGTAAGGCCATTACATACAATAAGTACTCCATTACAGCCCAGCACTGGAGATATTTAACATATAATGAGATTGGTTAGCTCACATACAAATTCACATACAGTACATTAATTGTACATTCATTACTGTAACAGGGGCAGTACACATTCATGGATATCTCAGCAACAATTTAAGAGTTATGAATTATTTCCCTCTGTAAATCCAGGCCAGGTCATGGGTAAATTGAAACAATTAAAGGAATACCAACATTAAAATATGACCATATAAAAATAAGTATTATGTGTGTAAGTAAAATAAGGAAATTAACAAACACAACATCAAATAACCTTTATATAACAAATCGTGTTTTTTAATCGTGTTAATCTGAAAGTGCCATTAAAATGCCATTGCATGGAGTCTATAACAGCAGTGACAGCAAGAATTACATTCAGTATCACATACATTGTCAAAGTTCACAGCAGACCAACACATTAGCACCAAAAAACCTGAGTGGAAAATATGACATGAACAGCAAACCATGAAAAAAGCCTCTAGTGGCAATGGGTGACACCTCAGCACATAACATACACAACACATTACCATTTAAATCATCTTGCATCAATTTGCCGGACAGTGAAAGACGCATTTAATGTCATGATTACCTTCTCTCACACTCCTTGCAAAACTGAATTCCATTATATTAGTTGTGCTGATGAAAGTGGTTAGGAAATGTTTACAGTTACTATAACTCTCTCTGCTTGCTCTGTAATGTTATGCTGCTAGGGTTACAAACAGCGCATTAATATCGAACAGTGATTGAAACTGACCGAAACTACCTATGCATGCAACGGTTTGAAATGCATGCATTCCAGCCAATCAGTGATCAGTGTACAGTTGTAATCAGAAGTTTACAAGTCATTGTAAAGTTATTGAAATACATTTTTTAACCACTCCACAGATTTTATATATTTTTTTAAGTCGTTTAGGACATCTACTTGCATGACACAAGTAATTTTTCCATCCATTTTTTACAGACAAATTGTTTCACTTTTATTTAACTAATTGGAGTCACTTGGAGGTGTACCTGTGGGTGTATTTTAAGGCCTATATTCAAACTCGGTGCCCCTTTTTCTTGATAATCTTGGGATAATCAAAATAAATCAGTCAAGACCTCAGAAAAAGAAATTGGGCCCTCCACAAGTCTGGTTCATCCTTGGGAGCAATTTCAAAATGCCTAAAGGTACCAAGTTCATCTGTACAAACAATACCATACCACTCAGGAAGGAGATGCATTCTGTTTCCCAGAGATGAACGTAGTTTGGTGTGAAAAGTGCAAATCAATCCCAGAACAACATCAAAGGACCTTGTGAAGATGCTGGAGGATTTAGGTAGACAAGTATCTATATCCACAGTAAAACGAGTCATATACACATAACCTGAAAGGATGCTCAGCAAGAAAGAAGCCACTGTTCCAAAACCACCAAAAAAAAAAAGCCAGACTACAGTTTGCAAATACACATGGGGACAAAGATCTTACTTTTTGGAGAAATGTCCTCTGGTCTAAAGAAACAAAAACAATGTTATGTTTGGAGGAAAAAGGGTGAGGCTTGCAAGCTGAAGAACACCATCCCAGCAGTGAAGCATGGGGTGGCAGGATCATGTTGTGGGAGTGCTATGCTGCAGGAGGGACTGGTGCACTTCACAAAAAAAAAATGGCATCATGAGGAAGGGAAATTATGTGGATATATTGAAGCAACATCTCAAGACATCAGTCATAATGTTAAAGCTCGGTCAAAAATGGGTCTTCCAAATTGACAATAACCCCAAATATACCTCCAAAGTTGTAGCAAAATGGCTTAAGGACAACAAATTCAAGATATTGGAGTGGCCATCACAAGCCCTGACCTCAATATGATAGAATATCTGTGGGCAGAACTAAAAAAGTGTATGCGAACAAGGAGGCCTACAAACCTGACTCAGTTACACCAGTTCTGTATGGAGGAATTGGCCAAAATTCCAGCAACCTTATTGTGAGAAGCTTGTGGAAGGCTTCTCAAAATGTTTGACCTGTTAAACAATTTAAAGGCAACGCTACCAAATACTAGCAAAGTGTATGTAAACTTCTGACACACTGGGAATGTGATGGAAGTAATACAAGCTGAAATAATCTTTCTCTTTACAATTATTCTGACATTTCACATTCTTAAAATAAAGTAGAGATCCTAACTGTCCTTAAGACAGATAATTTTTTTCTACTATTAAATGCCAGGAATTGTGAAAAACTGAGTTTAAACGTATTAGTCAGATGAGCCATAATTGCATATTTAAATGATCTGACACAAGCACAGGAAATTTCCTGTTGGCTATGAAGTCTGAAAATGACAAACAGGGCTCTTTGAGTCACAATGTTTAGTGGGTACTGGCATCTGTCTGGAAATGAGTGTTGGAAAGATTGCAGAATGATTGACAGACTGAAAGCATTGAGCCTTTGACTGGCCCCATTTACAGAGGAACAGAAAGGTTAATTGTAGCTCATTGACTATGAATTGTTTTTAATGATTGTCTAGTTTTTTGATAAGTTTGTGAATGTACTACACGTTATGAATAATTAAAATGTTTAATTTCTGTTCCACTACCATCACCAAATGGAATTGGAAAAATAAAAATTTTATTCAAACAGGTTTCCCAAACACTCCCCCAGCTTCCAGTGTTTGGACACAAAGATAGTCTCTCAATAAACTCAGCCAATTGGTTGAGCCTGTGCTGCTCTGTTGGGCTGGTTAAGATTCTAGAACAAAGTTTTGATAGGGGAAATTAACCATAAAAGACTTAATTATAGTTGTCTCTGCATAGTATGCTAGGATAGGAGAAAGTATTTTAACAATGAATGAACTTTGTCCAGTTGTAATTAGAAGAAGACAATAACTTGCTCTTTTGTCAGACACTCATTCTGGCAAAAATGTCAAAAAAGAAAGCCGTTAACCAGTCCAGCTTCAGGTGAAATACAGAGACTAGCTGTATAAAACAGTCCTTGTTATCAGAACAAGTTCAAGCTAAACCCACTGTGATAACTATTGTTTGCATCACAATCTGTGGGAGTTAGATGCTTTGGAATGAGACTCCAAGTTTCACATCTGGAGAAACCAAAACAAAATCCAGTAAATTAAACCATTTAGTCATCCACTTGCATGTTTACTTAGCATTTGTACTTCTTTGCCTAGTCTGTTTGAGCCTGGATTTGACACTGTTCCGTCTCAGTCTCCATTGCCTCTAACTTGAGTCATGGGTCTTGTGGTAATTAGTTTCCAAGTATGTGTAAAATATTTCACTTGACACAATGTTTTGCTTTCAGGAACTAAAAATGAAATGTTTTACAGTTCGGTTCGTTCTGAGCAAAAACTGTATTTTTTCATTCCGGTTCAGAAGTTCCACAGCCTTCTTTCCAAAAGGTTACCGGTAAAGTATAAGAATGGTTAATAATGTTCATTTTAAAATGACAGTACTCTGGGGGGTTACTACACTCGGTGACCTATATGATTTTACACTGATTCTATTGGACCCACTCTAGATTGAATAGGCTTGGTCTTAAAGTCACACCCACCTGCTGGTGATGTCAGTCGGAAGATGGGGATTTGTATTGATTCCGTTTGTATATGTTTTGCTCTTCTATGTTGAATATATGAATCAATAAAAAGAAATGACAGTACTCCGCATTAATGGGCAGGTGAAATACCAATCGCAAAAGCCCAAAATAAGCCACTTGCCTCACCAAAATTAGTGAAAATAAACTATTAATTTAATTCTGTGTGGTGGATGTATCAGCATAAAAATCATAACAAGCAGTTAATTAACAGTTAAGCATAATTTTATTTACAGATCTGCTTCTGAGTCAAAACCCGGCAGCATCAAATCTGTATTAATGCATCATATCTAACAATAATTAAGTGAAGACTTGGAAACAACTGAGAAATGTTCTTTTTACCTCTAATAATGTTTTCCTTTTATCAGGATTAACCATGCATGTGCACTGTATGTAGTAATTATAGTTGTTAAAATGGTCTTCATTCAGAGAATGTGACATCCACAATGGGCAGTTAGTCAAAGAAATGTGTGTTCTTCAGGATCAAAGGACATTTTTATTTTATTTTTCTCCCAATTTTGAATGCCTTATTTATTTTTCTGACAATTTTGAATGCCTAATTCCCAACTCTGTCCTCGTGGTGCCGTAGTGACTCTCCTTCGTCCAGGTTGCAGAGGACAAATCTCAGTTGCCTGCATCTTATCACGTGGATTGTTGAGTGGGTTACCACGGAGACATGCATGCATGGACGCTTCACGCTAGTCTCCACGCAAAACTCACCATGCGCCCCACCGAGAGCGAACCCAATTATAGCAACCACGAGCAGATTACCCCATGTGACTCTACTCTCCCTTGGCTTGGCTGGAGTCTCTCAGCATGCCCTGGATTCGAACTCATGACTCCAGTTGTGGTAGTCAACGTCTTTACTCGCTGAGCTACCCAGGTCCCCTCAAAGCACGTGTTTAATATTTTTGGGCATAATGAAGTGGTTTAGTTCCAAAGATTTACTGTGAAAAACCCTTTGGCCTTTAGTATCATTAAAATATTATCAGAAAAAAATTAACCAGTTATAACCAGTTACCAGAATTTCAAAAAAAAGTTTCACTCCAGAAAAATTGAAGAACACTTTGTTGTTTGTGGAAATGTCCAAAATAAAATCAGCACCCTGTCAGAAGAGGTTCTTAATAAGTGTGAAAGTGATTGAATAAACATGCAAAAAATAGGAAACAGACACTTCCCTATATTTGCTCCTGAAGGGCTTATACTGCTGACAGTATTTAATAGGAAAAATACAACTTTGGCTTAAAGACACTGTACTAGCAAGCCCAGACTCAATCTGCAAATGGTTCTTTTTTCCTTTGCTGAGAAAATCGTGGGAACTTTGTGGAATTCTGCGGAATGGATTTAAACGTGGTTAATTGAACCAAATAGAGCTGAGCATACTATTTTACACTCTTATTTATATCTTAAAGTATTATCAAATGTATTATGTCTGTGTATGATTGAGGATTCCTATACTTTTTTTGCCAAATAGTGTTAATACTTGAATGATTTCTTACTAAGTTTTTACTATTATTCTTTTTATTGTTTGAACTGCTCCATGACATAATTCGAGTGATGACTACTGGTAATTCTATGCTGCAACCTAGACTCATAGAATGAACGTTACTATAATTAAATTTTTGCAAACTAAGTTTAGGTACAGCTTTCTACGTTTTGCTGCAGTTTTCTGGTGAAATGAACACTAGAGACACCACATTAACTGTGCTTTTTTTAACTTTCACAAAAGTAATGGGTACTATGGCTGTTTATGCATGGTTGCTTCAGTAAATGTGCTTTTAATGCTGAATTTCAATAAAAAAATATAAAGTAGGTTTAGGTGTTGGTTAAGGTTAAGTATGTTTGTTTTGTTCACCTCTCATTTATGTTTTTGAACACTATTGGTTAGGTTTAGGTTAAAGTTTTTGGTTAGGGAGATACGTTTTACTCATTACAACATCCATCTAATATTCATCTTAAAAACCTTGTCTGATTACAACATAATTTTACTCGCTTTTGGTGCACTGGACATTTCACTGGGAAACTGCAGCCAAACGTGAAATGAAGCACGTAATTTTGGTTTGCAAAAATGTTCCTATTGTCACACAAATTTCGTGAGATCAGGCTTGTATATTATGTCGATGTCAATAATGGGCTGCACTTAAGCCAGCACTCATATCCTTGACCCTTGCCAGTCACACATTTACATGTACTGGTAGAGTTCACTAGTGGACTAGTCACTTTTTTTTCAGGATTAATAAAGACTGACTCACACAGGCATGAGGAAGATCTGCTCTTACCTCAAAATGACTTTGCCGTAATCCTCTTTTGAAACACTGGATGTTTGGTTTCAAACATTCTATTCTGGACTGGTGATGTCACAGTGACTCTTAATCATGTCTAGCTTAAGAGCTGACAACAGATTTTTTTTTAGGACATTTTAAGTGAACTAATTATTCAGCTTTATATACTATTCAGCATTATAGTAATGGAATTGACAGCAAAATGCTTAAAAAAATACATGTATGCCCCAATTTGAATCAGTGTGTCTTGCAGAATGTAGCCATGTTGATAGTGTAAAACTACCGAAAATGACACTTCAGCTCTTAAATCGGACTAAATTTGTCCCAAATATCTGAGAATTGAGGATAGAAAAGTAATTGGGTCAAGGTAGGGGATATTTATGCTTGATAGACCTTATCCACAAGATTAAACATTCAAAGCATTCTTTCACAGGCCATTCCTGATTTTCCAAACAGGCCCCAAACAATGTGAATGTGCCATGGGTTTTTCATAAAAGAGGCACAGAATTATTTTTTGGGGGGTTGTGGGAACTACCTCATACAGATTGATAAACAGCATTGTTCTTGACATCTACATAAACTTTAAGCATAGCCCAGAAGAATTTGAGTCCTTATATTGAAGTCGTACTTGTTTTGCCTTGATTGCTACTCCTGTGATAGAAAATACACACCTATGAAACAATTTTTTGACATTCTCTAGTGATTAAAAACATGTTTAAGTTTAAGCCTTGGAAGTATAAGCAAGGTGCTAAAGAACACTGGCACCATATTTACTGGTTGGATATCATGAATGTCATTGACTGGCCGTTTATGATCAGGATTCATGAGGATCTGGGAGGCACAGACGGTCTGTTGTTAACATATGTAGGTAGCCAAGGGCAAATTTGGAGCCTCGTGTGGCATTCAGGATTTATAAGGTTAACCATCTGGAACTATGCATTATTTAATCTTACATATGGTCATGCAGGCACATTGACTCCCTTTACTTCACCAAATTCTTGCATTTAAAGGGAAAGATCATACAAAAAATCAAATGATCTTAATTCGAGTATCAGTAACTTCAGTGTTCCATTTCCACTTTACCAGTCAATTTATAGAGTTAGAGACTCTTTTCCACAAAACGCAGGAGATTTTCTCAATGGCAAAAATGTTCCACAAGGCATAAGTGCAATTTGAGAGAGAACCACAGTCTTGTGTTTCCCTAATGTCTCCTGTAAACCATTTAAAGAATATGTAATTAAAATGATATTAGGGGACATTCCAAAATCCACATTTGTAATTTTCTGTTATTACTTGATTTGAAAGAAACATGCTTCCCAGTGCAGAGTATTTAGATACACAAATTTTATGTTAATTCTCAAAATATACATTTGGAAATGGTTGGATTATGTATTTACAGAGGTTATTTTTGTATCAAAAGGAAATCCAGTACAGCAAGGCCTATATAATTATGAATAATCATAAGTCATTCTTGCTATTGGTGTGTTCCATTTGGCTCTTTTATGAGTGAAACGATTTAATGATCGTTTAAATGTAGTTGTTCAGTCCATACAAAGAGCCAGTTGTCAGATTGCAGCTGAGCATTTGAACGTCTTCTAATATCATGTTTGATTTGAAATGGAGACATTTACTTCTGGCATTTCATCCTTCCCACACATTTCCATAATTCTCAACTGGATGAATTTACGAGTGGGAACAAGGCCATAACCAGGATTTTTCAAATACCGAGGTCAAAAATACCCCCCCCCCCCCCCCCCCCCCCCCCAAAAAAATACTTGAGAAATAAGTTTGGCTGACAACATATTTATTTTCAATAACAACATGTGTAAACTGTGCACCGTGTGTGTGTGTATGTGTGTGTTTCCTGTATCTGGGTGTGAACTGTTGAATTATAACCTATAGGTAGATGTGGCTGCAAGACTCTGCGTTGTTCGTTTTGACATGACAACGGTATCTGCAAGTACGTGTCACGTGACGGTCCGTTGATGCAAGGAAAATTGTCTCGTCGGCTATTTTCACTTCACGATGAAACGAGACTTCAAGAAAAAAAAATACAGAGGACATGACCTCGGTGTCCTCAATGGTAGTTACGGCCATGAGTGGGAAAACCTCTATGATCTAAGCTCTGGAGAAATGTTGTCAAATGTTTGCACAAGCACACTTTTCAAGCAACAAGTGGGTTCAAATAATAAAACAATAGATGCAATGTTCAAAATGAAAAATATGAAAATATTTGAACACTTTTTGGTTGTCACAGATGAAATACACATATTGAAATAACATTATTGCTAGGGCACCTGTGTGAACTTAAGTTAACTGTCTTGTATCTGTGACAAAAAATTAATGTATATAAAGCATGTGTCACAGCTCTGACTTTATATTTTGTTCTATTGCAATGAAAGTCATATATATTAGGTGGCGCATGTATCCAAATACTTTTTGGGGCCACTGTATTCGAGTAAAAAATATTTTGAGAAAGTGTGTCACTGGAAAGAGAGTGACTTTGTGTTTTAGCAGCAGGGACTAAAAATGAAGTCCCTGCTTTTCATTTTGGTTCGTTCTGAGCTAAATCAATATTTTTTATCCCCAATTTGGAATGCCCCCACAAAATCGGTATTTTTTTAATTCCGGTTCAGAAGTTCTGCAGCCTCAGCTAAGATGTGGGTAAATTACCAATTGCCGTGTTGCCAAATCTTGTAAGAGATTCAAGCGACCTGGTCTGAAAAACAAGCCTAAAATAAGCCACTTGCCTCACCAAAATAAGCGAAAATAAGCAAAAAATGTTTTTGTGTGATGGATGTATCAGCATAGAAAACAAAACAAGAAGTTATTTAACAGTTAAGTATCATTTTATTTACAGATCTGCTTCTGAGTCAAAACCCGCCAGCATGAAATCTGTATTAATGCATCATAATTAAGTGAAGGCTTGGAAAGAACTGAGAAATTGACATTATACCTCTAATAATGTTTCCCTTGTATCTGTATTAAACGTTCAAACACATGTACTCAATTCCATATTGCAACATGTTGCATTTGTTTGTTTTTGAGTAGTCTATGGGCAATATAAACATTTTATTTTATTGAAAAATTTTGGTTTTGAAAATAGTAAATTATTCGTTTGTGGTATATGGCTCTTTCGAAAAAAATGCATCAACCAGAGAATTCAGAGAATGCGACATCCACATAGGGCAATTAGTCAAAGAAATGTGTGACGCAGCAGTTTCCTTCAAAGCACATTTTTTGGGCAACATTATGTGGTGTGGTTCCAAACATTTACTGCGATAAACACTTTGGCCTTTGGTGTCATGAAAAAGTTTTCTGAACAAAATTAACTGGTTGTAATTGGTTACCAACTTTTAAAAATAACGTTTTCATTCCAGAACAATTGAAAATCATTTTGTTCCGGTTTTCGGTTACGTTTCATTCGCTTGAACCGTTTTTAGTCCCTGTTTAGCAGTAAGAATATATTTTCCACATCAACCACCCTCTAAATTGTCTAAAAATGTAATGCTGTAATAAAACAAAATTGTGTTTCCTTGCGTTGTAGAAATTATCTTCAATGTCACCAATTGATGAGCCACTGCCCAGAGACTGGAAGTGCTACATGTCACCGCAAGGGCGGAGATACTATGTCAACTCTGTCAGCAATGGTAAGAACTTACTTTTATGGAATTTTGTGATGTTTCTAAAAGTGAAATACAAAGAAAACACCTCAGTTTCATAGTACCATACCATTGTGCAATATTTTTCCAGTTCACTCTCTTTTGTTCCAGTAGATAATGTTATTACAAAGGCAGTCTGACACAAAGTTACAAAAGATCTCCTTCAGTTGTGAATGTCTCTAGACAGAAGCAGTGCTGTCATGTCGGGCTGGTACAGCCGGGTCTGAATAGATCAGAGGCTTGGTACAGATATCTCCACTCTCTTCTCATTGTGTGTAAATGATAAGCCTTGTACATATCCAGAGCTATCAGTCAGCCCACAATGCCATGAGCCAATCAATCCTTTGAATATGCTGTTCAAAGAAACATTTTACAAAGATGCTTTTCTCACATGTATCTTTTTATGTTACCTGCTATAAAGTCTTTGTGCAATTTGTCTGACATTTTCATTGCAGTGTAGATGCTTTCATGCACACTGTGTTCAGAAATCGCACTAGCATACTTCATACTAATGTGATACCAAGTCATGCATTACTATTTCTTATACTCGGGATGTTGATTAAATTCATGGTGCCCGGGGCAACATTTTTATGGATAATGCTATAGAAAACCTAAGTGGGCCCCCTCTTGTCACAAGGCTACAGACATGAATAGTTCCTCAAATTATGTGGATTGTTTAGGAGAGGTGTGCTATTTCTTTTCTGTGTGATCAGACTTTGATTTTCACCCAGCGGTGGCAAAAATGGGAAAAAAGTTCCTATGACTTGCATTCAAAGAGGGACTCGAGCCATACCAGAATATTATAGAGACTTGGGGGTGGGCTCTTTTAACTTTGAAAAAAAAACTCTCACTTAGAAAACACAGAGAATACACCAGCAACACACTAGCAACCTCAGTAATGTGCTAAATGAATGAGCAAGTGCTTAACAACTTACTCACAATGACACATAACATTCTAGCATCGTGGCGACGACTTTTGCATGGGCAAGTGGCACTCGCGTTCTCTTTAGAAAATGTAAAAATTGTAGTTTAGAAACTTTCTGACTTAGCAATTTCCAACGTAGTATCCTGAGAAACTTGGCTCGTATAATAAGGTACAACTTTAATTCCCATAAAGACAAACCAATCAACAAACAGAATTTCAAATCGATTCAATACAGGCATCACATTTTTGCTTGCCTCCTATCCAACACCTTATTTTTAAGAAAGGAAACGTCTGTAAAAAAAACTTTTTTTTGGCTCATTCCATATTTATCCAATATAAACGACTGATGTACGTATGTGAATAACCTGTAATGCTCTTCCCTCATTTCGTTCCAAACATAAATGTTTTCGTGTTTCTGTTGTACAACAGTTTTGAATTAAAATCTTGGTTGGATTCAGACCCCATTTACACCTGGTATTAAGATGCATCTCGTGTGATGTGATCATGTGGTCTGGCGAGACATATCTGTGCTTACACCTGGTCACTTACATGCATCTCCTGTGAACAATTGTGTCTGGATTTCAAGGGCAGGGTCTCTGATTATTGACAACATACTACAATCACTATGTCAGTGAGTGACTGCATGATACTAAACTGCAAAAAAGTGATAAAAGTTCAAGAAAGCATCAACAAAGGCAAACTGTTTCTCCCAGATGCAGTTCAAATTTAATCTAAGCACAAATGTAGCATTCTGTAATTTCAGAATTATCTGTAATTTTATTGGAGTACCTGTATAAACCTTAGGTTCAGATGTGTGTGATTGTCGTCTTTGTCCCTGCATGTTGATATCAGACACACTTAAGAAGATTTGTGAAGTTCTTGTGGTTGTATATTGTGTTTTCGCTATCCAAATTTTTCCAGATCTGACGGTTATTTTTAAATCCTCTTAGAACTGGCAAAGTTTAAATTCTTTTTTTAGCACAGAGGTTGATTGACAGGTGAGGGGTGTTGCTTTGCTGCTGTCTAGGACACATTCAGTACAGCTCAGCATTTAGTCATTTGCATTTGGTCGCATGCCTTTTTGACTACCTCCTAAATTGGTTACCACATTTTGCACCACATTTACACATTTATTTAACAGGATTCACTTGTGATCTGATCTCTCGAAATGATCTTAAAGGAATATTCCAGACATGATACAAGTTAGGCTCAATCGGCAGCATTTGTGGCATAATATTGATTACCACAAAAAAGTAAACATCTGGATAACAGTGAGGAACTTACAATGGAAGTGAATGGGGCCAATCTGTAAACGTTAAAATACTCACTGTTTTAATAGTACAGTATAGCCACAAGATGTTAACAATATTTTTAAAGAAAAGAAGACACAAGCCAAAATAAATCAACATTATGCTGTCGATTGAGAGTAACTTGGATTGAACCTTTAATATTCATTTAATACCAGGAGTAAATGTGTTCTTAGAGTTTGGGTATAGAGTTAGACTGTATTCATAGTTTTAGGCAGTGGTATGTTTGTAACAAAAAGAATAGGGGGGGGGGGGGGGGGCTGGATCAAATTTTTTAGTATCAAACAAAATTAATATTTTAGGACTAATTTTATTAGAATTTTCTATGGTGATAACTTGTATATGTGTTGAATAAAATAAAATTCAGGTTTTCATCGCTAAATAGTTTTTTTGTGTTTATATCTACTTTCTTACGCTACTGTTTCAGCACACTGCATAGAAACATCCCAATCCTTTGTTTCTAGTTTGTTTATTGGAGTAGAAAAGTTGCGTGTGTGACTGTGAGCAACTGACTGAGTGAGAGAAAGAGTGAAAACCTTTTTCATGATCACACCTAGATTAATTTTCATCATAAAATACAATAACAGAGGGTAACTGGTTCATATTATGGCCATGTATAGAATTTGTGCCATGAACCTTGGCCATACATGACACATTATCTACTCTGTATATACCACTTTCAATCATCATCAAGTTGCTATAACAGCTTCTTTTACTGATCTAATCTAGATTCCATTCATAGAATTGTGAAGAATACAGATTATTTATAGAATATGCTGCATGGAGCAATTGACAGCAGAGGTGACAGCTGCGTCTTTCCAATAATAAACATAAAAATATACCTGAATGCTTAAAAAAATATTCTTTATTTATTTACTACAAGATCCATCAGTCAAAACATAATTTTTATGTTTTATGGGAATAAGGATAATATAGTTGTGGCAGAGCGGAGGGCGGGGCCGGGTCGTGATTATACACACCCGGTCCCTTATCGGGCTAATTGAGCCTCAGAGAGGTATAAAGGCCGATTGCAGATGGTGGTGCGGGAGAGAGAGATCGTTTACGGACGTGTCCGTCATGTGTGTGATTGTGTCTTTTGTTTAAGTTTCATATTAAACTATTATTTATATTGTCAAGCCGGTTCTCGGCTCCTCCTTTCCCTTGAACTGCTTTACAGTAGTAATATAGCATGGTATGCGGAAGACCCTGTCATTTGGCCTCTATACATTATGTAATAACTTCTAATTCTAATACTTAGATGAAAAATCCTAATAGCGGCCTCCCCATTTTGGATGCATGCAACTCACAACATATGAGAGTATTAGAGCACATCAGATAGAAAATGGAAGTGAATGACAATTCTTTCTCAAGAAATATTAAGTATACAAATTAAAATTCCTCAACATTTCTCTAAATGTGCACATTTTTATACTAAATGTTCTATTGGATGTTGTTAAATGAGCCCTGCTTGAGATAAGTCAACAGGTGTTTGCACCATTGAAAATCTATGTGGGTTTCATTTCCACATGATGTTAACATAAATTAAGAAATTGCTCTCATTGTAACATTTCTATTGTAAAACAGCGGCAAAATAGTCTCATCTCGAGCCCTGAGTTTAGGTTTGGGGTTTGGGTTCAGAGTTATTTTAGGAAAAAACGGGAGAACGTTTGTTTAAAACACAAAGTTTCTCTTTCTTCAATAGAACACGACAGTGAATTTCCTATGAAATTCATGGTTAGGCTTAAGGTTAAAGTAAGGTGTAAGGGGTTAAACTTAATAATAAGTCATAAAAATCACTCACAATAGTTTATTGGTTAGTTTATTTTACTATAAGGGAGTAAAAGTGATTTTTCTTTCATATTCCAATTTGGCCATGTTGTATTATTACACCATGTCTACAACAGACACGAGTGGAGCATCGCATCAAAAGCAAACCTATTACAATCAATTATGCTGTCTATACATGAAGCGTCTGTTGTGACGGATGTCCCATTCCATTTTGGCTGGCGCTTCTTCTGCCAACAACACAAATAAATGGTTTAGAATGTTTGTGTCGACGCATCCAGTGTAGATAGCCTCAAGCTGTTGCACCTTGTTGCGTCAACAGATGTGTTATAATTACTTGTCATGGGACTAGGGTTGGCAATTTAATAGAGGGGCACAGAAGACATAATGTATAGCCTACTGTTACCCTGTATGGTTACTATTATTAAACATCATGAAGATTTAGGGACGATTTAGGGTGGCTGTATATAAAACTGTACATTATAATATGTTGACACAATTCAGTATTGATGTGATTCAATCACATCTGTCATTTGATATATTGATGTGCTATTGTTTTATAATAATAGATTGGATATATTTTCTGTATAACCAAGTTACGTCACACTAATGAATGGAGCTGTTTGCATCACCTTGAACATTGTCTGGCATTAATTTCATGTGTTATTGTTGTTTATCTTGCTGAATAATTACAGAGTAACATTGATTATGACAGTTGCTGTGCAGGCAAGATCAAGTTAGATAAAATTGCACAGATCAATCCTTATGGCGCTATATTTCACATGCTTTGCATTTATGTAAGTTTACCTGTCCAAAAAGAAGAACGCCAATTCAGGATGAAGGTCCCTGGAATAAAATGCCCTGCCGATGTTCACTCTTGTTTTCAGTCGACCACGGTCAAGTTCCCACTTAGCCAGACTGGATTCAGTAGATGCATGTTTTTTTTTTTTTTTGGCTTACTCTGAGTTTGTGTAGGAGTCAGTGTTGTGCTGGGAGCCAGCCATTTGCTGGATTCCATCTTTAAGATAACGTTACCTAGTGTTGCAGTTTGTTGTCGCTGTTGAATAGCGGAAGAGAAGCGATTACCGAGGTGAGGTTCTCAGGAGCGCGCATAAACGTCACATCCTTTGGATTTTCCCGGCAAAAGCGACCCGCTCCCTTCGCATGAAAATCAGTCTACAGGCTTTAATAGGCAACCTAGGAAGTCCGGCTCAGTTTTTAATTTGCATTACAAGCCATTCACACATTTAAAAAAAAAAAAAAAAGGCAAATATTACATGAAAATTGTTACATATTGCCAACCAATTACTCAAATCATAGTTAGACTGTGAATAACACAGTTCTACTGTTTAGTCTAGCCACCCAAATCCTTTCAAGCCTGTTTAATGGTTATTGGGACATAATTAGCTTTTCAATTTGTTACTCAGTCAACTATTAAACCTCAGAACAAATATAATGCAAGTTAAATGTAGTGAGAGTCTTTTAAGGACTTGAATTTTGTGATTTGTAGTTGGTCATGTTTTCAGGGGGTGTTTTGTTTTGTGTTTCAGTTCATGCCATTTCAACAGAGGGTTGTTATGTTGTGTGATTGCCATGGTAACGTGTGTAGAGTGGAATGCTGTCGCTGGGTTTCTGTGTCTTGCGTGGTTTCCTTCCTCTTCACAGCTGTAGTGTGGTTTTGTGGATGTGTTTTCTGCTGGGCACGCACTTAACTCAGAAATAAACTACTACTGGTGCCAGATCAACCTCATATAACCTTCAGAGGAAAGGTTGGACAGTAGAGACTGTTCAACAAGTCCTTGAGCAGTGCAAGATAATTAAGAGTTATAAATGTGATATCTTGTTTGCAGTCAGAACACATACTGAAAACAAAGCAAAACATATACTTTCGAGTTTTTTCCAAATTATCCCACTTTAAAATGAAGTAAAACCAGGTTTGAGGTTGTATAGTTTCCTTTTACTGGTAACACAATGTTTCCTTATTGTTTGATTCAACACTTGTGACTTGTGCAGCAGCTGAAGAATGACAGTGGAGACAATACAGATGGTGGTAAATTAAAGATGAATTACAGAACACATACAGTAAGTAGGCCAGTATTCATTGCTCAAAGTTCCGAAATTACAATATTCACCACAGAGCTCGGTATGGTCCCTTTTTGGCTGTAAGATCAGTTGCTCGTGAGCACAAAGTACAACAATAGATGTCATGCCCAGTCCTGCCTGTCCAACTGCTCAGAGATCGTTTGAAGGAAATAATTTGACTAATCAGTTTCTCAGATGCTTGTTGCTTAGTAACCAGCTTTTCTGTTTCATAGCCCTTGCTCAATCAGATACTCTCAGATGTTTGTCAGGCTGATTCCGAACTTACTTCAGGATTCTGTATATGAAATGGTGAAGTCGATACAAATAGGCATATTTTGATTATTCAAACACAATCAGAAAAACACATTGTTCGGCATTAGTGAAGACAATAAGCCTAACAAGAGGTGTCAGAGGCATGCAAATTGTTGCAACAGAACTTTATTGATGTTCATGAGGAGAAATAAATGTGTGCTTATGAATATAACATCAGTCTTTTAACTGAGTGAATGCATGCAATTGTATTTGTATTGCTAATTTATGTGATTTTCTACATCTTGGATCACATGCTTCATCATTTTCAAACAAAATGCCCCTCTGATAGATCTTTCCCCAATTCATGTCATTTAATCTGAACTGATGTGTTTAGCGGTGCCTCCTTCACTACGGAGTAATAACATAATAGTACTCGTGAAGGTTTGGATCTAAAAGTTGAAAAGCTTTATGCATTACTTTATCAAGCTCTGTTTCAGTTTGGTTATTCATGTACTGTATACTGTTTACTCCCCTTTTGTATGAAGGTTTAGTGCATATACAGTGGGGTCCAAAAGTGAAAATTCTTCATCTTTGTGTTTTTTTTTATTATTAATAATAATAATAATAATAATAAATAAAAAACTTTTGAATTTGTCTTTGAATGTGCATTTTTTGCTTTAATGACAGCATGCACTCAAGCTGGCATGGATTCCATAAGGTTGTGCAAAACCAGATGATCCATGCAGCATGATTTGAGAATGTATGAAAGAGCCTATTGTGTTTTTTTTAATGGAAGCAGCTTGGAAACAGTTACACTTCACAACAAGGTTCCATTCGATAATGTGCTATAACAACTTACTGACTGTACAATATCCCTAACTTAATGCATTAGGCATCATAAACTAAAAATGAACAAATATATATTTTTTACTTTTAATCTTTGATAATGTTTGGTAAAAAAAAATACAATTGTTCATTGTTAGTTCATGTTTTGTATATTGTTGTTGATTATTGGGTTATTTGAATTGTGAGTTTGCAGAATGTAAATGTGGCAAATGAGGCTTGGTACTTAACCTGTATCAGCACCTAATTATTTATGTCAAAGCAGTCATATAGAGAAGAAGATAGATTATGTATTAATGGGAAATTGTCTGGATTTGTTCTTCTTTTTTCAGAGACGACATGGGAAAGGCCATCCAGCACGCCTGGCACCCCCAAAACTCCATTAAAACATAAGAATTCTGTACCTACAGGTAAAATTGCTCTTTAATTATGTAAATCTGAATGTATAAACAATCTGCAGTTTAAAACAGTTATCTTCTCAGATAGGCAGTCTAAAAGGGGAAAATGAAAAGACATGGATGAAATATCTAAACGGAATGGAAGCATTCTCTGTTAGTGCTTTTGGCCAGAGGCGCTTTATCTCTTCTACAGGGTGCAGTGAATTCCACAGAGGCCTCTGATTACAGATTTCCTGTGTTTCAATTTTATCTGTGGCTTGGAACACTGGAGTCATATGAACAGTCTTTGTGAATCTCTAGCAGTGGATATCAACAACCTTCACAACAGAAATAGCAACAGCAAAAAAGCTTAGATTTATGTTTGATAGCTTAAAATACATTTACACGTATGGTCTTGATGATGCTTTCTTACCAAAGTGACTTAAAGTTGCCATAAGCACAATTTTTTTTTTGAAAACCACACATAAAATGTACCTATTACCAAGGCTGGAGTTGAGAGGGGAAGCCATCCCACTTGTTTAAAGAAATGGCAAATATCACCCCCCTTGTAAAGACCACCTCCCCCTTGCCACCCCCTTTAGATCAATTGTGTCATGAATTAGGCTGCTTGGAAATAATCATACATGTACAATATTATAATTCTCTTTGTTTAATATATAACAGACTTTAAACAACATCGATTAGCCAATCAGAATTATAATTCAAAATATTTGGCATTGCCATATATAAAAAGAGGAAATCTGCAAATCCGATTTTAAAACTTGCACAGTTTGAAAATATTCTGCCAGTGTTACACTTTAGTTGCGCAATCTGGCACCCATGAGTGTGCAAGCTCTTTCTGCACTCCTAAAACGAGCACGTTGTTCTGAAAACAGCGGTAAACAGGTGTTGAAGTTTAGTGATGTATTGACGTGTCCTTCCCAGTGTTCGAATGAAACTTACTTCACTAAAAGTAATGCAAGTTTTCAACAGTTTTGCGCACATTCAAAAAAGGCCAAGAGAACAGTTCAAGGAAATCTTTTAAAAGAAAGAAGAGAACAGAAAATAATATATTGCTATGAGCTGGATTGGGAGGTTTACTTTTGAAATGTATTCCACTACAGATTACAGAATACATGCTGTAAAATGTAATTTGTAATGTATTCCATTAGATTACACAAGATCAATAATGTATTCTAAATACTTTGGATTACTTCTTCAGCACTGGTAGATTTTTTTCACTTGTTTTAATTATAGACACTCTGTCAGTACAGTAAGACAAAATACACATGTTAAATATACATTCTCTGAAAAACCTAAATATCGTATGCAGTGTTGTTTCTAAAACAAGATAAATCAAATTGATCTCAAGGATTTTTTAAGATATTTTTACAGGAAAACAATACCAATATTTTTATATCCTAATATCAAAGGTCTTACTAGAAAAAATAAATTATGATCCAACATGAATTTTCTTGATAAATAAATATGATCATTTCTGGTAACGTGCTTGTAAAGTGGCTAGAAATAGCATTTTAGCTTAGCGTAAAGCTGACAATTTACACAAGGTTAATTTATATTTCTTCTGCTTCAAAATTACTTCAAACTTACTTCTCTGTCTGCTCGTATGAATGTAACACATCATAAGAAAGTGTTTCACTGCTGTTCAAATATAATTTGGATCACATCATTTGTGTGTATAAATGTTTTCCATCTGAAAAGACTAAATATTGAATGAAACAAATGACAATAAAATGCAAAGTAATCTCTTCAGTAATCAAAATACTTTTTGAATGTAACAGTTTTCTAATGACCAATTATTTAAATTGTAACTGTAGTGGAATTCAGTTACTTGTATTTTAAATACGTAATCCCGTTACATGTATTCCGTTACTCCCCAACACTGACTATGAGTAGTGGACAGATACAAAATGTACATGTTTTTAACTAAAACAATTTTCAGGTTTTTGCCCATAAAACACTTTAGTGTTTAGAACTTCTTTTTTACACCACTGTTTAAGCATCCTTCATAGAAACATAGAAACCCAAACTTCTGTTACAAGTGCTTCAAGTTATTTACTACATGTTCCATCATTCAATAACATATTCTGGTGAACATATTTAGGGGTTATAAGGATAATACGGCATGGTATGCGGAAGTCCCTGTTTCTATCTATCTGTTTCTGACATTTACATATTCAAACTATGAAGATATTTTGAAGCTGGTGTTCTTTTTTCTAAAGATGTTGTCATGAATATATAATAATTGCATGGCAATAACATGCTTTTAAATTTAAAAAATACCAGTTGTGAAATAGATATCCTGAAAAATAAAACCTATCTCTGTGACAGTTTAGGCTCTGTAAACAGCAAAAAAGAGTCATAGTAGTGGTGCACCACTTTTTTAACCACACAGAAAGTCAGGTGACTTTGATTTTTACCATATGGGGTGAGGGTGGGCTGATTCAATAGCTAAGGCTAGAGGAAGTGAGCAATATGGCTTAAATCGCTCACAGGACCTTTAACACAGAGAGTGCATATTTCAGTATTCACATTTTAGTATTTAATATGTTGGACAGGTTGACAAGAATACTTTTTACATGCTGACCTTATGACAAAACATCACATCAAGGTTATAGTATAGGAAATCCACAATAATTAAAGTCCCTGTATTAGTGACCCAGAAATAGAATTGTATGTCATAAAGTTAATTTGTTTAAAAAAATAAATAAAAAAATCCAGAAACTTTGTTTAATCCCAGATTTTCAATGTGGTCTTTTGGACCCCACTGCAGATCACCTTTATGTTCAACACTTGTCCAAATGGCTTGTCTCCCCAATTCATCAAAAGACTCCCTAATGGAGCCGTTTATTGTCCCCATTTGTGTCCTGAGCCACCTCATGTTCTGTTCAGTACTCATCTTGATTTGATTTGCACTGGCTATCAGCATTTTACAATGTCTACTAGCACAAAGCACCCATCATGATGATAGAATTACAGTAAAATAGAGTTTACCAGAGATTCAGCATGGAAAAGGCACACTCTAAACAAATTAAATTAAGAGCTAGCTCAAGAAAGATGAGTGTCATTGCATGTGTACTGAGGAAGGAAAGAGTAGACATGTTCAGGATGGAGATCTCAGTATAAAGCCCTGTCAAATTAAAAGTTTCATTGTTCAGAATATCTTAAAAAGCTTGAATTATCCACTCAAGAGACAAGAGAAGTGCCCAATAGAGACTTGTAAAGTGGCAGTGAATTGAGAAAGTGAATTGGCAAGTGAGAATATTTACCACTGTGCGGTTTTTTTTTTTTGCATATTAGTGAAAACAGTGTGTCAGTTGCAGCATCATACATAAGAAAAATTGTTTTATATACAAAAAATCGCTTATTGCTAATGAGATGAGTCTCTGTTTCTCAGTAAAATTGCACTTGTAATAAAAACAGGCAGAAATATTGTGATCTTTGTGGCTCATATATTAAGTGGTTTTGGGGTAACCAACAAAACATCTTTAGTGAATCATGTCTTGGATTTAAATATCTATTGTCACTTACTTCAGCAGGGGTTCAGAATATAATTCTTACTATTTGAATTATAGGGATAGTTCAACCAAAAATGAAATTTCTCTCATCATTTACTCACCCTCATGCCATCCCAGATGTGTATGTCTTTCTCTTTCCTGCTGAACAAAAAAAAAAGATTTTTAGAAGAATATTTCAGCACTGTAAGTCCATAAGATGCATGTGAATGGCGTCCAGACCCTTGTAGCTCCAAAAATCACATTAAGGAAACAGAAAAGTAATCCATATGAATTCATTTTAGAGTTTTTGAATGAGTTTTAGTGTGAACCTTTAAATGTAACATTGTAGTTCTGTGACCAGCCACTGGCAAGTAGCTAGATTTTTCACTAGAAAATAAGTCTAGCAAGTGTAAGCTTGATGAGTGTAAAATTTGTATTCATATTTAGTGGTATTTCTTTACTATTATGGGATTATGTAAGAGATCATTTCCTGGACAAAAAAGGCTGTTGAAAGGGCATTGTTTACTTCTTAAACCTTATAATAAATAGTTCAAATGGAATTACTCAACAAAAGGTTAAAGTGTCTCTCAGACTAATTTAAGCTAATTGTGGAGTGGGTTCTAACTAACATTGTTTGCTAGGAGCCATAAATTGGAGCTAAGGGCTTTTTGGCCTGACATTTCAAATTACCCAATCTCAATGGAATAGAATAGTGTAGACAATCAGAATCAGAAAATGCTATATTGTTGCTGGTCTATATTGTTGCTGGTCTAGAAATAAAGTCAGGGTGTTTAACTTAGACTGAGAGGGGAGGTGCCATAAAAGTGTCTGGAAGGAAATCTGAGATAGTGTGTCTAAATGACAAAATAACGGTGCTATTTTTAATAAGAATATACTGGCCACACTTTTCTTTATGATGTCAAGCTAAAAAAAAAAAAAAAAAAAAAAAAAAGCACCATAAAAGCATCATACAAATGGTTCATACAACTCGTGTACAAGACATTCAATGAATAGTGAATAGAAATGTGCCTTGTTTGTCATACAAGCTATCGTATAGCTTCAGAAGTCTTGGAATATAACATTAGTCACATGGCATTTTTGGTTTAGGTAATTGGCTCAAAAACTTCTGGCAGATTTCAAATCACGTACATCCTGGGGTGCTGCTCTAGTCAAGCAACTTCTATCGAGTTGAATGGGAATTATGGGGACTATTCTAACACATAGTTTTCTCAAAGTATTATAGACCTCCTTGTTTTGAGCATTCTGACCAGCCTATACAATATTGGCTCAACCAATAGAGTGAGTTTAGGGCAGGACTATCTGTTTGTTTGACTAAAGCTGAAAGGGGAGTGGTCAAAAAATACTGTTTAATAAAAGTAGTTATTATGGCAACATATACTGTATTGTCAAGCACCATATGACTTTTCATAAAAATTTTCTGTGAATAACAAATACAAATTTAGTATGGAGCTCTTTTATGAACCTTTCACTTTCGTTATATGGAGTCAGGATATTCATCAAAAATTCACTGTAACGGGTTCAGAGGATGGGCAAGAAGGAGGCGGGAACCGGCTGAACAGTCAACATAACTTTTAATGTCTTAACAGAACTTAAACAAACATAAACGCAGAGATGCACAGTGGCTGCGTGTGTCTCTCTCTTGAAATGGTGCCTCCGAGTTGTCTTTATCCCCCTATTGGCCGATTAGGGCAATTTAGCGCCGGGCACGCATCCTCATGTCCCGGCCATGCCCACCTCCTCCTCACACCCCTCCACCTCCTGATTCAGGCTGGGAAAATCTTTGGCTTGATGTACGCCCATCACTTCCTGGAGGGGAGGTGTTGCCCTTCCAGCCATCCTTCTCCAGGAAGGTCTTCCCCGCTTCTCTGGAGCTCAGGGAGAGACGAGGGGAGAGACAGAGACAGAGAGAGAGAAATTCACTCCCGGTCCCAGGACACGCCATAGACTGGTCCTCAGCCTCTCCTTCGCCCTATGGCGGACAACAGCCACTCCTCCCCTGGCGGACAACAGCGAGTCCTCCAACCCATGACGGATGGTAAGGGCTCATCCCCTTCCTGGCATACGGCAGTGGTTCCTCTGAATCCAGGTGGTCGGCAGCAGTGAACCGGTCCCCTGGCGGACGGCCGCTCCTTCTTCTGTCGGATGGCAGTGGCGAGGGCTCCTTCCCGGGTTTTGGCACCAATATAAGTTCACAGGATGGGCAATGCGGAGGAGGGAACCGGCAGAATAGTAGACATAACTTTAATGACATAACTGAACTAAAGCAAACATAAACACACAAATACACACACATCGACCGAGTGTGTCTCTCTCTCTCTCAAACTGGCGGCTCCGGCTCATCTTTATGCCCCTCCCGGCTGATTAGGACAATTCAGCGCTGGGTGTGCATACTCACGGCCTGGCCACACCATTCTCCTCGTCAAATTCACCTTTTGTGGTTTCGTGGAAAACAGATTTGGAATGAGGGTGAACTATTTCTTTAAGGCATTGTTAACTGTTGCTTTGGTACAATATGTGTTGTGAAAAGCACTTTAGGAATTGAATTAATAAAAAATATTTACATTTAGACATTTAGCATTGATGCTTTACACAATAATGCCATGTAAGTAGTGCATTTATTTCATATCAAATTGCTATATGTCTCATATGCTTTGTTATATAAACTTGATGTTATCTATTGACGAGGATAAGATGAAAATGAAGATCTCTTCTTGTCCTAAATCAGACATTTCCCACTGTCTGTTTTTCTTTGCAGTGAATGGATTTCATGGCAATGGTAGCCCACTGCAACCGACTGAACAGTCACATGTACTGATGCGGAAGACAAGCACAGATCAACAGGTATGTCTGATCTCACAGATGTAGTCTGTTCCTCTGGATTACACTCATCAAAGTGCTAAGACAGACACATCTCGTCTGAGAGTTTTGTTTATCCTGGGCTGTTTTTTTTTAACAAACTAGTTTAGTCAATGATTGAATGACTCACTTTTAACATAAAGACACTCATTTGTGGCTGTTGGCGGACATATCCAATCTCTAGAAATGGTCACTAAACTAATCAATGTATGAAATATAAATGAGCAATGCATTAAAATCCCCACCGTGTTTTGGAAATCCACGAACATGGAGAAGTAGAATGAGATAAATGTGAAGCATCCCAGTGCTGCTGGACTGTATTCAGCATTCTTGGAATGCCACTCGTCCAATTAAATTCAAGTACCAGAATTTACTTGTATTATATTATATTTAGGTTTGTCGATTTAACAGGTTCATTCACTGTGATTCATTCTATATAAAAAAAAAAAAAAAAAATCTCAAGATATAATTTTTTTTTCATTTCAAACTACCTTAAATTTGTCACAGTGACCTAAGAATGGTATTTTTATGACATGACGCAACCAAAGTAAGACGCTCCGTAATCACCTGTCTGACGTAGGTGTGCATTGATGCATTCTTTAGAAAAGCCCTTATAATAAATCTATCTCGGCAGATTGACAGATTTAATTGAAAATTGGATTACTGTGGACTGTAGGCCTATGATTAGGCTTTTGTTTAATAATATGGAAATAAACAGTTTTTTGGATTTCTAAAGCCAATTTTTTATTTTGGCTTATCAATTCTTCACTCGTTTGCCACAAGAGTGTACTCCATTTGAATTATCTAAATTTATAATGGTATTTATATTTATAATTATTTAATCATTATATATTGAGGGGCCTCCTCAGCAAATATTACGATTAATTATGATTAATTAAATTAATTAATTGACATACCATGTAATTAATTCAATTAAACTTTTCTATCAATTGACAGCACTTATATTATATTATTTTATATTTATATTCTATTCTGTTTTATTTTATTATATTATATTACTTGCAAAAAATACACTTTAGTGGTGTAGTTACAGCATCTACCAGCTGGGTTAATATTGGGCTCCAAAGTGATTTGTCACATAGCAGTCACGACTCTTGATTGGCTCAGCAATCTCCATGCCCAGAACTGCGTGCCTATTAGCAAAGTTGGCAGATTTCAAATCACGTACATCCAGGGGCTCTTGCACCAGCCAAGCAACTACCATTTAAATGAATGGGAATGGTAACACATAGCTTTCTCCAAGTCTTATATACCTCCTTGATTTGAGCAGCACATCCATCCAGACACAGAAACATTGGCTCAACCAATAGAGTGGGGCAGGACTATCTGTTTGTCCAGCCAATGGAAGATAGGGTAGTGTTCAGGCAACTAGCTTGAATTTAAACATTTCACTTTTAATGAGCATTCAATAAAGTCGTTGTCATGATCGTATAAAAAAGAGACTAAGAGAGAAAGGGAGTTTTCTTTGAGCTTTCTTACCACCCACCTTCTTTTCCTTCCTTCCTTTTTCACAGCCCCCCTCTCTCCTTCCCTCTCTTGCTAGGGGTGACAATTTATAGAGTGTAGCAACTCACATCTCACAAGCAGACATATGCTGCACCCATCCCAAGCTCAGTCATTACAGCAGGAACAACAACAACAGCATCATAATACCAACAATACAGGCACCATGTCTGACGCTCAGTTTTACATCTTCCCTCAGAGTCCTGTGTCTACTTCACCCACCAGGAAGCAGGAGCGAGAATCTACAGTAACTGTGAGTACACCAAAACAAACACAGTGATAGGTCTGACACCTGCTCACATGCTTATGGATAGAGGTTTAGTCCTCTAATGTCACTTAAACTGAAACTGTCAGATGGTTGTAGTTTAAAATGTATATTCATGGTTTAAATGCAAGACAGCAAAAAAAAAAAAAAAGTTGAATTAAATAATTGCTATTTATTACTATTAATCAGATGTTGGTCATATTCTGATTATGTAAGTGTCATGTAAAAAACAGATTAAGCAATATTCTGGTTGTAGAAATCTGAAAAGACAGCTGGCATATGCCTGTATTAATCTGAATTGTGGTTCATGTAAAAACGTTATTCAGTTTACTACAATGAGTCTTTTTTTACTTATAGCAGATGGTGTTTTCTGAATTGGTGCAACTATATTCATATTTCACTGACATCTCAGGTCATTATCATAGAATGCTATATAGAATGTCATATTTTGATTAGCATCATGTAAACTTATTTACCAGATTTGTATAACCAGATTAAGCCAATATTCTGATTTAAAAACATCTCATTAAGACTGGGATGCAAGTGTATTAATCAGAATTTTAGGTTGTGTGAAGACCTTATTCAGAATATCTACCATTATCAAACATGCATTTAAATCTATGAATGTCCAAACAAACATAATTTTGGTATATACAGACATTTGTAAAAATGTAAGTTATTGAAGAAGCATTTTTGTAGCAAGGAGGAAACTCTTTTTTTTTTTTTTTTTTTTTTTTTTTTATATATATAAGAAACTCATGACATCCATTTTCCATTCATCACGCTCTTGTGTGCAGTTGTTAAGAACATGAATTAAAATTAATCAGTTTACTAAATGACTAACGAGCAGCATAACAAGTGGCAAAAACAAGCATCTCCATTATTGCACAAAGAGAATAGCATGGACAGAATGTGAATGTCTTAATTTATTCAGATTATGGTGATTATTTATTCAGATTATGGTGATTACAAAATAGTAATATTCCAGTTGTAGGATGATCTAAACTTCTTTTTTGAATAATTCAGCCAATAGTTTAAATCATTTTGTTATTACTCATTCACCCTCATCTGGTTTCAAAATTGTAGAATTTAGGCAGAATGTTATGCTCAGTCATGATTCACTTTCATTACATCTCCATACAATGAAAGTGAATGGTGACTGAGGCTGGCAGTCCCTAACATTCTGCATAACATCGTGTCGCATCATAACATTGTATTGTGTTCGACAGAATAACATGATGTGCATGCAAATGTGGTCACTATCCAAATCTATGTTGTGGAAAACAAACAGATCCCTGTACTTTATGCACTTGGTGACCACTTTATAGATCAATGATAAAATAACATCATTCGAAAGGAAGAAGAGGTTTTGAGAGTCCAGTTTGAGTTATGACTAGGTCTAGGTAGTGCACTGATTAGTTTCTCTCATGATCACTGTGCGCAACAGAGCCATGGCGTGGAGAAGAAAACAGAGACAACACATGCTCTGTTACCATGGTAACAGGGGCAGTACCATTGATAAATGAATGCTGGAATGGGAAAGACACATTGCAAGAGAGGCCTTCAGTGTTCTCTGAGCAAATAAAGCAGTTGACTGCTCTCTGTAGCTGTATAGTCAATAAGGTTACATGTAATGTGATTTAATTAGATGGTTTTGAGACATTAAAGGATGTTCTTTTGATGATCCAAGCATCTGGCCAATGTATTGACAGTATATTACAATGAGGAATATTAACCTTGTAAAATAGCTTTGTATTAAGCAAAAACAGTTGTTATTATGTAAAGTTTATGATACACACTACAAGTTGATATGAAGCAGATCTTAACCTCATTTGAAGTGTCACTGTTAATAAATCTTCTGTTTTACATAAAACAGTCAAGTTTGTCCATACAATACAGTACTGTGTACATTCTTACAGAAGACTACAGTGAAAAGTCTTTTGAACTTACATTTATAAATTAAATGGACTGCATTCTTAAGTGAATACTATTACTTTGTTTGTATTGTGAAACATGGATAGACTAGTATTATCTAGGATAGATAGTATTATCCACCTCTAGACTCTCAGACTTACATGAATCATTGTCTCAGTCACAGTCAGACTTATCACAGTCACAAAGAGCTATTCACAAGAGAGATTCCGTAATAAACACATACTGTAAAAGGGCTTTTCAAACTGCGCTTAACCCTGGGAAATCGTCTTTTTAAACCTCGCTTTTAACCTCTGGGAAAAGCATAATTTCTCACTTGTAACTTTGAAAGGGGATTAGCACCGTTTTTATCCCGGGGTTAGGGTTGGCACAGTTGCCAAATGTAGACAGTGTGAAACGATGCAGTGTTTGAATGTTTCAGAAAGTTGTTTTTGCAGCAGACAACCAATCATATAATACCTCAGTGCTTACCACATTTAATATTCATGCACTTTGTCCGGTCGCACAGTGTCGAACAGCGATGGCAAATGCGGTAACCGGTGTGATGAAGGGACTGTATTCCTTTTGTGTGTGTCTTCATGGAATGTTTCAGAAGACGAAAGACAAACAGAGCTGATTTTCTTGGCGAGATTTCCACAGAGGAGCAGCTCCATGATGGTTATGTGACCTTCATAGGGCTGATTGATTATGGCAAAAATCATAATCACAATTATTTTGGTCAATATTGAGATCAAGATTATTTAAATACAATTTCTCATTGACTTTAAAGCATCATGCGTTTATTGAACTTTTGATTATTTTATAAATAGTCTTTTTAACAGTGGATTTCCTTGAACTTGAAATGTAAACTTCACTGGGTAGGGGAGGAGGCTATTGTCATATGGTAATTATTTATTTCATAGATGGTATTGAATTAAAGGAAAGTCACCATCGCTATCATTAACAGCATTGATGCTCATAGTTCTATTGAATGAAATCTACTTTTTCGTCATATTATTGCAGCAAGATCCACCATGTTCAATAAAGGCTATACATACCACAACAAATAATAACACTAGCTAATATGTTAATTATGGATGAATGGTTTCAAGTTCTTAAGTAATTATTCAAGACTAGTAAACAGTCAGTAATAAAATAACAATAAAAAACAGCAATGAATAGAAATAGATTAAAAACAATAGAACAAAAAATACAAATGAAGAAAATTCAGTGCTTTTTTAACAGCTTTAAAAGTTTTAACAGCAGTAGGCTATCAAGTATTCAAGTAAACATTCAGAATGAAATGCAACATAAAACTACAACTGGTCTATTGTATGATTATAATACATTAATACTTTTAGCTACTGAATTTATTCAGTCAAGAGCAGTGAATGGTTTCTTGTTTTCTTGTTATGGTTGTTTGATTATTATTATATTTTTGATCTGTATATAGCTCCAAAAGTAAATGAGTTTTAGATATCATTTTGGAAAACAAGTCAAAAAAGATATATATTGTTTCAGTGTATAATGGGCTAAGACTATACTGTCTCACCTTTATGTTCACTTCATCCATCTTTAACTTTCTCTTCTTAATAGAGCTGCGTATCACCGATTTTCTTCATGATAAGATACACACAGTGAACGTGACACATATATTATGATTCACTACGTTGCGAGCCATCACGTTATAATCTAGCTGCAGCAAGCATGCACAAGTGACGAGTATCTCTGCACCAGAGTGTGCATCAGCCGGGAGAAGATTCAATCTCTTCCCCGGTCACTACAACTCATAGTCATGGCGCTGACCGCACCAAGAAATACCACTTTCAGAGTTTATTTTCATAACCCGCTTCCTTATTATTTGATCTTTAATAAAGGATGCTTTAAAGATATAACGCGGGGGTGTTTTTATTGAAAAATTGAATGCGGCACAATAATCATTTTATCTCAATTATCTTGTTTTCATAATTCAATAATCTTGTTTTCATAAACAAATATGTAAATAAAAACATTAACCTGAGGTTGACGAATGTACAGTGTGAAACCTAAAGGTACAGTTCACCCAAAATAAATACCATTTTCTCATCATTTACTCACCCTCATGCAATCTCAGATCACAAACAAAGATTGAATGAAGAATAACTCAGCACTGTAGGTTCATACAATGCAAGTGAATGTTGAACAGACATTTGCAGCTCTAAATATCACATAAAGGCAGCATAAAAGTAAAGGCAGCATACTACTCCAGTGGTTAAATCCATATCTTCATAAGCAATATATAATAGGTCGGGGTGAGAAACAGATCAATATATAAGTACCTTTATACTATAAATCTCCACTTTCACATTCTGAAAGTGAAAATCAAAGTGGAGGTTTATGGTAAAGAAAGAAAGAAAAAAAAAAAAAGAATTTAAAAATGTATCTGTTTCTCACCCAAATGGATTGTGTTGCTTCAGAAGACATATATTAAACCATTGGAGTGGTATGGATTACTTTTATGCTGCCTTTATGTGTTTTTTGGAGCTTGAAAGTAGGGATGGCCAGATACTGGTGTCGGGTCCGATACCAAAAACTGATACCATCTGATGTACGAATGTCGTTACGTAGTAATTCAGTGCTCAATTTAAAATTACGTCATGTCCTAGTGAGATTATATTACCACAAAAGCTGCTATTTAATTATATGAATATATAGATGCATAAGTGGCACACTGCAAATGTGAGCTCTTGTGAATGTATGGAGACAGTGTTGTGCTGATGCTAGCTGCAAGTACCTTTTTAACACAGTAATGTGCTTTGAGCAATCTTTTTGTAGCAGATGACAGTGAACAGAGAGCAAATTCACTTTTTAGCACAAGACACAAACAGAGTGCATATTTATTTAACTAAATATCAGCCTTTGCCATTTATTAATCTCTTTGAGTCACATAGCCACTGGCATTTCCAGAGTGGGAAGCAAGTCACAGCGTAAGAGCTACTTGGTCATAATGACACAGAAACACTTCAAAATAAAATCTCTGCCAAAAAAAAGCAAAATTTTAATTAAAAAGGTATAACAGAAATGTAATTATTATACTACTACTACTACTACAACTAATAATAATACAAATAAATCAATTTTGATTTTATTATGTTTAGGCAACATCTTATATCTGTGTTGCTCTGTAGCGCAGCACTTTAATTGATAAAATAAACTCCAGTCTATATTAGATTATGCTTTGAGGTTCTGTATAAAAGTACTTCATTTGATAAAAAAATAATACAATATCATGTTGAAAATAAATGTTTATAATTTCATTTGATTAATTAATTGATTTATTTAAACACAATTTTGGTGAAAGAATTAAATTTGATGATAAAAAAACAGGTATCGGACTTGGTATCAGCGAGTACTCGTCAGTACTCAAACTCGTTCTAAAAAATATGGTATCGTGACATCTATACTTGAAATGTCTGGTCACCATTCACTTGCATTGTATGGACCTACAGAGCTGAAATATTCTTACAAAAACCTTTGTTTGGGTTCATCAGGATAAAGAAAGTCATACACATCTGGGATGGCATGAAAGTGAGAGAATTTTAATTTTTTGGGTGAACTATCCCTTTAAAAACATAACCAGGATTAATTATCAACCCAGTCTAAAGTATGAACAGTGTGTAACACAAAGCAAGATAACCCATGATTCCATTTACCTAGGGTTAAGGATGACCCTAGGTTAGCAATGTCAAGTGTAAAATGCTAGAAACGCAAACTGTTACAATCTAATATATTCAAACACAGAGACTGGGAAAATTACTTTTACTTGTAGATTAGCATATTTGTTTTACAAATAACAAATGAAACTGATTAGTTTGTTTGTTTGTTCGTTCGTTAGTTAGTTCGTTCGTTTCCAATATGACATTTTTTGATTTTCTTAGACCTCATTCTATCTTATACCTGGAAAGGCTATCTAAGAAATGACTATTGATGGTGTAACCTAATTTGCCAGGTAAATTTAGTTTAGACTATGAAAACTACTTTCACTGAAAGATTAAAATATTAGATTTTACAAATGACAAATGAAAACAAATTGTTAGTTTATTATTTAGCTAGATGGTTGGTTGGTTGATTTAACCTAATTTGTCAGGTCAACTTAGATTAAATATTAGTTTTTTACTTGAATAAAACCAGTGAATTTTTATTAACTTTTTTTTACATTAAACACATGTAATGAAGTTCAAGGAATGCATGGGAAAGGAGGAAGCTGGGACCGGCTTGACAAACACATGGCTAGACATTTATTTCTTCAATATAACATAAAACAACTTCACGTGCTGCTTCCCCACAGACGTGGCAAACACACACACACACATAGCCCTGTGTGTCTCTCTCTCTTGTCTCCTCTCCTTAAATACTCCTGCCACCCCTCACTGGAACGTGAGACCGGTGTGGCACATAGGTGGAACTCATTCACCACTTATCTTCCCTGCCTTGCTCTGCCAGTCGCCAATTGGCCTACAAGACTACGTATCGTCACCATCAGTCACAAAACAGCAAGGCTTTTTAGGTACAGAATAATCCCAGATCTAATCATCCTTGTCGTCCCTCTTTAACTCCAATGCTAATTCTTTTTGGATTATTGTTAGCTCTTTGTTCTTTCTTTGCCTTTTCAGAAACACATTCCACTCAAGACTGTCTGAATAGCAGACAAAATGGGGTACTAGCCCGTGCCAACTGTCAGATCCATTCATGTACACTTAAGATGTGAAGTCCTCCAACACACAAAATACACAAAGGATGCTTTGACCAAGGGTTAGTTAGGGTGCACACTACCATTCAGCAGGCTTTTACAATTAGCTTTGGACAACTCAGGGAAAGCAAGTTTGCCAAATAGAGTGAACAAGGACAGCCAGAGACAGCCAGAGTTTGATTTGAGTTTGTTTTCATCTTTTTCTTGACATAGGCTTTACATTAGCACCAGAAAGGGATGCATAAAGTTCATAAAGTAAAGTTCATCATTCATAAAGTGAAAAGCTGCGAAAGCTGATGGAGGCATTGGGACCTACATTTCTTGAACTTCCTACAGTGTGGTCCAAAAGTCTGTGACCACTAGTGAAAACTCTTCTTTTCTAATGTATTATTCTGATTATATGATCAGCATAACAATTTTATTGAAACATTACAATGAAAAATGCATATGATTTTCAGAATTTTTTCGAATTCGGTGTGTTCCTCTTTTGCTTAAATGATAGCATGCACTCGAGCTGACTCAACAAGTTTGCACAAAACCAAAACATTATCTCAGCATGATTTGAAAATGTGTACTTCTGTAGAGGCAAGGAAATCTGACCATTTGTACAAAGAAGGTAACATGGTCACAAATTTGAGTACCGTATTAATAAGTGAACTTTTTTTGTTTTTTTTTTCAAAATCCTAAAACTTTCAATTTATTTCCATATTTAAATCTGATTTTGAATCCAACATTTTCATTGTGATCTTTAACTTTTCGTTCCCACTGTAAGTCTCTAGGTAGACAGGAAGCCTATGTCATTAAATCCCACCAGAAGGAACTTACTTTCACATTGCTTTAATATTTGCTGACACACTGAGCCGATAGTTTCCATCACACTGACAATGACGTAGATGTCTGTTCAGCTTGTGTTTGCTTTATTAGCCCTTTTACTTGTGTGTCACACTTTGTTATATAAACATCTCATTGTCTAGCTGTGCAGAAGTGACTACGTGTTGTCTTCTTTTATCACCCTGCACTTCTCCTCTCATATTTTACACCTTTGACTTTACCAAACTCTAACCCAAACACAATGGCGTACCTTTGAAACCAAGTCTCTCTCACAAACCTGCATGACTTTATGAAATTTTGGGGTGAACGATCATTGTGCAAAAATTGAATGAACATACTTGTTTCATAAATCGAGAAAAGTCCAGTGCATAGCAGTTAAAAGAGAAACAACAAAAAACAGAAGTGAGACTGTAGTTGCAAAATGAGGCCAGTTCTGAGCAAATTTCCTAATTTGGCATAATGTGAATGCTGGGCAGAATTAAACAATTAGTCAACTTGGGCTGATTGTATTTTTGACCAAATTGTTGACAACACATTCAAACCGAGAGGATTTTTTCTTTGCCACCTTTCCACATATCCGCATGATTCAGCTCTCTCGTGAGTGGCAACGTATGACCTCATAGCAGCTGATGCAATTTATTTCAGATAAATAAAGTAGGGCTGTTTGTGCTTTTGATGGAAAAAAACTGATGGAAAGTGCTAAAATAGGAAAGAGGAGTTTTTATCTTTGTGGTGTACACAAAGGGTTGGTAGGGTAACTGGTATGGGCAATTTAAAGAACAAAACCCAGAAAAACGAATGTGCTTTAAATATTAGCGTTATAGTGACTAACCACAGAAGTCCTCATGTTGTCTTTGTTGAAAGTCCATAAGCAGCTGGTTGGGCTCCACACAGAGTTGTAATTGCTAAACAGCTGTTTCTCTGAAAGACTATTGCTAGAAAAGTCACTGCTTATTTAGTTTGTTTACAGAACAGGGATGGATTGCACACGTTGCCCTGCCATTGCAAGTAGATGCAGTTTTAAGAAAGAAACATTTACAGTAGTTGTTAAAGGTGCAGTTAGATTTTTATCCCAAAAAATTTACAAAGAAATAAATAAAAAGCACTTTTGACAAATATGTTTACCTCACTCACATGAGAAGAACACCAGTCATATCATTGGTGTACAAAAAGCTGTTACTACATATAGGTTGCTTCTCATTTAGGAAATTGAGCATTCTTGTTCCCCTTCTGTCACTCACTCCACGTTGTGTTGATTGTAGTGACACAAGGGGCTTCTTTCTGGAGTCTTGCATACCTCTGAATATGAAAAAGGCCAATGAAAAATTGGCTAACAGAATTTGCATGTCCCGTCCCCAGACGTAGAGGTATAAAAGACAGGGATCATGCATCTGTTCAGTCAGATTCTTTATTCGGAGCCGAGCAGTTGTGTGATAAGAGAGCTGAGAAACTCACTACTGTTCCACTCACCTCTAGAGAGCCTTGCTGTCTTGATCTACGGTGCATTGCCAGCGGCATTCTCCCTCCTCTCCCAGTCTTCACCCCTGGGCGCTTCGACAGCATTCTGAAAGAGCAATAACTTCTCTAAAAGAGCATAATTTCTCTAAAAGAGTAAACACATTGGCATTGAAAGTCTTTTAAAGTCGCGTCTTTCTCAAGATGCCTTTCCGCCTTTGCGTTGTTCCTGGATCTGGCAGATATCTCTCCACTTCTGACGGACATAGGTGCTGCCTCGTGTGTCTGGGTCACGATCACACCGAGGCAGCATTTGTGGATGGCTCATGTACTCATTGCGAGAACTTGACCATGGCATCGTTGCGGTCGAGGCTTTCCTTCCTTAAAGGGAACGCCACTCCAGCCACCCCCCACGTTGCTCCTTCTTCCCATGGGATTGAGGTCGATCCAGCTGGCAGTGGAGATGATTTTGGGAGTTCAGCAGGCGTGGTTTCGCCGGGTAAATCCCCACGAACCATCCCCCGGTTCCTTTCTTCCCGTAGGTGTATGACGACTTGACGAGGTCATGAAGGGCACCTTTTACTGCCCTTAACCGACCTCCTTACTCATCCGCTCTCACTACCCTCTCCCGGTCCATGGGTACACGGAGGTCCCCCAGGTGGACAAAGCGGTTGCGGTGCACCTGTGCCCGCAAAGCGCAACCACTTGGCGGGATCGCCCTGCACTCCCCTCCAAGACATGTAGGATGACGTCATCACTGACAGCAAAAGCCTACAGCTGTTGGCCGCACATGGCTACCACCGGACCTACAATCAGTTTAGGGGAAAAGTAAATAAATCTTAAAAGTGACTACAGAACCAACAAGGAAAAGTGGAAGTGGTTCGACCAAATGGACACTATCTAACTCTATATTCTGCTTGAAAGCTTCACTTTATTTAGTTGACCAGCTACTGGAAACTTGCTTCTAAAACAACCAGGCCAATTTAACTGTTATACTTGTGTGAAAAAATCTATATGCAACAACTGCGTTATGCAGCGCTAAGAGCTAGCGGTTGTGTTATTGTTTTGGTCCATTTGTGTCATGTTTAAGATGATGTTACAGCAGTAGGGTGGCGCAATTATGACGATCAGCCTATAATCCCACCCACGTTGTTGCGGCACTAAACTGCAGTGGAAATGCAAGCTCAGAAAAGTAAAGCAAGTAGAGTTGAGGCGAGTCGAACCGTAACGTGCTGTGGAAAATTGCCATAAGTCCCTAGGGAAGCACGACTTGATTATCAAGTTTTAAGAGGTGCCCGGAGGTTGAATCCTCCCATGCCATGCCTTTTCCCCTCATGGGATCTCTCTGTGGTCATTACGGGCCTTCGGAGAACTCCCTTTGAGGCACTAGACTCTACAGGGAGTGTGGCATCCTCGTGGGCACTGGCCAGTGGCACCTCTCTAGCAGACATCTGTAGAGCAGTGGGATGGGCAACACCCAATACCTTTGCGAGATTCTACAATCTCCGGGTTGAGCCGGATTCATCCCGTGTTTTGTCAGGTCAACTGGGACAACTGACCGGCTATACTGCTTGTGCTAGCACCTTTTCCCTCCACTGATGCGAACACGAGGACTTTTACTCCCAGGTGAGTCCTCAAACTCACGTTCCCTGGATGTTCTTCCTCCCCAGCCTTCTGGCTCGCAAATTCAGCAGAGGAATTCCCGACAAAACCCACTATGGGTACTAATTACTCTGTACTGGAATTGGTGCTCCATAGGTGCAAGTTATCATGGTAACCCCCTGTGATGTATTTTACATGGTGCGGTCCCTCTGTCAGGTGGACACCATCTCCCTTGGGCAGTCCCCACTTCCCCGGTTGCCGTGTTTGTAGAGCTCCTCCCTCATTAGGCACCGCGCCACTTCCATGTGACGTATTTGCCACATATTCACCTCCCCAGCCTGGGCAGGATGTGGTCTTCGCGGTATCTTTCCCCCCTGAAAGAATAGGACTGGAAAAGAATGCCTTCCTCGATGCGTGTTATAACTAGATATCTACAGCCGCATCTAACACTCTATGAGGAGAAACATAGAGAGCGAAAAGGGCTGGGGCTGCCTGCTCCCATGCTTGTCACGTCGCTTGTTCCCACCCCTCAAGGGAAAACCTTGGTCAGATGCCGTGGAACCTAATAAAAACAATATGACGTCTTAGTGGGGCATTGGGGAAGTTTACACGCAGTATGATTCCCATGCTCCTTTGGCACGCTACAGCTTGCTGCACCCTCATCAGCAGATCATGTAACACGGTTCAGTGTAGGATGCGCTATTGAATAGGAGCCCCTTGTGTCACTACAATCTACACAATGTCGAGTGAATGACAGAAGGGGAACATCTAGATTACAAGTGTAACCCCCGTTTCCTGATGGAGGGAATGAGACGTTGTGTCCCCCTTGCTACAACACTGTACCAGTGGCTCCTCAGTGCCTGAAGTGAACAGATGCACGAATCCTGCCTTTTATACCCGTATGTCTGGGATGGGACATGCAAATTCTGTTCGCCAATTTTTCATTGGCCTTTTCCATATTCAGAGTTATCCGAGGCTCCCATAAGAAGTCCCTTGTGTCACAACTATCGACACGTCTTGTTCCCTCCATCAGGGAACAGGGGTTATACTTGTAACCTAGCTGTTTCCTTTCCTTGCATCCTTGCTTTACCCTCTTAGGAAATGAGGAAGGATACAAGGAAAGGAAATGAGGAAGGTATCAATAGGCTAATCTATAGGTATAAAAGCAAGATACTGTATATTTGTCAAATTAAATGTCCTTGCGCACTCAAGCATCACTTCAGAGCACCATAGTTTTATAGTACTTTGGCTGCATACCTGTCAGTAGACACTGGCCAACTCGGTAATCAATGTTATACTTTATTCTCTCTAGTACCATTCAGCTTATTGATTGACCTATGAGTGTGCCTACATGAATGTTCACATGCTTATGCACTGTATGTGTGCTCAACATAGTGAAACTAATTCTGGCTACGACATCAGGGGGTGCTACAGCTGCTTGCAGACAGAGATGTATATGTATTTGTTTCTCATTTTTGTTATTTTATATTTGTTTAAATATTTTATTTTTATTTTTAATGCATCGTAAATTAAATGGACTTGGCTGGACTCTAAAAAGATTTTCCAAGTCAAGTCTGAGTAAAAATCCATCCACATCAGTGACAAGTCCAAGTCCATTAAAAATTGGACTCAAGATTGGACTTGAGTTCGAGTCTGAACTCGAGTACCCTATTTAGTGCACCTTGAAGTCAACTTGAAATCATAATTGACCCCATTTAATCTTTCATTAAAATGTAATTACTTTTGCCACCTTTCAAATTACTTTCAGACATACTCATCACACTGTGAATTCGACAACAGCAGGGCAAAAAATTCTGCTCAAGTCGTTCTGTGCTGACCGAAATTTCAATCGAATAAACAAAATTTTGTGTTTATTCTGACTTTTAAAGCCTTTTTATGAAATCTAAAGGCCTAAATCTAAAAAAATAAATAAAAATAAAACAAAATATCTGTAATACTTTATTTTCATGATCTAATCAGTTCTGATGGATAAAAGTGCAGACCTGCAATTTTCTCTTGATGAATAGCAAGTAAAATAGTTTGCAAATGCTGTTTTTTTTTTTTTTGTTTTTTTTGCCTTTTCTCCCCAATTTGGAATGTCCAATTCCCATTCCTTACTAGGTCCTCATGGTGACGTCGTTACTCACCTCAATCCGGGTGGCAGAGGACAAGTCTCAGTTGCCTCCGCTTCTGAGACAGTCAATCCGCGCATCTTATCACGTGGCTCGTTGTGCATGACACCGCAGAGACTAACAGCATGTGAAAGCTCATGCTATACTCCGTGATCCACGCACAACTTACCGATCGAGTCAGTCAGACAAACAATAATATATCTTTTTAAAATGTCATTTAAATGCTTTAGTCTGACTGAAATCGACACAGTCATTTTAGGTAGTAGGTCTGTTTTTGGAAAAACAGATGGATGTAGATAATGCAAATTGGACTTTAGGTTTAACTGTCATTGGTTGAAATTCTCTGGCCAGTTTCTGTGCATACCATACTTTTCTTCCACATCCTGCTGAGAGCTGATATCCCTAGATGATTCCTTTTCTCTCCCTCTGTAGATCAACTGTGTGACTTTCCCTCTTCCTCTGCACATGTCTGAACAGCAGCTGCTCAAACCAGATGAGTGGAGCTACTGCGATTATTTTTGGGTAAGGTAGAACTTCTGCAACCATCAAAAAATCACAAAGATGTGAGGTAGCATTATTCAAAGAAAACTTTACAAACACCACTTCAATGTTTTTCTGTTTAAAGCTGAATTGGACTGAAGTGCAAATTACATACTTTACATCAATGGTTCTCAATTGTTTGGTCACAACCACAAAATTGTTTGCAGGTCTGTTCTAACAGGGTCGTAGACAGGAGGTACTAAGTGCAAATAATACAATGCAACTAACTGTATAATTATGCAAATTTTAAAAGGGAGAAAATGCTTACCATATCTTTTGATGTCGACTTCAAAGGCAGTGCATCTCTTTATGGTATTTTGTCATCTATTCTTCGGTCACGTGGTAGAAGCTAGCCAAATTAGGGACATGCCAACATGCATAGGTTGTGTGACATGCCCTCATCCTCGAAAACCATTAACAAAATTATGGTAAAAGAATATACAAAATATATATATATATTATATATATATATATATATATATATATATATATATATATATATATATATAAAACCAAACAACATTAAATATGGATAATGTGTTTGGTATTGTGTTGGGTCGCCAGTGTTAATGTCCAGTGTAAAATCTAGGTCTTAAAGCAAAACCAGTTGACAACTGCTGCTTTACATCTCTTTTCGTATATTTAACTGCATACATTTCATAAAGCATCTGTAATAATCTGGTTTTGCTTGTGTTGACTGATGGTATGTTTCTAGTTGTGATTTTAGAATATTCTTCTAAATCCTTGTTCCTAACAAATCTGCAGCTGCATGGTTCTATGCACATGAATCGTCCCTTGTTTTTTATCTGTCGATCCAGGCAGACAAAAAGGACTCGCAGGGGAACGCCACCATCTCAGGATTTGAAGTTTTGCTCCAAAAACAGCTGAAGGGGAAACAGATGCAAAAAGAGATGGCAGATTTTGTGCGGGAGAGGTATGAAACAGAATACACACTGGCTCCTGTTTTTAATTATATAATGGGGTGTTTTACCAGTGGTTACTAAGGTCTTACTACCAACACCACAGTTACACTTTGGTTAATATTGCAAGATCTATGGTAGATTTTCAAAAGGGTAATGTTGCCCAATATCTTGATATGATAGCTGTTTGTTCTGTTGCCTTGATGGTGAAGAAAAGAAAAACAATGTAGCACATGCCAGCTCATTTCCTGTATTTCATGAATAGCTAAAGCTTTAAATGAGAAGTGAAATGGTGTCATAATCAGACAAGGTTTTTCAGGTGAATATTTGTCTCAGTTTTAATTAGTAAAACATACCTACCTTCCTCACCTAAACCGACTGTGCATGAACAGATTGTGTTGTAAAATGAAATACGACATGAAAAGCAAATTTTTTAAGCAAACACGTCATCTAGTGTCGCTTCTTTGACACTTTTGTCTCACGTGTCAGCTTGATATGCGGCCTTCAGAGTCTAATGTCCACTCTGAAGTGAGTTTCCGAGAAACGGCAAAACAGTTTTACCTCATATATAGTGCTGCGTGTTCTTCCCAAACAATCCATCCTTAGTTTCATCATTCCACAAAATATTTTACCAGTAGCATTGTTGAGTGTCAAAGTGCTCTTTGTCAAACTTCAGGTGTGCAGCAACGTTTTTGTTGGAAAGCAGCGGCTTCCTTCATGGTGTCCTGCCATGGACACAATGCCTGTTTAATGTTTTCTGTATAGTACACTCATGAATAGAGAAGTAAAACAGATCCAATGAGTCCTTCAAGTCTTTAACTCTCACGCATTCAGCTGTGTGCTCTTTGAGTCATATTGGTTGGGCGGCCACTCCTAGGGAGAGTAGCCACATTACTAAATTTATAGACAGTTTGTCTAACTGTGGACAGATGAATATCAAACCTTTCCGGCTTTATGAAAAGCAACAATTCTTGAGCAATTCTGAGATCTCTTTATTGCAAGGCATGGCCCACGTCTGCAGATGCTCTTTGTGAATAGCAAACGTAACATTTTTTGAGTGCTTTTTATAAGTCAAAGTAGCTCTAACCCACACCTTCCATTTCGTTTCATCAATTGGATGCCAGGTTTGCCAACTCCTGACTCTAATTAGATTTTGATGACTTTGTTATTAGTCTAGGGGTTCTCATACTTTTTCCAACCTACATTGTGAATGTTTGAATTATGTGGGTTATGTGGGTTATTAGATAAAACAGATTATGTCTTTTTCTTTCCACTGTACATGACACAATATCCAATGAGTTGTCAAAGCTCTTCTTAAGATCGTCACTTGTTTTTAAAACATCTATAATCACCTAAGCAAAATTAACCAATGGAAAACTTTAGTTTCCTACTGCCTTAAATGGGTTAATTCATAGACATGTTTGCACAGAAATGTGTGCTCAATGAACTACAATCGTGATATGTTTAAGGGGTCACGCCAAGTGTCATTTTCCCTGATGTAGAACATTTCGCTCACAGTCTGGGAAGGAAATGACCTTAGTGTGTGAAAGTCAGGACTCAACATCTGTGATTAAACCTCATCCCTGATGTGCCTTTATGTTTTTTGTAAATGTATCATATATCCACTTGTGATTGTGAATGTTTTTTCACCCTACACTTTAACACAACAATTTTATTTTATGTCTGTAGAATCAAGATTGAGGAGGAGTATGCCAAGAATCTGTCGAAGCTCTCTCAGATCCCACTTGCGGCACAGGAGGAGGGGTAAGTGTCCTCAGAAAAAGTTTGGATGAAAAAAGTGTCACAAATAGCAAACAGGGAATAACACACTTGTTTTAATCCTGTACAAACTCAATATTTTTCAAGCTTACATTTGGTGTAATGTAGTGACATTTAGAGGAATATGGCTCCTTCAATTAGCTATGTTTAGGATTAATTACTTGATTTACGTGAATAAAAGTTTAAATTCAAAGATTTTTGTAGAATCATAATTTTCTTAAGACAAACTTCCTTACGATCCCATTGTGTTTGATGGGGTTTAAGGATCATTAGAGCCACAACAAATTTAACAAGGTTGCAAAATCTAGATATTACCTGAAAAGTGGCATTTTTTTTTCTTACAGCAACCATAAATTGCATGTGCATATGCATATTAGCATAATAAATGTATTTCTATTACATAAACTAAGTGTTTTCAACCTTTACAGACCCAGGGACCCTCAATCCAGACAAGCCGGAGCTCCCCAATATAAAAAAGAACTTTCAGTAATAACTTAAACATTATTACATTCTATGCTTAACAGATCAATAATGTATCACATTTTGAAATACATGTTTAAATATATAACATTTATTTAATTTTTTTAAGAAAATTGCATACGTTTCCAATACAGTATCTATCTGCTTACCCCTGCTTGAAAACTCTGGCCATAAACAATTGGATGTATAGCTCTTAAAGGGATAGTTTACCCAAAATTTTTAATTCTGCCTCAATTACAATTGACTTTGATTGCATCTTTTTCCAAACAATGAAAGTGAATGGTAACTGAAGCGAATATTCTGTCTAACATCTCCTTTATGTTTGGAACAACTTGAGGGTGAGTAAATTATTTTCATTTTTGGGTAAACTATCCATTAAAAAATTCCCTTTAATTCCTAGTAACAAGTAAACCATTTTGCAATTTAAGGACATTATAGATCTTATTATTCTGCAATATTTCCACGTTAGTATGCACTGTGGATATGCATGCACTCGTTCGAGGACATGTCAAAAAATTCAATTATTGCAGACTAGGGATGGGTAGATCGATACTAAATTATCGATACTTCCGATACTGATGTGGTATCAAGAATATCGATTCTGAAAGGGTTTCTTTTAACTAGTGATCCTATTATTTAGATAAAATGAATATTAATGCATCTCATAAGCTTTGAATTGGAAATATATATATATATATATATATATATAATTTGCGAATAGTTGCATGGTATCTGAATTTTTTTTTCTTCCACTCATCTTGAAGTGCAGAAATGCTCTTGTCAGTGCTCACCCTTTTAAGCACTCATTCAGAGAGGGAGCAGTGCTTTCCTAAAGTAATGACAGAAAAACAGCATCTGGAGTTATTCACACTAAATACGGACAAATCTAGACGTGACATGTATTATAATGGGATAGTTTTACAATTTTTACAGGTTTATTTAAATTCAGAGTTGTTAAAACATTGATAATCTATAATCCTCATTAATAAATGATACCCTCATGAAAAATACCCATGAATTAACTGTAGTAATGTTGTATTAACCATGACTAGTAACCACTATTGTAGTAACCATGACAATTTTTTCTTTTTGGCAGAAAGCAAGGTTTTGATACAATTAACCATGGTTTTACTACAGCATTACTGTAATATACATATTGTAACTTCATTTTAGTAATAGTAACCATATAATAATATCTATGGTTAATTTTGTGGTTTTATATGTGGCTTATACTTACTCATTTTTAAAGGGTAAACAAAGCAGCTTAATCATTTCCTGTTTAGGCCTATAAATATATAAAATAATAAAAAAGTTATAATTTAAGTTACTAATTTTATCCAAATAATTCGTAAAAATTCAGTTCATTAGAGGTATCGTTATTGGTATGGATATCGGCGATACTGGCCTAAAAGTACTTGGTATCTGATCGAAAAGTAAATAAGTGGTATTGCCCATCCCTATTGCAGACAAATGTTCTCCATTCTCTCTGGTCTTCAGGAACTTGCAGGAATTATTTTCTTGTAAATAACAGGAAGTTGCTGCAATCTATAGGGTTTGCAGAACTATTCCTCCTGCCCAGTATCAAGATACAACTCAGCACAACAGAAAGTGACTTTTTCAGCTGCTGAGCCAGTCTGGTAGAGAAGGCTAATTGTTTCATATACAATGTAGACAATGTCATAGCGAGCCGCCCACCCTCTCCCAAGCCAGCCAGCACAATCCTGCCATTATTCTGTCTCTCAACCCCTGTTGTGTTGTCATTTGTAATGACCATTGTTTTTTGGCAAGCTCCTACGTCTGTGTTCAGAAACTCTTGTTTATTCCTGAATTTACCATTTGTGTGATTGCCACGTAGAAATCATTGTTGCAGAATTGCAGGCTGTGACCCTTTGGCTATGCATATTTTGGCATCACATGATGAGCCTCTGGTAACTGATCATATGCTATCTATGCAGTATGTTGTATTTTACAATAGGGTATATCATTTCCAAATGGTCATTCACATCACTGAGCATTCTTTCTGAGCTGTGGTGTAGCAGTAAACACTCATGCTCCATGCACATTGAGCTATGGTGCTCAAATGGGAAACGCAGGTTCAATTCTGGTCTACAACCAAAATGAGTGGTCACTTTATGTGTGGTGAGAAGGACTGGGTGTAATCTGATTACAAAGTAATTAGTTACTGTAATCGAATTACATTTAAAGTCAAAAGTAGTGTGCTTCATTACATTTTAAATTCTTGTAACCAGATTACAGTTACTAACATCAATAAATTAAGTTAATTACTTTTAAGTACAATATTTACATTCGTTAAGGACATTACTTGGATTTCAGTTTTCTAAAATTAATATTATTTATGTATAATTCATTAAAACAAATAAACTAATGTAAGGAAGAACCGTGATGTGCTAAGTATGACTTGCGTGAAACAATCAATTATAGACATTATTTTTAAACTGAGAAAAGATTTTTTGAATGTAATTTTATTAAGTAAGTAATCAGGAAAGTAATCCAATTAAAATATTGAATAAGTAATTAGTCATTTGTAGTGAAATAATTTTTGAGTATCAGTGTAGTATAGTTGTTATCAAAATGTATCTTTACAGTACCTAAAGACATTAATTAATTCTGTACATATTCCAGTAATGTTTGACAACTCGTAAGAGTTTGATAATTTTTTATATATTGCAATGATGTTTAGTTATTTTTAAGTGTCCAAACACTATTTGGGGCCACTGTATATTCATTTACAATCAGTAAGGAAAAATACTGATATTGAATCTTGTAGTTTTGACTCAGAAACTCTCAGAGGTTCTTACCATGCATGAGACTGTGCAGGTGCTGAGGTCTGTGCTGTCTGTAACGGACTGTATTAAATTGTCAAATTCCACACGTGTCTTCCATTCAAAGTGCTCCTTTGAATCAGTGCATTGAACCAAAATGAAAGGCCTTACTCCTGCCTCATGGGTGCTATTGGCTCAGTCTAAAATGCATTTGAGAAAACATCTGAAAAATCTCTGGAATGAAGTAGTCAAGGTTGATCCTCTCAGATTAGGTGCCCAACATCGGCCCCAGATTTCATAGACAGATGATCTAAGCTTTCATAAACATATTTGTAATGCCTTTTAGAGGAGAATGAAAAGTTCACAAGGGGTTTTAAAGAACTGAGAACTAAGAACACCCCTTACCCATGGCAAAATCACTGTAATGCACTACATGTTGTGGCTTAATGATTTAATAAACCTTTAAATACAGCACAAATATCACACACTTGCCCTTTTTATCTCCTCTCAGCACGCTTGGAGAAGCTTGGGCCCAGCTGAAGAAAAGCCTTGCAGATGAAGCTGAAGTTCATCTCAAGTTCTCCTCCAAGGTAAGAGGTTCCAACAGCATAATGAATTGTTTACAGCCCTGAAAGGGCTCTTTTGCCTTTTGTTTAGTGTCCACAATGTTTACTCTTAAAATGTCTAAGTGCACATTTCTTAGCTTTTCCAGATGTTACAGTTTGCTCAAACACAGTAGGTGTTTTAATCTTTAATTCTAGCCCATGCACAAGCTTGTAGGATTTCATTCACCCACTATAAATGTTGTGTGTGTAAGATAAGTTGGCCTGGGACTATACTAGCAGCTAGTTTGAAAGGAATGTGGTCTACAGTAATATTGTGCTCTCTAAAGAATATGTAAGCAGATGTTCCACACACTGTCTGCTGTGGGTTCTCATGCACTCGTACTTTATAACAGTAAGGTAGAGTTACACGCCCTCTACGGACCCTTTCCCCATCCAGCTGTTTTCAATGTTTAACTATGGTGTGCATTACTCATAGGAGTATTTGAGAAACACTGAGGCAATAAAATGTTAGTCATTATGTAAGCAGCACTTTTTGTATTTTTGCATGTAGTTGCTGGTTTGCAGCACACTTCAATAACTATTGAAATCACTGCAAGTATGTACTCTTTCTGATACAAACAATCATTCTTGTTTTTCTGCTCACCAGCTTCAAAGTGAGGTGGAGAAGCCCCTCCTAACATTTCGGGAAAACTTCAAAAAAGACATGAAAAAGTTTGACCATCACATGGCAGATCTCAGGAAGCAGCTAGCCAGTCGATATGCTGCGGTGGAGAAGGTGAATATTGTCATCACATATATTTATAATTTTCTCAGAAAATGCATAAAGCATTTTAGAACAAACTACATAGACAGTAAGAACATACTATTTTAATTTTAATGAAAGAAAAATTTAGATAGAATTGTAGGTAGAAAATTACTATTAACCAGTTTAAATGTAATGATGAAAAATGGGAACATGCAAATGTTCTATTATTCTGATTAAAAAAAAAACAGACATTTAAAAATATAATTGTTGTTTTGTTGTGGGTCCGTGTAAAGTTTTCAATTCATTTTTCAGACCATACCAACACACCAACACATTTTGAAAAGAATGGATAATTGTACTTTTCACTCATTTTCTTCAATTAAACGTTTTTCAAAATTTTTACTTTAGAAATCATTTTTTGAATAATGTACTTTTTTTTTTTTTTTCCTTTCTTTTTCCAAAAATATTTTTTTCTTGCAATTTGCGCTGTAGGCTGTACCATTTTTATGGGGGTGTGGGTTAGGGAAGTACTGCATGTATGTTGAGTAGTAGTTTAAAAGGTTTGCCAAAGGCCACCTTTGCAATGCAGTGGGGTTGACACGCGGGCAATATCAAGAGAGTGGATTAACTATTAGCGTGACCCACTGATCGCCAACTCGGCACCAAGCATGTCTCTACACTTTAAGTGGGTAGTGCAAGCAAAGGTTTGACTTTGCGTTGTTTGCTCCACGCAGTGGATGATAGGGTTTTGATCTCTCACTGGCTGGCAGAAGCTGGCACTGAGAGATCACATGTGTCAGTCCTCCTACCACTTGTGTTACTTTTTTTTTTTAAGTTTATTTACAAAGTATAGGGTGCTCGCAATAAACAATGGTGACCTATTGCGTTAAAGAGCCCCGAATTTTGTGCTATCATTCCAAAAAATTAGGATACAATGTATTGGTATGTATCTATTCTAACTTATTAATGCCTTTTACAAGGAATTTACATGGGAATATTTTTCTTCACTTATCCATCCACCATGCCGCACTTTTCTTCCAGAGAATATCATACAAGGAGAAATGGATCTGGTAAATTGCAAGTGTAGGCTCTGTAAAAAGGCCTGAATACATTAAAAATATTATTATTATTAATAATAATAATAATCATAATAATTAGGTTGTGACCCCTGTTAGCCTTTTAAACTCCTCAACGTCCACGTAGTAATAAGCAGTCTGTTCCCTAACCCACACCCCTATGGTAATGGTACAGCCCTCAGAACAAATAGCAAAACACACAATATGGAAAAATAGAAAATTGGACTTGAGTCAATTATTCAAAAAATAATTTCTAAAGTCACAGTTTAGAAAAAGTTAAATTGAAGAAAATGAGAGAAAAGATCAGTTCTTGAAGTAACCGGAGAAAATTTCAAATAAAAGTTTCAAACCGTTTTTCGATTTTTGCATTTGTATTGGTTTAGTTTTAAAAATTTATTGTAAAGTGTTACATGGACTATTGTGCTTGTTTTGTTTTGTTGTTTTTGTTTTGGTTTGTTTCATTTTTTGGGTTTACTTTGATTTTTGGTTTTTACATTACACTAAACAGAGTCAAATCTATCAAATAATGTGACTAAGTTCAGTATCCTATTGATTATGTAAGTTGTAAGGCATTGGGAAAACTGATATATATATATATATATATATATATATATATATATATATATATATATGTCATGAATATGTGACCACATTTAGTCTGCCATAACCTGGCTGATCCCGCCTCCTTTTGCTCTTCTAAGGTTACAGGGATATTTCTCACGCATTATTAAAAGTTTTTTGAAGCAGTAGTCTCTGCCCATTGAAGTTCTACATATGATCTCATGTTCTTGCCCTTCACACCCTTGACCTTCTCGTAGAGAATCTGGACTATCACTGCCAAAGCAACAAAAAAAAAGTTAATGAGCAAAGAAAATATAATCAGATCTACATCTTTTAAAGAGTTAGTTCACTCATAAATGAAAATTCTGTTCTCATTTACTCACCATCATGTCGTTACAAACCCATTATGGCGGTCTTCTATAAAAACAAAAAAGGTGACATTTTCCGTATTATGACTTGTTGTGATGCACCAAGTTTGAATATGTGAATAGGCAAAACATGTCGTTTTGTGATCCAAAGAAGAAAAACACTCATATGGGTTAGGAACAACAAGAGGGTGTGTAAATGATTACAGAATTAGCATTTTAAGGGTGAAATATCCCTTAGAAACATAATGTAAACAACAGCACCCACTTTGTGAAATATTTTAAACATCTAGATTTCAGTGTGCTCCTGTTAAAACAATGTTTTTCATTATTTTATTTTTTTGCCATAAATGAATTACAAATATATATCTTTGAAGTTCTTTAATCATTCACATCACTGTAGAATGACAGGTTGTCCTATAATTTATTCAGAAGCATCTTGATCACTACATACTCCAGATGTCCCTGAACACATTCATCTAGTTCAATTTTAGATGTACGGTAATATTGATAAAATGCATATTAGCATACAAGATGCATATAATGCATAGAAGACATTGTGGTAATCTTATCTTCTTGAATACTCAAAGGCACGTAAAGCTCTCGTAGATCGGCAGAAGGATCTAGAGTTAAAAACTCAGCAGATGGAGATCAAACTGAGCAGCAAGATCGAGGAGGACATCAAGAAAGCACGCAGGAAATCCACACAGGCAGGTTGGTGGCATCATCAAGATCCTGGCTTGATTTACAAGCCTTTCAACTGTCCTTTTCAATAGCATCTTTGAACAGTATCTAACTCATTGTCATGGGGCCAGTGGGCATGGCACATCTTTGTCATCTTCTACTCCTCCTTAAAGTACAGTATCTGTAGCACAACTGCTAATGTATGTGAAGTTTTATGCTAACAACACTAAAGTCATGTGTTCGATTTCCAGGTAACACACATACTCATATATTGGGTAAAATACATTTACTGTTATTCGCTTTGGATAGGAGCATATGGCAAATAAATAAATGAAAATGTAAACTTTTAGGAAAATGTGGTCATTCTCTTTTTAGATATATTATAAGATAATGAACTAAGAGAAAAATGCAGGGCCAAAGATTGTTTTAGTGCATGGGAACATAAGCATAGAGAGAACCTAAGAGACATTGGTGAATAATACTTGGGATCACAGTCCAAATGGATGACATCACATAGTCCGATGAGGTTAAAATCAAGCTGTAAGTGAGAACATATGGTCTTTGGGGGGTGAAATGGAGCTTTTTTTTGAAAGAGAGAACTAAGAAACATAACCTCTGTTGTTATTAAAGATTGAGTGTAATATCTGCTCTAGCAGTATTAAACAAAATAGCAAAAAATAATGACCTGACAGTCAAGTACTTGCCTGAGCCATGTTTGTAAAAGCCTAAGAAATAGCTTAAGAAGAAATTGTGTAACTAAAAGACATTAGAAAATACAGCTTTTGGTGCCATCTAGTGTTACTGGCAATAATTTCCACAAAATGTATTTGTGCTACTATTCGTCTGTTAATGGTTGTTTTAGTGAAAGTATGATGTTCTGCTATAACACATGTAACACCTTCTGTATCCTCAGGGGATGACCTTATGCGATGTGTTGACCTCTATAATATGTCCCAGTCCAAGTGGTTTGAGGAGATGGTCACCACAAGTCTGGTAAGCCTGAGAGCATCACCACTTAAATTGAGATGCATTGAGCAACTGCGTGCATTTGGGTAATAACGAGTCTGTCATGTTGTCAGAAACAGTAGAATATGTGGGGGATAATGTACAGCCAGACAGTCATTATTGCAAATTAGTACACAGCTGTCTGATTGATTTGTCAGTTGAGGCATGCTGCAGTCAACTATTTTTGTAAAGTGATGCTAAACAGTTTAATTTAGTGCTAATTTAGTCCAAGGCAGCAGAATTCCTACTTAGTTTCATGTCTCAGGTATCATTCCATATTCTTTTCTCACTTAATAATATGTCATGTACATTTGTTTGGAAAGCATTGGTATGATTTAGAGTCAACTGGTCATTATCACAAAATTAATATTTGGTTGCAGAATCAAGTGTTACATTGTATGTCATAATTTTTCAGCAAAAATATGTTTAAGCAATATCACACGAGTAAGAGTGTGATATGGCCCTACATTAGTACTGCTGTGATTTGGCCGCAAGCATGAGGCCACAGGCCAATCTGGGTTATTTCTCCCTATTTCGCGGTAGCCGGTCCACAAGAGTCGATCACTATATTAATCGCAATGTCCTCCGCCATTGTAAACAGCACCCATTATGTAATTAATCAGTCTGTTTTGTCTCTGAGCTGTGATGAGCCGTAATGCTGAAGTTGTTAATTTAAAGCCATTTAAAGCCATTTCCTAGCTTTAATAGTATCAATAAAAGCGATTACGAAGAGCTGTTTTATAGACACTGGCTAACACAGATTCACTTCACATCACCTAACTGGCTCATATTACACACAAAAATTATCTTTTGCCACCACCTGCTGGCTAACATTTGTAAAACAAAAACAAAAGACAAACCATAGCTCTTAACAGATATGCACTGCTCTTACACTTTAGTTTAGAACAGCACGATCACAAGCGGCGTGATGCACACACAGTGAAGGGTAGGAGTGCTGATGGTGTCAGATTCGAGGACCGGAACTAACTGTTGTAAATATACATTTATTAGGGACGCACCGATACAAAATGTGTGCCGATATCCGATATTTAGAACTGCATCTGCCTATACTGATAGTTTGGTGATTCTATTTCTATTTCTATGCTACCTTGTTTCAAATCACTGATCTCTACATGCCTTCCGTGTTGCAGAATAACAGGTCTCATTAACTCACATTAACCCAATTCTTAATAGCCTCTTGTCAGTCATTTCTTAAAGTGGTCACTCTTTTTTAATAATTTTATTTTTACCACTGATAATGTTAGTAAAGTTTTTATTTATTTGTATTTTTAAAAAAATCTTTGCACCAAAACAGTCATAATTTTGTAATATATGATTATTTTCTACTCTGTCTCTGGTCCACTGTCTGAAAAGCTTGGGTTTGGCCACAGTGCCTCTTAAACTTCTATGTAAACCCCCACTGTTAAGATTGGCTAACATTGTGCTGCCCCACAAATACAGCCATATTTGAAACTCAATCGAAGAGAATTAACAAGTTCCACAGCATTATAAAACTGAATTTCAGGGTTTTCACATAGCCCACACCCAACATATTACATCCATATATATATAACACCATTCACTCAAGCACAGCAGCAACATAAATTATCGAACAGTCATGACTTTGAAACATTCCTTAATGAAAATGTCTACTTACGGTTTTGAGATTGGGTACAATAGTGTTTTTAGCTGTCCCATCTTTCAATAACAGTTTCTTTGCAAATCTTGAATCATATTATGACTGGTTCACAAGCAATCCACACTGATATGAGCTGAAAAAAACATATGCTGAAATACGCAGAAGACACATCCACATGATGCACATACATAGTCCACAAAGCAAGGTGAAACAAGACACGCACACACATAGAGTACAATTTTGCACTGATGCGCACGTTGTTGGAAATGCATCATAAAAATAGCACAGATGGGTGCAAAAACATGTCCAGGTTGCATTTGTGCTCAAAACAGCAAGATGCAGCACAGCTGAATGAAGTGGAATGGGGTCTCCATGCGAGATACAGGACATCTGTCAAAGACGTCTGTCTAGTGCGTGTTTATAAACAAAAATAATTCAAAATAGACCAGATGGGTCCCATTTGGTGTTCAGTAATAGTTAGGCCACACTAGGCCTGACAGTCCTGCTCTCTCTCACTCTGTTTACAAACTGAGCCCCAGTGGGCGAGGCCAAGGATGCGATGATGTAAAGTAGGCGTTGATGTTTTTCGCGGTAGGGGCGGTCATGGATTAATGAGCCCCCAAATGATGTTGGAAAGTTGCGGAAGAAGGGAACGAGTTGTTTTTGCAGCTTGGTTTCAATAAATGCTTTTATTGCATTGGGGATTAGGTTTTGAGTTCTGAAATGTACCGTATGTTTTTAACCCTTTTAATATTTTGAATGTACTTAACTTACATTAAGTGAATGACGAAGCTTGTACCTTTTTTTTAGCTGAATCAGCCTTCACTTTAGCTATAACAAACATAAAATACTATTCCTTGCTGTGTTGAGCTTTAAGGTGATTAATCAAGTTAGTTGTGTTAAAATTTGTATTGCTAGTTCCACCTCGTGAAATTTGAGCTGTGTCGCCCAGTTCAAAGTAATTCTACACAAGAGACATTTTCTTTCACATCAGCACAAGTTGTAGGCTAATTGTCCGACATTTTCCACCCCCTTTTGACAGGAAATAATCAGCCCAGATCCTCATCTGTTTTTAAACAACTGATGTCCAATAGTGCAGATAATTGCGTTTATAGAACAATACCAATGTTTGGTTGTTACATCGGTTCATTTGTAGAATTTATAGCTATCATAACATTATAGCTGTTGAATGTTTTAACTGTAATCACAAGTCAAAAATCAAATAAATTATTTGTATTACATTTTTTTTCTTTTATTAGTTTTTTCTTATTTTTTTCTTTTCTGGAAAGAAAACAAATGAAACAAATACACCTATATTTTGTTCTGACAAATAATATGTTGCTAATAAGGTAATGCATAATTTTTCGAGGGTGGGAAATAAAAAAGTTGACAGGGCCAGTACAAATAAGAACTACTGGCTTGAATGCGCCAGGAGAAAAAAGTCTTACTGTTGAGCCCTGAACCCTATTCCTGACTGATGTCTTTTCCCCTGAAACATCCAGGAGCTGGAGAGGCTGGAGGTGGAGCGAGTGGAGATGATCAGACAGCACCTGTGTCAGTACACGACATTACGACACGAGACAGACATGTTCAACCAAGGCGTGAGTTAAACCAACCCTATTCTTGCTTGTTTTTTAATGGCTGAACTAGATTGATGCAGATCTTGAGAAAAGACAACTTGCATTTGTATGTCCAGACCATAGAGCCAGTGGACAAACTGCTTCGGGATGTAGACCCTGTGAGGGATCGAGAGCTATGGGTGAAGGAACAAAAGACAGGGGATGCGAGACCAGTGGACATGGAGATCTAACACCATGGAGGCCAGACTCATCCCACTGTGCTGGGACACTGAAGCTCCACAAGGTCTCCCAACATTCATCTCCCATGAACATTGGTCTGGGAGGACTTATTCCCTAATGCATTCATAGACTGGAAGAGAGTGGCTGCTTTTGGAGTGATGCTTCAAGCAGGTTGGATGAAGAGAAAGAGTGCCCTCTATTGTTTGATGGTTGTCCTGGTGTGACATTCTAAGGTCTGGTCTGAGGTTTCAATTTCTCAAAGATCCTCTCCAGCCTTAAACAGCAAGGTATTGTAAGGGTAATTTTTTATTTTTTTTTAAACTTAAAGTAGAAAATAATCAAGTATCAAATGTAACAACCAAAAAGAGGGAAGAGGAAGAACCAAGTGAACCAAGGTTGGATATCATAACCTTTCCACAAATGTGTCTGAAAGTGGCACAAAAAGGTGTGGTGAGACAAGGCATCAAACGTTGTAAAGGGAAAATAAGGAGAATGTGTTAATATATTTCACTCAGGAGATCAGATGCTTTGAAATCATACATACAGAAAGTTCAGTATTAAAAAAGTACTAAAATATAAATGCTGCTGTTGTAAAATTAATTCAACTACTATAGCTGATTTTACAGTAAATGCTAGCTATACATGGCCTATTCACCCTTAAAGTCAAGACTTGATTGTGTCCATCGGGAATTGATTGGCTCATTAAAAGTGGGTGTTACATTCCATGATGTTGACAAGTGTTTGGAAGGAAGGTGTGAAAGGGTATGAGGGATCTTGCACAATAAGACCAGAAACATGCATAAACAAAGTAAATACAGATAATTTGGTCTGTTAGTAAAATTTTATGTAGACTTTATGTAAAAGTTTGCAGCTATATTTTATATAGGATATACAAAATAGAAGGCAAAATCTTAAACATCTACATATTCATTTTTATTATTGTTACAGAGACTAAATGAAAAATCTAGGCAGTCAGTTTTGAAGACTGGCTCGTATTGTTTTGATTCATATGAGTATTATTGTTTGTCTATAGTTCATAACTTTACAGATACTCTTAGTTTTTGTCTCCAAGCAAAAAGGCCCCACATTAAAGTGTAATTTACCAGTCCCACTTTATATTAATATTAAGTGTCTTTAACTACTATGTACTAATATTATAATACATAAAATACAATGTTCTTATTGTGTAACTACATGTTTTTCGGCAAAATTCTCACAAGATTCACATTCACTGCTACTGAGTTTGAGGTACGGGTAGGTAAAGGAGCAGGTTTAAGGGTAAGGGTAGCGTTAGGTGTAGGGTTTGGGGTTAAGGGTAAGTGTAGGGTTAGGTATAGGGTTTGGGGTTATGGGTAAGTGTAGGGTTAGGTATAGGGTTTGGGGTTAAGGGTAAGTGTAGGGTTAGGTATAGGGTTTGGGGTTAAGGGTAAGTGTAGGGTTTGGGGTAGGGTAGGGTTAGGTTTAGGGTTAGGGCTTAAGGGTAAGGGTATGGTTAGGTGTAGATATAGGGGTTAAGGGAAAGTGTAGGGATAAGTGTAGAGATAGGGGTTAAGTGTAAGGTTATGGTTAGGTGTAGACATAGGGGTTAAGGGAAAGTGTAGGGATAAGTGTAGAGATAGGGGTTAAGTGTAAGGTTATGGTTAGGTGTAGACATAGGGGTTAAGGGAAAGGGTAGGGATAAGTGTAGAGATAGTGGTTAAGGGTAAGTGTTGGGTTAAGGTTTAAGTGTAAGGTTAGGTATAGGGGTAAGGTTAACTCTGGAAATGCAGATCTAATTAAATGCAGGTTCTTTAAATACAAGTACAATGCAACATCAACAACAACATATGTAAATAAGTACATTGCATCAAAGTAGTTAAAGACACATAATATAAAGCAGGTTTTACAGTTTTGTTTTCCCCGAAGGATGTAATGAAGGACGGGACAAAAGCGTCTGCTTAACACTGGCAAATTGTGTATAGTGAAAGAGGTACAGATAATATATTGAAATTATTCTGCACAGTGCTTATTTTTATATCAATTCAAGTAACACCTTTTTTATTGTCTTCAAGGTCTTTTAACTGGATTTAATTGTTTATTAGATTTTTTTTATAACTGTCATTTGCAAAGAGTTCAACTTAAGTACTGATGTTCAGCCTTAAAATTAATTCAGTCATAAAAAAGAAAGTTAATGAAGAATAACTAATAAATCATCCATTTATTATGTTTTCTGCAATAAAAATGCTATTCAATTTCATGTTTAACTGAATCGGATTTGATTGCACTATTTATGTAGTTGTCATTAGTTGGTATCTCAATAAATACAAAACTAAAGCAAACATAACATTTGAGCAAGGATATTACACATTATATCCATTATCAATGCATTTCTAATTATTTGACATGTTATTTCTAGATATTGGTGAGGTTGTGTTCATTTAATTTCAAAGTGTATGTGAATTTGTGACAGAAGATTGTAAATATTACCTTTCTTGTTGTGTGCATAACTAAAGCTGGTCACCCTTTTGATACCTATACATCTCTCTTGTGGTCTTGCTTACAAAATCAATGAAACATTCAATCCTTACAGTTTAAAACTAACATTAGAGTATAATAAAGAAAATTATGGCAACATTACAGTTATATGCATTTCTTGATGAATAATACAAATATTAATGTCACACTGGCAATAGAAAAAAATAATACTGAACATAGATACTAATAGAGATAAAAGGATTTATATGTTTATAATTTTTTATTTTTTTTCCACAAGAAAACTGGGTCTAAAATAGTCTCCATTTTGGATTCCAGAAGATTGACAAACCTCTTATGATATTAATCTATCATCAGTTTCTTGATTGAATTCAAATATGTTGGAATGAGAGAGCTGACAGACTCTTCATCATCTGTAATGATCTTCTCACCTCTGCCCTCTGACCCTACAGAGCTGGGTGATCTTATAAGCCCTGGGTAGGGAGTGCTGTATCCCTGCAAAGAAAAAACACAATGGATATCAGCTCCGCCAATCACACAGATTTTAAAAAGAGACTATCACTCTATCAAAAATAGTCTAGAAACACTCTGTATGTATTACAGAGTATATCATAATAGATTAGATGCAGTGGCCCCAAAAAGTATTTGAACACTTAAAGGGATAGTTCACCCCAAAATGAAAATTCTCTCATTATTTACTCACCCTCACGCCATCCCAGATGTGTTTGAATTTCTTTCTTCTGCAGAACACAAACAAATATTTTTATAAGAATATCTCAGCTCTGTAGGTCCATAAAAAGTGAATGTTGACCAGACATGTTATGCTCCAAAAATCACATAAATGCAGCATAAAAGTAATCCATAAGACTCCAGTGGTTTAATATATGTCTTCAGAAGTGATTTAATAGATGTGAATGAGAAAAATATCAATATTTAAATCCTTTTTTACTATAAAGCTCCACTTTTACATTCTGAAAGTGAACGTGAAAGTGGAGATGTATAGAAAAAAAGGATTTAAATTTTGATATGTTTCTCAACCCAAGCCATCACTTTAGAATACAGTTATTAAACCATTGGAGTCATATGGATTACTTTTATGCTGCCTTTACATGAGTTTTGGAGTTTAAAAGTTCTGGTCACCATTGACTTCCATTGTATGGACATACAGAGCTGAGATATTCTTCTAAAAAAGATTTTTGTGTTTAGCAGAAGAAAGAAAGTCATACACATCTGGGATAGCATGAGGGTGAGTAAATAATTAGACATTTTTAATTTTGGGGTGAATTATCCCTTTAAGCAACACTTAAAATGTATAAATGTCATAGTACTGTGTTAGATAACATTAGATATCAAACCAAGTGGCATGTACTTGAAAGAAAGATCCTGAAGCACTTTAAGCAAAACATTTCACAACTAATTTGTATAGGTTTGTCCAAGTGGAAAATGTACATAGTTAACCCATCATGGGTTTCACACAGACTCACTGATGAGTAGCCTTTGCCAAAGCTGCCCCTGTTCTTTGTCCTGATTTTGGTTAGAGCAGACTCGGCTATGTCAGCACGCTCCTCTGCGTCATCCAGCTCGTGAACAGTCTTCCTGTACTTGGCCAGGTTCACATTAGCCTGCTCCTCCTGTGTATGATGAAAGGAAAACAAAAGGGTTGTGTTTTTATATATATAAAAAAAAGAGACAAATATCATGCTGAAAACACCAGTTTAGACCAGCATGAATGGCAAAAATGCTGGTCAACCAGCTTAAACATTCTGGGGAATCTGGTTTACCAAGGACATCTTGCTGGTTAAGCTAGTTAAAGGAATAATGCACCCAAAAAATTACTCATCCACACAATGTTCACACAATAGCACATTTTCAGGTGGGAATGGGGCAAGACACAGCCCCCTTCCCCTATATTTGCTCCTCCATTTTTGAATATGTGGTCACAGTTTTGTTTGTTTTTTAAAGTTAGAAGCAGTGTTTTACCGCTTCCTCCACTTGTCTCTTGTAAGCTTTCATCTTAATCTGGAGTCTCTCCACTAGATCCTGCATTCTCTGCTGGTTCTTCTGGTCCTCCTCTGACTGGAAGAGAAGCTCCTTCAGACGCCGCTCATTCTTCCGCAATGTCTTAACCGTCTCAGCGTGTCTTTTCTGCTCTGTGTCCAAGTTCAGCTCAAGCTCTTTCACCTGCATACACATAAATCCAGACAGGGCAAAAGATGTCAGATCATTCAAACCACAAAAGATCTGGCATCATGGATCCAGGGTGATGTTGTTTACCCTGCCCTCCAGCTTCTGAATGATCTTCTTGCCTCCTTTCATGCCCAGCTGCTCAGCTTCATCCAGTCTGGTTGTCATGTCCTTTATCTGAGCCTCCAGTCCTTTCTTGACTCGCTCTTGGTGCATGGTGTGCTCCTGCTCCACTCGCAGCTCCTCTCCCACACGTGCTGTCTGCAGAGAAACACATATTTCAATGACCATTGAGTAAACCTTCTATGTTCTCATCACCTCTAGCAGGTCAAAACTCTAAACTTTCATCTTTTACCAACTTTATTACTTAATAACTTTAAATTATTATTACTTTTTATTTATTACCTTTAACTTTTATCTGATTTATCAGTGGTTTTACACAATCTTATAAAGAATCAACACATTTCAGTATCTATTCTACCGTCTGCTGATCACAAACGAAGATTTTTAGAAGAATATCTCAGCTCTGTAGGTCCATACAATGCAAGTAAAAGGTGACCAAAACGTTGAAGCTCCAAAAAGCTAAAGTCAACATAAAATAGTCCATATGACTCCAGTTGTTTAATCCATGTCTTCTGAAGCGATCCGATCGGTTTTGGGTGAGAACAGACTTTTTTCACTGTACATCTTGTTATTGCAATCTCTAGGCATGATCATGATTTCAAGCTCGATTACACTTCCTAGTGCTTGATGAATGCGCAGAGCACTAGATGGCACTAGGACGTGTAATAGTGCTTGAAATCATGATTGCCAAGGAGTCTGCTGATTTCAAGATTTATAGTGAAAAAGCAGTTGGACTGTTCTCACCAAAAATCGATTGGATCGCTTCAGAAGACATGGATTAAACAACCGGAGTGTTGTGGATTACTTTTATGCTGCCTTTACATGCTTTTTGGAGCTTCAAAGTTCTGGTCACTATTCACTTAATTGTATGGACCTAAAGAGCTGAATTTCTTTTAAAAAAATCTTTATTTGTGTTTTGCGGAATAAAGAAAGTCATTCACATGTGGGATGGCATGAAAGTGAGCAAATGGGAGAATTTTCATTTTTGGGTGAACTATTGCTTTAAATTTCGGACACTTTCCCATACTAAAAAAATGCTTTGGGTCTATAGTGTCCCGTACCTCACAGGCAGCTTTCTTGGCCTTTTCATTAGCTGCTCTCAATTCACTTTGCAGTTCCTCGTGCTCCTGTGTGATCTGCTGGAGATCTACTTCTAGTTTCCTTTTTCCACTGGATACAGACTGTAACTGCAAAGAAGAGATACAGAAAAATATCACTCTTCAGTTAAATAAGCTTCCAAAGAGCTAGATCCATTTATGCATGTCTAAAACATAATTTTACTCAGAATTGGCAAAATTAAATTAATAAAGTCTTAAGATAATAATTCATTAAGTTGGGAAGAAAAATGACAGTAGGTTCAATGTTGGTTCTCCACAGTGTCAGGATTGTATTTTATATATTTTATAAACTTTATATTTGCCCTGTGGAATTTATGGTCAAGGGCATTTTTTACCTGTATTTGGGCATATTTTTGTCTAAGTGGCATTTTTGCACCGAGCCCGCATAGAGTGGAAGATCAATAGATTCTGTACCTGGTTATCAAGCTCGTTGTATTTCTCTGAGGTCTCTTGCAGCTCTGTCTCCAGGGCCTTGCGACTTCTCTCTGCTGCCTCCAGTGAAGCACGACTCTCCTCCCCCTCAGTAACCAGCAGGGTGCAGCGGCGCTCAAGAAGTGTTTGCTCCTCTTTCAGCTCCTCCTGCACATGCGCCTCCTCCTCCAGCTGTACCTGCAGGTCCTGTAGGAGAAAGAGCAAAAGAAGGTTACTTAAGATGAAGCATGTTATTTTTTCAATGTTACAGAGACAAAAACATACATTCTCCTATTCCAACTTAACACTTGTAAGTTGATTTCCTAAAAACTTTTATCACTGTGGCTTCGTGGCAATATAAAAAACATTGCCCTGCTTTTTTGAGAATCCAGACCAACCATATATAGCGACTTTGGCTAAACCAATGGTTTGAGTTGGGGGGTGGGATCTGTTTGAAAAGTTATTATTATTATTGCAGGTCCGGTTGGTGACGTTAGTGGTACAGACCACTTCAGCTTTAACGTGAGATTTTCTGGCACCTCCGCTCCCTTCAATAATGTATGGAATCTGAATGTCGTCATCTTCACTCAAAATATTCTCCTGCATTACACTTCCACTATCATACAATAAATGGGCAATATTTGGACCTTGATTTGTTGCTGCATCTTCTTCACAGACTTCATTAGCTCGCCATTGCTCTTGTTCAGTTGGTCCACCTGCACTTCCAGCTCGTTCAGATCGCTCTCCATCTTCTTCTTCAGACGGGCTGCTTCGGTACGAGCCTTCACCTCCACATCCAGACTGGCCTGCAGGGACTCAAGTGCCCTCTGGTGGCTCTTTCTAAAAGAAACAAAATATATACATACTGTATCACATGCTTAGTTTCATTGCAGTGCATTGCCTGAGTTGGACATTTTGGATAAGTTTATAGTGGCCCTGGGGCAGGGGCGGATTTAGTGATTTGGGGGCCCTATGCAAAATATTGGAATGGGGTCCTCTTCAATGGCACACATTAACTTGACTTTCCCATAAAGGGGCTGTAAACGATTTTATATGGAATGGTATGAGAAAATATTCCTACTTCCTGACAGATATCACTAAAATAAGTTTCCTGAGACACCCCACCGGTCTCTGTGACAGCACTAGACTGTGTAAACAGCAAACAGATTTGTGCCTGCAGTTGTGTCTTGCCCCCTGGCTGTGTAAACTTTTTAAAAAGGAGTGAATAATAATTTTTAGCAACACATTATATGAAAATCACAATCTGGCAACCATAAACTACCACTCTTCCTCTTTCTTTAATGCATTTTTCCTCCAACTTGAACTTGAATTAACTGTATAAAAGGGATCAGACTACAAATTGACTCTTGGTGTTTCCAACAGGGTTTGGTCAACATTTGCTTCAACATCACGAGCACTAGACCTTTTTCACACTTCTGGGTTTTGGCACTCAGAAGTAAAAGTTTGCAGGGTAAACATTTATAGAAGTGAATAGGAGACAACAGCAAATATAATTTTTTGCTTTCCCATTTGCTCCAACAGCAAAAGAAAAATAAAATTGTAAACTTCAACAACTATTACGTTTTCACAACTTTTCACAAGAGGAAAAAATAGAGATGGTTGGATAACGATTAGAGATAGAGAGAGAGATGCCAGATTTACTGTCATTCCCTCAAAAACTGTATTAGAAACCCTGTTGTAGTTGTGGTAATGTTTTTTTTTTTTGTTTAGTTTTTTACTAATTCAATAATATAACACAATCCATAATGTTATAAGTTTTCACAAAATAATTAAAAATGTTAAATATACAATATTTTTCTAGATTTATGCTGTTAAATAAGGCAGAAAACATAATGAGAAAAAGGGCTATTTTCACTAGTGTCAACAACATAATCATAATCAACACAGTGTGTGCTGTGCTCATGGAAGAGGTGGTGGGCTGTGGTGCAAGCTGTGGAACAATCGGATCCATTCTGCAAGAAAATATTACCTTCGGAAGTGTTGAGATAAACTTTTTAGAGTTCTCTTTTTCTCTGCCCCACAAGGATAATTCCATTAAATGTTTTTCTAACCAAACTGCACTAGTATAAGTGTAAGGTGAAATCACACAAAACTGTCCGAGCACTGTCTGAGTGATGTGGCTGGCTTTCACCTGGTTATGAACTCATGAATTTGCATACAACCTTTTGAATTTCATTGTAAATCATAAAATTCTGTTACAGCCTTATCTAATCGGGAGGGGGGTTGCAGCGATATTTAAAATTTGATCATGCATTATTTAGCATTAATAGTAATAAAAAATATATAGCATTTGTATTTTTAGGGAGCCATTAACTTCTTGGGGCCCTTGCCAGTTGCCTGCCTATGCAAAGTGCCAAGTCTGTTCCTGCTCTGGGTGCACAACACAACCAAATTAGCATAGCAAATTTAAAGCTAAAAACACAATAGAAATAAGCCACAACACAAATCAATTAAACCACAACACTACAAAAAGCAAACTTTTTTGCTCTTAAATGCTCTGGACATAACATACTCTACCTGGTTGGGTTTCTACCAGATCTCTCATTGCATATAACATTATAAAAATTTTCCAAAAGTATCAAATCAACTTATATTCAATGGGACATTACCAGCATACATTTGGGGTGTCCTCTGTTTAGATTTCAAAGATGGAAACCCCTTAAGATCTTCTCTTTTGAGCGACTTGCAGTGGCACGAACAGCTCTCTGCTTCTTCTGAGCAGCACTATGATCTCAAATGCATTAAGTCAGACTGCCACATAACTTAAAATAGTGTGTTTAAAATCTATATATTTATTTTCAGTTCATTTTGTTGTGTTGTGGGTTAGATTCTTTGTGTTTTCATTTTGTATTTGCTTTGCTCATGTGGTTGTGTTGTGCACCGCTGGGCCACCATATTTAAAGGTTAAAATATGGAAACTGACAAATTTATGATGCATTATGAAAATGTGCAATGTTGCAGGAACATAAAAATGCAAGATAATGTTACTCACCAAAAGGGTTATCCCATGTTAGTTAAAAAGCAGGAAAAAAGGAAAAATATTACAGTTAAAGTACTGAAAAGTAAAAAGAACTATTCAGAAGAGACATTCAAGTTTTTTTTTTTCTTAAAGTTGCTTACAGCATCTTTAAGCATTAGGAACACAACTAGGAACAGATCTTTTTAAATCAAGAGTACCTGGCAGCCTCAAATTCCTCTTCTTTCTCTTGTAGTCTGCGCTCTATGTCTGCTTTAGCCTGAGACAGCTCTAGCTGAAGACGCAAAACCTTCATCTCCTCAGCCTACAGTAGACAAAAAGAGAAACTCTCAAATGCATTCTTTACTTAAAAGGGCAGCTTTCATTGAACAAATTGTTGACAGAGAGGAAACATGGAGAATGGTGAAATTGTATGTTGGCAATAAAATGTGAAAAATCTGCAAGGAAGACAAAACTAATTAGATAAAGTTTGTCAAGAAGAGAGGGTGTGTCTAATTTAACGGCTCTGTCTTGTGGAAGTTCCAGAATGGCTAAAATAATTTACAGCACCTTTAAATATTAATAGGCCTATTGTGGGTTTGTTTACATTTTAAAAAAATATGACAGTTGGAGTCTGAATTCACAAACAGTCCTTTGGCTTGTTGAACCTTTCGTCAATGAGAGTCTATGGGATTTTTCCCATTTCTGAAGGCGGCTACGGGGGAACTATAGTTTCGATCAGTTAGAAAAGACATGGCACACGAAGTCAGAACAGACTAAAGGACTGTGCCAAATTTGGTGGATGAAGCTTGAAAGCTCTAAGAGGAGTTACAATTGATAATGTTGGTCTTTGTATTGGGATTTTGGAAAAAAACATAAACCAGGTCTGTAGAATAACAGTATGCTGTCTTTGTCAAGCCAACAAAATCACAATTCAGTATGCACATAGATGTGCCAAAGAAAAACTAACTGCAATTCACCATGAAAATATTACACAAATATCACTGATGGTTGCTTTTTGAATGCTGAACATTTCACATTTCAATTTAACTGGCTATAGTTTTAGAAGAAGAAAATGACCATTAATAAACCAGATACTGAAGTACCACGAATCAATCAATCCATTCAGTACTTCTTTTCTACAGTTTCAAATGAATATCTATCATGTCATAAGTCTCAAAATGGTTTTCTTCTTGCAAAAAAAAAAAAAAAAAGTGGCAGGGAGATTCCACAGTCTGGTTGAAGTAGACCAAACATCATCCATCATCAACACCATCAGCTACTCTAGTCAGCCCTGTCAGCTTAACATGCATCCAAATCCATCCATCAGCCCACACAATGCCACAGCAAGGTCACGCAGGTCAACTCTCAAACATTTTCTTTTTTAAACAAACTGCCCTAAAGGTTTATTTTTCATCAACTTGGGTCTCAAACTTGACCCAGAAGGTGAACACTTTTTCATTGAAAACAAGACAAGCTGGACAAGATTCTACCATTTTTACTTCTAGAGACTTGCCAGTGCACTTCAGGTGATAAACGCTGACCCCTTTGGTTGTCAGGAAATGTGTAACAATAAGCAGATTTACTTTTTCTGTGTTCACTGGTCAGCCCTGAGGCACTAATTCCCTTAATGTCAGGGCTCTGCAGTAGTTTTAATAGTGTTAAGAACTGCTAATTCAGTGTATTGTCTTGATCAGTGTATTGACTCCACTTTATCACAGATTGTAATTTGTATTATGCTTTCTAAATACTTGGTAAGTTAAAAGATCACCCTGTCTAAACCAAAAGAGTAAAAAAAGTCAATAGTCATTCTGATTAAAATTAAGACTCTAAGGGTAAATCTCATGAAGATACTGTATGTCCTGGTCACATTTCATTCCAAATCCAGAAAACAAGAACAATTATTTTGCATAAAGAATATGTCAAAGTCAGTTTTTAGGACCATTAAAGGTGCACTCAGTAATCTGTTCCTCATTAAGTTTTTCTTCAAAAGGGTATAAATAGCGGTTTTATTCTACATGGAGAGAGTTTGCACGTGGGGGGCTGCCAAGTTAGTATCACATGACTAGCCAAATTCTACTCATTTAATCTCAGTAACTGCTCTGTTTTTGGACACTTTTACTCATGAATTAAATTAATCATGGCTGACTGTGAAGACGACATACATAAAACATTACTGAGTGCACCTTTAAATAAAATGTGAAAAATCTGCAAGGAAGACAAAACTAATTAGATAGGTAAAGTTTGTCAAGAAGAGAGGGTGTGTCTAATTTAACGGCTCTGTCTTGTGGAAGTTCCAGAATGGCTCAAATAATTTACAGCACCTTTAAATATTAATAGGCCTATTGTGGGTTTGTTTACATTTTAAAAAAAATATGACAGTTGGAGTCTGAATTCACAAACAGTCCTTTGGCTTGTTGAACCTTTCGTCAATGAGAGTCTATGGGATTTTTCCCATTTCTGAAGGCGGCTACGGGGGAACTATAGTTTCGATCAGTTAGAAAAGACATGGCACACGAAGTCAGAACAGACTAAAGGACTGTGCCAAATTTGGTGGATGAAGCTTGAAAGCTCTAAGAGGAGTAACAGTTGATAATGTTAGTCTTTGTATTGGGATTTTGGAAAAACCATAAACCAGGTCTGTAGAATAACAGTATGCTGTCTTTGTCAAGCCAACAAAATGCCATGAAAATATTACACAAATATCGAATCGATGCTGCATTCACATTCACATGTGTCAGTTTAAGTCCATGACGACATACATTATACATTTCTGAGTGAACCTATAAAGGGATAGTTCTACCAAAAATGTCAATTCTCTCATCATTTAGCTTATGCCATCCCATATGTGTTTGAATTTCTTTCTTCTGCTGATCACAAATGAAGATTTTTGTAAAAATATCTCAGCTCTGTAGGTCCATACAATGCAAGTGAATGGTTATCAAATCTTTGAAGCTCCAAAAATCTGACAAATCCAGCATAAAAGTAATCTATACGTCTCCAGTGGTTTAATATATGTTTTCATTATGTGAATGTAAAAGTGAAAGTGGAGCTTTATAGTAAAAAAATTATGAAATATTGATCTGTTTCTCACCCACAGCTATCATTCAATTCTGAAGATATAGATTGAACCACTAAATTCATTTAGATTACTTTTATGCTGCCTCTATGTGACTTTTGGAGCTTGAAAAGTCTAGTCACCATTCACTTGCATTGTATGGCCCTACAGAGCTGAAGAAAAATCTGAGAAATCTTTGAATCTGAGAATCTTTGTTTGTGTTCTGCAGAAAAAAGAAAGTCATACACATCTGATATGGCATCAAGGTGAGTAAATTATTGAATATTTTAATTTCTGGGCCAAACAGAGTTTTTTTCTTTCACATTACAGTAAGCTACTGTGATTTAGGTGAGAAGGTGCTTCATTTCCATAAAAAATTATGTCACAATGTAAAAAAGTTTGAATGGTACTAAAAAAGTTGGCGAAATTGTCTAATCAAAATGTTCTTTCTTCTTCTTCTTCTTCTTCCTCTTCCTCTTTTTTCTTTTGATATTCTAGTGAATTTTGATCCGGATGTTTGTTTTTTACTTTCGTGAGAATAAACGCTTTACCGAGCGTAATTTTTTTCTCCACACCTCTAATGCAGCCTCAGACTCTTCCAGTGATGCCTGCAGTTCTTCTCTCTCCATCTCGATTTTCTTCTTCATTTTCTGTAACTCATGGACACTCTTCCCCCCATCTGAAAGCTGGTCTGTAAGATCAGCAATCTCCTCTGAAATAACAACAGCACAAGACGATCAAACATTACATTATGAGGTGGAACTTCTGTAAATATTGTAGGACTTTGTATATATTCATTTTAAGAGAACTCTCAATGTAACCAGTTTTTAAACACTTTTAGCTTTTCAGAGTAGCCATTGTGATCTGGTAGCTGTGCCTCTATGGCACTTCTAACACCTTCATTCTATGTGGCCCATAATTGAGTTAGCTTGCTTCTTTTGGACTACCTATCTCAACTAATTAAAACTGCAGCCATGCAAACAAAGCCCATAATGAAGGATTAAAACATTTTGCGGTCACAGGCCCACATTACGTTGGCTCAGCTGTACTGTAATTTGTGTTTTTATGACTTTTTAATATGCTTTTATGGGCTGTCACACTTGCACCTTCACAAAAGGTTTGAAATGAACAAATATTCTATAATTAAGACACAGAGAGAGCACATTTCAATCACGCATTGCGAGTGGTGGCATTCTTAATGCATAAATGGCACTAAGTGTCAGTGTTACCCTGGAAGGCCTTGTTCTCCCTGCGCAAAGCCTCGCCCTGCTCCATCGCCTCCTCGTAGGTCGTTTTGAGCTTGAAGAGCTCGGTGGCATGCTGTCTGCTCTCTTTCTGACAGCTCTCCACTTCTGCCACAAGCTCCTCGCACTTCTGCCTCCAATCACTCAACTGCTTGTCTAGCATCCTTTGCTTCTTATCCAGCACTGCTGCAACATTATTCGCCTAGAGAGGGTCATAGAGAAATTTAGAGCTTTATCCCCTGCATATTTACAGAAGATATACATACAGCTCTGGAAAAAATTAAGAGACCACTCCAAATTTTTCTTAAATCAGCATCTAATTGCCCTACACCTGGTCATCTAATGGTTAGACGGAGACCTGGAGAGGCCTACAAGCCACAGTGTCTCACACCCACTGTGCAATTTGGTGGAGGATCGGTGATGATCTGGGGGTGCTTCAGCAAAGCTGGATTTGGGCAGATTCATCTTTGTGAATGACACATGAATCAAGCCATGTACAAGGTTATCCTGGAAGAAAACTTGCTTCCTTCTGCTCTCTCAACATTCCCCAACTTTCTCTCCACAAAGAAATGCTGGAGCTCTGTCAGAGTGACCATCGGGTTCTTAGTCACCTCCCTGACTTAGAACCTTGTCTCCTGATGACTCAGTTTGGCCGGGTGGCCAGCTCTAGGAAGAGTCCTGGTGGTTCCAAACTTCTTCCACTTACGGATGATGGAGGCCACTGTTCTCATTGTTCTTCAATGCTGCAGAAGTTTTTCTGTACCTTTCCCCAGATCTGTGCCTCGATACAATCCTGTCTCGGAGGTCTACAGACAATTCCTTGGACTTCATGGCTCGGTTTGTGCTCTGACATGCACTGTTAACTGTGGGACCTTATAGAGACAGGTGTGTGCCTTTCCAAATCATGTCCAATCAACTGAATTTACCACAGGTGGACTCCAATCAAGTTGTAGAAACATCTCAAGGATTACATTACAGGCATGTACATGTGATTTTTTTATTTTATTTTATTATTTTTCATAAATTTGCAAAGATTTCAAACAAACTTCTTTCATGTTGTCATTATGGGGTATTGTTTGTAGAATTTTTAGTAAAATAATGAATATAATCCATTTTTGGAATAAAGCTGTAACACAACAAAATGTGGAAAAAGTGAAGCGCTGTGAATACTTTCAGGATGCACTGTATTTTTCTTAAAACCTGGACCTGAAACATTAAAAAATAATTTTATGCCAGAATATATACAGCTTTTGTTCAAATTGTATTAACCTTTTAGGAGTTTTAGATGTGAATTAGTGACTGTCTTGCATATATCTGTTTCATGTTCATACCTTCTCCAGATCCACACAAAGTTCCTCCACCTCTCCCTGCAGTCTCTGCTTGGTTTTCTCTAGACTGGAGCATTTGGCCTGTGTGGCCTCCACTGCCTCCTCAGCCTCCTGCAGCCGAGCAGTCAGCTTCTTCCTGAAACAGATTTTCAATAAATGCATTCTCCTTTCTTAAGATAGTGACTGTGTAATATCTAATGTGTGTCAGTACTCTTAAAGGGGTAGTTCACCCAAAAATTTGAATTCTCTCATCATTTACTCACCCTCATGCCATGATTTTACTCTAAATCTCCACTTTCACATTCTTTCTGAAAGTGAAAGTGGAGATTTAAAGTAAAAAATGACTTAAATATTGATTTGTTTCTCAGCCATAGCTTTCAAAGACATATATTTAACCACTGGAGTCATATGGATGACTTTATGATGTCTTTATGTGATTTTTGGAGCTTCTAAGGTCTGGTCACCATTCACTTGTATTTTATGGACCAACAGAGCTGAGATATTTGTCTAAAAATCTTAATTTATGTTCTGCAGAAGAAAGTCATATACATCTGGGATGGCATGAGGGTGAGTAAATGATGAGATAATTCAATTTTCATTATATACTTTATGTGAAAGAGAATATTTTATCATTCATTTTTCATGATTATATGTACTATATATTTATATAGTATTCATATATATTTATGACTTGTGCTATTTATATTTTATGTGAAAGAGTACATTTTATCATTCTTTTTTCATCATATCAATCACATTTAAGCTTTGTGATATTAGCCTTTTCCCAACATTTATTACACATTGTTTGTATGTGTAAACATATTACACGTTTGTTGTTTATATGCATAATTTGAACTATTTACAACTATTTACATTGATATGTATAACAAGTACTTATACAGTACTGTCTCTTTTAAAAGAGTGACAGTTCAACGAGCATCTCATAGAAGTGTTTTCGGTTGAGCGGATTCTTTACAGCACCCGTGCTATGTGAATATAACTAACATATCTTTTTACATTTAGATCAACAACTGACTGAAAAAAATAGTAAGTGTATAAAAAAGAAAACATTATTCAATGAAAATTGATGCATCTTTGGACACATTAAACAGAGGCAAAACAAACTTCTACGCTCATAATGTGTTTTAAAATCCAACAGTCGCTGGTCTGTGGAGCCATATGCAGCTAAACAGAGAATGTTGTGAAAAGTCAAACCAAAATCAGAGTTGACCTTGTTATATGCAATGAAAATGTAACTATGGAATATCACGGATCAACTAAAGCGATGATGACATCCTCCACAACTCCGAACCTATTGCAGCTAAATAACGTGAAAATAAAGTGCATGCTTATGTAATAAAAACAAAGTGACGCCCATGATGCCAGTGATGCATACTTTGCTTCTTCCAGTTCATCACTGTGCTGGATGGCATCAGCCTCATGGCGGCTTCTCCAGTGTGTGACGTCACTGTTGAGTTTGGAGACGAGACGCTGCAGTTCTTGTTTACTCTCCTGCTCCTCTTCCAGTTGCTCCTTCAACATTTCACACTCCTGTCGCACTGCTGTCAAACTGCCACTCAAGGTCGCTTTAGCCTGACAATACCCCACACAAACATAGCATGTCACATTTCTGCTATAGTTCTCATTCAATTCATAGCATTTTATGTATCCTAAATGTAAACAATAGATTAAATAATAGCTTTACACTTTTTGCATAATTAGTCAACATTGCAGCTCACAAGCAGGGACTGTTGTTATATTGTTATTTTTATATGTTGGTAACCTGTAAAAATCTCTCTTTTTATTTGGACATGTGAAGCATGAACTTTGATTCTGAAGGAATCTCTTTTGATGATGGATCACACATGTCTTTGCCTTAATGCACATTGTAGATGTCTTCTGTGACATGCTTAAGACCTTTTAGATAAGTTTATATAATTACTACGTATAATTGCACGGTCAAAGGAAAATGTTTTTTCCAAATCTGAATTTTTGTTAGATATGATGATTTGACGCTGTTCTGACCAAGAAGCAGATCCTTAATTAAAACAAATAATTAAAATAAAATAATAAAATAATTATTGTGTGTTTAAAATAATATAATTTGGCCCACATAAGAGCTTGTTTAGTCCAAACATGCACATGTGTGCTTGCATGCAGGGGACAGAGATTTAGGCTATTCATTGATTTTAGATGGACAGATGTATTTTTTTAGATATTTTAAATATTTAGGGGGACATATTTAAAGGTGCACTCAGTCATTTTTTCCTCATTAAAAAAGTCCTCAAGACATGAATTATGAATAATTTTGCAATATATGTAGGAAATCATGACCACTCGCATTAAAATGAAGACTCCAGTCATATCAGTAACCTAATAAAAGCTGCTTTATTCTACATGGAGTGGGTCCGCACATGGGGGCTGCCATGTAAGAATCATGTGACCGGCTTCTACTTAGTACCAGAGTAATACTATTCGCTTAATCTCAATATCTGTCCTGGACGTCATTTTCCAAAAGCATTGTAAATGATATAAATTATCCCTTTGCCCCCCCCCAAGCGCAATTGAATCAAACGATCAAACTGTATCGAGATAACCCTAACACAAAGTGCATGAGAGGATGATATGTGTCAACAGAAGACACACCCACTAGTACAAGTGCAAGAACACAAACAACAATACACCACCAACCCCCCATAAACTAAATTAATAGTTGTCAACATTAGTTGAAAATATATTGTTCATTGTTAGTACATGCTACTTAAATCATTTACTAATGTTAACAAATACAACATTATTGTAAAGTGTTACCCAACTATTACATCCATGACCTCTTTTAGTGATCTCTGTTCAGCCCAGATCTGGTTCAAAATGAATATAATCTTGATATAAGTCAGATTAATTAGCCTCACACCTTGACCTCTTCATCAAACTGTTTCTTGAGTTCCTCATGTTGGGCCATCAGAAGAGTTTTTGATCGGCTCATGTGACTGCCCTTGCTCTCCGCCTCATCCATCTGCCTCGTGAGCTCATTATTTTCAGCTGCAGAACCAAATTCAAACCATTTTAAGGATAATTCCAACTACAATATCTTAAGCAATGCAGCATAAAGACCCATAATCGCCCATAAAATAATAATTGGAGTTTCTAGTCCATGTCTGTTAGCTTTGGGGGCATCTATATGAATAATACCTTTTGCAAGTAAGAGTAACAAGTATTAGTGTGAGAGGTGTCCGCTTCATTTGTCTCACCTGTGAGTCTGTTCTTTGCTGCAGTGACCTCATTTAGAGCTTTCTGCAAGTCTTCATTCCTGAAGTTGGCCTCAGAGAGTAAGTCCTCTAGTTTCTTCAACTGCATGTCAGTAGATGCCTGATGTTACACATGACATGATCATACAATGTGACATTAGCTTTGATCAGTGGCCCTGCAGTTCATCTGTGCTGCCTGCATATGTCACACAACCCTAATGATAGTGCTGAGATTACATTAAACAGAACAAGCAGAACATCCTACTTCCATGATTCATGGAGGTTCCAGGTATGAGGTCTCCATGGTAGTAATTTATTTCCTTGGCATAGAGCAAATAAGCAAACTGGATTAAAAATAGTCCTGTATTAACTCCCAACCTCCCAACCATACCAGCAATTTAAGCTGGTTTAAGCTGTTTTTTCTGCAAGTAGATGTGACAAAGAACAAAACGTTCATTTGTTATAAGAATATTTCAAGAGAAGTCCCTATAAAAGTACTTTACATTTTAATTTCCATACTCAGAGCAGGTTTTTACAGGAATTCAGCATCAGGAGTCTTCTTACTCTCCATCTGTAACTACAATAACTCTCCTAAGGGATTTAATAAGTTCGGCATAACAGACCTTGGCTTTCTGCAGGGTGTCGAGAGAAGCTGCCAGGTCATCCACCTCTAGCCTGAGGCTCTGCTTCTCTTTCTCCAGTTTTGCTCGAGTTCTCTGCAGGCCCTCGCACTGCTCTCCCAGTTCCGTCAGCGCATCACTGTGACGTTTCCTCAGCGCTGCTGTCACCGCTTCTGCTTGGACTGATGACTCCTCCAGCTCTCTCCTGAGCCTCTGCAGCTCTGCCTCACGCTTCTTATTCATCTCCATCTACGCAGAGAAAAACAGAGTGACAGAGATGACAAACCAAATAAGTCTCTCTCTCACTGTGAACACACTAACAAAAAAGTAACAAAAAGTACAATTGCATTGCCATGTTTTGTGCTATGTACCAGTACAAGGTACCTTCATCTGTTTGTTGCTTGAGTTTGTTGTACAGTAAACTAAAGACTGTGAGTAAACGAAAATGTCCTTAAAATCCAACACTGAAATGTATTAATATTACTATAAACTTTATATGCTTGAAAATAAGCAAAATCCTTAACTTGACTGAATAGGAAAATGGACCATTTTGGTTCCTAAATTTCACTTCAATATAGATGGTTCCAGCAGCCAATAATTCACTACATAAATCAAACCGCAGTAGGCACTCGGCACAGACCATGTGCATCCTCGCTGAAAATAAACCCTTTAACAGTCCTTTTTTTTTCTTGTGTTGTTTTGTTAATGGTTTTAAAGGACGAAGCACAGACTCACAACATGTCTGTGTTGCCATCTGTCGAAGTTGGCCAGCTTCTGAGTTTGACTGGATGCACTGTCTTTTAAAATGTGTATTTCCATTTAGCATGGTTCGTTTCGCTTCCTTTACTTTTTTCTTTTTTTGTGTGTGATCAGTTTTTTTGGTCCAGGCCCACAAGTTGAAAAACACTGGTATATAATATCATGTATAACCATCTGACACCATTACTGTGCCATGGTACCGCCAATGTACTTTGCAAAAGAAAACAACACTGTCAGAATTTTTTTTAAAAACCATTACAACAGCTTGTTAATAGGGCAGTACCCTCCAAGGTACACACACTGATCCCTATTTACCCTTTAAAAAGTAATATGTTCACCCAAAATTGAAAATTCTCTCATCATTTACTCACCCTCATGCCATCCCAAATGTGTATGACTTTCTTTTTCCCCACGTCCACATGTGAGGACGTTGTAGTTTGGCTTACACTGTAAAAAAATGTCTGTAATTTTAATGGTAAAAGGCTGTAAAAATGCTACAGTAAAAAAACTTTAAGCGGTTAATGGGTAGTTACTTTCAAATATACGGTAAAATTTGAAAATATATTCAAAGATTGTTGTTAAAATTCGTATTTTTTTAGATGTAAAAATATGATTTTCCTATGTAATTAATGGTAAAAAATTATACTATGTTTAACAAGATAGTACACTTACTTTTTATGGTAAATTATTGTTAAAGTTAAACTCTTCTTCTTTCAGCTGCTACTGTTAGGGGTCACCACAGCAGACCATCTGTGATCTGCATATTTGCCTTGGCACAGGTTTTATGCCAGATGCACTTCCTGATGCAACACCCAGTGGCTGGGGGATTCACATTTGCGGGGCAATTTAGAGTCTCCAAATCCCTTAACCTGCATGTTTTTGGACTTGTTGGGGAAACCGGAGCACAAGGAGGAAACCCACGCAAACATAGGGAGAACATGCAAACTCCACTCAGAAAGGCCCAGTTGAGCCAGGACTCTAACCAGGGACCTTCTTGCTGTGAGGTGACAGTGCTAACCACTGAGCCAAAGTGCTGCTCTATTGTTAAAATTACAGTAAAAAACAAAAATCATTATATTTTATGGGAATAGTTTGTTTCACATGTGTTGCCCGGATGGTATTTAGTGTTTGTGTGAGTGACACTGTGCGCTGTCTCTACATGTTTACTGGTCATTGATCCAAGAAGAGCCATTATTGATGAACTTCATGTCATCATGTGCTCTTCTGTAATATTACGCTGATTAATAATACATTAAAAAAGTGAAAAGCAGATTTTTACAGTTTCAGAAGTTGAATATATCAAGTTTATCATTTAACAATATAAATGATGGTAATGCACCATAAAATATACAGGCATCAAAATTACATCCCATAAAGCCTGAAACGTTGTTAGCACATTTTTTAAGGTGAATTTCTGGTAGCCACATCTGGTAAGAAACCTAATTACGTTTTGAAACATTTTTGAGTCTAAAGATTAGAGTCTTTAGTTTCATCCGATATGCCATTTTTTAAAATGTTTGCGATTTATCGCAAAACGCTATGCTGCTAAACACAATGCACACTAATGTGTACTTAAGCACATTTTTTGTTTTTTAATTCTATATTAACTCTTTTACGCATTTACACATTGAGAATCATTGGGTTCATCCAAAAGATGAAAAATTGCTTTCAGAGGCTTTATACAGAGTTAGGATGAAATTAATGTGCATTTTGCAGACAGACAACACACTGTGGATTGTGTCATTTACTAAATAGGAGCAAAGTATCATCCTATAGCTCTCCTAGGCAGCTAAGTTCATTCAATCCAAACTTCAACTAAAAAGTTCATAGATTCAGAATTTATAATGTATTATTTTATTTTAACATGGTTGGCAGTGATTGGATGATGGTGGCTATTACTTTGAATCTGAATTAATTATGCTTATTTATGATATAATATAAATATAAATAACCAAAAACTCCTGGAAACATAATAAACAATTTGATGAAAAAAAAAAAAAACGTTCTATAGCTTGGTATTATTTAAAATGTCACAACTTAGTACTGCTGTCCACATATGTTGGAATACATTTTTAGGAAAACGATATGATTTTTCTTTCTTTCTTTCTTTCTTTCTTTCTTTCTTTCTTTCTTTCTTTCTTTCTTTCTTATTTTGTTAAATTTTTATTGCAATTTTTCTGCATGTTACTTAGGTGGTACCAGTAATAAATCAAAAATGAAAATGGAAAATGCACACAACAGTCATGCTCGAGTCTCAGGAGGTTAAGGTATTTTATGTACCCTTAAGGGTCAGATAAGATCCAAATACAGTGAGTGTACCTTTGAGGGTACTAACCCAATGGCAAGCTGTTGTTCTACTAAATTTAACATTTTTGCAATTTTTTTTCTGATTATGAATGATAGAGAGAGCATTTGTGTACCTGAGAGGCTGTGGCTCCCCCTGCTTCCTCCAGTCTGTCAGTCAAGTCATCCAGTTCACGAGTCATTTCAGCTCGCTGCTTCTCCACCTATAAAAGGCAATAAACTTGACTTTGTGGTACATTTACTTCCAAACATACCACAAAATTTGTTTTTGTTGCCATGTAATACTAGCTGCTCAAGTCAATACTTATTTAACTATACATAGTTAGATTCTAAATCTAAACACAAAACTGTTGGAGGAGCTCCATTATAAATTGAGTTGAAAAAGAGAAGATCCATTTGCAGGTCAGGGCATGAGTATGTGTGTACAGTTAAAGTGGGGTTTGTGACAGATACCGTAACAAAGTCTAGTTTGATGGGTTAAACTCAGAGCATTAGTTTTTCCTCTTTTAAGTAGAGAGGAAATTATGTGGATGATAGCTTGTTATCATATGTACAAATAACCCCTTTATTGTGTTTAAAAATATTATGATCAGCTTAGTATAATTTTATTTTATTTCATGGTTGCAGTTAAAAAATATATACATTTTAAATTACAAGTGTACTACAAGTGTATAACTCACTTAAAATTGTAAGCAAATTATGCTATTTGCACATGTTAAAACCTGACATTATGTTATGGAAGTTAACATTGCAAGACAAGATGAGCACCAAGACCCACAATGCCAGCAACTGACTCATTCAATATAAACCAACAATACAATTTTAACTATACACATGAGGACAGTGTTTGCCAACCCAGTTGTTAAAAAAAGAGCAATACATTCCCTCACCAACTTCACTGCTGTCAAACAGATGGTTAGTAAAATAAACAAGAAAAATGTTTGTACTGCGACACACGAAAGCATATCTTGAATGAAAAAAGTGTTTTGTTTTTTTTTCACTAATTTTACAGCTGGTTGCGATATATTTGCATACTGTGCCATGTCAAATTTATGCTGGTTTCAGCTAGCCAACTTGGAGTCTAAATGTTGTTCATGTCCTACAAGGGATGGACACTGCTAGCATTCACTAGCACAATCCACTGATATTAAAAAGCCAGTGGTTCTCAAATTGTGATAAGATAATAGTCTGATTAAAAACAACAATAACGAAATGTATGCACGTTTGCTAAAATTACGATTAAAGCAGAAGATTAAAGGTCTTTTCACAATCCTAGCACACCCTTGAGAGTTACGATGTGCCTACAGGGACCAGGTGCTCCCACACCTCAGCCGTTTGGGGCTTCAGGTCAACTAGGAAAAGAGCAAGCTCTCTCCGGTTCAGAGCATCTCCTTTCTCAGTTTGGAGTTAGACTCAGCTAACTCAGATGTCAGCGTGCCTCACGACAGAGCGTGCACAATCAGTGCTTATGTGCTTTGCTCACTTCAAGCTAGGCACAGCGCTCCCTCTCAAACAGTTCCAGAGGCTCCTGGGGCATATGGCATCCTCAGACACGGTCATGCCGCTCGGGTTGATGCATATGAGTCCGCTCCAGCACTGGCTTCAGACTCAAGTCCCGAGGTGGGCATGGCGCTGCGGCACATACCGTGTGTTTATCACCCCTTCCTGCCATCAGACTTTCAACCCTTGGACAGACCTCTGTTTTCTGCGGACAGGAGTCCCCCTACAGCAGGGTTGGGGTGCCGTGTGCTATGGGCACGCAGCCGCTGGCTCCTGGACGGGGCCCCGCCTGCGTTGGCACATCAACTGCCTCGAGTTGTTGACTGTACTCCTTGCCCTGCGGAGGTTTCTACCGCTGATTCAGGGCAAGCAAGTCTTGATCAGTGCAGACAGCACCGCCACAGTAGCGTACATAAATCGCCAAGTAGCGTACGCTCCCATCATGTGTCACAACTCACCCGCCATCTCCTCATTTGGAGTCAGCCACGACTCAGGTCACTGCTTGACACTCATATCCCTGGCAACCACAACACCACGGCGGATATCCCCATTATTATATTTCCTTCCAATCCATCCTCCTATTCTTCCTTGATATTATTTCTCTCCACTACATACTTGCATTTGTGTGCAATCTGATTTGTCCTTGTAATTTGCTTTAAGGCTGGAAGTATATTGCTGTATTTTATTTCTTAATAAATGAAGGTAGTATACCAATAATAAGACTGTGAAGACCCACTTCAGTCTTTTTATTATATACAACGTTAATTCATTACTTTATTTCAACTGGATATATTTTTAATATGGGGAATAAGTGTAAAATATAGGTGTAATGGTCCTTATGATCTTAACAATTACACCATGTTATGCTAAATACAGATATGAAAATAAGTTGTACAAATGCCAACCTGTGAAATCTCCCAGCCCACCCAAGCAAAGCTGGCAGGAGCCGGGCCTGCTTATGCCCCATTCTACCAACAGCCTTACAGGCTTACAAGGCTTACAGGCCTTGAACCATGAACCGCTAATGTTAGATGCTGTTGGACTAAATAATGTCAGCTTTAAAGCTTTCAAAACAACAGCAGCTCAAAGACCAATACAAGACTGCTCTCACTATAACGAAGCTATTTACACTGTAACACCCAATTCAGCAGTGAGATGTGTGTTCATTTGACGGTATTCTGTATCGTGCAGCAGCTCCAACCACTTTCTTTTCTCTGTCTAATAAAATATTTGTAACAAATGTCATAGATGTGAATTGATTGCTATGAATTGTATATGCCATAATTTAGGAAAACAGTCACATAGGCGCAGATAGCGCAGAATATTTTTTCTCTACCTCGGAACCTGATTCCTTTACGCTTTTTCTCTCTTACTGTGCTATAACAGCATCGTCTATCCCACTTTAATGAGAGTAGAGTTGTGATGCGATCAGAGAAAAAAAAGAGATTTTATTAACAGTAAACAAAGCGGAGACATAGCGACAATACCCATTTCAGTCATTTTTATCATTTTTTTTTTTTTTAATCCGTCCAAACACACAGCAGCAAATTATGACCAACATTGTTCATTTCTATGCTTAAAATGTCCATTCTGTTTTTAAATTTTCAAAAATTTATATGGCAAATCTCCCGATTCCCCATTCAATAATAAATGTTCTCAGCCACGACACGTTAACGCATGTTAAATAAAATAAAAATGCCTGAATGTACTCAAACATGGATATTGTTGATTGACCTTTAAATATTATTAAAGTAGACAATCTTAAGTAGCTTAATGTTCTAAATATGGACATCTCATTGAGCAAATCAAAAATAAAACTCATCATCGCGTCTGAAGCTTGTGGAGAAGTCAGTTTTATTTTTTCGATCGGCTCGCAAAAGATCTCACTTAGTTGTCTTTCATACTGTGATTCCATGTTTATTTGCAAACTTTTCAAGAAGGTTTTCTTCTCATCCATAACAGGTGGAAGGAAGACAGCTGAAAGGTGCGTTGTGGAATTTACTGTTCAGGAGTGAATCTGACTGTTGATCAGAGCCACCTATTGCAAAGTCGTGAATGTGCTAACGGCAATCATTTGCCTCACATACAATATAATGACAACAAATCCATTTCGCTATAACGCATGACTTCAAAGAAGACCATTTTAATTCTTGCATTACATAACTAACTACTGTACATTTACAAGCTTATTCAAGTGTGACTAAGTTGTGCGGCAGAGCAACTGACTGAGTGTTGTACTTTGAACACGGAAAACCCAGGTTCGACAACAGCACAGCACACAATTCGACACGTGAGTTGAAAATTCATAGTGCCACGAAATGACGTGGTTGCGTCAGCTATTGTGGTTTTGATCTCACATTTGCTTCTATGACACTATTCATTAGGTTTAGGTATGGGGTTTAGGATTAGGATGCCTGTTTTATTTAACTCACATTTTATTTTATTACACTATTGATAAGGTTTAGATGTAGGGTTAGGGTAGGGATGTTTTTTATATATATAAAAAAAAAGTTTTTTAAAGTTAATGCTCTGTCATGTCACATTCATTTTTTTATGACACTATTGGTTAGGTTTCTATTAAAGTTAGGGATGTAGGTTGTGTCCATTTAAAACTTCTTAGAGCATTAACCTTAAAAACGTCATCTTTTTTGGAGATGTCAGGGTCACAGTCATGTCATTTTCATTACATCTGGCTGAAAAAAGTTTGAGAACCATTTTGCAAAGCTAAAAATTGGTTTAATCCTCATTCTTTATACCTCAAACTAAAGTGAATTGACCAACATTTTCAATTTCAACAAAAGGGAAACACTAAGTACTTAAATCTGTTTGGTCTAATGGCAATATATGTGTCAGGGAGCATGTGCACTTTTGGCTTGCATCTTTGTGTGAGTGGGGCTCAGATTCCTTTGTGAAGACCTCTGGAATATAATGCTGTCAGTTTCTCTAGATGCCTGATGCTATCTGTGAAAGAGACGAGAAAGAACAATGCAATATCTATCTGGAGCTAGGATGTGTAAGATCCTCTGGAGGGGGGCAGGCGCATGGACAGAGAGATAAAAATATGCATGTCGGTGCTTGACTATCACACTCTGCAGTGGATTAGGAAAGACACGGCTCCATTAGGAATGCCACCCAGCATGAAGACATCTTCATGCATGTAGCCAAGGGGCATGTCACTCTGTAAGCCAATGTTCCTGCACTGGTTTTGTTAGGCATTTTATAGCTTACAGCAACAGAAAGATCACAGTGCTCAATAATGTCACCTTTTAAAAGATATCTCCGGTAGCTTGCAACACAAGTACCTATAAGTGCTGGACTTAAGCCATCATGACATCAAAGGATGTGCGTCACAAAGCCTTTAAGCCTCTTTATCAGGTACAATACTTTTATTTTAGGTCATGCACAGACACCACCTTCCTAGTCAAATAAAAATGTATTAATTGAATGGATAAAAATTTATAACAGGCATACTGTAGTTTTTATGTAAATGAGTCCTAATAAAAAAAAAAAAAACTTTTGTGAAACTATTTACAATAGCACAGGAAATTGAAACGTTGCTTCTGAAAGTTAATGTACTCTGAATCAACCACATTCGGCAGAGTTGCTAACAAGCGCCATCTCCCCATCAGACATGTTTACATTAAATTAAATGTGAATTAATTTCTCTCTAGCCCAGCCTCAGAGACATATGGGGCTTTTCCACTGCACGGTACGAATCGACTCTGCTCGCTTTTTGGGGTTTTCCACTGTGGATAGTACCTGGTACCTGGTGCTTTTTTTAGTACCACCTCGGTCGAGGTTCCAAGTGAGCCGAGCTGATACTAAATGTGATGTCAAAACCCTGCAGATCCCTGATTGGTCAGAGAGAATCATCACTACCAGCGTTACTGGTTTTTCGACACGGGACATCAACCTGCTAGTTTTAAAGTTAGCTACAGCGATAGCAGTATCATTTGTTCACGCAACTTTCAAATTGTAAAAAGATATGGCTGTGTACAAAACCATGGTCAATAAACAAGGTGCAGACGTTCGTCTCGTTACCGAGGACGAACAAATCAAAAAGTCTTTCAGGAATGTCTCAGCTGTCGAACTACCGGCTACCACCGGACCTACCAACAGTGTAGTGAAAAGTTAAAAAAACTTAAAAGTGGAAGTGGTTTGACCAAATGGATGCAATCTAGACCGGTGAGTAATGGGATGGAGAGTGCCCTGGACTCAGCCACGGCTGGAGTCCACGATGGAGGATGGTACATTTTGTTACGTTAACTCTATACTCTGTTTGAAAGCTTAAGTTTATTTAGTTTACCAGCTACTGGAAAGCTTGCTTTTAAAATAACCAGGCCAATTTATCTGTTACACTTGTGTAAAATCACCATGCAACAACTGCTTTATGCAGCACAATGAGCTAGTAGCTAAGAGCTAGCAGTCGTGTTATTGTTTATTGTTTTGTGTCGCATTTAAGATGTCACGGCCATATCAGACCAGATGGCCTTCACCTGATTATTGCATAATCACATCATTGAGACAACATGTGCAAATAAACAATGCTATCAGCAAGAATAATTTATTATTCGAGATTTCCCCATTCCCCTGTATCCAAAAGACTGCTGTCATATTGTGACGTCCTGCTTAACTGCAGTTTTTTTATAGGGATTTGGTGTCTCTGAGGGACAGTTTGACTGACATGAGTTGGCTCTGATAAGGGTTGCCCCTCTGCTGATTTGAAACACCCTGGCTGTATTATTTCAGGTGCAGATGATTTGGGCTTAACCGGAGGAGTAGTCCCTGCTCCCCCTTCCTATACCCCCACAGGGTGTCTGCTTCTGCGCTTTCTGCCCCTTAGAGCTAACACAACCCAAACCACTGCCAGACTCATTCCACACAGCCCCTCACATGACCTGCCTTCCACCTGATACCTGATACCCTTCAGGTCTGTTCAGGATTAGGAGTGTTTGCTACACAGCCATATTACCATATCAGACCAGATGGCTGTCATCAATCACAATTAATTCATTTTCATTGTGAGGTCAAGAATTTAATACTGTGATACATGTCATATCCCACTCAAATTATTATGCATGAATGGTAGTGTATGGGAGGATATTTAGAAACGGTCTCTTGCCATGTAAAGTAGATAAATACAGTCAAACTACCCTTTTGATATACAGTAGTAACTTTTTTGCAAAAAAAAGTAGTTAACTTCATTAAAGAAATTCAATTCATTTAAGTTTACAAAAATGATGCAATATCTTTATTTTGCTATAAAAAATAAGACCTAAAATGCAATGCATGGAATCAAATTTATTAATCTTTGTTTTTAATCAGTTCCTTTACAAGGACCATCCGATCTAATAGATTTACTAGAATGAATCTTATAATAATTTGCTTGACTCGCTGCAGGCGCAACACAGTTAAGACAGAGATGTAGCATTTTACCACACAGCTACATGTTGGATATAACTTGTTCCTTGAAAAGATACACTACTTTGAAGACAGCTTGACCACTGTCATGTAACTGAAAAATTTAATTACGTTAAAAGCGCCACTAATGTTCGGTAGTTAGTTACTAACTCATAGAATATGCCTTGATGAGAGATGTTGAAGGTTGATATTAGCCTCTAATTGTTTGCAGGTACATTCAGGTACTTTTAAAATGCCACAAATACCTCATCCATCAAAAAGTCCTAGATAAGATAATGGGTGACATTCTATTTCGAAATTATCTTTGGAAAAAGATCTGAGCTTGTGCATTTAGGAGATGCTGGGCTAAAAAACAAACAAACAAACAAACAAACAAACAAACAAAAAAGTCAAATTAAAGGAGTAGTTCACCCAAAAAATGAAAATTCTCTCATCATTTACCAGCCTCATGCCATCCCAGATGTGTATAGCTTTCTTTCTTCTGCAGAACACAAATGAAGATTTTTAGAAGAATATCTCAGTTCTGTTGGTCCATACAATGCAAGTGAATGGGTGCCAAAATCTTGATATACCAAAAAGTACATAAAGGCAGAATAAAAGTAATCCATTTGACTCCAGTGGTTAAATCTATGTCTTCAGAAGTGATATGAAACAGACAATATATAAGTCAATTTTTGTATAAATTCTTCTCCCTACTTAGTATGGGTGCATACATGAAGAATGTAAATCGCCATAAACATAAAAAGAATGTGAAATTGAAAGTGAAAGTGGAGATTGACTGAGCAGGAGGACAATTTATGGTAAAGATTGACTAAAATATATATATGCTTCTCCCTCACACCTATCAGATCGCTTCTGAAGATATAGATTTAACCACTGGTGTCACAAGGATGACTTTAATGCTGACCTATGTGATTTTTGGAGCTTTTGGCACCCATTCACTTGCATTGTATGGACTAAAAGAGCTGAGAAATTCTTAAAAAAAATGTGTTCTGCTGAAGAAAGAACATCATACACATTTTAATTTTTGGGTGAATTATTCCATTCAAAATCACAGAATTGTGATGAAAAAGATATTTAACCCAAGAATGAAAATACTGTTATCATTTATTTCCTCAGTGGAAAACAAAAGAGATGTTAGTAGAACTTTAGCCTCATTTACCATTCACTCTCATTGTATGGAAAGAAGAAAAAAGATGTAGCCAAAATGAATAGTGAACATGAAACTAGGTTGATTAAATGATGAAGGAACTATCCCTTTAAGTTGACCTGGCATTCTATGCATTACCTTAGCCCGTAAGCCTCTCTCGGCCTCCAGTTCTTCCTCCAGTTCCTCAATACGGACCTGTGGAATGAGACACAGATCAGCGTTATGCTGGTCATTCACAAAAAGTTTTTTTTATAATTTTATTTACATAAAATTGTAATGATTTTATTTCACTTTGTGAAGTTTTTCACACCCGTGGTGTTCCAGGTCTAAAGTGATCGGCTATTGGAGGTGAATGGATTAGACTACAAAATACAGAAATATTAAGTGTTCAGGACCATCCCAGTCCTTTAGAAGGGCACACATGTGGATGTGTGTTTGCAAAAAACACTCCTTTTGGCTTTCTTTCCACAGTATATAAAATGTCCAAATCTAAGAAAAGGTCTCCAATCAGGGTGGCTGTATAATCACACAGTGTGTAACCACAGAGGAAGACTGAACAGCCAGCTAGATGGGACATGCAGGAATTTTGTGAATATATCACAAAGCAAATGTTCTGGGTCAAGTCTTTAAACTTCACTTTTCCATGTACAAACAACAAGCACCAAGTGTTCCAATTTAATCATTTGTCACTGTCTAGTTTTTAACATGATAAAATCACAAAGAACTTGTGGGGAAAACAAACAAGAATACTCTCTATACTCTCTATATCTGTAAATAGCAGTAAAGATGTTCCTGTATTGACAGAAATGTATGAATGTTAGTGCGAAAACCATGATGCATGTCTTGTGGCACACCATACTGCATCTTTTTGAGATATCTTCATGTCTGCGGCAGGAAGTTTGTCTGAACAGTATAGCTGAAGGACATCCCATAACATACACGCCGACATCCTTAGATCAAACTACTGTAATTCAGCACCACACACACACACACACACACACACGCACGCACACACGCACACACACACACACACACACACACACACACACACACACACACACACACACACACACATACCCAAAGGCCTGAATGACTCATTCCCATTTCAAAATCGCTGAATTGTAAAACTAAGTAACAATTAATGACAATGATAAAATGATATTTTGTGCAAGCAAGGACAAGCATAAATTTGAGGGATGCAAATCATAACATATCCAGCATGAATATGCAAAACCTCAAACTATGAAAAAATGAAAGAAAGCCAAGGAAGAAGAGTACTCACATGCCAGCAAAGGACTTCAGCAGAGAGCACAGCCATGACCAAGCAGCAGTCACACAGAGACTGAGACACACACGCAAACACAAGCTCACCTCGGCAGGCTGCAAGACAATCCACACCCCATTTACACTAACTGCACAAATCTCCTAGCTCTCCACACACACACACACACACAATCATAATCCAAAAACTTCTATTGTTTTCATATAAAGATTAAGCCTAACCCAACACCCTAACACTATCACTAAAAGAAAAAAAAAATCAGTATTTGCTTGGGTTATTACATTATTTTTCAAATTAAGACATCCTCCAATGTCTCCAAATGTGGGATATAGCTCACTTTTGGGGACAATTCTCTCTCCAACTCTATTGTACATACAGTACACACACACACACACACACACACACACACACACACATGTTGGTCTACCTATCATTATGAAGACTTTCCTTAGACATAATAATTTTTATACTGTACAAACTATAGATTCTATACCCTAAACCTAACACAACCCCTAAACCTAACCCTCACAAAATCTGCATTTTAAAATTTTCATAGCTTTAAACGGCTTCAGAAACCTGAAGACTAGCATGGCCAGGCTTGGAGACCTGCTAGAACCAGCTGAAGACCATCTTGGCCAGACTTTGTGACAACCTGAAGACTAGCCTGGCCAGGCTAGGATATAAACCAGCTTAAACCAGCTGAACAACTGGGATATCAGCTAAACCAATTGAAGACATATTTTTTAAAGCTATTTAAATAATGGGGACACTAGAAATGTCCTCATAAACCACATTTATAGCATAATACCCTTGTAATTACCATTGTGTACCCTAAACATTTTTCTTCGTAAACCACATAAACATGCACACACACACACACACACACACACACACACACACACACACACACACACACACACACACACACACACACACACACACACAAAGAAAGCTGCTTAGCACATTTAAAAACTGACATAGAAAATGAAGTTAAGGCATTCTTAACTAACAACATAGTTATCATCATTTATTCAACAGGTGCTTGGAAGATTGATTGTACACAATTATGCTCTCAAATATCATTACATACAAAATATATTATCCTGCCATGGCATAGTCATTAGCTGTTAAGTTCATTCCAACTCTCAAATTTTTATAATTACACATTCTTATACCTTTAGCAATTTTTCTGATGCCTTAACCAACATGGATTACTATAAATTAGCAGAACGATCAAGATGGCCAGCTGTGTCCAAGAGATACTTCACAGCAGGCTACAAACCCCACACTGCTCATGGAGCAACGCCCAAACCATCAGATTACAAACACATCTGGCAGAGGAACAGCTTAGTCCCGAGTCAGCATCAAACACTGTTAATTCACTCAGTACTATCAATCTTAACTCACTATGACCTCATTAACTCATTGTACCTACTGACCCCTGAAACTCATTCCTCACTGTCTTTGAATTTGAAATTCAGGCATATGGTGTACAGAAACTGAACTTTCATAACCTGAATGGTTTACCCTGATTATACTGTATCTTTCCTTACCGTTAGAGCAATCATGTGTACTACTTTTTAATTATGTAATGACAGCAGGTAATCGATTCATGTTATCCCAGCATGATTTGAGAATGTTCCAAAAAGAATCTTGTGGGCTTCAATGGAAACAATGAAAGCAGACCTTTTGTATGAAGTTAATATGGTCAATGTCACAAATTTGTTTATTTGATTAGTGACCTAGAAAAGCACAGAATCCTATACATTTTCTAATTTGCTTTTCTTTGAAGAATTAATAGGTATTTTCTGTATGTTTAGGTCACTTGTGATGTCCGCAAAAGAACATATGTGTCCCTAAAGGGATAGTTCACCCAAAAATGAAAATCCTTTAATCATTTACTCACCCACATTACTCACTCATGCCATCCCAGATGTGTTTGACATTCTTATTCTGAACAAAAATGAAGATTTTTAGAATATCTCAGGTCTGTAGGTCCTCACAATTCAAGTGGGCAATGCCCAGATCATTGAAGCAGCAAAATGCACAAAAAGGCAGCATAAAAATTTTCCATATGACTCCAGTGGTTATATCCATATTTTCCGAAGTGATATGATCTATTCTCACATGAACACACAAGCCAACGTGGACCAACTTTCCTCATGATTGCTGAACGGATGCCTATCATATGCCATAAGAAGACTTGGAATATGATGAAGTCAAAATAGTTTTATGATACTTTTGGATATGATACTTTTTAAGCACTAAATTGAGTCACAATCCACTTCCATTGTATTCAAAAGACTACAATATTAATTAAACATCTCCTTTTGTGTTCTGCATAAGAAAGAAAGTCATATGGGTTTTAAACGACATGTGGGTGAGAAAATAATGACAGAAATTTTATTTTAGGGTGAAGGATTCTTTAAACAATAAATCATTAGAAAGAAAATTCACCTGAGTTGACCCATTAAAATAACCCTCTATTTAGGGCTCTTCAGCAGGCATGTCAAATTTGTCTTTGTCTCCACCTGCATTGTAATTAATGGCCAGATAGAGCCATAAAGCAAGCTTTGTGCGATACGGTGAATGCCCTGGCTAAAAGTGAAAACATGTCCACCCTCACCAACACACGGATCGTCTTTCAACATCGTTATTGCAGGCAAGCCCAGGAGACAAAGAGTGCCTGTGTTCTCTAAACAAGCTTTAAGATTATGCAGCGGAGTCCTCTGAGAACCCTTGTGTCAGAGGGGTACTATACATGGTCAGGCCAGAAACTCTCTCTCTGTCTCTTGTCTTGTCTGTCTCATGTAGTCTTTTATTGTTATGGAAGGCACAGCAAAAGATAAGGGAAAGGAACATATATCAGCATGAGTCAGATCAACATGGTTCACATTAATTTATATTGAATTAATCTCCTTGGTTCTAAAATGTCTAAAATCTAACAAGAGTTAGCCTACTTGATTTGCAAATCAGCATGGCATTAAAAACAGATTACAGCTCTTGTAATTTTGACTCCAAAGTTCCTTATAAGGGGCACTCAGTCATTTTCAGATAAAATTATATACAAAAAAAATAGCAGCATAAGAGTAGAATAGTATTTTTTTGAAAAATAATTTTAAAATTGTGTACAGTGTACACTCATATCAGATGAAGACTCAGTTTTAGAGTAAAATCTGCTTTATTGTACATATTCATGAACACTGCCATGATAAGATCACATGACCAGCGGACTCACTTTATCTCAATAATCCCTTGTAACGAAACACTTTCAGTTGCGGAATAAATGAATCATGGCTGACTACGAATATAACACATTTTCGAATTACATCAGTAATTGAGAACTTCTGTTTTTACATTATGTTGCAACTATGCTGCTAGTGTCAGTGAAACATTGGCACATATTTTACTGAGTGCACCTTAAAGGCAAGTCAGTTTACTCCGTGGTCATCTTGGCAACACCCCAGGCAGTTTTTACTTCTTTCTGTACAATAGGCTGCAATTAGAGCTCCTACCAACATGAATGAGACAAGAATAAAATCTAAACAACTTTTTGAATTAATGAAATCTGTTTGTCAAGTTTACATTTCAAAACCATATCTCAAGTCAGCAATGAAATCTGAGAACAATGATATATATATATATATATATATATTCTTTTTTTTTCATCTTCTTCTTTAGCTTTTTTGTACTAATTTAAATTATTGCACTAACAAATGTGCATTCTAGAGAATCTCCCACTCCCAAGCAGAGATGCTGTAGTGTGTTAGTCAGCTTTCTGAAGATAATGTAATTTTGGTCAAATTCATCCTATTGTCTCGGTGGAAAAATAGCTGTCCTATTTCGTGGTAGCTGGTGCGATAGAGTCATTCACTATAGAAACCGCAATCTCCTCTGCCGTTTTGAACAGTATGTCCTCTACAATGTGGAAACTCCAGCACCTTGAGTTTGTGTAATTTATCAGTCTGTTGTGTCTCTCAGCTGTGATGAGCCTTAATGTTGAAGTTGTTAGCTTAAAGCCGTTTAAAGCTATGTCCTAGCTTTAGTATAGTAGTAGTAATACGAGCAATCATGTAGTGCAGCTGATATATATATTAAAATGGTGATTGGCTCTTTTAACTGAAAGGCAGGACTTCCATTCTTACAGTTGCCATATTGTGCCATTTTTGTGTGGTCTCCTTCTCCTAATACTGTCTGTGGCATCAACTACATTGCTGAACTTATCACTTTGTTATACGAGTATTGCTTTGCCAAAGTACAGCTTAATTAAAAAGGGAAAATATGGTCTTGTTCATTCCATGACATGACACTAGAATGAAAGGGAAAACACATGACCGGTGGAGCCCCTCCAGGGCAGCTCTCTGGAGAAGGTGTCACACCTACCTGTCATGTAACTGGAGTGGCAGAGGTTATACTAACATTGCTTTTCAACAGCTTTTGCATACCTCTGACATGATCTACATCTCTCTGTCTTTTCAAATATATCATTCAGCTGTCACTTTCTGCTCTGCAAAAGAGTCCCATGCACACAAAAAAAGTACTCAGAACAGAAAAGGAGTCTGGGATGTACAACAAGAGCCTTCCTGCCTTGCTAAAATAAATAAATAAAATAAATAATACTTCTGAAACCAGCCTAAGCTCATTTGCTAGTCCTAGCTGGTCTCCTAGCCTGGTCAGGCTGGGTTGTTTGCTGTTTTTAGAGAAGTTTTAGGCAATTGTCAGCTAGTCAGGCTGATAGAACAGCTTGGCCAGACTTGGAAACCAGCTGAAGACTAGTCATGCTAGGCTGGGAGACCAGATTGAATCATTTGAGCATCAGCTTGGCCAGGCTGCGAGACCTGCTAGGACCAGCTGAAGACCATATTGGCCAGACTTGGAGACAACCTGAAGACTAGCCTGGCCAGGCTAGGATATAAACCAGCTTAAACCAGCTGAGCACCAGCTTGACCAGGCTGGGATATCAGCTAAACCAATTGAAGACCAGCATGGTCAGGCTAGGAAACCAGCTTGACCAGCTGTATACTTGCTTGGCCAGGCTTGGAGACAAGCTTAAGCCTACTAGGACCAGCAAAACTGCTTTGGATGGATTATGCGGTTTGTTTGTTTTTCAGCAGGGCTCTCCTCTCTCTCTCTCTCTTTCTAGAGAGATTATTATCAGTTTCTTGTACTCCTGAGGTATGTTTTTGCCATCTCTGTGCAGCAAGAGGTGCAGGCTCACAAATCAAAGCCGTGGACCCCCACAGCACTGAAAGACAGGAATGTTGGCGCTCCCCTGCTCTCCTATGAGGCCTCACCTGGAACTCCTTATTCTTCCTCTGCAGTCCTGCGTTCAGAGTTTCCTCAGCCTCCAGTCGACTGCTAGTGGTGCTTATCTCCACATCTTTCCTGACAGAAGACAGACAGAAAGAGGGCAAGCGCATGAGAACAAGAATGACAGGGTTAATTTAGCAGGCGTATTCGGCCTGGTTTGCAAGCCATGCCTGATAAGCGTCACCCAGGTCTTAGCTTATTAAAAGTGCCAGTCAATCACAGAACATCATTCTCTTGATTGCATCAGTGAATTTTATGTTTTTGTTTCTTTCCATCATTACTACATTTTAAAAATATGAAGGAAGGAATGTATTTTTGACAATTTCCTGTTTTTTTCTCTTCTTATTAGAGCCTCCATGAAACAGCTGGTTTTGCTTTCTCGTTTCTACAGAGAAAGATCCACAATACGCTGTATACTGACAACAGTTCTAGAAAACTGGAGGCCTTTAAATCATCAAAACTAAGATAATGGTGCTCCAAGCAGATATCATGTTATGGCCTCCAACAAGCATCCATACATCTGTTTAGCTGCTAGACTGCACCATCTCCATATCGATATTAACATATTTTATAAACTTTCAATGCTTGACTGCAAATGCTTATAAAATAAAATATTTGAGTTGCGCTTCGTGGCATGACTGAAATTTGAGCAGCCTCCGGAATAGTGGCTGGGTTGCAGATGCCAGACGCAGAGCGGTGTCTGCAGTGTGAGTACATTCATAGAAGACAGTTGTTTCGAATTTTGAACGCACAATACCATCCGCCAGAAGCGTCCGGTGTGCGACCCCATTGAGGCTCCTCGCACAGCGTGCTTTTAATTGTGCCAGAGGGATAGGTAAACACGCTTGAATTGATGCAAAAATGTCTAATGTGATGGCGCTTGTCAGTATTTTAGCAGTACAGGGCCAATATCATGTACATGAACATTGTGAGGCAATAAATAGATTTCCTGTGCGATCATGTTGAGGCTTTGTGGTTAAAGCTAGGTAGGAACACCAGCATACTAGCATCCCATGCTGGGGACCAGCAACCAAAATACAACATATGCTGGTGAATAGTAATGCTGGTCTTTTTAACCTGGTGTGGGCTTGTTTATTAAATCTAGATTATGAATTTTAATTCTGGACAAACCAAAAAAAGTTTTCAAAGAGAACAAATGTGACCAATAGGGTTGCCAAATTTCTACTAGCCAATACAGGACATTCCAGCTCTAAATACAGGATTTTTCTTTTTCAGTTGGGCTTCTGCTTGAGACACTATGCAACCATTAAAAAGGTTCACTTAGAGCTTGTTTTCAGAGGAAAACAATTGAAAAACACCCCGGACGGATGCAAAAATGTGTTTGGTGTGAACGGCCCCTAATAATCTCACAATAAAAATACTTAAATACAACTACAAGGAGAACCAAATTTCTATCAATCTTCACTTTTATTAAACACTACTTTTTGAGACAAAATGAAGCTGCATTCAATAAAGAAAGACAATATTTTTCTGTCAACCATTTCTTCCCCATAATAAAGCTAAGCCTTTTTTAAAGCTCAACGAACTGGCTTTCCTTTTAAAATTGGGGTCATTCGTTTGTACACAGTATAATGGTGCTTTCAAGTCATGTTGGAATGATCATAATTACGAGTTTGTGTGTACATGAACGCCAACACAAAGTCGTAATTACGAGTGGGAAACTCAGGCAACTTTCTTAGTTGGGGACATGTCAATTGAAGAATCATGGCAAAAGCAAATGGTTGATGGTAATAATTATGTTAATTGAGGATTTAAATGTGTCATTTATTGTGTGTGCATTTTTTGAGCTGTTAATGAAGAATAACAATAACACTTGCCAGAAAATAAGACTCATTTAGCTGGCTAATGCAGTGACAAGTGTTTTCAACCAACTACATTTCCTAACATTACATGTGATTGACAATTATGATAAAATAGATAGTTTAAGCATTAATTACACACCTAATGCATGTCTTCACTTCCTTTGCTTGTAAGTGGAAAAGAGAGAAAGAAATATTAGATTGCCAAAAGGGTCCATACTTTCCAACTAAAATAGGCTACTTGAACGCACATGACATCGTATTTAAAATTTCCGACCTTGTAAGTACGAACTTCCCAGGAGCACTTGAACAAAAACTGTATCAACTCACGCGAAACATGTATATTTCAAGTCCATTTCAATCTGTTTCTGAATCAGTCTCTACAGTTTAAGTGTGAGAAGCAAAAATATGGGTCAAATGGCATCCTGTATGAATTTCATATGGAATGCAATTTTGTTCCTTCAAATACAGGACGGTTGGCAACCCTAGTAACCAATGTTGAACCAAAATACTTCTATTGTCCCACAACCAGGCCATATCAGAACTTACTCTGATATTCTGACAACATATCAAACTATTTCAGGATAAGATACGGTAACTATAATTAATCTTATAAATTTAGTCAATTATCCTCATTTTGCATCTGTGAAACCCCTTCTGCACTATCTGCACATGGGTTAGTTCACCCAAAATGAAAGTACACAAAAGAAGATGTTTGGTAAAACATTTAGGGACTTACAGCCTCGTCACCATTGCAACAACAATGCAATGAAAGTGAATGGTGACTGAGGCTAACATTCTGCCTAACAACTGCTTTTGTGTTACACAGAAAAAAGATCAAAAGGATTTGGACCAACACCAGGGTGAGTTAATGATGACAGAATATTCATTTTTGGGTGAACTATATCTTTAAGTAAGAGAAAAACTCACTTCTTGATCATCTCCTCCAGACTGGCCCTCATCTTGCCCATCTCAGTCAGGTTGTCCATGGTGTTCTTACTGTCTCCCTCCAACTTCCTCCTGCTCTTCTCCAAATCCGTCCTTTGTTTCCTCTCCTGCTCCAGCAGATACTCCAGCTAGGACGATGCAAGGTCACACATCAAGCAGAAATATTTGTATACTATACTTTTCTTCCATTCCTAGAGCTATTCACATGCATTCTTCCAAGACACTGACTCCCAGTCTGGTTATGATTAGCCAATTGACAGTGATCGGTAATAGTATAGTTCAACCAAAAACATATTATTCAAACACCCTCATGTTTTTTATCCAAACCCATGTGAGTTCTTGGAACACAGAATGAGATGTTAGGCAGAAGGTTAGTTTAAGTAATCATTTACTTGTATTGTATCTTTTTTAATACAATAAAAGCAAATTGTGACTAAGGCTGTCATTCTGCCCTTCTGTGTTTTACAGAAGAAACAATGTCATATGGGTTTGGAACAACATGAGATTGAGTAAGAATTTTCATTTTTGAATGAACTATCCCTCCAGGGTTAGTGGCCTGGACCACAGTAATCTACAGTACTCACATCCTCTGCCTGCAGCTTTAGCTTGGCTTTCTCTTTGGTCAGGAGGTTCACTTTCTCTTCCTCGCACTGCAAGTCCTCAATGGCTTGCTGCAAAAATGAAACAGAGATTTCTTGGTCTGTCGAGCAGATGTGACATTAAATCTTCGTCCAAGATTTGCTCGCATCTGCCTCACTGCCATCTTTGATCCCATGCTGGGATGCCTTCATTTGCCCCATCATCGGGGATGTCAGAGGAAGTCTACAACATGATGACTTAATCAAATCTGACCCTGAAAAACACATTCACTTGTCTAGAGTAAATGAAAGTAAAAAATAAAATAAACCATACTGAGCAACACCATCATGCCAAACAAATGCTCCATTCTCCAAGTGCCAGTACATCATTCTTAGGTGCTCTGCGGGAGTTTTTACTCCTATAGTGAAGAGCTCAATTGTCCATAAACTCTGGTGATGACTTCTGTGCTATGTAGAAAGGGCAGGCAGGAGGGCAATGCCACAGGTCATATCTCAAAGGCAGAGATTACCTCACAAAGAGAGCTGCTACTGTTGAACATCTGACTTACATTATTGGACACTGCTCGTAGAGTTTTATAGAACACAAAAGTGATCTTGAGATGGAAAAAGAAACTTCTTGACTTCTAATGTGCATGAAAAAAGTGGCATGAGAGCTGCAAGGTTCTAAGCATCTTCACTGTAAAAAATAAAGTAAATTTTATCCAGCATATGGGGCATTTGAGTCACAGAGGAAAATGTACTTTGAATGTACTGTACACATGGTTACACCAACTTTATTTCCCTGAATGTTGTCCCAAATAGCCTAACAAAGCTGTCTGAACAAACAGTTCCCCGTCTGTCGCTCACTTCAACGTTGTGTCGAAGAAGCGACACTAGGGGTCTCTCTTGAGCGCCGAATATGCCTCTGATATATGAAAAAAGGCCAAAGATAAGTTGGCAGACAGTATTTGCATACTCCGCCCCTTGAGTTTTCAACCGGGCTTTGCACAAACTCCCGTTCAAAATGCTAACGCAAAAACACATCTTAACTTGTGTCCGGCATCTAGATTGGTTAACAGCGGTAGATCTGAAGGATGCATACTTCCATGTCTCAATTCTGCCTCGACACCGACCCTTCCTACGGTTCGTGTTCGACGGCCAGGCGTATCAGAACAAAGTTCTCCCCTTTGGCATGTCTCTGTCCCCTCGCGTCTTCACTAAAGTCGCAGAGGCAGCCCTTGCCCCGCTCCGAGAAGCCGGCATTCGCATACTCAATTACCTCGATGACTGGCTCATTCTGGCCCACTCCCGAGAGTTACTATGCGCTCACAGAGACCAGGTGCTCAGGCACCTAAGCCGTTTGGGGCTTCAGGTAAACTGGGAAAAGAGCAAGCTCGCCCCGGTTCAGAGCATATCTTTTCTCGGCAAGGAGTTAGACTCAGTCTCAATGTCAGCACGTCTCACCAACGAGCGTTCACAGTCAGTGCTGGAATGCCTCGCCACCTTCAGACCGGGCACAGCGGTCCCCTTAAAACTTTTCCAGAGGATCCTGGGGCATATGGCATCCTCCACGACGGTCACGCCGCTGGGGTTGATGCATATGAGACCGCTTCAGCACTGGCTTCAGACTCGAGTCCCGAGACGAGCATGGTATCACAGCATGCACCATGTGATGGTCACCCCCGCCTTCCGACAAACATTCAAACCCTGGACAGACCTCTGCTTTCTGCGGGCAGGAGTACCCTTTCAGCAGGTGTCCCGACGCATCTCGGTCACGACCAACGCCGCCAGATTGGGTTGGGGCCCTGCTGCACAGGCACATCAACTGCCTAGAGTTGCTGACAGTTTTCTTTGCCCTGCAGAAGCTTCTCCCATTACTTCGAGACAAACATGTCCTAATCAGGTTAGACAGCATCACCGCGGTAGCGTACATAAATCGCCAAGGCAGCGTATGCTCCCGCCACATGTCACGACTCGCCCGTCGTCTCCTCCTTTGGAGCCAGCAGCGACTCAAGGCCTATCACACCCAGGCCATTTTTCCACATGTGAACTAAGAGGCCCATGTGATGTATTTCGCCACTTTTTCCTCCCCATTCCTGGGCAGGTGTGGTTTCCGCAGGCCCCAGCCGTTTCTTGCTCTATGCGGAGAAACATAGAGAGAAAAGAGGCCCTGCTAGGCTCGGCCCGTTCCCAGGTTGGCAAGCGTCACCTTGTTCCCCTGTTTAGGGTAACCAGAAGGATTCTGATGACTTTTATGGGGCATTGGGGAAGGGTACGTGTAGTCTGACACAGCTGGTCATCTTTGCACGCAAAATACCTGTCCGCTCCTGTGTCAGCAGAACACGTACACGGTTCAGCGCATGGTGTGATTTAAATTGGACCCCTAGTGTCAATTCTTCGACACAATGTTGAAGTGAGCGACAGATGGGGAACGTCTAGGTTACGTATGTAACCTCCGTTCCCTGATGGAGGGAACGAGACCTTGTGTCCTCCCGGCCATGTTGCTGAGCCGAGCCACTGTTGTGGCTGGACCATTTCCGGCTCCTCAGAAAAATCCTGAATGAACTCGATGTATTTCCCCACGTTTATATACATATATCCGGGGACGGGGTATGAAAATACTGTCTGACGACTTCTCATTGGCCTTTTTTCATAGATCAGAGGCATATTCGGTGCTCGAGAGACCCCTAGTGTCGCTTCTTAGACACAACGTCTCATTCCCTCCATCAGGGAACGGAGGTTACATACGTAACCTAGACGTTTCATATTGAATAATGTTATTGATTTGCTCAGGGTATGAATGCACAAACAAAATGTGCAGTTACTGCTATAGGAGTATTGTTTTGCTGTTTGCTGATTTTATTCATGTGGTTCTTGTTGTTTTTAAGGTGTTTTTTCCAATTGCAGGAACTTTTCCTAGATCCTGAAACTAATTAAGGTTCCCATTGTTTTTACACCACATGAACTAGATCCACGTGGAACTAAAAACCTGAATTAAACTAGGAAACTTTTTAGTTCCTGCTCCTGATGTGGTACTTTCTTTGTCAAGAGAAACTATTTGGGTGGAGTCAGAACAGCAAACTCTTCACGTTGGTCAAGAAAAATATGTCATCATCCATCAGAAAGCATTACTGAACATTTTTCAAAATCTGGTTAGTAACATTTTGTTGCTATTGTCTTTACAAATCGAAAATTAATAGATGAACAGACCCTTCTGTGCAGGATCCGCTGAGTATTTATGGAGAAGAAAAATACAGCGTGGGTTTGAAACGTCAACCAGAAATTAGGTATACAAATAATCGGAATGCCTCATGATTCATTATGTTAGGCTTTGATGACATTAAACTATGTAGACTGAAAATATAATGAAATGAGAATACAGGAGAAAATAGGATTTGAGTCAAAAGATTTGAATCTCTAGTTTCAGCCGATATGCCATTAAAAAAATGTGTGTGATTTAAGCAAAACGCTACTCTACACTAAACACAATTTACACTGATGTGTACAAAAGCACAATGTTTTCATTAGGAAACCTATATTTACTGCGCATTTTCATATTGAATAAAAAAATTGCTTTCAGAGACTTTAAATGGACTTGAAATTAAAATTAGGTGCATTTTGAACTGTTCTGAAACCAGTGCAGACAGACAGCACACTGGAGGTTAAGTCATTCACTAAGTGTGGAGCAAGGGAGCATCATATAGCTTTCCTATGAAGATGTGCATTTAATCTAAACTTTCTATCAAAAGTTCAGTTTCAGGCTGTACATGATGTTTGCACCACACAACATGGTTGGCAGACATGAGACAATGGTTATCAGTACTTAAATTTAGAATTTCTAATGTATAATTTTATTTTAACATGATTGTCAGTGATTGAATGATGCTACGTCATTGCATAACCATATTAGAATAAGTTTCTGAGTGAGCATCTTGAACGGGAGTCTGTGTAAGGTCCCGTTCAGAACTCGCAGGTCCAAGATTGGCTGCAACCTTCTGCGTTTCTTGGGTACGATGAAGTGAGGGCTGTAGAAACCCTTCTTCATCTTGGCTGGAGGGACAGGCTCTATCATGTCCTATCAGTGTGTTGGCGTTCTCGCCGTGCACCGAAGTGAATTGGATGCCGCTGAAACGGGGCAAGTGCCTGTTGAACTTAATCACATAGCTGAGTCGGATGGTCCTGCCCAGCCAGCGCTTCGGGTTGGAAAGAATAAGCAACCCGTCCAAGCTCTGAGCAGGGGGCACTAAGGGGACAATCACGTTTCATATACCTGGTGGGGCTTCGCAGCGGGGGGGAGCAGGTAATATTATGTCGGGGAGCAAAGTTGCGTCCTGAAACAGTTGTGCTGAGGGAAAACTCAAAGCACTTACCTTGCTCTGCACATCCGACTGAGGGCGGGAATGTGACTGAGGAGGAGGACCTATGGAGGCGTCAACTAGACTCATCAGAACCGGCCTTCTGGGGTCTACAGTCGAAGGCTTGGAGGAAAAGGGACCGTGCCCATGGTGCCGTGACTGTAGGTGTTTGGTGCTAGACCGCCATGAGAACGGTGTGTGTGGACATCAGTTAGGTGAATCAAGGAGTGAGGAAGCTGCTCTTTTGGGTATCACAGACCGGTCAGGGTGAGACAAAAGGTTTCCCTGCTGGCCCTCCACCGAGGGATGGAGTGGTCTAGTGGCCAGCTCCGTAGGGGCCATCTCGCTCCCTGAGTCAATCGTCTCAGGAACGCTTGGGAGCCTTTCGGGTCCACGAAGGGGTTTGTGAGACAGGGGCGTCAGCTTCCTGCAGGGAGCTCTACGCTGGGGCCGAGAGCTGGGCCCGGGTTTGGGCAGAGATGCCTGAGCTTTTGCAGCTGTAGGGGATGCCCTCTGCAAACAGACGTAGTACATGCTCTTGAGAGACGAGAAGGCATGAATGGCCTCTGTCTGTTTCTTCACCACTGAAAACCGCTGGGCGAAGTCCTCAGCGGCGTCGCCGAATAGGCCGAGCTAGGAGACGAGGGCATTGAGAAAGCGGGCTTTGTCAGTATCCCGCATCTCGACCAGGTTCATCCACAAATGTCGTTCCTGGACCACGAGGGTGGCCATCGCCTGTCCGAGTGCCCATGTTGTGACCTTCGTAGCCCGGAGGATAAGGTCAGTTGCTGAGCACAGTTACTGCAGCACATCAGGATCAGGACTACACAAGTGCAGTTCTTTAAGTGCCTTGGTGGGTTTGCAGATGGGCTGTGGCATGCAGAGCATAAGCGGCCCGTCCGGTGGCTCTGTAGGCTTTGGACGCCAGGGACGGCATCGTCCTACAGGACTTGGAGGGGAGTACCGGGCGATCTCGCCTGGCAGCTGCATTTTGCGGGCAAAGGTGCACCCAGCGAAACTACACCCGCTGCATTCCCCAGATCACGTTCATCGCCAGCCGCGCCGGCCTCAATCCTGTAGGAAGAAGGCACGGCGTGGGGGGGCGGCTGAAGTGGCTGTCCCTCGGAGGAAGGAAATTCACAACGAGAACATGAACCATTCATAAACACTGCCTCAGTGTGATCGCAGCCCAGACATGTGAGGCAGCGCCCATGACCGTCTGAATCAGAGAGATATCTGCAGCATCCAGGAACTACACAAAGGCTGAAAGGCATCTTTATAAAGACATTCAATGCCAATGTGTGCTCTTTTAGAGAAAATACTCTTTTAGAAGTTATTTGCTCTTTAGAAGTGCTGTCAAAGTGCTCAGTGGCGTATACTGCACTGGCGTGCAAAGAAGAGAAAAGTCGCTGGTAATGCGGCGTAAGATCCAACAGCAAAGTTCTGCAGAGGTGAGATGAACAGTAGTAGAAACGTCAGCTTGCTGAACACACAACTGCTCATCTCCAAAGAAAAAATCTCAATGAACAGCCATTTTGCGCCCTCCTTTGTACCTGTATGTCCGGGAGAGGGACATGCAAATTCTGTTTTTCAATTTGGCCTTTTCTCAAATACAGGAGCAAACGAGGCTCTCAAGAGAGACCCCTAGTGTCAATACATCGACACAACATTGAGTGATTGACAGAAGGGGAACACAGTTGTATTGCTGGTGACATTTTATTAAAAAGGTTGTAAAGAGAACTCAAAAATCTCACGTTTCCTTGATTTCTCAACAATTCCTTTTTTACAGTGTACATGAAGACAGATTACTAACAAAGTACTAGGACCATTTGTTTCAAATTGTCTTAAATGACTGTCCTTTAATCTGGGTCAAAATACATGAATAATGAATCACTTTGAAGATATACAGTTTTGCAAACATTTGCAAAATATTACACTATGTATTATTTTGTGCAGCACTTTGATCGGTAATTAAGATATCTGAGAAGTACACTGCTCATTATAAAACCATTTTGGTGTAAACATATTTCATAGGCTCAATTACATGACCCAAGTTCTTTAAATTGCTTTCCAGATTAAAGAAGGAAACTGAGTTTTTGCAAATTGGATGAGAACTCTAATCTGTTAATGACCCCCAATTCGTCTTCCAGATGCAGAAGAGAACAACCTGTACTGACAGCATTATTTACCTTGACTTATGACTGACCTTTACACAGCAGGATCCCTGGAAAAAAAAAGTCCATCTGTCTGAGCATGAATAATAACATTGCTAGTGTTCTGTGTGATAGCTTAACATAGACAAATGCATGCTGAGTATGCAAGTCCTTGTGGGTCATTCCTACTATTTAGTAGCTACATTTTAATGCTCTCATCGTATAGGTATTCCTACGGTAGGCTATATTGTATAAAATATGATTCTCAAAATGGAAATCATATATACAATATCGCATTTAACAGAACACAGGGGCAAATTTAACTATTAATTTAAGTGATTGTTGCCACTTTTGATACTAATTTCTAACATAAACTACAGGAAATATATTAACCAGTGTTTAGAAGGTTAAAAGGTACTACATCACAGAAATTACCCATATGATCTTGCAGATACTCACCTGGCTCAGCTCCACCAGGTGCTCCTTTTCCTTCTGTAGCTTCTGTACCAGTTCTTTTTTCTGGGCGAGTTCCTCTGAGAGCTTCCTCACAGCAGAGTCGGATGACTAGAAAGAGTTCAGGTGCAGTGTCAGTGCACTTACATCAAGAATAAAGCATAAAAAAGAACAGCCTTGGCTTATATTGATTCTGTATGTGGTGAATGTAATTTGGTTAAACTATGACATGAGGGACTAAAGGGGAAAATATGTCTCTGTGCGTGTGTTTGGGCCTGTCGGAGCTTTAAGAAGCAGATATAAAGCAGAAGTGCTTATGAAGGGGTGGAGAAGCTTCTCAAATACTTTCATCTTGATACCGCAGCTGTAATTTTAATCCCCTCTGAACTCAAAAGCATATTCTGATAGACATAGACAGTGTGAGCAGACAAATATCTTACACATCTGCATTTACTGTACATTTTTCAGAGATGAGACAAAAATCTAATTGGAAAAATTATGGCCTGCGAGCTATAATTGAAAGGCAGCACACCTAGCTTGAATTAAACATGACTTTTAAGTCAGCACTGCTTTATGAAGTGCAGTTATGGCAACAATAGGTTTGATCATGCCAGAGTCTGTAAAGGCTGTTAAGGCTTTTGTCTTGAATCTAGAAACAATGAAAACAGAATGTCTTATTCTAAAAACCTGCCGTTTGTATTTGAATTGAGGTCACAAACTGAGGTCACTCACAATTTTGCTATGGCAACAAATGGACAACAAACCGTTTCCACTTGAAATATAAAAAAGCAAACAAGCGGTACAGGTCTGGTCTTGCTTTAAACTTACCACCAGGATAATTCAGACTTAGCATGTATACAATGTCTTTGAAAAACACTTGCCAGCTGTTATTACTGTAACAGCTGTAAGAATAACCCTTACCATATTCAAAAAGTTATAAAAAAATAATAATAATAATATATATATGCAAGGGAAAAGACAACAAGTGACAATGAATGTATAAGGCAAAGAGTGTATCTTTCCTTTAATGTTTTACCACTTTAAATCACTTATTTATTTCACTAATTCATTTTAAAAATATGCACGGAAAATGACAAATAGTCTTTTCTAGGAGAGCATAAAAACTGCATTGAGAATTACCTAAATGTTTTTTTAATAGCTCTTATATGACCTATAGCAGACAAAGATGTCAACTTCCAAAAATATAAATTACCCAAATGCATGCTAACAAATTTGAAAGAAAAAAAAACACCTCTCTTCAAAAACATCATAATTTAATACCTAACAAAAAAAAGACAGTTATGCACTCCTGTAACATCTCAAATATGTCAAATATGTGTCAAGCACAATTGTGTGTGAACATCTCTCCTACCTGCTTGTCCTTCTCCACTGATGTCAGTGTGTTCTCCAGCTCCTCCAGATCTCGGCGAAGACTGAAGCACTCAACTTCTAGCCTTTGACGCTGGGAGGCCAGCTGAGCGGCGGCCTCCTCCTCCTCTTCCAGACGCTCCTCCAGCCCTGCTACCTGGGCTTCGAGCTCTCGCCTTGCCTGGGCCAGCTGCATGCAGCGCTGTTCAGCCTGCTGGAGGCTCTCCTGCTCCTGCTCCATTGAAGAAGAACCAGGAGAGGAGGACAGGGAGACAGAAAGTTTAATGGCCTACCCCTTCCTTTCACACTGCATGGCAGCCTCAGAGTAAGAACTTCAGATGATTAAGTAAGATAGCACAAAGACAAACAACAGAGGCTCAAAGTCTAAAGCCCTGTTTACAAAAAAGTATCCCGCAGCAAAGCTCTTTACAACTGTCCTGTGCTCAGAAGACAGTGGCTTCTAAAAACCTGAGAAGGACAGAATAAACTTTCCTTGATGAGCCTGTTTAACAATTAAATGGATTATCTATCAAACTAGTCCCAACAGGACAAAACAACGATCTGAGCCCTATTTATAGTCATCACTCACTGCTTTCTAATTTCTGAAATGATTCTGCTTCTACTTAGATACATGCCATCATCAGTAAAGTATCTGTACCAAAACACACAAATATGTAGGTCCTTACAAAGTTGGCAATGGATCAGTTATGGCGATGGGCTATTTTTTATTTTTTTTTCATTGATGTGCTTGTTCTGCTCTGAATTTTGTCACACTGACAGGGGGAGTGATTGAAACTTGATTGAAACCAGTTATTTAGGCACAATTATTAAACTTTGCTAAGACAGTACATGCTCATAGGGGTTTGACAAACCCTAACCTTATGAATCCTTACCTAAAATTACAAAAATTCCAGGTTGTTTCTTACAAAATGTGTATATTTTCAGAAGACTTAATGCAGAAAAAAAATCGATGGCATTTCAGGTTTTAAGTTTACAAACTTTTGCGGATGAGATGAGTCAGGCCTGGAGACCTCTTTTTCAACTGTTCATTGATAAACATTATATACCAAGGTTGAGGCTGCTGTTGTTATTCCTATTCCGAAAAAGATATATCCTAAGGAAAATAATGACTTCAAACCTGTAGCAATGACCTCAATTTAGAACGCATAATGGTTAATTGCTTACGCAGGGAAGTGGGAAATACTTTGGACCCATATAAATTTGTATATAGAGATTGAAGAGGTAATAACGATGTGTTGAACACTGTGATGCACTTAGTTTTTAAACACCTTGAGCAGCGCACAGCCTAAGTTAGGGCCACTTTTCTAGATCTCTCTTCAGAATTTAATACAATATTACCTCGAACTCTTCTAAGGAATCTGCAAAAAAATTAAGTTAATCCTAATTTGACTATATGGTATTACTCATTTTTGATTCTTAGAGTGCAGCAAGTCAATGTTAATCCGACTCTTTCAGCAAAACATATAATCTCTGTAGGAGCCCCTCAAGGATGTGTCAGATCCCCGATACTTTTTACGCTATATACTGATGATTGTAAACAGCGGTATGAGAATAATTATATTATTAAATATGTGGATGATGGTTATAATTGGACTGATGCATCAGGATGCTGATACTAAACTATACAAAGAGGAAATTATAGATTTTGTGGAATGGTGTAGGGGGAATGATCTGCTCTTGAATATTGATAAGATTAAAGAAATTATATGGGACCCAAAATCTATTGGTGATCATAAACCAGTTGTAATTGATGGAAGAGACATGGAACAGGTAACACTGTATACATATTTAGTCATTAATTTAGACTGTAGCATGAAATGGACCAGTCAGGTTGAACATACTGCATATGTTCACAGATTAATAAGTGCCTGTATTACCAGTGCAAATTAAGGCTTTTAGAAATAAATACTAGTATCATGATGATATTCTATAGAGCACACGCTGAATCCATATTGCGATATGGGATGTCGATATGGTATGGTAATTTATCAGTAAAATTAAAGTCCCAGATTGTAAGTTTAATTAAAAGAGTAGGAAAGGTTATAGGCACCTCACTCTCTACTTTGCAGGACATGTTTGAGGAAGAGGTTATTCGACAGGGTAAGAAAATTGTGTCTTGCATAAAGAGTATGACCTAATGCCTCTAGATAGAAGGCATCAGCTACCACATTGTAAAACAAACAGATACAAGTTCTCTATGATGCCATTATCAACAAAGCTGTTGAATAAAGAAAGGTAGAAGTAGATACTGAAGGTATAAGGTACTGATGGTATATGTTGATTATTGTTTGATATGCTGTGTTGTGATGTAAAGGAACTGTAGGTATATGTTTGCTTGTTTGTTGGTTTTTGTCCATATGTAACAGGAAGACATTATGTGAATATGTGTTAAGTATTTTTACTGTGTTTTTGTAATAGCAACCTTGATGCCCATGGCAAATTTATCTATGGAGACCAATAAAGAATAATAATAATAATAATAATAATTTTAAGGCTTTAAAATTAGGCATTTTCCATTACCATCGATTTGAAAATAGAGAAGGGGATCTTCAGTAAAACGTCTTGGGTTACGTATGTAACCCTTGTTCCCTGAAAAAAGCGGAACGAGATGCTGCGCTGCTAAGCGTTTTGGGAACAATCTTGCATTGTGACCAGCTGTGAATATGTGTGTAACACGTCAATGTAACATTGACCGGAAATTTATAGCCTCGGTTGGTGAGATCATTGGACGCACCTGTGACCAGGCTATAAATAGAGGCGTCTATTTATAGCAACCAAATACTGCAGCAATATATTAAAAACCAATGAGAACACATTAGCAACCTCATATCAATGTCCTGGCATCCACCCACAAACCCTAGTTATGTACACATGACACCATTAATGACAAAAGTGTCAATGTAGCTATCATATGAAATTGCAATTAAATCATACTATTAGCAAGGAGCACCACAAGGGAAATACAAAAGAGTATTGCACAAATCTTTAGATAAAAAAAAAATGTCTGAAGATTACACAAACACAAACTCTACCTGATTTAATGGGAGGGATGTGGTAAAGCTATCCCAATCCAAGTCTTCATCATCAGGTTCTGACTGTCGTTCACAGGCCCCCTGTATGTCATCAGACAGGGCGTGCCTGAGAGAAATAACCTGTATCGGCCCTTGACAAATACTCTCCATCTCTGAGCAATAGCAGAGAAACTATGAATATTAAAACTACAATATATAAAACTTGCAGTGAATTCCTCCTTGTCTCATCTCTCACTCTCTACCTCTGTGTCTCTCTCTTCAGTCTGTTCAGCAAACAGCTGGCCACCTCCTCTTTTTATCCTCCAGTTGTTTAATGGATGCAATTGAGGAAATATTTAATTTACGAGAAGTTTTGTTCAGAGCAGTTAACTCCTACCCCAGCCTGGTACCTGCTGACAGATATAGGTGCTTTCGTATGGACCATGTGCATTGATGGTTCACTCTCGTCCAAGGTGTTAAATAATACAATAGCGCAAATGATTTTGGTCTACCGATCACTAACAAGAGATCTTGTATTATTCAACAGATTCAAGAGAAATACCTGTATTGTACAAGAAACCACATAGCCAATGACTTATGGTCTCACTTTTGTGCATTTATTTAAAAAGGATTCATGCCCACATTCTGGAAAATGTCTGTGTGTGTCAGAAGAACAATGTTATTATTGTAATCAATGTAAAAAATCTGTTTGCCTTTCATTTTCTTCATGAATCAACAGACAAAACATTTTGCGGTTAGACATCAGCAATTTAGTATCAACAACATGTGAACCAAGAATTACTGGCAGACAATGATTATATCTGAACAGGTGTTGCTGTATCAGCACATGCAATCTATGGGGGCTTACATGGTATATTCATATCATACAAGCAATTTATGCCTTAACACCCACTCTATGCAGTGGCTGAGATTCAACTACTTAAGAGTTTCGGGCAAAATAATGGTGGCTATTTACTTGCCTTCAATAGTAGAGTGGACTCTTCATAAAAATGAATGGTAATCATACCACACAGATGATACAGAGGCACAGACAGTGACCACCTAACTCTTGTGGACAACAGAGACAGAAAAGTCCTCTGATTAAAATATCTGGATTATGGCTGATGACCTTTTTTATGTTAAATAGTTTTTTCCCACACCAGCATAATATACAGAGACAACTATAATTACACCATTCATCGGTTGATTTATCTGAAAAGTGTGTTAGCATTCCAGTTCTGTGCTGTTTTTGTGAGTATCCCAACCAGCCTGACAAAGCAATATTGGCTCAACCAATGGTGTGAGATTGAGTTTGGACTATCTGTTTGTCTGACCAATGTGTGATGAGGGAGTATTTGGGAAATATTTTATTAAAAACATTATTTTTGCAATTACATTTGGTGATGTTTGTGGCTGTAGAAATTACACACATCACTTTTAACTTAATGTCAGTGTTGGGGAAGTTACTTTGAAACTGTAGCTTCTAACAAAATATAGCTAACTTTGAAGCTATTTAAGGAAGAAAATCTTTTTAAATACAGTATACAACTATCAGATGATATTATATAATTCGGCAATCAGAAGTTCAGGTTCTGATCTTGTAATATATATATATTTAAATATTGATATATGGGCTATAAATATAGTTAGATTCTATTTATAAAAATAGATTAATTCTATTATTAATCTAAAAATTATTAAAAATAAATCAAACTAGAAACACTATTTGATAAACAGCAGTAATTAACTTGATATTTTGCTTTAAAAAATGAAGTGAAGGAAATTCTGTGCAGGACTTTTTTTATTTACTTTCATTTCCATGAACTATAGTTATTTATATGAATAATTTGAATGAACCAATTCACTAAAATGAATTAAACTTCCCAGGACAACATGAATCAGTGAATCGTTTGTTTCAACCAGTTCACATGCATGAAATGTGAGAACAATTTGTTTTGTGTGATTAGTTATATAAAAAATAAAATTTGTAAATTTTTTAAAAGTATTCAGAAAGCTGTTTTGAAAAGTTTTATTTATTTTAGACATTTCATTTGGTGGCACTAGTGGTGCAGCAATTATACACTTCAACTTTAAAGCGCATGTCTGTATGTGAAAGCTTGAAGTACAAGCAGTGTCAGTAGGGGGCAGTCGGCGCACCTCAACAAACCTCAAACACAATCAGCACAGCCTCAGAATGAGAGCCAGTTACACAGGACGTGCTCTTGACAACAGAACAAAGCACTACAGAATGCAAGGATTTTGAGACGCGATTTTCAAAGTTTCAACTACATTTAACTTGACACAATGTCCTAAAAGTGTGGCATTATGATGCTGAAAACCATCCGACAGACTCGTACATAGACAGAGATGGAACACAAGAACATGTCCTGTGAGAACCTGATTGCAAAATGGATTACTGTTGACTGTAAGCTTATGTTTAATGAGTAAAGCAAAACATTAAAAATAAATACATTTGTTAGTAATGCTGCTACTTTTAAATAATTACTCCCCAACACTTAATGGATTTTAAAACTCAGGGCATGGACTCTTTTTTTCTTAGGCTAGGTACACATTAACCTGGATACAAAGAAAACAGCATTTTCATTTTTTAAACGCTCTACATCCACACTGCCATTTTCAAGCATTTTCCAAAAGTTTCTCGTAAACACTGAAATGTATGAAAACTTAAATCCCCTTACTGCATATACAAAAAAATTTGCTGTTCCATGTACGGTCAGAAACGCAACTGTCCTTGTGTCTGTAACTTCCTGTCACCTCTGAAGGAATGTGATGTGAAGGTTGCACAAATTAACATTTATCTTTAACAATGCAATCAAAGTTAACAGATGGCACAACAACGTGGCTACAACATGGGCTGCCATCTTAATTGATTTGGGTTGAATGGAGCACATGACTACGTCACAAGACAACAAATATGTCAACGTTTTCAGACATCTCTGTTTTCCCTGTCCACACTACAACACGCAGACAGTGTTTTCAAATTTATACACTTGGGAGAGTGTTTTCGAAAAGCTCAATTTTTGCTGTCAAAAACGCAGCCATAGAGTGTACAGCAGGCCAAAATGTAGAGAAAAAGATAATACGGAAACATATTAGCGTGGCGCTAGACGTTAGATATGTTTCAAAGAGATGAAAAAGCAACTTCTTTTTAATCATGTTTGTCAGCAGATACAAGATAATGTTCACTTATTAAAATATTTCTTTGTAATAGTCCTCATTCAACTACCCACTAAATTTCAAAGAATAGTGTAAGCTGAAATTTGATTTAGTCTCCTCAGGCTTTTAGAGGCATCAGGTGCTCTTAGAGAGGTTATAGGTTCACTGGGGGCCTTAAGATGTTTCTCAGAATCAAAGAGGACATGTTTAGAAGTGAATTAGTCCTTGTAGAAAAACAAACCTCTGACTCAACCTTTTGAACTTCTGAAAACAAACTTCTTGTCCCACATTCCAAGAGTTGATGCTGTTTTTATGTAACCTGTTAGTATGATACAGTATGTCAAAATCTGAGCTTTTCGAAAACACTCACCCAAGTGGATACCAATTGAAAATGCTGTCTTCGCGTTGTAGTGTGGACAGGGAAAACGGATGACATATTTGTTGTCATGTGATGCAGTCATGTGATCCATTCCACCCAAAACATTCAAGATGGCAGCCCATGTCATAGCCACGTTGTTCTGCCAGTTATTAACTTTGATTGCATTGTTAAAGATAAATGTTACTTTGTACAACCTTCACATCGCATTCCTTCAAAGGTGATTCCTTCAAAGTTTACTCAGAATTGCTGTCCGGCATCAGACACAAGGACTGTTGCGTTACTGACCATACATTGAACAGCGATTTTTATAATTATTTTTATTTTTACATGTGCAGTAAGTGGATTTAAGAGTTTTCATACATTTCAATGTTGACGAGAAACTTTTGGAAAATGCTTGAAAATGGCAGTGTGGATGTAGAGCGTTTAAAAAATTAGAATGCTGATTTCTTTGCATTAATGTGGACATATCCTAAGAACAAAAATGTCCATACCCTGAGTTTTAAAATCCATTAAGCAGTACTGGGGAGTAATTACTTAAAAGTAGCAACACTACCACAATTTTTTTCTGCTTTACTCATTAAACATAAGCTTACAGTCAACAGTGATCCATTTTGTGATCGAGTTCTCACAGGACATGTTCTTGTGTTCCATATGTGCTATTTTGAATCGTCTGTCTGTATAAGAGTCTGTCGGGTGACTTTGGAGCATCTCTTTGGTTTTCAGCATCATAAAGACACGCTTTTAGGACATTGTGTCAAGTTAAAAGTAGTTGAAACTTTGAAAATCACGTCTCAAGATCCCTGCATTCTGCTTCGTACAGTTGTCAAGAACGCATCCTGTGTTACTGACTCTCATTCTGTGGCTGTGCTGATTGTGAGGTTTGTTGAGGCGCGCCGACTGCCCCCTGGTGACACCGTTTGTACTTCAAGCTTTCACATAAAGACATGCACTTTAAAGCTGAAGTGTGCAATCTCTGCGCCACTATGTCCCACCAAATGAAATGGCAAAAATAAATAAAACTTTTTCAAAACAGCTTTCTGAATACTTTTTAATTTTTTTAACACGTTATTTTTTATCTAATTAATCACACTAAATTAACTTGTTAAATGAATAGCATCAATTTTGAAAAAAGTGTAGATTTTTGCAATAACAAACTAGTTTTTCCAGAGAAGTAGTGGTAGAATAAACGTCTCGGTTACGTATGTAACCTCCGTTCCCTGATGGAGGGAACGAGACGTCGTGTCGAAGAAGCGACACTAGGGGTCTCTCTTGAGCGCCGAAAGATACCTCTGATCTATGAAAAAAGGCCAATGAGAGTTGGCGAACAGTATTTGCATACTCCGCCTCCGGATACGGATATAAAGGCGAGAGAAATACGCTCGTTCATTCAGGATTTTTCTGAGGAGCCGGGAGTGTTCCGGGCATCTCAGCGGCTCGGCTCAGCGACGTGGCCGGGAAGACACGACGTCTCGTTCCCTCCATCAGGGAACGGAGGTTACATACGTAACCGAGACGTTCCCCGTCTGTCGCTCACTTCGACGTCGTGTCGAAGAAGCGACACTAGGGGTCCACTTCAAAACTCGCCATGCGCTGAGCCGTGTACGTGTACTGCTGACACAGAAGCGGGCAGGTATTTTGCACGTGCGCAAGCGACCAACTGTGTTCAGGCTGCACGTACTCTTCCCCAATGCCCCGAAAAAGCGTCAGCATCCTTTTGGTTACCCTAGGGGGGAACAAGGTGACGCTCCCAACTAGGGAACGGGCCAAGCCTGGCTGGGCCTCTTTTCTCTCTATGTTTTCTCGGCATAGAGCAAGAGCAGCCGGGGCCCTTACCGCATCGAGGGAAGGGGGTCTTATTCCGAATTCCTATTCTTAGGGGGAAAAGACCCTGCGGAGGCCACACCCGCCCAACAGGGGAGGTAAAGGTGGCAAAAATACATCACATGGCCACTTGGGGCATGTGGGAGGAAATGGCGCGGTGGTAGATCCAACCTCAAGGAGGGGGGAGTTGCTACAACACGGCGACCGGAGGGCAGCAAAGGGCTGCCTAAGGGAGACGCGGGTCAGCTCGTAAGGTGACCGTACCGCGGAAATACACACAGGAGGAGTCCCATAGGAGGCCTGATCTGTGGAGCACTTATTCCAGTAGGGGTAGCCGGAGGTACCCGTAGTGGACTGGACCAGCACGTTCCTCCGATGAACTGCTGCGGGTCCGAAGTGCTAGGGAGGAATCAACCAGGGACCTGGGTCCTCTGGGACAAAAGCGCACTGTTTTGCCTCGGCAGAGGGAAACGGCGCTGGTACAAGCGGATCACCCGGTCAGATCGTCGACGTGTACCGAGTTCTACGGGCTCGGACCTGAGAGAACACGGGACGAGACTGACTCAACCCTGAGATCATAAGGGTGTTAGGTGCTGCCCAGCCCGCAGCTCTGCGAATGTCTGCTAGGGAGGTGCCCCTCGCCAGTGCCCATGAGGATGTCACGCTCCTAGTGGAGTGGGTTCGAACCCGTAAGTGGGGGGCATGGCCTGGGTGTGATAGGCCAACTGAATGGTATCCATCACCCAGTGAGACACCTCTGTTTGGAGACAGCGTTCCCTTTCTGCTGGTCCTCCAAAGCAGACAAAGAGCTGCTGAGAGCGCCTGAAGCTCTGGGGGCGGTCCAGGTAGGCACACAAGGCACGTACCGGACACGACAGTGAGAGGGGCTGGGTCTGCCTCCTCCCGGGGCAGCGCTTGTAGGTTCACTACCTGATCTCCAGAGGGCATGGTAGGAACCATGGGCACATAGCCCAGTCGAGGTCTTAGGATCACATGAGTATCTGCCGGACCGAGCTCCAGGCAAGTGTCGTTAGTAGGGGACGCTTGCAGGTCCCCGACCCTCTTGATGGAAGTGAGCGCAATCAGCAGGGCCGTCTTTTCAGGAGAGGGCCCTGAGCCAACTGATTCTAGCGACTCGGGGGGGATCTCTGAAGACCGGCAAGGACCACCGAGAGATCCCCAGGAGGGGAACAGGTTTGGCCAGGAGGGGTTTTTAACCTCCGGGCACTTCTTGGGAACCTGACGATTAAGTCGTGCTTACCCAGAGAGTTGCTGTCTACTGGGTTGTGGTAAGCTGCAATAGTGGCAACATACACCTACGAGGTGGATGGGGACAGCCTCCCCCCCAACCTCTCCTGTAGGGACAGGAGCACAGACCTAACTGCGCACCTCTGTGGGTCTTCTGCCCGGGAAGAACACCAATTCACGAACAGACGCCATTTCAGGGCGTAGAGTTGCCTGGTAGAAGGGGCTCTGGCTTGGTTGAACGTGGCTACGACCGTGGGTGGTAGACCAGCTAGATCTTCCGCATCAGGGACCAGATGTGGAGGTTCCAGAGGTCTGGGTGCGGATGCCAGAGCGTGCCCCGTCCCTGAGAAAGAAGGTCCTTCCTCAGGGGAATTCGCCAGGGAGGGGCTGTCGCAAGGAGTATGAGGTCCGAGAACCAGGCCCGGGTGGGCCAGTAAGGAGCCACGAGAGTGACTTGCTCCTCGTCCTCCCTGACCTTGCACAGCACCTGTGCAAGAAGGCTCACTGGGGGGAATGCGTACTTGCGCAGCCCCACCGGCCAGCTGTGTGCCAGTGCATCTGCCCCGAGGGGAGCCTCTTAACGGGCGTACCAGAGCGGGCAGTGGGAGGTCTCTCGGGAGGCAGAGGGGTCTACCTGGGCCTTGCCGAACCGTTCCCAAATCAGCTGCACCGAGTGGGGGTGAAGCCTCCACTCTCCGCCAGACAAGCATTGTCATGACAGCGCGTCCGCTATCACATTGGGGTTGCCGGGGATGTGAGTGGCACGCAGCGACTTGAGTCGGTGCTGGCTCCAAAGGAGGAGACGACGGGCGAGTTGTGACATGTGACGGGAGCATACGCCGCCTTGGCGATTTATGTACGCGACCGCAGTGGTGCTGTCCGACCTGACTAGGATATGTTCGTCCCGAATTAACGGGAGAAACTTCCGCAGGGCAAAAAGGACGGTCAACAACTCGAGGCAGTTGATGTGCCAACGCAGCTGGGCCCCTTTCCAACGGCCTGAGGCTGCGTGCCCGTTGCATACGGCGCCGTGGCGCCATGCTCGTCTCGGGACTCGGGTCTGGAGCCAGTGTTGGAGCGGTCTCATATGCATCAACCCCAGCGGCGCGACCGCCGCGGAGGACGCCATATGCCCCAGGAGCATCTGGAAAAGTTTTAAGGGGACCGCTGTGCCTGGCCTGAAGGCGGCGAGGCAGTTCAACACTGACTGGGCACGCTCGTTGGTGAGACATGCCGACATTGAGACCGAGTCTAACTCCATCCTGAGAAAAGAGATGCTCTGAACTGGAGTGAGCTGGCTCTTTTCCCAGTTGACCTGAAGCCCCAGACGGCTGAGGTGCCTGAGCACCTGATCTCTGTGGATTTTGCATAGTAACTCTCGTGAGAGGACAGAGACAGGCCAAAGGGGAGGACTTGTACTGATACACCTGGCCCCCGAACGCAAACCGCAGGTAGGGGCGGTGTCGGGGCAGGGTGGAGACATGAAGTACGTGTCCTTCAGGTCTACCGCTGCGAACCAATCTAGATGCCGGACGCAGGTTAAGCGTGAGCATTTTGAACGGGAGTTTGTGCAACGCTCGGTTGAGAACTCGCAGGTCCAAGATTGGTCATAAGCCGCCGCTTTTCTTGGGTACGATGAAGTAAGGGCTGTAGAAACCCTTCTTCATCTCGGTTGGAGGGACAGGCTCTATCGCGTCTTTGGCCAGAAGAGTCGCGATTTCCGCGCGCAGGGAGTGGGCGTGTTCGCCGTGTACTGCGGAAAAGCGGACGCCCATGAAGGGGGACGGGGGCCTGGCAAACTGAATTGCGTAACCGAGTCGGATGGTCCGGGCCAGCCAGCGAGACGGGTTGGGAAGTGAAAGCCACGCGTCCAACCTCTGCGCTAGGGGCACCAAAGGGACGATTAATTTGACGTACCCGGCGGGGCTTCGCAGCGGGGCGGAGCAGGTAGGGCAGCGTTGGGCGGCGACGGGGCGACCCGCAGCTGAGGTGCTGAGAAAAGACTCAAGCACTTACCTTGCTCCGCACACCCGGCAGGGGGCGGGTCAGCGACTGAGGAGGAGGTCCTGGGTAGGTGTCCTCTAGACTCGTCGGAACCGGCCGGCCGGGGGACAGTCGTGGGGCTGAAGACGGGTGGTCCGTGTCCAGGAAGCCAGGACTGTTGATATCTGGGGGCAAAGTGCCGTGAGAACGGTATTTGCGGGCCAGGTGACCCAGAGACAAAAGGAAATAGCTCATTACAGAGAATATGAGAATGTGAAAATTAATTCAACAAGAAAAGATTCTCCTCCCGGCCCTCCACCGGGGACGGAGCGGTCTTACCAGCCTCCGGAGCTAACATCTTGGTCCCTGGGTTGAACGTCTACGGACAGCCTGGGAGCCTTCCGGGTCCTCGAGGGGGTCCGTGAGACGGGGGCGTCCGTTCCCTGCAGCGTGCTCGACGCTGGGGCTGAGAGCTGGGCCCGGGTTGAGGCGGAGCAGGGTGTTTCATAGCCGCAGGAGGACGCCCTCGGCGAGCAGACGGGGCATGGCCCATGGCGGCAAGCTTGCGGCGGGGCAGGATGTGCAGTGGCCTCCGTCTGCCTCACCGCTGAGGACTGCTGGGCAGAGTCGTCAACGGTGGCGCCGAATGGACGGAGCTGGGAGACGGGGGTGTGAGAGAAGGTGTGCCTTGTCTGCCTCCCGCATTTCGACCAGGTCCAGTCCACAGGTGTGTTTCTGGACCACAAGGGGTGGCCATCGCCTGTTCGAGTGCCAGCGCTTCTGACCTCCGTGGCCCGGGGGCGCGGTTGGTCATCCAGCGCAGTTCCTGCAGCACATCAAGAACAGGACTACCCAAGGTGCAGGTTTTGAAGTGCCTTGGCCTGGCATTGGTTGCAGGAAGGGCCGTGGCGTGCAGAGTGGAAGCGGTCTGGGACCGTTCCACCACGAGGGTAGTGAGAGCGGAGGAGCGAAAAAGCCTTGGCTTAGCTCAACTCGTCGTGCACGTCCGGGAAGAAGGGAACGGGGGGGGCGTGGCTGTGAGCGGCGCACCTGCCCGCGGAACCGATCAAGTAGCCCGGGAAAGCATAGCGGATCTCCGTGCGTCAGGCTCAGGCTGGGCGGCAGACCCGAAGGTGGCGGCCCAGGCGAACGATCAGCATCCGATGCCGCTGTAACGCTCTCCGATGCAGCGGTGATGTCATCCAATTCTGAGGCAAGCAAGCGTGCCGGGGAGGCGGGCGGTTCGAGGGGGTTTACCCGGCGAACAGAGCCCGTCATATTCCCCAAATCGCCTTCATCGCCCGCAGCGCCTGCGCCGATCCCGTAGGAAGAAGGCGGAGCGCGGGGGGCGGTTGAAGTGGCTTTCTCTCATTACAAAAGAAAGCTGTGCGACCGCAATGCTATAACGGCCATGTTCTCACACTGAGAAGATGAACCATTGGAGAGAATACTCATCCCGAGCTCAGACGGAAGCAAGCAAGCAAGCGTGCCGGGGAGGCGGGCGGTTCGAGGGGATTTACCCGGCGAACAGAGCCCGTCATTGTCCCCAAATCGTGTTCATCGCCCGCGGCGCCTGCGTCAATCCCGTAGGAAGGAGGCGAGGCGCGGGGGGCGGCTGAAACGGCTTTCTCTCATTACAAAAGAAAGCCACACGACCGCAATGCTAGCAAACAAGCGTGCCGGGGAGGCGGGAAGTTCGAGGGGATTTACCCGGCGAACAGAGCCCGTCATTGTCCCCAAATCGTGTTCATCGCCCGCGGCGCCTGCGTCAATCCCGTAGGAAGGAGGCGAGGCGCGGGGGGCGGCTGAAACGGCTTTCTCTCACTACAAAAGAAAGCCACACGACCGCAATGTTGCCATGGCTATGTTCTCGCACTGAGAACATAAACCATTCATAAAACACTGCTTGCATGTGATCGCAGCCCAGGCATGCAAGATAGTGTTTTATGACCGAGAGAGGTGGGGAGAAAACACCGCATCCAGAAACTACACAGGGGCGGAAATTACATCTTTATAAAGACGCGTCCTGAAAAGGACGTTCAACGCCGCTGTGTAATGCTCTTTCAGAGAAATAAACTCTTTTATGGAGAGAATCACTCTTTCAACTCTTTTAACTCTGCGCTGTCGAAGCGCCCAGGGGCAAACTGCACGCCGGCAGTGAAGAGAAAAGCCGCTGTAGTGCGCCGTAAATCCAACAGCAAAGCAGAGCGTCAGAGGATCAGAAGCAGGATCAGTTGTGTTACTCGCAGCTGACTGCATACACACGACCATCGGCTCCGAAGAAAATTACTGAATGAACGAGCGTATTTCTCTCGCCTTTATATCCGTATCCGGAGGCGGAGTATGCAAATACTGTTCGCCAACTCTCATTGGCCTTTTTTCATAGATCAGAGGTATCTTTCGGCGCTCAAGAGAGACCCCTAGTGTCGCTTCTTCGACACGACGTCGAAGTGAGCGACAGACGGGGAACAGTACTTTTGATCCTTAAAGTAATATTTGCCATGTTTTTGTGGCACTACATAGTAGAGTTCAGAATGGGAAAACATTGAAAAAATATTTAAAAAGAGTGGATAAAATGTGGTTCATTAAAACAAAGAGTTACACTAAACCATAATTTCCTCATTTCTCAGTTTATGTATGATAGGAAACAGCGTAAAGGCAGTACAGATGTGATTACACTTTAGCCACGGATTACAGCACAGGCATTTGTTGATATGAAACTGCTGTTCGATGAGCTTTTGAGACTGCTGACATAATGCTTTGTTTTTTGCTTATAGTTGTTCACTGTACACTGAATGATTTTTATACACATTGAGTATTGCTTCACTAGCTGGTCATTTATAGTCTGTACGACACTTAAAGCATTGGAATCACTTTTTAAGAAAGTCATAAATATTTTTGATTAAAAAAAGAAATAATAAAATAAAAAATAAAAAACTAATTTCATCATTGTACCATTTTAGAAATATAATCGTTTGAGCTTTGAGAATTCTAAAAGTTTAAAATATGCTTGTTTTATATATATTAGGTTTTGCAGCGCTGTCAATAAAGCGAAGTAAATATTGGAAAAGCTTACCACTTGCAATAAGGGAGTGCTCTACAAATACTGTACCACTTTTAAGATTAAACTCAAACAATGGCTTAAGGCAAACCCGATTTGTGATCACTTTTAAATTAGCAATGTTGATAAAATCCGGCATGTTTACTTCTTGTACTTTTATACTGATGTCCATTAACCATTATTAAATAAACAAATAATATTCATTATTTCTAGCATATGAAACATATTTATCTCTATACTTTGCAAGTAATCTGTGATGTGTATTTAAACATTTTCAAAATATTTGCCTGTATGCATTTAACTACAGAAAAGTTGTTTAAAACATCAGTAAATAGATTTGTATGTCTTGTATTAAAGTGTGCCTATTAAGATTGTACCGCCTGTTAATCTGCTTTCAATTACTTTATTAGAGAAATTATTAAAATCTTATTAAAGTGTTGTCATGCTTTGTGTACCATATTTTTGTCTATCTCCCTCCTGCTGACTTTGAAAGAAGACATAAGCCTCATTCAAAAATTTAGCCTTGGGCCTCAGTAACTCTAAAAGCAATCCAGACCTTAAAGTTTTTCCACATGCTTAAGTAGGGCATCTGAATATTTTTGGAAAATTGTTCCACATTTATTTCACATTATCAATTATTAGAAGGCAAACAATGTGCTCTCAGCAATTTTCTTTGGCATTTGTCTGCAGAATTAGTACGCTCTGCATTTTGCTATTTGATAGGACTCTAATTACAATAGGGTTTTTGATTATACAATAGCTAGTTCCAATCCTCTAATAAGATTGGTACAAAGAGTGCCGATATTTAGTATAATAGCACTGGGATGATTCACTGTTTGTATCACTCCACTTGACTGTGTTTGTATCACTCTGCTTTGGCTTTGTTTAGAACTGTTTTCATTAGCTAATGAAAACTGTCTAAATTCTAAGTTAATCAATATTTCTTTCTTTCTATAAATCTAAAGATTTATCTTCTTCATAGAGATGTTTTAAGCAAATTCACACTGGCAATGATTCTGTTTTATTGTTGGCCTATATATGATAACCGAGGGGTGGTTCTAGGGTCAGTGGATATTCAGGGCTTAGCCTAGACCTCTGGATATTTATTGGGGCATGACGAAATATTGGAATATAATACACTTTATAACAAAAGTTTAAATGTAACATCTACCAGGTGCCATTTGTATAGTAAATCTTTAATATGACTGAAACTAAAACTAAAAGGTTGCACTAACTTTTGTCTCAGCTTCAGATACAGTACCCTCAAAGACCAGAAGTTGCATGCTTTTAACACTGTGTCCCTTAAAATGTGATAAAACCCCCACTATTGTTGTCCCTTTTTACATTAGTTTAGAAGATAGTAGGCTGTATATGCTCTAAGCTGTACACAGTATAATAAGATAAATATGTCAGATTGCGAGGTTCTTGATTAAAGAGTTTAGCAAAAAATGCAAATAATCTGGCTCGTGACTTCAGGTTCACCAATTTCTCGAGCACATTTGTGTATTATTCTTTATTTTCAGGGTTATACACTCACTGTGGGGGGTGTCATCACAACAACATTTCACAGTCAATATGGTCAATTTATACTGGAGGAGCTTCCGATTGTTAAAATCACAGTGACAGATTAGTTATTTATCTATATCTCTCCACGCCACTGGCATAGAGAGACTGGCTATATGCCATTATATTCACTGTTCACAAATAACTCCACCGGCATGTGTAGAGACTGGCTATACACCATTAAATTCACAGATCACATATACCTTTGATGAGGCAGCTACTTCGGTTTTGGATAGTACTGGAACACTGTATTGGCTCAATTGCGTCCGAGTCCCTATTTTTTATGCATCTATACAATTTGATAGTCTTTTATTGTTTGTGTCTGCATTCAGCACTGTTACACAAACACAATATGCCCTGTGTTTTATACTGATTTTAAAGCAGCATATTACATTCAACAATGTGTGACTTGAAGAGGTAAGGGTTAAATTTATTTCCTCATCCCCAATAATAGGATACAAAGCATTATTTTATTTTATGACTGATCTTTGATATAATTCTTATTGTAAAGTCTTACTGTGAATGAAGACAAATTTCACTCTTGAAAGAAGAATAACACAAAAATAGGTTTTAAAACACAGTTATTTTACTTTAAAAGCTTGATAACATTGTGCAATCAGTTTTAACACTGTGCAAACAATAGATTATCACATAAGTCATATTATGAAAACTATAACTACTTGCATAAACATCTGGAATTGTTGATAATGGAACATCTCTTTATGGTTCAGCACACATCTACAAACAACATATAATGGCAGTGACAACAAGCCAGCATGCCCTCATACACTTTAATTCATTTCTGGCTTTATCCATGATCCAGGGCTGCTCTTTATTCAGGTTCCGGGGCTTTAGTAGATCATTGTTTTGTTTTGTTTTTAAACTAACTTTTTATATACTTATAGGCCTAAGCATAAAATTATTAGGCTGCTTTGTTTTGCCACACATAAAACCTCAAAATTAACCATAGATATTATTATATGGTTATTATTACTAAAACCAAGTTACCATATGGATACTACATTAATGCTGTAGTAAAACCAATGTTAATTGTATCAAAATCTTGCTTTCTGCAAAAACAAAAACTGTAAAAAAAAACAAAAAAACATGGCCACTACAGTAATGGTTACTAGTCATGGTTAATATAACATTACTACAGTTAATCCATGGGTATTTTTCATGAGGGTATTATTTATTAACAAGGATTAAAGATTATCAGTGTTTTAACAACTCTGAATTTAAATAAACCTTTAAAGAGCGGCAGATTATTGGTGCTGAGTGACTCAAGCCAGGTCTCCTAAGCAACCAAACTGGCCCTGTTGCTAGGGAGGGTAGAGTCACATGGGATAACCTCCTCATGGTCGCTATAATGTGGTTCTCGCTCTCAGTGGGGCATGCAGTGAGTTGTGGATGCCGCGGAGAATAGTGTGAAGCCTCCATGCACACTACATCTCCGCTCTAACACACTCAACAAGCCACGTGATAAAATGCTCGGATTGACGGTCTCAGACGTGGAGGCAACTGAGATTTGTCCTCAACCACCATGAGGACTAAGAGTGCATTGGGAATTGGGCATTCCAAATTGGGGAGAAAAAGGGGAGAGAAAAAAACAATACCTCATTTGTTGTACTTGCATTTGATCTGCTCTCGATGGTTAATTGGAATTAATTGGTGGCATTATAAATTCCAGTTCTTTGGCGATGAGAACAAACATTCAATAGCATGAAGAATAATGTCACAGTGGAAATTTCAATAGAATAAAACGTGCTCATTGTTTGGATTTAGATAGTTGTGAGTGACTCAAAATGTTCCATGCTCCTAAAAAGTGCCATAAATTTGATATTAAAAATATTAGATTTACAAAATGTGAAGTGTGGCTTGAAATAATGTACTCTCTGATATGATAAGACCCAGTCATTAATATATCTTACCTAGCAATCAGTGGTTCTTGCCTGACAGCAAGGACAGATGAATTATAGGAGTGTAAAATCAAGATCTGATATAATTACAGCATAGAAAGAGATTTCCTGAAGAACTTGACAGAGGATGAAATAAAATAGGGCCATAGAAAGGAATTCATTTTCCAACCACACTGGAAATATACAAGATCAGCCAGAATAACCTGACACTGGGTCAAATGCTTTGCATGATTCATACACACCTGACATAAGATACATCTATTTTACTGCCATTTGTTTCCACTGGTGTCCAGTTTGTGTCAAATTGTTATTCCTACACATAGAAAAGGGCAAAGTGCCATCTGACCACTATCCAATAATGACTGGCTAAATGTGAAGAATTATGTTAATCAGAAAACTTGTGCCAAAATTGGATCTGTGCATTTGGACCTGGCAGCATTAATAAAGACATTTTACTCAAAAATATTTTTATAGTTAAGCAAGCTGCAAGAAAAGTCAATACACACCTGACACTTCAAATTCAGTAAAATATCATTTTTGCCAATGAAATATATATATATAAAAAAAAAAAAACTTGCTTGGCAAAGGATGTAGGCCCACATTGTTTCCCACATGGTTCAAACCAAATAAATATAATAACAAATATGTATTTCTCATTTCATGTATGTATTTAATCTTAACTAAGATGCATTTATGTATTATGTAACACTTTAAAGTAAGGTTGCATAAGTAAACATTAGTTAACATGAACTAACAATGAACAATAATTAAACAGCATTTATTAATCTTTAAAAACGTACTAAACTAATACACTCATAATATAGTTGTATATATATGGCAACTCAACAATAAGTTTGTAATAGCTAACATGACTTAACAGTGAAGAATACTTTTACAGTAACAATATTGGTTATTTTCTACATATATTATAACATTTTTATATTAAATGTTATACATGTTACAATTAGTTAATGAAATATGAGCTAACATGAACAAAAAAGAATTACAGTATTTTGATAAATGACCATTAACTAAGATTAATGAATTGTGTAGAAAATACTTGGTCAGTTAGTTCTTTAGTTAATGATATATAATACATTAACTAATGTAAATGAATAGAACCTTAGATTCTGAAGTGTTACCATTAACATTAGCTAAAATTAAAAAATGCTTTAGAAAATATTTTTTCATGTTTTGCCCTTGAAACCTAATGCAATTATTATGTTTTATTATGTTAATATATGTATTATTATGTTACAGTTTAATCTTAATTAAGATGACAATAACCATTAAACAATTCTTTCGAAAGCTGCTTATGGGACAAAGTCATGCTAAGCTACAAACTGCATCCTTGAAAATGTATTATTAAGCTACATAGGCATCTGCATAAAAACACTTTTAAATGAACTTGTTTACTCAATCCAAGTTTCAGTAAAATCACTTTTTGAAATAAAGAGCACCACAGATTCAGTAGGTAGATACTTATGACAGAGCTTAACCTTAGACTGAAGCATCTGCTAATGCAATCAGCAACTTAAATAATCAAATATCTTGGCCTAGCTGCACTGTGGCATTTCTGCAAGCACTGGCAATATAACATGCTTGTCTCTTTCCCATATCCAGACCCTTTTTTGCTGTGAACTCACTGGCAACCATTGCTCAACTAAGGGGGGTGGGTGACCAATGGAGTCCCTATATCCCTGTTAAGACACACACTTCATCTAAACATGGCCTGATGCTAAAGTATTAGATCCTGTTTCTCCATCACAATAAAATAGAACTGAATTTCACAGTAAAATTTTAGCCAGAGCACAGTCAACACTGTAATTCAAAAGTCAAAGAGAGTATCGTTTCACAAAAGGAGGCGGATCGGGCACATTTGCTGAATAGCTCTTGTCAATGAGAGCATATTATTATGCACTGTAAACTGTCTACCAGCAGAGTAAATAATTACTACCTTCATATGAAACAGCAGGAACTAAACTATATATGTAATAACTTTTATTCAGTGCTAATAATGAACCTAAAGGCTTGTCTTCTATCTAAAAGGAAAACAAATTTAGCTATTTTCTGTACATTCAGTCAATACCACATAGTAGAAAGACCATCAATTGACTTACAGCACGCATCCTGATGAAAACATCATTTTTTTCCTTGCACAGCTCTAAGTTCTCCCCCTCCAGCTGTTGAACACGGGTCAGTAGCTGGTCCGTCTGCTCGATGGCTTTCTTCAGCTCCTCTCTCTCCCTCATCCCTGCCTGTGAACCGGGTTGCAGTGGATTAACCTGAGCAGTGGAGAAATTCAGTTCCCTTCAGTCTGACTTCTGTCTGGAGTAACACTCCCCCTCCTGCCCTGCCTCCTACTTCTAGGGCCTTTTGGCCCAATTTAAAACAATCCCAAATATCTTCCACTGATTCTGTTCCATAACACTCCTGGATTAAAAACCCAGTTTATGCTTCAGTGTACTAGGTTTCAAATAAAAACTCATGAGAAAAAGGTATAATAGTTCAGCATTAAGTAGTTACAGTATATGGGGAACCATCTGTTAAAGTAATCATGTGTTATTCATTGTAACAGACAGTCATGTACATGATTGCAAGAAGATAATTTAGCCACCCACTCTGCCTCTTTTCCAAACACATATTAAGAGGTGACAATTTACTGACAAACGTGTGGAAATCATTATACTCAGGGTTGGGGAGTAACGGAATATATGTAACGGGATTACATATTATAATACAAAATATAAGTAACTGTATTCCACTACAGTTACAATTTAAATAATTGGTCATTAGAAAACTGTTACATTCAAAATGTATTTTGATTACTGAAGAGATTACTTTGCATTTTATTGTCATTTGTTTCATTTAATATTTAGTCTTTTCAGATGGAAAACATGTATACATATAAATGATGCGATCCAAAGTGCATTTGAACAGCAGTGAAACACTTTCTTATGATGTGTTACATTCATACGAGCAGACAGAGAAGTACATTTGGAGCAGAAGAAATGGAAATAAACCTTGTGTAAATTGTCAGCTTTACGCTAAGCTAAAATGTTATTTCTAGCCATTTTACACGCACATGTTACCAGGCACGATCATATATTTTTAGCAAGAAAATTCACGTTGGATCATAATTTCTTTTTTTCTAGTAAGACCTTTGAAGTTAGGGCAAAAATCATATTCATGATAATTTTTGTATTGTTTTCCTGTAAATATATATATACAAATCCTTAAAATAAGATACATTTGATTTGTCTTGTTTTAGAAACAACACTGCATAAGATATTTAGGTTTTCAGAGAATGTATATTTAACGTGTGTATTTTGTCTTACTGTACTGACAGAGTTTCTATAATTAAAACAAGTGAAAAAATCTACCAGTGCTGAGGAAGTAATCCAAAGTATTTAGAATACATTATTGATCTTGTGTAATCTAATGGAATACATTACAAATTACATTTTACAGCATGTATTCTGTAATCTGTAGTGGAATACATTTCAAAAGTAACCCTCCCAACCCTGATTATACATTACAGGTAACTTGCACCAGTGTTTTCCTAGATTGTTCGCCCAGTGAATTCGGTGACAGAAGGTCGAAAGTTCATCAGCTGATATCGAAATGTATGGACATGTGTGAGCTCCAGTTTCCAGGTGAAATATCCACAGAGTGGTGCCAAAAGCGACTAGTTTTTAGTTGAAGAAAAGTTTTAATTCAGTCAGCAGGAATGCATATTTTACTAACTTTACCCTTTAAACCTAACCATAAACATAACTGTCAGTAAACATTTTAGAGCAAAAATTCAACCTCTGAATCATGCTTACCATTGTTTATGTGAACATGATTACTTCCTGGTTCTGATGGAACTAGAACTAGTGTCTTAGAAGTTACTAGCACAACACACTATCAATAATACCAGAGAGAAAGGTAAACACAATTGAATTGATGTAAAAACATTTGATGAGGGACGATGCTTGGCAGTAGTTCAGCAGAGTGGAGTCGATTACAGGGTACATTAACTTTTAGAAGCAACATTTTGTTTCCTGTATAATCATGTTGGCTTCTCAACCTTTCTTGCCTTACAGTACCCTCACAGCCCTCTCAATAGCTACTTTTTCAACATCAGGCCAGTGCGAGCCAGGGCTATCAACTGGTCAGCTGGGGCCAATACAATGATCTGAATTCCCACCATCGGGTCAATTATAGCCCTGCAGCGTTGCCCTAAAACCCGCCTTTAATTCATGGCCTGGTGCCAACCTCACACACCCTCAGGCTGAGGTATTAGACTCTAGAAACTAGCTAGCCCTTGAAACGATCACTGATTTGCACTGTGCCTGCAATTTATCTGTAATTTTTCCCACACTTGCCCATTGTGAGCTGTCGATCTGATGTTGCACATTTTCAGCATCCCAAATATTTAGAAGAGCCCTGGTTTCATCTACTGACCAGTACTGATGATTCTCCATTCTCCATTGGTCTGTAAAGGTAAGATGGTATCTAGATATGAAAGATTGGGAAATGAGTATCTTGGTGCTGAAACTTCTGACCTGACTCAGCAAAACTTAGACTATGACATTGACCAAGCCTCAATCCCTTGTTTGGCCCAAGAGTTATCGACGGTCCTAATGCCTTTAGCCATTGGCCTTTGTTCACATGGAAGCCCCATGGAGGCATGATGACAAAGTGACAGTGGCAAAGCAACTGGCCCTTACATACACTAGCATGCCCACATTTCGCCCAATAGTGAAAACACGGGTAATAAGGCCTTAGTAGCCCTTCTTTGACACCAAACAAGAAAAGAGTTGCTGTAAACTCATATTATACTGGATATCATTTGGCATTATAACTAATATAATTAAAGTTACTTAAAAATAAGTAGTGACATACAGACAAACAGACTCAACAAAAAACACATACTGTATACTAATACAGATGCCATTCATTCAAATGTGTAATGCTTGCACACATTTCACACACATAATGTTTGTGATAAATGGAACTAATCACATTTAGTCACGAATCTCAATCTTTTTTTATAGGTTTAACAAAGCAACATGTTTAACAAAGCAGCATGTTTAACTGCCTTCTGGGGTACGCAAACCCTTGGTTGGGAATCACTCGCAAAATTCTCAGCAATGGCTGTGATGTAATGTCATAAAGTAGGTTTAACACAGTGCCTAGCACCATGAAGCACCCAGGTGATGGGGAATGGTCTGTGCAGACAAGCTTCATGGAGAAGATATCCATTGCTCTTTTCTTTGTCACTTCCTCAGTCAATGGCAGGTTAATTGATAGTTAAAGTTGAAAGGCGTTTGCATTAATAACAGTTCTGACAGATATAATAAGCAAAGGACAGCTGTAATTGACTCCCACATCAGAGTTAGAAATCTTGCAGGCAGAATAGCAAATATTCAATTTACTGTACATAAAAACTAAAATTTTAACTTGACATCCATCTCACTATACATTATCATGTCTTTTGCCTTTACTTGAAACATGATCCCACTGGAAATCGATATGTTGCTACCAAATGTTCCAGTATCCTGAAATAAACCCCATTCTGCTGAATTACTGCCAAGACATTTTTGCATCAATTCAAACATGTTAGCCTTTTCCTCTGGCGCTGCTGAAACCAGGAAGTAATTACGTCCACATACACAGGGATAATTCGTGATTCAGAGATGGCATTTTCCCATTAAGTAAAATATTTAGTCCACTGAAAGTTAGGTTTAAGTTTGGGTTAGGCAGTAGGGTTGATAAAATATACATTCCTGTTTTCATGTATTACATAACTTGACTGTACTATATAATTTACATCAAAAATGCAACTCGCTTTAGGCGCCACCTAATGGACAATTGAACAGGACACTGGAGCTCACATGTGCCCATATGTTCAACAACACTTCCAGCTTCAGCCAGTAGAGGCTGTCCCTTACATTCTGGTTAGCACAGACCGATTTCAACAACATAACTTTTGACCTTGCCAAATTCACAGTGAGATTCTGTAATTTCATTTGTAGAAGTGTATTTGCAGTATCACAATGATCTAATGCAAATACATTGTTTTCTTACATGGGAAAACAGATGTCAACAAATTTTCCGAAACGTTCGAAAAACAGTTTAATAAAAGAGCAGAAAAAAAAGAATGAGAAAGCTTGTTGAAGCTTGAGGAAATGATAAACATTCCTATAATTTATCTCCAAAAATGCAGATGTATGTTTTTTAGACTAACGAGGAATATTAAAACAATTGCCAATTTAGATTATCAAAATGTGTTTAATGGCTCCATGAGATTTAAAATATAACAAAAATACTTTACCAAATATAAATTGTGTCCTAAAAAAAACAACCTTCAAGTATGTCTTTATAGTCAGCAAAATTATTTGTGGGAATGCTCTTCAAATAGTTACAGTGTATTCCCCCTAAAGGCAAAGAATCAGACTGTTCTTGTAGCAAAGTTTTCATGTTTCAACTTGAGAGGGGAGGATATATGTCAGACCACATCTTAACACCAGTGTCAAAACACACAAATTGCCAAATTGCATAATTTGTGATATACGAATGAATGATATAGAACCTTAAATTAATTTCCGTTTGCATGAAGGAATTTTTAAACTCTGGTTAACAGGCTTTGCACATTCTTGCCTTCACAGTCAATTGTTTAAGGCCCAGATCATGAGCAGCAGTTTTCCAAATAAATTTGTTCCCCTACATTGCATTCCAACTCTACAGAGGTGACACACACACACACACACACACACACACACTGATTACAAGCATTTGAACAGCTGTCTGGCACTTCCCCCTCTCCCTTCACAATTTTGCAAAAGTATTCAATGGATATTGATAATTAATTAATTCAATATAATCTTTGCAATTTATATGTATTCATGTTTATGCAAACATCTAAATAGTTCTAATGTAATCTAATTTAAATTACCATCTTGTGACAAATCTTTTTAATTCTCACTCATTTGCAAGTTTATCTCTGAATTACCCTTTATCCTCCCAGTATGCTCTCTCTCTCTCTTTCTCTCCCCCCTCTCTCGCTCTCTCTCTCTCTGTCACAATGAATCAGAAACAGAGATGCTCTAAGAGCAAGAGTCATTTTTGTTTAGCTAGTTCAGAAAACATCCATATGTTTGTCATGTGCTTGTTACTAAAAGCAGGTCAATTATATAATGCAGATTACAATCTCTGTCATAATTTTGTTACACTAAAAACAGATGTTTCATGCATGATTTAATAGACATACAAATATTCACATATTATAAACTGCATGCACATCAAAGCTATTCCTAATGCATTTGTCTTGCAGATGCTTAGTATTTTTATTCTGCTTACATTTGTGCAGGACAGAAGTTGAAATACTTGTGGGAAGTCGTGTCATGTGGTGTGACTTGATACTCCATATAATATTTTACAGTAAACTGGAATTAGCCAATTATTTTATAATTATTATGCATGCAGCATAATGCACATTATGTAAGAGATTACGTAGCATAAGTACTTTTCAGTACATCTGAAAATAAGTGCGATTGTCATACCACATTACCATTACAATGAATAAAATAAAATAAAATAAAATAGTGAAGGCAAAAAAAAGAAAAAAACTTAATTACATGAAATTGTGACCAGCTAAAGGAAGATATTCTACACACGTTTTTATACATTCATAAATTAAACATGATTATAAGGGAAATTGACATTTTGCTTCCTGAGGTATATATATATATATATCCTGAAATTGACCAAATTCTGCCAAATTACTGAACAGCGGCATTCCCAATTTGACATTTTTGCATCAATTAGTGTTTACCTTTCTAGTACTGTGGAAACCAGGAAGTAATCACATTCACATAAACAATGCTGAGCATGATTTTGAGGTTGCATTTTCTCTGTAAAATTACAATTTTACTCTGTAAAAAGGCTGGGGTTTGGGTTAGGAATTAAGGTATATAAAATATGCATTCCAATAAACTGTATAACATCATTTACAACTAAAAATACAACTAAATTTTGGTGCCAACATGTGGATATTTCACCTCAAAAACACTTTCAGCTTCGGCTGTTGAGGAGTGGATAGAATTTCTGTAATTTTCAGCAGAAGAACATTTGACCTCCTGTCACTGAATTCACAGGTGGCGTGTCTCAATCAGCTCCCTGTTTTGTGAATCAGTATCTCGTGAACACGAATTTCGTGGTCATCCACTGAACATTGGGACACTTGACTCAATTAACTATGACACCATAAGGTCTCCTTGGCAATCGTGATTTTAAGATCGATTACACTTCCTATAGCGACATCAGACTCTTTGGCGATCGTGATTTTAAGCTCAATGACATTTTTCATGCGACATCTAGTGCGTCAAGCGCTAGGAAGTATAATCGAGCTTGAAATCTGATCTCACCCAAAACAACTGGATTGCTTTAGAAGATATTAATTAAACTACTGAAGTCTTATGGATTACTGGTATGCTGACTTTATCTCCTTTTTGGGTCTTTAAATTGCTGATTATCATTCACTTGCATTATATGGAACTACAGAGCTGAAATATTCATCTAAAAATCTTTGTTTGTATAAGCAGTGAATAATTCTTGGGTGATCTGTCCCTTTAATTTCTGACCCTGCATCACTTCATCACTTGTTGGATGTGGCGTATTCCTACTTGATGTCTCTAATCTCTGCATCACTTCATCATTTATGCTCTTTTTCATGTCCTGCCAGGGCTAATGTTGTGTTCCATTAAAGTTGGATGTGGCATATTCCTACTTGATATCTCCAATCTCCAACCATTAATGCATTCCATTGCCAGATGCTCGGAAGATGATGTTTAAGGAAACAAAACTGTAATGCTACTGTTAGCTTAGCAGGTGTTTGACTGTCACAAGAGTTGTCCTAGCAACCTAATTCATAAACAATCTGCAATGCTAGCATTTGTGCTACAAGTGTACGATTATCAAAAGAGAGCATAATTTACCATGTTTTGAACACCTGCAACTCTGCTAACATTTGTTAAACAAGTCTTTATATATTGTAATTTAGGAACTTTGACTCATTTATCACTATAATTTAGTAAAAGTGAATGTTTATAACTTATTTTATATCTTCCAGTCACACACCTACATCTCAGCGATATCAGAGTTGAAAATTTCTGCTCGTCATTCCAAATTGGAATTACGACTTCCAGTGGCATTCCATTGCACTTTTCCCAGTAGGAAGTAGGAAAATGCGACTTTCCGAGTTGAATGGAATGTAGCATAAGGCAGCCCAGGAGAAGACCCTGATGTGTTTTGTGACTGTTGTTTGTTCAGAGATGTTTGCATTCCTGAGAAGCATGCATAAGACTGCTCTTACCCTGCACATTAGTACCTGTCAATCCCTACAGCTCTAAACAAAATGCTCTTTCACTCTTTTAAAACTGCAAATGTAGTCAGTTTTCCTGTTACCTGTGAGAAAAAGATAGAACCCAATAAGCAGAACAGAAATGCAGGGTAGGCAATTCTTACTCACAGAGAGAGAGAGAGAGAGAGAGAGAGAGAGAGAGAGAGAGAGAGAGAACATGTTTATATGCCCACAAGGACAGTAAATCCTGAGATCACCTACCTTGGGGGCCCAGCCAGCAGTACCCATGAGGGAAATGGCTTATTAAACATACTAAACAATGTTTATTTTTTAAATGTAAAAGTGCAAAAAGGTTTCAGTGAGGGTTAGGTTTAGGAGTAGGGTTAGGGTTAGGGTAGGGTTGCCACCCATCACGTAAAATATGGGATCGTCCCGTATGTAAAGATAAAAATTATTTGTCCCGTATTTAAGCGGGTCAGATGGTGTCATGGTGAAATCGTTCCAGACTGCTAATTTAACATTGGAAAATGTGCCTATGGTGAGTAAAGGGCCGTCCAAAATATCCACAAATGGTGCTAAAACTGTGTATTTTTTTCTAAACGTTCAATAAGATCAATAAATGTAAGAATACATCAAGACAAGTACAGGTGAAAGAAGAAAATTAATACATATAAACCAATGAAAATGTATACATAAATAAGATATAGGAGACAAACAATCAAAAAGATAAATATAAAAATATTTTTCACATATAAAAGATGTATTTTTTTTATAAGTCAGGGGTCAGGAAAGTTATCATTTCAACAAATAAGAATTGGTATGTACATTTTTATTAATACCACAAATTAACAAATTAAGGATGTAGATAGGGGCCTCAATTACAAAAATTGTAATCATTAACACAATCTTTTAGATTACACTTTTTATCTAATCTGATTACTTTAATGTGCATTAAAATATTGCAGTACAACCAACAAATACACACAGATTTATGTTTAATTTAGTTTCTGTTTTAAATTAGGTTTCTAAATTAATGCACAAATAAATGTCAAGCTGTTTGTATTTCACCTGTATTAGCCTTTGACTCGAGTACAAATTGAGGAGCAAGTTAATGCTGTTGGCTGATTAGTAATGTAATAAAACATATACACATGTAATACCTAAAGTAAATGTTATTTGATTACGCACATTTTAAAATGCAATGTAGTCTTAATAAAATAACTTGATTGTTGTAATCTGATTACATTATCCAGATTACATGTAATCAATTTCTACCCAACACTGAGTGTGCTTTTGTAGGTACTTAGCTAAAGTTTGAAGACAAAATTGTCCTCAAAAGTTAGCTAAATCTGACTACAGTACCTTTGGGCACATTGAGAGATGTCTTCATTTGGAAAATCAATTCACTATAAAAAAGGTATAAAACATTTAAATTCTAAAAATGCTAAACATTTTCTATGAGGGTTAAGGTTTAGTAAGGCTTAGGCTATAGTAATTATGACAAGTTAGGGAACAGAAAATATAATTAGTTCTGAAAAAAAAAAAAGAACAAAAAAGAAGACAATATAAAGTCCCTATCATAATATATTTTTTTTATGTTTGTGTGTAAACATGTGGCCCAAACAAGTGTGTCAAACACAACACCATGTGTTACACCCAAAAAGGAGAAAAGGCAATGTCTTACATGCGCCAGTGGCTTGATGTGGATGGCGATGATAGGACGGTACTGGTGGAAGTCAGTCTGGATCACACACACTTTCTTCTCCATCCTCAGCATGAGCACACTCTCCCCATCCTGCTCTCTCCTCCACATATGCAGAGGAAGTGAGTCTTCGGTTACCTGACTCAGAGCACTCACAATGCACTCGCAGGGGGTGGGAACTAGGTTTCTAGAAAGAAAACATCTAGACTCCCTCTGACATTCCCCACCCTTCCACCACCACCCACTGTCAGATGAAGACAGAGGGCCACCCTGATTCACACAGGTTAACTCATATTAATATTAATATATTACAGCATATATAAGTATAAGTATTATATTAACATATACGTATTATACTTTAATATTTGTAGTACTTTAAAGATTAAATTATTGCAAAATTATTTACTCTGTGCTTGTGTATTGTGGGATTTAAATGTATCCAAGTGGCTTGCGTGTATTGACTGTGTTCACCAAAATTTGTTCAGATCATGAATGATTCAGTCACTATTTATGTTGATTCCAGAAGATGGTGACAAATGAGGGTCTTGTGTGAAATGAGTTTATCACTGAATCAATGTGTAATATTGCTAGCAATGACAAAGACATGAAGATGAACCCAAGTGCAGTTTATTTAAACAAAACTTGAAATCCAAAAACTCTAACAATAAACGTGAACTAAACATGAACTTGACTAGAACTAGATTTGGCTGGACTTAACTATAAAACAAAGCTTGAGCTTGAGCTTGAGCTTGAGCTACATAAACACATTCACATACAGTACTAGACAAAGGACAGCCACGGCCTTTTCTCTCTATGTTTTCTCTCCACAGAGTATTTAGATTTTCGGCTGGGGCCATTTAATGACTTTTATTCATGTTGGCGAAGGTGTTCTTTTCCTTTCCATTTCTATTTCCATTTATGCATTTGGCAGATGCTTTTATCCAAAGCGACTTACAGTGCACTTATTACAGGGACAATCCCCCCGGAGCAACCCAAAGTTAAGTGCCTTGCTCAAGGACACAATGGTGGTGGCTGTGGGCATTGAACCAGTGACTTTCTGATTAACAGTTATGTGCTTTAGCCCACTACGCCACCACCACTCCTATTTTTTCAGGAGGAAAAGACACCGCAGAGACCACATCCCACCCGAAGGGGAGGTTAACATGTGGCAAATACGTCATAGGCATGGTGGTAGGTCCTGCCCAAAGGGGAGGAGCTCCACAAACACGGTGACCAGAGGCAAAGAGAGCTCTGCCCAAGGGAGACGCGGGTCTACCGATTGTCTAACTGTATCACAGAAAATACATCACAGGGGGTTACTGCAGGTAACCAGCTCCTGTGGAGCACCTACCCCAGTGCAGGGCATGCTAGCAAACATACTAGGTCTGGTTACGAATTCCTCCACAGAATTCGCCAGCCACAGGGTTAGGGAGGAAGGACATCCAGGATCCATGGACTCGTGATCTCGCATGGTAAAAGAAAGAGTATGTCTACGCCTCACGGAGGGGAAAGGCAATGTACGCAAGTGGTATACCCGGCCAGCTGTTCTGTAAACTTACCTGTTCGTACCTGACAGTGCACAGGACGAAACCGGCTCAACCTGGAGATCATAAAATCTCACAAATGTATTGGATGTTGCCCGCTGCCCTGTTGATATCTGCTAGAGAGGTGCCATTGGCAAGTGCCCAAGAGGATGCCACACTCTGTAGAGTGTGCTCTTAATCCCAAAGGGACGGGCACTTCACCCTGGGTCTGGTATGCCGACACGATGGCATCCACGGTCCAGTGGGAATGCCTCTGTTTGGAGACAGAGTTCCCTTTCCGATCCAAATAGATGTGCAAAGCATGCATCGGACACAGCAACGATAAGGCTGGGTCTGCCTCCTGCTGGGGCAGCTTCACTTGCAAGCTCACCACCTGATTCCTAAAAGGGGTCATGGGAACCTTGGGCACATAGCCCGGTCGGAGTCTCAAGACCACATGAGAAAATTGCAGACCGAACTCCAGGCAGGCATCCTATTGATGGATTTTGTGAGCGCAGTCAGGAGGGCAGCCTTCACTGAGACCGCCTTTAGCTCAACTGGCTCTAAGGGCTCAAACGGGGCTCTCCGTAGGCCCAGGAGGACCACAGAGAGACTCTATGAGTGAAAGAGGCACAGCCTAGGAGGATTCAGCCTCCTAGCGTCTTTCAGGAACCTGATAATCAGGTCGTGCTTCCCCAAATACTTACTATCTACTGTGTCGTGGTGTGCCGCTATAGCGGCTATGTGCACCTTCAAGCCACCCCTCCAGCCTCTTAGATCTTCTGCGTCCCATCCAGGGGCCAGACATGAAGATTCCAGAGGTCTGGGCATGGGTGCCAGATGGTGCCCCATCCCTGAGAAAGGAGGTCCTGCCTCAGGGGAACTTTTCAGGGAAGGGCTGTCACAAGGAGCATGAGATCCGAGAACCAAGTCTGAGTGGGCCAGTACAGCTCCACGAGGGTGACCTGTTCCTTGTCCTCTCTGACATTGCACAAAGTCTGTGCAAGCCGGCTCACTGGGGGTACACAAACTTGCACAGCCAACTCATCTGTGCAGAGGGGAGCTCCCGTCGGAAAATACCAGAACGGGCAGTGGGAGGATTCCCAGGAAGCAAACGGGTCAACCTGTGCTTCACCGACTCGACTCCAAATCAGATGGACCACCTGGTGGTGGAGCCTCCACTCTCCCCTGAGAATCACCTGCTCAGACAGACATACGTCTGCTGTATGGTTGAGGTTGCCTGGGATGTGAGAGGTCTGCAGCGATCTGAGTCGCCTGAGGTAGAACCGAAACGTGGAAGTACATGTCCTTCAGGTCTACCGGTGCTAACCAATCTTGATGCTGGACGCACGCATAAATACATTTCCGCATCAGCATCTGTGCAAGGCCTGGTTCAGAACTTGCAGGTCCAAGATTGGTCACAACCCACCACCTTTATTTGACATGATAAAGTAAGGGCTGTAGAACCCTTTCTTCATCTCAGCTGGAGGGACAAGCTCTATTGCGTCCTTCTGCAGAAGGACCACGATCTCCGAGCGCAGGGCAGCGTTCACCGAGAATAGCTGAGTCGGATGGTTCTGGCCAGCCATCGTGACGGGTTGGAGAGCACTAGACATGCCTCCAAGCTCCAGGCGAGGGGCACTAAGGGGAAAATCATGTCTGATGTACCTGGAGGTGGGGCCTCATGGCAGGGGGGAGCAGGAGACGTCGAGGAGCCTTGCTTCTTCCTGAGCTGAGGGGAACCTCAAAGCATTCACCTTGCCCCACTACACACTTTCCAACCTGTCCAACTCCTATCAAAATCTCATCCTGCTTACGAGCTCTGAAAAAGACATTATGCTGGCACTGAGGTCTCATCCCAGAACTCGACCGGTGCAAACGAGCGTGCTGGGGAATCGGCGGTCCACGGGGGATGACCTGGCAGAGCTGCACCCAGTGGAGTCCCAAAATCGCCTCCAGCATCAACCGACCCGGTCTCATACCCGTAGGTAGAAGGCCCTGCACCGGAGGCGGCTGGAGTGGCTTTCCCCCGGAAGAATCTCTCGCAATGAGAACATGAACATCCACGAACACTGCATCAACGTGATTATAGCCCAGGCACGTGAAGCAGCGATCGTGGCCATCAGAAGCAAAGAGAACGTGACTGCAACCAGGAATTACACACAGATGGAAAGGCATCTTTAAAAAGACGCTATCCATCAGTTTGGCTTTACTAATTTTGGCTTTACTTTTACTAAAAAAAGCTTTATTAATTTAACACAGATCTAGTAATCTGCTTAAACTGGCTTAGACAACCGATCAAACTATTACCTCACAAACATAATGTAAAAAGCATAACTTAAGGAAGACTAATTCGCTGATATAAACTCCACTTACAATGTGTGCTTAAAAGAAGGATTGTCCTTTGTTTTTGTTTTCTGCAGTGCATTTGAGGTAATGCTGAAATCAAGAACAATGTGCTGATAAATAAATCTCATTTGCGTGTTCCTCATCTCTAGATTATTAATTTAGATCAACATCAGTGCCGATAAAAAACATGGATAAATGAGCATTGTTGAAAGCAATGTATGGAGCCGTGTTGATTAGGCTTTCTGACTGACAGACTATTACGTATGGGTTGTTTCGATTCATGAAGCTCACCGGCGATTGGATGGATAGTCGCTCAATTAGCCCAAAGTAACAAAACGCAAAGAATACTGGATATAAATCCACCATTTGGACTTGTTATGGGTTTTGCTTAGAAAAGTGCGAGGGAAAAAAAAAGAGAGTCATTTAAAAAGATACACAGCTATCTCAAGTTGGGTGAATGAAACTGTGTTGCTTCTAAAATACTGCACACTGGTTGACAGGTGACACTAAATTTACACATGCACAAATGCAAGGCATGTTCCATTCTCTTCTACACTCAAAACAAAGTACATTTCACTAACGTATATTTGCTGAATCCTCCCTTGTTCATATTACTAAAAAATGCAATTAAAAATGGTCTTGTCAGCTCTACTTGATCCCTTTGTTATGGGACAACATACATATTTTTTCTTTGGTTACCTGAAACAGGAGATTTCAAGATCCCAGCATGCTTTGCATTTGACTGTTTCTCAGTGTACATTCTTATAAGTTCGTATGTTCCTGTGGACACATTCGACGTCATCATCCACTGCCGAAGTTCAATTACAATTCCCTGGAATGCAAGTACAGAGAATGCATAAAATTAACAGGATTTGTTCTCAATCAGGCTGAATATCGAGGATGCATCGGATGGTGGATTGTGGGCAAGAGCCCAGAACTACGGTGGAAGATGAAGGACATTCATCGTTTATCTACATCCTCCTGTCTAATAGATGTGTTCTACATCCTCCTGTCCAATAGACAATTTCTACATCCTCCAGTCCAATAGATGCATTCTACATGCTCCTGTCCATTAGACACATTCTACATCCTCCTCTCCAATAGTCTCGTTCTACATCCTCCTGTCAAAGAGTCACATTCTACATCCTCCTGTCCAATAGTCTCATTCTACATCCTCCTGTTCAATAGACGCATTCTACATCCTCCTGTCCAATAGTCTCATTCTACATCCTCCTGTCCAATAGTCTCGTTCTACATCCTCCTGTCCAAGAGTCACGTTCTACATCCTCCTTTCAAATAGACGCGTTCTACATCCTCCTGTCCAATAGTCTCATTCTACATCCTCCTGTCCAATAGATGCGTTCTGCATCCTCCTTTCAAATAGATGCTTTCTACATCCTCCTGTCCAATAGACGTGGTTCTACATTCTCCTTTCAAATAGACACTTTCTACATCCTCCTGTTCATTAGATGCGTTCTACATCCTCCTGTCCAATAGACGCATTCTACATCCTCCTGTCCAATAGACGCGTTCTATATCCTCCTGTCCAATAGATGCATTCTACATCCTCCTGTCCAATAGTCTTGTTCTACATCCTCCTTTCAAATATACGCTTTCTACATCCTCCTGTCCAATAGACAATTTCTACATCCTCCTGTCCAATAGTCTCGTTCTACATCCTCCTGTCCAATAGATGCGTTCTACACCTTCCTGTCCAATAGTCTCATTCTACATCCTCCTGTCCAAGAGTCACGTTCTACATCCTCCTTTCAAATAGACGCGTTCTACATCCTCCTGTCCAATAGTCTCCTTCTACATCCTCCTGTCCAATAGACACGTTCTACATCCTCCTGTCCAGTAGTCTCGTTCTACATCCTCCTGTCCAATAGATGCGTTCTACATCCTCCTGTCCAATAGACGCATTCTACATCCTCCTGTCCAATAGTCTCGTCCTACATCCTCCTGTCCAATAGACAATTTCTACATCCTCCAGTCCAATAGATGCATTCTACATACTCCTGTCCATTAGACACGTTCTACATCCTCCTGTCCAATAGTCTCATTCTACATTCTCCTGTCCAAGAGTCATGTTCTACATCCTCCTGTCCAATAGACACGTTCTACATCCTCCTGTCCAGTAGTCTCGTTCTACATCCTCCTTTCCAATAGACGCATTCTACATCCTCCTGTCCAGTAGTCTCGTTCTACATCCTCCTTTCAAATAGACGCTTTCTACATCCTCCTGTCCAATAGACGTGGTTCTACATTCTCCTTTCAAATAGACGCTTAATATGAAAGTGTTTCTCTCAGTGTAAGCGCATTATTCTTGAATAAAGAGTCAAAATTTAAATGTCACTTTGGTTGAAAGTGAGAATCTTGATTTTAGGATAATTAAACTTAAGTAACTTAATAGTTTTGGACAAATTAGATATTTTAACTTGATTCAACTAAATAGCATTGGATTAATCAATCTCAGTAAGGTTTATTGTAGTAAATAGATTTATTTCTGTTACTTAAAGGATCACAGTAATTTTTTCTTCATTAAAAAAGTTTAACTCCTAAAATATAATACTCTTGCAATATATTTAGGAAATCATGCGCACTCACATTAAAATGAAGACTCCAATCAAATCAGTAACCTTATAAAAGCTGTTTTATTCTACATGAATGGGTCCGCACATGGGTGCTTTCATTTTAGAATCACATAACCAAATGAAAACTACTAGCTTAATCTCAGTAACTGCCCTGTTATTTGACACTTTCACTCATTGATTAAAGTATTATTTATCTACATGTAGAGGGTCTCTTCATGGGGCTGCCATGTTAGAATCACATAATTAATAATTAAATTAATCATGGCTGACTGTGAAACAAAATTTCTACAATGGCATCTGAAACTTGATTTTAAATTATGCTGCATCCAAGCCGTTAGGTCTCAGTGTAAGTCCTAGATGACACAAAGACAAAAGTTACTGAGTGTACCTTTAATCATGCTAAAATCATGTTAACTCATGCAATTACATTTTGTGGCTTTACTTTTGAAACAGTGCATAATTTAACATTTATGGACTGGCCGCATTCACTTCCATTGTAAGTACGTTTCTGTAACGCTTGGTTGCACTGCAAATTGGATTAAAGCATCTGCCAAATGCATAAATGTAAATGGTGAATACCCATACGTTAATATGTCTCTACCCTTGTTGTAATGGATTTTTTTTTTTTTTTTACTGAGTATGATATCAGTCATTTATAAAGGCAATCTCCAGCCTGAGAATGATGTGGCATTCGTTTCTTTCCCAACTGGACAAAATGTAAAAAAAATTTGGTGGTAAGAAATGTTCAGTGGGTGTACAGCATGCGTAATGTTTGATAAGCCTCAAGTGCTGACACTGCTATCCAAAGCTCATCCCTATGATTTAAAAATCCCACTGGGCTTATGAGAGCTCAAAAAAGAGGCAACAGTGAACAGCTCATCAGGCATGAAATTATATTTACCTTAGACATGGAAAAATGTCAGAAAGACATGGCCTGGTAATTATCCTTGAAGTGGAAAATATAACATCCTTGTGGTCACACAGAAATGAGTGACACTGTGAATTTTCATCCAAACCAGAAGCATCAGCTCAAAATAATCACTGATGTTTGATAACGTCCAGTGGGTCATGGGTGATGTCCCATTATCACAGGCAGGTAATTATCCTTCTTTTCCATGTGGAAGTGATCTAATCCTTGTGGTCATGTACCTCTGATGGCATTTTAAATTAAAACACATTAACCCATGTGTTTTTGATTGATCCCAAACACTATTTGTCATACTTTACTCACTCTCATGCCATCACAGATGTGTTTGACGTTCTTCTGCAGAACACAAATGAAGGATTTTGGAAGAATATCTCAGCTCTATAGGTCTTCACAATGCAAGTGAATGGGTACCACAATTTTAAAGCTCCAAAATGCACATACAGGCAGCATAAAAGTAATCTATAAGACTCCAGTGGTTAAATCCATATCCTCAGAAGTGATATACTGAAATTGTGGGTGAGAAACAGATCAATATTTAAGTCTTTTCTTACTATGAACTCTCCTCCCTGCCTAAGAGTTGGCGATATGCACTATGAATGTAAATCAGCAAAAACAAAAGAAGAAGAATGTTGAAGTGAAAATGAAAGAGGAGCTTGATAGTAATAAAGGACTTAAATATTTATCTGTTTCTCACCCACACATATCATATCACTTCTGAAGATATAGATTTAACCACAGGAGTCATATGGATTACTTTTCTGCTGCCTTTATGTCCTTTTGGATCTTCCAAATTTTGGTACCCCTTCACTTGCATTGTATGGACCTACAGAGCTGAAATATTCTTCTTAAAATCTCCAATGGTGTTCAGCAGAAGAAAGAAAGTAATGTAGAGTCCACTGTAGTGAAAAAACAACAATATTTACTTTGCATTATTTTCTAATTTAATAAAAATTATAAATTGCCAAATTATATTACAGAATGACTATTTGGACCAAGTTGCACTAGGTGTAAATAGCACCTGCCACACGGTGGGGCTATTTATACTCCAACAGTCTGTTGGAAACACATAAACTAAACTGCTCCCCTAGTGTCATGGCAATAGCATAGTGTGTAAAGATGATGTGGATGAGTTTTTATTAAGGTCCCGGGTTCGATTCTCCTGATTTCCCCATCCTGTCTCCACTCTTAAAATAAGTTTTATTTATTTTTTGGACATTTTGGTGAGTTGAAAGACAGTTTAGATGCAGGTAATGCTTTTACTGTAGTAATAGTCTAGTAACCTTGCTCTTTACCCATAGTTTTGATCAATTAAGCATGTTGTTACTACTGTAATATGGTCTTAATATAATAGCGATGTTTAAATTTGTGGTTTAACTATGCTTTTACTAAAGAAATACCATGATGATACTGTGGGTAATAAAACCATGGTTAATTTTTGTAAAGTAAGGTTAGGGTTATGTTTGGCTTTAGTGGTTGTTGCAAGGTGTGTTAAGTCCCAGCCTTTGCTTGAATGACAGCATGCACTCAAGCTGTGCAAAACATGATGATCCATGTTATTCCAGCAATATTTGAAAATGTAAAAGAATCTGACCTTCTGTTCCAAGGATTTAACATGGTCAATGACACAAATCTTTTATATTTGATAAGTGACCTAGAAGTAGAGCAGAATGGTAAATATTTCTCCTTCATTTTATGTCATAACTTATTTTTTCCCCCCAAAAAATATTTCCAGATTTAAATGAAAATTCCCAGATTTTCAATGTGGTATTATACTGGTCTTTATACTTGGTCTTTTACTTTATATAGGTCAAGTGTTCATTGTAAAACCTAACCTGACTCTCCCCATTAAGATTAGCATGATGTATTACACCATATTGTCAGGATTTACTCTCTTGTGTTTACTTAGTGTACCCAAGAGATTTAAGTTCAGAATACTACTTTTTTCCACTTTTATTAACACATCCTCAGCATGTGATCAAACAAGAGCTACTGGTTGAACTGAATGCTTTTAATTCTTATACTTAGATGAATGGTATTAAATGACTGCTACATAAATCAAAATACCCTCAACATTAAGTAGAATTCAGTTAAATGCAATTAGACAGTGACCGAATATTTTATTGTTCATGGCTTACAAGGTAGAACAACTCATCAGGCAAAGATTGCTTTCTGGATCCGTGCCACCTCTCACAGAATGGTGCTTTTGTTTGGGGAACTATCCATATTAAATGATAACCCACATTTTGTTTCTGTGTAGTAATGCCAGTGTGCTGCTAACTCTTGTACATACAAACATACATAAGCACAAGTCCCTTTCACCTGTGTAAATAGCCGCAGGCAATACAATTTTGAGATGTAAATACATATAATCTTGAAGTCTTGAAAATCTTTGATACACCTTTCATCCTCTGTTATTTTCTGCTTTTAATGTGATTTCACTTGATATTTTGTTCAACCCAAAAATAGTTCTGGCTTAAAATTCTTATAGAACTCTAAAAAGAGTTATACAACTCTGCCTGGACAAGTTTCCATTGTACTAACAGGTGTGTAACAAAGCTTAATAAAATTTATATTTTACAGTAGAAAATTAACAAAATATTGGTCAAAAATTAAATGTAATGGCTGGTTTGCAGATCTCACTATAAAGCCATCTATATTGATTGGCTATGTAATGTATAAAGACACACACTGTTTTGGTGAAGCATAACAGAAATAACAGGCTTTAAAAGTTTAATTGCAGCCATTTTACTTCGTTCTTGTTCAAAATAATCATAGGCCTCCTCACACACTCCACTCTTGCAGAAAGCTATTTCTGTGAAGTGTAATGTCTTAAGGTATACTGATAGATCAATGGAATAGAATTAAAGGTCTCTAAAAACATTTCTGTTTCAAATTTTACTCAACTTTAATGGTGATCTTGTCCAGATGGCCTATAAGTGTAAACACACATACTGGCATCCTAAGGTACCCTGTTTCTGGCATCATTTTTCAAATACAGCAATGGAGCAGGTCAAAGTTACTTTACTGATTTTGTAGGCAACAAACCAACCTCATTTCCACATAAACTGGTCAACTCTAAAAAAGCAAGCTTAATTTTGACCAGAAACAAGACAGATGAGACAGTTGAGTATGACACTACCGATCACCTAATACATTTTCTATTTTGCTGTCATCTGTGATGTTTGTGTGACTTAACTTGTGTAAATCAGTTTTTACTCTTTGGCACTGATATAAAATTAGGTCAAATCTATTTAAAGGTGCACTCAGTAATTTATCCCTAATCAAAATTTTTACTCCTTAAAAAAATTAATAGTAATTTTTAAACATAGGTATAAAATCATGAGCAATCACATAAGAGGAAGACTCATATCAGTCATATCAGTAACCTTATAAAAGCTGTTTTATTTATCTACATGGAGAGGGTCTCCTCATGGGGGCTGCCATGTTAGAATCACATAATTAATAATTCAATTAATCATGGCTGGCTGTGAATAGTAATTTTCTACTATTGGCATCTGTAACTAAAAAATATTGATTTTGAATGATGCTGCATCCACGCCACTAGATGTCATTGTAGTTACAAAATGATACAAATGTAAAAGTTACTAAGTGCTCCTATAAATTCAGGACATAAAATTTAATAAAGTGAGTGAGTAAATTTAACTCAATTACTTTGGTAAACACAGTTTCTGTTACTTACAAATATGATATTCATGGTTTTAAAATAAACGTTGTACAATTTTTCTGAACATCCTATCAAAACTTATAACCAGTGTTTGGCAGTAATGCGTTACTATTAGTGCATTACAGTAAAAATATTACTATCACCAGTAACGAGTAGTGTAACTGATTACTAATACAATTTCATTAATAATATTACAGTTACCATCCAAAAAATATAAAAATCTCATTACAATCTTACTTTTGTTGTCACAACCCCTACTTATTTGAAATCCAACAATCCAGTCATCCCCAGATTCATTTTCCTAATCATCACGCGTGCATGTGACATCACCATTGCAGCAAGCTAGCATGAAAGATGGAAACGCTTGAGTATTGCCATTATTTTTTGTCAGGAGAAAATATGACAAAAACATTGTTGTCAAATATAAATTTTGTGCAGGTAGCGGTACTAAGACTCTTCCCACTGTGAAAAACACAACCTCAAACCTCCTGAAAGACATACTATGACAACACAACAACATGAAACTCGTGGATACACCCCACCAAAGATGAGCCCTCTGCGGCCGCGGAGAATGGCTATAAACCTACAATGGCTAAACAGCCATTGGGTAAATACCGGTCACAGACAACAGAAGACCCCCAGGTAAAATATAATTTGCAAGCTATCTAGACATGGAATACACATTGATGGAAGCTGAGCTGAAGAAAGCATTTAAAGAGATAGACTATGTCTTTACAACTGCCAACATCTGGACTGCTAAACATAAAAGCTCAACAGATCAACAGTTCGAGTTTGCTGCACGAGAAAGCTGCCGTGGCATGCAAACAGATCAGGGGGAGACATATAATGTTTGTCGGTGCAGAGATCAAACAGATCCATTCAATTTATGGACTTTCAAACAAGGTGACGGCCACTGTAACTGATAATGGATCAAATTTTGTATAGGCATTTAAAATGTACCAGCCTGTTGACTCCGATTCTGAACCTGAAGAGGAATGCCTGGCTGAGGATGAAGATGAAGTCACATTTACTGACATAACAGAGGCCCTCTCCAATGAAATTGATGATCAGTTTTTTCTTCAACATCATCACAGATGTGCATCACATACTATCAAACTTATCTCCACCAATGATATTGAATAGTGGTTGTCAGCTAGTCCTGATACTAAAGCTATCTATATAAGTGGTATAGCCAAGTGCACAGCACTCTGGATCAAGACAAGCCGCTCCATGTGGCATCAGAGCTTGTGAAGGACGTGAGTCGTAGAGAGCTCCTGGTGCCCACGCCCACAAGGTGGAAATCTTCCATCAGTGACCTGAATGGCCTGTGTGTCAGACTGGGAATAAAGGGCTTCACCGACAAGGAGTACCAAGTCCTAGGGCAGTATTGAGTTGTCATGAAGCCGGTTACTGTTGCATTAGACACCTTACAAGGGGAGAATCACTGTTTTTATGTCACTCTCATACCGACCCTTTAAGTCCTGATGTCTAAGACACTTGCCCTGAAAGACAGGTCAAACAATGTGATATAGGCCAATGTAGTCATGTTATGTTATATATTTTGCAGTCATTTCAGGGCTCTATGGTAACTTTTTCCCAAGGATTATATGTGCTCCTAAATAAAAAAACAAATAAAACAATTGGAGCACACAAAGACATTTAGGAGCACATTGGAAAATGAGTTTATTAACAAACTATTTATACTGTGTGTGTGTGTGTGTGTGTGTGTGTGTACTAAGGGACATACATCTGTGCAATAGCACTTACCACCAAAACCACACATTGACTCATGCCTACTAGACGCAAAGTCACTTCATATTAAAAGCTTTCCAACGGCGAACCAGTGGGAGTGGGATGCCAAGTGAGAGTATTTTAGAAAATGAAAATAAAGATAACGCTGGTTGCAGTGGATCTACAATCAATGGAAAACAAACCTGCAAATGCATCCTATCGTTTGCCAATGATGAAGAAGGTCTTTATAATGTTTAACACGTTTGCAGCTTGTAAATGACTTCTGCAGGTAAATACATTTTCCAACCAAAAGAGTATCAAAACACATATTGGCCTAACACAAAAAAAACCTACCATGGCATTACCATGTTTTTTGGACATGTACCATTACCTGGACGCAATACAATGTTAATACAGTGGTAGGGTTTATGAATATGGGAATCATATAGCAAAGTACCATGGTATTTTTTTAGTTACCTTGAAGCACCATGTAACTACAATTGTATATATTCATATAATCATATATCAATTTACCATGGTAGTAACATGGTATTCTTTGATGTACTTTGAAGCATCATGCAAATGCAAATACAAAATGGTACATAAATATGGTAATTGTATCTCAAAGTACCATGGTATTAGCACCTGATATGTGATATAAGCATGGATATAAGTAGAGGTAGTAGTCTAAATCTGAAAAATATAATGTAAAAATAGTGATTTGAGATATGTTATTGTTACAATTACTTTTAATCTAATAACACTCATTTGCAAGCGAAAGAGAGAGAAAAAAAATCACAAGACCACATTGCCAACAGATCTGTCGACCAAGAACAGACTGGTTGAGATAAAACACCTGGCTGAAACCCATAGCACAGGATCACCATTGGTGGATCCCCCACAATAATATCTAAGCACCTAAGGGAGAGACGTGACCAGACCAAGCATCAGTATTCTGGAAGGGCATGCTATGGTGCCATGATTCAAAGTGAAGACATTCCACTGGAATGTGCATGTACAGCAGGAAGTCTGTCTCACCAGATAACCGTCACTCCAAAACAGCACAGAATCATACTGGGACAATCTCTCTCTTTTTTTTTCTTTTCTTTTCTTTTTTTTTTTTGCAATAAAATAAGTAAAATAAAAAATCCTTATTATATTTACCAGTGAAATGTAATCAAATTTGCAAACAAATATGAAAATATTTTCTACTTTAAGAAAACTATTTAAAGTAGAAAGTACTTCCTATTTTTTGCTTTGTTTACTTCACCACATAATATATTACCGGTAATACTAATGTATCATGCAACATTAAGATTTTTTAGTCATTACAATGCATGCTCAGCCAAACATTTCCCCAAAGGATAAGCTGTAGGCCTTAGACATCGACATAAATCAATATGTGTTGCCAGTAGTGTGTATCATTTCCAACAAAGGCACAGTCAAGCACTACATCTATAATAATAAAATGCACATCTTAACATGAAAATATATAGCATATCTTCCATATCTTAGGGTCTATGTAAATATAATTTCAATCATATTTAGACTCAAAAAGATTTTGTTGGCAAACTTTAATTGGAATAGAATGCAATAAATATGTAGCGCCATCTATTGGAAGAACAATGAACCAGAATTTTTTTCTCTCTCAGTAAACATTTAGTAAAAAAAAACAATACAATATTAAAATGCAGATTTTCCAACTAAAATTCGAAATCATTTATAGTAAGAAAAGATGACTTTGCAACAACAAACAGGTCTGTTTCCTTTAAAAAAACTGCACACAAGACTTTCACCCACTGTTGCACTTGTGTATATGGTCGTCTGACAATAAAGTGATTTGATTTGAAATAGGCTTCCAACTTTGCAAGAGAATATGGGTCCATACGTTATGAGGCGAAGGCTTCTAATTAATTTGGAAAAAGATTTTATGTGTGCATAATATCTCTGTGTTTAATAGGATCATTGCTGCATGGTCGGCAGCTGAGCCGAATTCTTAGTGATTTACATTAATCCCATATTGTTGGCCACATGGTGAGCAGGCCACAGCAGGTGCCACTCTCACTTAATATACTCTCTAAAATCCACTGAGGGTTACTAATATCCGCAGCCTGAAGACAATTGGTATTGGAGCTAAATTATAGTCTATTCGCCCCTGTATACCACTATATTTTTGTCTGTTTCATGCACTTTTATCTCATAGAGCATGTTGGGTTGGAGAAGCTTTGCCATACTGTCCCAAATATACACAGCCAGGTTTTCGGTGGTGCTGCATGGAACAACAACAACAAAAAATGTCATTAAAAGGATGAAATAAACATTCAAATAACTGTTTCATGACATATGTGAAATAAAAAAGAAAGAAAGAAACATGCTCAATGTGCATAGCCATACCTGACAACATTGGCAAAATATGGCACATCCATGTCCAGATTTTTATGGTCAAGTGGTTTCATGATGGCCTCCTAAAACAAATCAACAGTGTTTGCATATGTATAAGTCCCTGTACATTTGCACAAGTTCATATTTTTTATATATTAATTATATTAAATACGTTTTTCAATGTTCCAACCAGGTCATTATAGAATGTCAGGTAAAAAGTAGTCTAATTTAGTTGAAGTTCTTATTGTATTGTTTCTTTATGCAAGAATGACACCATAGTGTTACAAAAGGCAAGTTTATATTCAATGTAGGGCTAAATTGTATACACAATTAACTAATCTTGTTTATTCTTAACAAATTGGAATGTATAAGGATGGCCTTACCTCGATATACTCCTTTAGATCGGTAAGGTTCATTACCATTCCAGTGTTTCTGTTAATCTACAAGGATAGATAAGTGTGTCTTTATAAATAAATGTACATGCATATAAATTCCACTAGTTTCTTCAATATAACATGCTAAATGTGCATGCTGCAATCGTGTGTAAGGCTAATTGTGCAAGTAGATATAATTGTGCCATACCTTTCCCCGAACAGTCACTTCAACTGTAAAAAAACAAATAATACTAACATTTTATTTTTGCATGTGGACGACATATCACATTTCTAAGGTTAACAATGTTACCATAATGTAGTGGTACATGCACCTCACCTTTATAGTTATGTCCGTGGCCATTAGGGTTGTTGCATTTTCCAAATATTTTTTTATTTTCCTCATCACTTAATGATTTGCTGCAAATAATAAAAGGAAATTGTCAGATTTATTAGCTAAATGATTATCAAACAATTTATTGATAAATTTGACGGCGGGTCATATAAAAATACACTTCCCATAATTCCTTCTTGAGGAAGCAACATGGTTCCACTTTCCGGTGTTATGGATCAACTGGGGATGTGCACTTGCATGTGAATAATTTCACTTTCGCCTTTTCAGCAGATTCATTCGATGTGCATTGTCAATGAGTAAATAAAAGATGTTTTGTACATTAAAAAAAAAAGAAAAAAGGTTGGTATCATTATGAAACCGCTTTGTTTAAACGATGTCTGTTCCAATTAATTTGACACCATGGTAACATCTGGTTTCCCATATTGACGTGGGACATTGGTTTGAATGGGAAGTGGCTTTTACACTTGTCAAGAGCATTAAATCTCAAGTTGAACTCTTAATTTGCAACACTAAAGCATTATAGGCTGATATTATGTGTCAATAATGGTCTCGGTTTTTTTTTTTGTGTGCAAAATCATAAGATAAAACTTAAATGGGTTAATTGTGTCTGTGTTTTAGTAAATCGTTTTCAATAGACCTATTAAAAGTACATTATAACCTGCAGTAAAGTTAGAATTGTACTCGATAAATCAGGATTTAAACCCGGATCACTGAGTGACGTATTAACGTGATTAACCACTGAACCAGTGTCCCAGCTCCAGTTAGGAGAAAGTTACACAAATTGTCATGGTTAATTAAACCATTATTCATTATAAAGGAAAAAAGTAATTGACATTATATCATTGGCACACACCAGCCTATAATGCTTTAGTGTTTAATTTAAAACAATTCCACTTAGGATTTACTCAGGGCCGTGCACAGACATTTTGAAGGGCAGTGGCCCAAACCAAAAAAAAGGGGCACTAAGAGGGTGGGTTGGGGTGGGTACTTGTTAATACAAATTATCCAGTTGTTACAAATATACAATTTAAAGTGAAGACAGTACATGCTCTAATAAATTTCAGACTTTAGTGTATATGTTTTGATAGAACATCTCAATTACACATCGCTGATAATAACAGAAACAATTTGCTGTTTTACATTTTGATATTTACCTGTTCCATTTACAGCTAAATCTTTTTATTTGGTACCATGTCCTGAAAGATCTTGATAACCTCATCTTTTATGATTGGGATGTCCCAAAATATCTGTCTCATTGTATTGCCTTTCCTTCTCAATCTGAACATTTTCTGTCTCTGGCTCAGTTCCAAGACCTTCACTTTTACTCTGTTGAGTTGAATAACAAACCTTTTACAATCATATTGTAAATACAAATGTTAGGCTAAGTACTAATTCAATTTATGTTGCTGTAATGCAATTACTCTTCCATTTAAATTATTTAATGTCTATCTTTTTATCACACTCAAGCATATTCTTTTACTGTCAGTCTTACCTGTAACTGTCTGATTTGGCCGATGTTCAGTGGGCTCTCCTTCACTTTCTGAGCCATGCCTCATACTTCCATTGAAGATGAGGCAAAGTATTAGACATTTAATTTCATATTATAACAGCATACATCTATATTATATACTATAATATGCTAGAGAGCCAGAGAGCTGTGTGAGAATGCCAGAGAGCCCCGCGGACACACATACAGTGAGTGATGCTGCGGGGCGGATTAGCGGAATCAGTGGATCTTTAGTGACAACACAACGCTTTGAGATGGGGTGCGAGAGGGGCACCTCAGTCGATGAGGGCAGAGGGGCAGTGGCTCTAGCCACCCCCTGTGCACGGCCCTGGATTTACTGCTTTGACAAGTTTGTTACCCTGTGAAACCGTTAAAATCGCTCTTAAAATTGTCAAATATAACGGAACAGACATCGATGAAACAAAGCTGTTTAATAATGATACCAACATTTTTTTTTATGTGCAAAAAGTCTTAACTCATTGACAATTCACACTTAACGAATCTGCTGAAAAGGCAAGTAAAATGATTCACATGCACGCGCATTTCCCAGTTAACATGAACCCCTGTTGATCCATAACACCGGCAACAGATGAAACGATCGCAAATAATGCTTAAACAGGTTTTTGGAATAATGACGTATGGGTTGAATGTACTGCAGACCCATTAACTACAAACTGCATAAATTCTATGTTAGCAGCATTGTTTGTTAGCCTTTGTGTATTTATTATATTACCTGTGTAATCGATGGCAAGCGCAGAAACTCTGCACTCGAGTGATGTACCCGATACGCTCAGCTGTATTCTCAGTACTTGACATTTTCTTCTTACAGACCTGATTAGGACACTGTTCTTGTCTATAATCCCCTATATAAGTAACATAAACTGTACTATCCATGCACGACACGCATTTCAAATTATTTTCGGTTTAGTGGAGGTGTGGCTTAAAGGAGCCTCCTCTCATCTGCAGGGCATTACATGTTTAATCGATTACAGTTTGACATCAGCAGTTTCCACGTGTCTTTTAGCAGCTCAGAGACATTTCTAGGTTAATCATTCACGTTTTTTAAAAAAAATGTTGGTAGCATTGTTTGGTGCCTCTCATAAATTCTTTTTGGAGGCTTCATAGATGGATGATTTAAATAATAATAACATAAAAAACTAAATATGTATAGTTTTGTGGCTTTGGTAATTAAAACACGATAATATTTAGTTAATAATAAGTTACCAGTTTATTTGGAATATTCATTAGGAATACTGATTAATAAAGGGTGGGTAACACGTTATCATGAACTAACAATGAACAGTAGCCTACATTTTTATTTCCACTCTTCTTATTGGTATTTTCACAGGGCAGTAGCATTAGACAGATCTGCAAGAAACATCAAACTAATAACAGCCATTTTGTAAACTGACTAAACCCTCCCCATACCCCGTAACATACACATCTGTTGGCATATATAACACTGAAGAGAATAAATATATAGAACAAGCATACAAATAAAGAAATGCCCTACACAGACTTTACGTCACAAGTGTAAATTACCTACCAAAAAATCCTTTAGGGGCCTAGACTGTCAGTATCTGGAGGGCACAATTTGGGAAGAGTAATTGAGCACTACGGTGGCTGATTTGGACAGGTTACGCTGTTTGATAGAGGATCTATCCAGCAAAATGTCTTGAACTAGATTAAAGTCTCCTCCTATCATTTTCAGATTAACAATTTTTATTGATTTACATATATGAACACTGTAAAACAAAATGTATATACATAGAATCAATCTTAATCCCCACTATTACCACTCCCACTCCCAATCCCACCAGGACCCCAACAAAATCACAGTGGTCTCAAATAATATAGACACAAACACACATGCATAAAAATAAATAAATAGATAAATAAACAAATAATGAAAATATATATATAATATTAATAATCACATATCTATAAATGACAAATTACTGCCCCATTTCGCCTGAACATGTTGTACCTCCCCATTCTTCTGAATGCCCCTTCCTCAAAGGCTTCTCAAAACACCACTCTCACATAGGTCAACGAGTGTATTAACCCCCCTCACAAAAAAAGAGAACTATAGGACATAGTTTGGGGTTTATCCATAAGCTCGCGGCAACATTTAGATAAATATCTGCATTAAACACTCTGGACACCTTTGTCCATAAAATGTGAAATAACGGGGTGTAACTTAACTTCTCTGGTTAGTTTGATAGAAAGGCTTTGCAATGACAAAATAGGGGACTTATTCAAATAAAAAAAATAAAAAATGACTTAATGCCCTGTTTGGACCATTGGAAGGAACCTGGCTGAAAGGCCGTTACTGGACAGTACGCTGTCAGAGCCAAGGCTTCGGATTTAGACCAATTGACTTTGTATCCTGAAAATTTGGAAAAGGAATGACTAATTCTGTGGAGGCAAGCCATAGATCTAGTGGGGTCAGAGACAAATAATAAAATATCATCTGCATAAAGCAGAAGCTTATGCGCCACACCTCCCACCACCACCCCTGTAAAATCATCCTCCTTTCTTGTTGCAGCTGCTAATGGTTCCAGGGCAAGACAGAACAATAATGGGGAAAAACAGCAACCCCTATAAGGTGCCCCTATTCAGAGTAAAAAAATCTGGAATTAATCCATTTGATTGTACCGCTGCTACAGGGTGTTTATAAACATGATCCAACCTTACTCCCCAAACCCATACATTTCCAAAATCTTAAAAAGATAAACCCATTCTACCATATCAAATGCATTTTTGGCATCAAGTGACATGGCAGTGACCAGAGACTGATCATTTGCCACTGACCACATGATATTGATGAAAGACCTAATGTTATCAGAAGAGCCACCACACCGAATAAACCCCACTTCATCTATATGTATAATAGAAGTCATAACTGCTTAATTTGTTAGCCACCATTTTTGACAACATTTTTACATCTAACTGGATCAGGGAAATTGGACAGTAACATTTACACTTGCTTGGACCTTTGTCCTTTCAGACTGAAAGAACAAAGAAGTGACAAGAGGACAAGAATCAGGACAAGTATCAGACTGATCCGGGCTTGTGTCATGTTTGGCGGAAGCTTTCTATTCTTTAATAATTCCGTATAAACTTCTAACAAAAGTGGAGCCAGTTCTGTAGCATAAGATCTAAATAATTCATCGGCAAAACCATCTGGTCCCGGGGCCTTGCCTGTAGGTAAGGCCTTAATTACCTCGCCAAGTGGTAATTTCGTTTTTTTTCTCAGTCGTCAATTTAGGGAGTTCTAATTGTTCCACAAAATTTCTAATATCTTCATCAGTAGACAAATACGTGGAACTATAAAGGTCAAGATATAATTCTTTAAAAGCATTATTAATATCAATGGCCGAAGTAAAAATTTCACCACCAGCAGATTTCACTGAGGGAATGGTAGAAAACGACTCTGTCTGCTTTATATATCTAGCCAAAAGCTTCCCTGCTTTGCCCCCCGACTCAAAGTATGACTGTCAGGCCCTGAATAAACAAAACTCAATTTTCCGTGACAAAAATAGTATTATATCTGTATTTCAATTGGGTCAAATCTCTGAAGCCATCAGACGACATTCGGCACATCAGCTCTGCCTCTGCCTATTTTAATATTCCCATCCAACTCCACGAGTTCTCGTGCTTTGAATTTTTTGATAAATGAGGCAAACTGTATGATCCAACCCCTAAAAATCGCCTTAAGTGCCTCCCAAGCCATGCCCACAGAGAACACTGAGGACCAGTTGTTCTCCATATAGATATTGATTCAGTCTTTAACATTTGTTGGGAATCAGGATTTTGCAAAAGGGGAACATTAAAGCACCAGCTGTATGATTTATTTTTCTCCATATGTGGCAACACCTCCAAACTCATCAGGGCATGATCTGAGACAAAAATGTTTCCAATTGAGCGATCGACAACAGATGGAATGAGGGACTTAGATATTTAAAAAAATCTGTTCTTGAATAAATCTTATGGACTGATGAAAAGAATGCATAGTCTCTACCAGATGGGTTCAAAAGTCACCAAATATCTTTACTCACGCCCTCATAGCAGAGCTGTCGGTCTGTCCTCCTGGCTTCAACATTCCTTTACGACACTGCTCAATGCTGAATCGATTCCAGATGGGACAAAATCGATGTGCAGTCAACCTTGTTCGGTGGGGTCAAGCCACCAACCTGAACTGCAGCTGTGGGGAACCAGAAACCATGCAGAACTAGCTAAAAAAAACTAGCAAAGTGCGCAGAGCTCAGAGTCAACATGTCTGCTCCTCGCATGGCATCATGTGACCTCCAGTCTGCTCCTATAATTAAGTGATAATTAGCCATGTTTGGGATACTAGTGAAAAATTTTACAAAAAAAATCTACACTCCCAACTTGTTCCAGTTGGGAGTGTAGATAGAGACCAAAATGACCAGGATATTGTAAAACTTGCCTGTGACTATAACATAACATCCATTTATGTCAGATATATTATCGTCTAGCTAAAACCAGGGGCTCTTTCAGAAAATTTTGAGTGAAATAAATGGCTCATCCATGCTCTTTTGATACGCAGGACATCTGTCGTCCGAAGATGCGTCTCTTGCAGAAACACAATCTTGGCTTTCAGATGCTGCAAATAGACAAAAATCTTACCCGCCTTGACATCTGTATTCATCCCCTTAACATTCCAAAATATTGGTCTGAGCCTTCCATCATTAAACATATTAGTATTAGTCATCAAGGCAGTTGATGGAAGCCATATTTGAAATGCTGTAGGTTATGTAAAAAAAAGAAGACAAAAAACATCATAACCGCCTGAGCAGATCATGCTCTATCGTGGAGGAAATGGCTAACTTACAGAGTCTCAGCTCCCCTCTAGAAAGTTAAACCCCCGTGACCAAGGGCCAAAAACATAGCCAAAATGTAACATGACAACAAACCAAGATGCACCTAATATCCAAGTGTGAACAGAAAATGTTCTTGTAAACGGTCTTGTAGAAAATCAACTTGTGATATTAGATACACAAAAAGTCCACAGTTTTAAACACTAAGATAGTCTAAATACCAATGCATTGAAGTCCAAAAATTAAACAAAGACAAACCAACATTTGAATCCTCTGATGGACGAAATCCTCCTGCTACGGCGGAACAGTGTGCATTGATGAAACAAATGATCTGCCTCCTCCAGCGAAGTGAAAGATTTCCGATTCCCATCTTGAGTTCTGATGAAGAGCCTTGGTGTAAAAAGTAACGCCGGCCTCAGTCCCATCTTGTAGAGATCTGCCATGAAATATGGCAATTGGGTTGTTCTGATATGTCAGTGTCGCCCTCTTGGTTTCTCGTAGAATTTTTTTCTTTTGTTGGTGGCAATGGAGGCAAATGATGACCACTCGTGGCCTTTCATTTGCCATTGGTTTGGAGGCAGGAGTTCTGTGGGCTCTGTCAATCTCCGGTGGAGAAAGAAATATGTCTTTGCCAAAAACAACCACCAGCATTTGATAGAAAATTTTTACAGGCTAGGACCTTCAATCGACTCCAGTAGGTCAACTATCCTTATGTTAGCATTAGTTAGAATTTGCTACCAGTGATGAAATCTTTTGAGAATGATCAGAAATGGTCAAATCAAATAGATTTTTGTCTCCAGTGGCGATATTGCGGTTTTAAACTCTGAGGATAGGGCTTGCATGTGCTGGTCAATCAGCTTAGCAACAGCCGCCATGCTAAGCTTGGTGGATTTGTCTGCCACAGCTTTGGGCTTTGGGTCTTTCTTATGTTATTTGGACTGTTTAGTAGACATGGTTCAAGCGTAATATGGTCTGAAAATTCAGGTGATCAAATATATCTAACAACCTGCAGTGGGAGCGACACTCACGTACGTTTAACTCCTACGACCATCCGCCAACTCCCCCCAGTAGCCTACATTTTTATAACATTTATGAATCTTAGTTAATGTTAATGTATAAATGACTGATTCTCATGAAACCTGTACAAAAAAGAACTGGTCATATTTAACCACAAATCAATGCATAACATTACTGTATTACAGTAAAAAAAAAAAAAATAATAATAATAATAATTAATTTAATTAATTAAAATGAGCAAAATAGAAAGGTTAGGGAATACTATATGATATATAAATACAATTTGATTAATAAATATTTTTTTTACATTGCAGTAATGAGAATATCATAATGACCTTCAATGATGTCAATAATTGTACTAACGTGCATAAGTGACATGAAAATAATCTTACAATGTACAATGTAAAAGTCACTGCATTGTCCCGTCAAGATGCTAATGGGAAGGGCCAGGTATACTTCACTTTGCGCGTTACGTTCTGTCTTGCACAGTTGTGTGTGCACAGCTTTGAAAGTATCAAATGTTTACAATTTATTGACCAAGTAATAGAACAATAATTCAAAATCCAATTCATAGAGTAAAATCATCGATCAATCAAATATAATAACAACAATTTAGAAATCAAGGAATTTATAGAAATATTTACCTGTCAACGAAAACTACACACAGCGATCGTGTGGGAAGTCTGCCTACAGACTCCCTAAAGCTTTTGCCTATTTTCCTTATAAACCCAGATAATTCAATATGCTTACCAAATGGTGGTGTCTGTCATTATAATTAGATTTTGGTCCCCTATTGAGGGGTTCACAACTGTGGGATCAGAATTTGTAATTTAATGGGTTCTTGATTCCTGTGGTTTTACATTCAGGAGGTAGTTTGTATGGAGGGTCTGGGGGAGGGCACACCTTTAAGGGGCACACCACATTTCTCATATTTTATAACTTCTTTTAGCTTTTCATTATGGCTGGGAGAATGAGACCAGTTTACAAGGTGCACTGAGACACTTTAAATGGTACCAAACATGTATAGTTACTTTTTGTACACACTTAACATTGCATAGGTTTTTAGTGAGCTTTAAGTGAGGAGGAGAAGGGGGGAGATGATGATGAGACTGTAGAAGGGAGGTGTGAGCTGCCCTGCTTGCTGCGTCTTGGATGTTGCTGTTACATATGCAAGAGAGAGTTAATTCTCATGAGAGCCTTTTGTTTTCTCGAGGGGAAGCTCAGACTTGCTGGCACCCGCCTTACAGAGGGCACCACCGGGTCATGTCATTTACAGGACATCCACTCTGAAGAATAAAGAAGAAGAAAAACTGAGGATCCACTTTGTCACTGTCACTACTCGGATCCATAACAGAAACACGATTTGTACTGTGACAAGAACAACAACAAAACGATGGAGAAGGATATATTCTTCAACTACTCCTTGACAGTACAGCCCAACTGTGCATATTGCCACCTAGTGGACTTTTCTCAGCAGCCAACCTCACGCATGCGTGTTTGTCTGCACACAGTTCGCGGCTGACAGAAAAATCTGTCTGCTAGCGGATGCTGTACGCGGACATCTACGGACACTCCTGATGATGAAAATTACATCATGCGGATGTCCACGGACACTCCTGATGACGAAAATTACATTGCGTGGACCGTCGCGGAATGCAGACAGGCAAAGTATATTTTGGGCTTAAACATAGATAGGGTGCACAACAGCTAAATCTGTCCGTGTAGCGCATCATCATCGTCAAGTGAACATCCCCCTGTAAAAAAGGTTAAACTGATCATATCTTTGCCTGTCAGATAAAATAACAGAGGGAGACTTAATTCAAGGAGTTATGGATAATAAGATATTTCTGCGCATCATTCAGTTTGATGTACCATAAAAGGTCCAAGAAAAGCTCAGAGAAGAAGCAATACAAATTTAAATTTTTTTAAAAAAAGTGTTGTTTTTTTTTTTTCACTGTTACATTTTTTATTTTATTTTTAGATATTTTTTTTTGTTATTGTTGTTTAGTGTATTGACAAAGAAAGCAAACATTTCAGCTTGGAAAATTAGATTAGTAATTATCAAACTAAATTATATTAACTCAATTGAATGTGCCATGAAATACTTACTGTATGTCAAATCTTTATTTATTTTAATTTACATACAGTACAGTATAAAATATTAAAAGTTACAGACAATGTTAAAAATGGTTTCTGTACATAATCAGGAATGCATTTAATTTTCATAAGATAAGCTTTATATCTAGACATTTTATTAAAGTGAAATAAACTGACACTAGCAGTCCATTGGCAAATCAAAAGACATCACAATCACTTATAATTATTATTGTCATCACCATCCATGTGGTGTGTAACCATACACAAACTATGTAAATAATCCACAACTTTTAATACTTCACGTGCATTTGCTCTTTAATATAAACATTGTATGTAACAGTCATACAAATCTGATGTCAGCAAACCTAAGCATGCAAAATCATTCACAGACAGAGTGTTTCTGATTGGCTAAAATAGTGTGGGCCACACCTTTGACTCTTTGACTTTTTGCTGTTTGAAAATAGTAGGGCTGACAGGTGTGATTCTCAGGACACATATTTGAGTGATAAATAAAGATTTCATTTATTTGCATCCTATATTAAACCAGGTATATTTTTAATTTAAGAAAGAAATGATGAATACTCCAAATAATTTTCTAAACCTTCATTATGGAGTGTGTATATATATAATAATAATAAAAAGGTATCAAAAACATTATGGAAGCTTTTACAGTTGTTAAAGTGTAGATACTGTATATACATTTTAAATTACATATATAAAACAAACATCGATCACAAGCAGGTGAGCTCACTCTTAGAACTCACTCTCCTCTATAATCTCCTCCATTGTCTCCCCTAAAGTCATTTCCCCATCACTGCTGGAGAGGCTCTTCCTTGTGTAAAATTCCAGGCCTGTGCTCCGCCCACAAGTCACATCTTCCGCCAATTGGACAGGAACTTGGAGTGCATGTTCCTGGGTGGGGGAGTAGTTTCCTTCCTCATTCGATTCGCTCAGTTCTGTGGTTTGTCTGGGGTTCTTTTGTGAGCACTTCCACAAATATTTGGGGTGTATGTCTGCAAAGCAGTTGTGCACCTCAAAGTGGTTTTTAACAAGAAACACCTGCCACTTCTTCTTCAGCTCAGCCTGGACCTGGAGGATAGTTCACCCAATTTTTTTTAATTCTGCTATAATTTACTCACATTATGTAGTTCTAAACACAAATTATATTCTTTCTTCTATGGAAAATCAAAGATGAACTTTTGAAGAAATATCCTGGCCGCTTTTTTCCATGCTATAAATATGATTGGTATGACTTGACTCGACTTTTATTAGACCAACTAAAACACATACAGAATTTCAAATCGATACAATTCAGGTATCAAATTCTGTGGCGTCTCCAGGGGTGCCCCCATTATCTTAAAATCTGTAAACCTGCACTGTAATGTTCAATGTAGTGCTTATGCCGCATTATTTGCACACTGTTGTTATAATTAGTATTAAATACATTGTTTATTGCACAGTTCTTATTGCTCTCTGTTTATCTTATTTTTGGGATGGTGAGGCTACTGTTGATTGTATATAATTTATGAAAATAGGTAAATACATTTTATTACGAGATTGGTTTCATTACTACATTTGATTAATTATACTTTTAAAAATGGCATTTTATATTTTGGGGAATTTCATATATGAGCTTCAGTTAGACATAATGAATTTTACTTGTATTTTTGCATTCCATGATACGGTGATGAGAGGAGGGAGACGGTTGAATGAATGTTCCTGATAATGAGATGGGAGTTGGCAAAGAATCCATCGCAGCGCTGCATTTGAGTACATATACTCAAAGAAGACTGCAGCCTCAATAGCCGTATCAGTTGGAAATAGATGATAAATAATTTCTGTGTAGAAAATAGACCATACAGAAGAGATAAGGAGCATTATTAGAGGCAAATGTAAACACAGGCAATAGCCACATACCCATAGCGGAAGTAGCTTTACCTTGCGGTGACATAGTTTCCGATTCTTGTATAAAAGGCTCATTACTTATCGAGGAAAGCGATTGAAAGAATGTCAGTCAGTGAGTCTGTTTCAGAATGAACGATCATTTTAAACTGCGCAAGATTGTTAATTTCTGTGGCTGAATGAAATATGTGCAGATCAAATGTACATTCAAATCCACCTTATTTTTCAGCGAAACTAGGGCGTCGTCTTCAATATGGACCACTTCTGGTATAAGTCATGGCTATTTTAGCAATACAAAAATACTACATTATACTGCTTTATATTACAGGCTAGCAATAAATGTTGTCATATTATTATCATGAATTACAATTTTCATATACTAATTGGTTTTGAGCACATAGAGTTTTACAGTTTTTCGCATTTTTCAATAGTTTTTTCACACTATTGCACAGGCAGAATTAATTAAATCAGGCGCTGACAAGAAAGTCCTCCTCACCATCTGACATGCCTCCACAAACTTTACACAACCAGCAGAGAGCAGAAAGCTGCTAATAAAATGCTGCTTCAACTTTCTTTGAACCTAAACTGTATCTCTATTTAATCTTAGCAAAACAGTAAACACATTTTTCTCTGTTCTTGTCAGCGAGCATTCTCAATTTCTTAGCGTTGTATAGTAAACAGACACGCAGATCTTGTATTCAGCATGGCTTAGGAAACCTCGCCTTTGGAAATAAATAAATAAATAAAGGCATCATCAGAGGTTATGCAGGTATGAACGGAGGTTAACGTGGAGAAAAGAGAGACTGCATCGTCACAATCTCGGTAAAGTAATAAGCAGATTTTATTACCATCTCTTCAATACAACAACACACAGCAATAGGTGAATGATTTACTTACTATTTTACTGTAATTGCTGAACTTAGAAAATTATCCTTTTTTTATTGTCACATAATTCTGCTGAACATCCAGTTATTGTGTGACAGTCTATAAACCCAAATCACTAAATTCTGGTATTATAACCTAATTAATTACACTGTGGTCAATGCCAGGGGATCTTCGCCGAAAATGCAGCCGCTGTTTACTTCTGCATTGCAAAATAAGGTGGATACAGTATAGCGGCAGTGACAAAGGTAATTAGGTATTAAGATAATAAATTATATTAAGGTTGGGAGGTAGTTTATTCTTGAATGTTTTTCTCATCTGTTCATTATAATGCATTCAAATGCCATTTACTGTTAGCCTATCTATTTTCTGCATTTAATTAAATGCTAGTCTACTTTTCATTGTTGCCTGTCAACCTCAAATATCAATGAATGTGATAATGAAAAATAATGAAAAATATGAACAAAAAATAAAACCTAAAAATAACCATTACAAGTAGTTTATGGTTTTAAAATATAACCTAAAAAGAATTGGTTCCCAAAAATGAACAAAACGGAAACTATGCTTTTATTCTATGTAAAGCTGCTCTTTGTTTGTGAAAAGTAGGCATATTACACAAATAAATTATTGAAAAAACAATTGTTGAACTATAAACATATTATCTGCTAAGTTAAGTTGAAGTCCTATTTGAACTTGTTTAATTAGGCCTAATCACACACACACACACACACACACACACACACACACACACACACACACACACACACACACACATACTGTATATACACACAAATATTTTTTGCCACCCTAAAATTTTTACTGATCCCCTCTGGCCACCCCATAAAAATAATCCTTGATGTGCCACTGATTAAATTTTAGCTAGCCTCCAATCCAAATCTTTATTTTAAGAAAGGAATCATCAGTGAACACATTTGGTTACTCATTCCACATTTCCTTTTTGAAATACTAATGACTAAATATGTATATAACCTGTATTACCAACTAAACTTTTACATGTTTTACGTGCCGTGTTTTACAGTTTACCATGGTCAAATTAACATTAGAGGCTCTTTTATTGTGCATTTATTCACTTTCACACAAATCATGAGTGCAGCAGCTGATTATGACTTTATTAACAATTATTTTGCACTCTGTTATGATATGACTTTTACTCTTAACACATCATTTATAATAATACATTTTAATGCTTGTATTACAGACCCACCTACATTTACACACTTATTCAAATGTGATTAGCTTGCACAATAGCTTACCTCATAGAGTGTTGGGCATTAGACTCGAGCCCAGCCAAGCCCGTAAGTTGACACATGAGACCAAAGTGTTGACACAAAATTACGTGGTTGCTTCAGAAAATGGGCTTGTCATCGTGCATTTGCTTTTTTTAATGGTATCGGTTAGGTTTAGGTGTTGGTTAAGGGTAAGGATGTCTGTTTTGTTTACCGCTCATTTGCTTTAAGGACACAATTGGTTAGGTTTAGGTAAAAATTTTAAGTTAGGGAGGTACATTTTACTCATTAAAACCTCCATCTAACATCAACCTTAAAAACATTGTCTGATTATGAAATAATTTCACTTGCTTTTGGCGCCCCCGCTGGACATTTCACTGGGAAACTGCAGTCAAACATTTAATGAAGCTAATAATTTCTTCCATGGTATACAGTGATTTTCCTATGAAAATCATGGCAAATCAGTATGTTTAGGGTTTAGGCAAAGGGTTAGACTTATGTTAAGGTTTAGGTTTGGTTTAGGGGTTAAAATTGTATAACATTGAATCCATTGGTTCATTTATTTTACATACGTGTTTTGCAGTCAACTCAAGTCAAGTGGTTTTTATTGTCGTTTCAACCATATACAGTTAGTACAGTACACAGCGAAACGAGACAACGTTCCCCCGGGACCATGGTGCTACATAAAACAACATAGGACAAACATAGAACCACATGAGACTACACAGACGAAATAAAATACCTATATAAAGTGCACGTGCAAACGTGTGCAAAAAGTACGGGACAGTACAATACATTACTAACAATGAACAGGACAATAGGCACAGTCAGAGACAGAGCAGCACCGACCAGTACACAGTAGTGCAAAAAGATGACAGTTTCTAAAAATGGCAAACGTAAACATTACATACTATGAGATAGTGTTCTATGGACATAGCAGTTATTGAGGTAGCAGACAGTTATAAAGTGACAGAAATGAAAGTGCAACTCAGGACATGTGTGTGTGTGTGTGTGTGTGTGTGTGTGTGTGTGTGTGTCAAACCAGTCTCTGAATATTGAGGAGTCTGATGGCTTGGGGGAAGAAGCTGGCCCGAATGCTTCGGTACCTCTTGCCAGATGGCAGTAGGGTGAAGAGTTTGTGTGAGGGGTTTGTAGGGCTTCCACAATGCTGGTGGCTTTGCGGATGCAGTGTTTTTTGTAAATGTCTTTGATGGAGGGAAAAGAGACCCTGATGATCTTCACAGCTGTCCTCACTATCCTCTGCAGGGCTTTGCGCTCCGAAACGGTGCAAGTCCCAAACAAGGCAGTGATGCAGCTGCTCAGGATGCTCTCAATAGTCCCTCTATAGAATGTAGTGAGGATGGGGGGTGGGAGATGTGCTTTCCTCAGCCTTCGAAGAAAGTAGAGACGCTGCTGGGCTTTCTTGGTAATAGAGCTGGTGTTGAGGGACCAGGTGAGGTTCTTCGCCAGGTGAACACCAAGGAATTTGGTGCTCTTGATGATCTCCAGAGGAGCCATCGATGTTCAGCGGAGAGTGTTCACCTTGTGCTCTCCTTAAGTCAACAACCATCTCTTTTGTTTTGTCGACATTCAGGGACAAGTTGTTTGCTCTACACCAGTCCGTTAGCCGCTGCACCTCCTCTATGTACGCTGACTCATCGTTCCACCCCACCACGGTCGTGTCATCGGCGAACTCGATGATGTGATTCGAGCTGTGCATTGCTGCACAGTTGTGAGTCAGCAGAGTGAACAGCAGTGGACTGAGCACACAGCCCTGGGGGGCCCCAGTGCTCAGTGTTGTGGTGGTGGGGATGCTGTTCCCGATCCGGACTGACTGAAGTCTCCCAGTCAGGAAGTCCAGGATCCAGTTGCAGAGGGAGGTGTCCAGGCCCAGCAGGTTCAGCTTTCCAATCAGGTGCTGAGGAATGATTGTGTTGAATGCTGAGCTTAAGTCTATGAACAGCATTCGAACGTATGATTACTTTTTATCTAGGTGGGTGAGGGCCAGATGGAGGGTGGTGGCGATGGCATCGTCTGTTGAATGGTTTGGACAATATGCAAACTGCAGTGGGTCTAGTGAGGGGGGCAGCTGAGTCTTAATGTGCCTCATGACGAGCCTCTCGAAGCACTTCATGATGATTGGTGTGAGTGTGACGGGATGGTATGCATTGAGGCAGGACACTGAAGACTTCTTTGGCATGGGGACGATGGTGGTGGCCTTGAAGCACGTTGGTGCTCAGAGAGATGTTGAAGATGTTGGTAAGAGCATCTGCCAGCTGCTCTGCACATCCTCTGAGCACTCTGCCAGGAATGTTGTCTGGTTGAGCAGCCTTCCGTGGGTTGACTCTATGTAGAGTTTTCCTCAGATCCGCCGTGGTAAGACAGAGCACCTGATTGTTGGGAGGAGGGTTGGTCTTCCTCGCCACCACATCGTTCTGCACTTCAAACCGAGCATAGAAGTCGTTCAGCGCATCTGGAAGGGAGGCATCTTTGTCACAGGCAACTGATGTTGTCCTGTAGTTGGTGATGTCCTGGATGCCCTGCCACATGCGCCGCGTGTCACAGCTGTCCTGGAAGTGACTGGATTCTCTGGGCGTGTGCGCGCTTTGCCTCTCTGATGGCCCAGGACAGTTTAGCCCTCGCTGTTCTTAGGGCTGCCTTGTCGCCTGCTCTGAAGGCGGAGTCTCGGATCCTCAGCAGCGTGCGCACCTCCGCAGTCATCCACGGCTTCTGGTAGGAGTGTGTGGTGATGGTCTTGGAGAAAGTGACATAATCAATGCACTTGCTGATGTAGCTGGTCACTGATGCAGTGTATTCCTCCAAGTTGGTAGAATTGCCATATGTTGCAGCCTCCCTGAACATGTGCCAGTCAGTACACTCAAAACAGTCCTGAAGAGCAGAGATGGCTTCTGCTTTCACCTGCTTCTGAAGCGGTTTTGTGTGTCTGATGAGCGGTCTGTATGCTGGAATTAGCATAACAGAGATGTGGTCTGAGTAGCCGAGGTGGGGGCGGAGCGGTACGCGCCTGGGATGTTTGTGTAAACAAGATCAAGAGCATTCGCCCCTCTTGTTGCAAAGTCCACATACTGATGGAATTCAGGGAGCACTGTCTTGAGATTCGTATGGTTGAAATCTCCGACGACAATAAACAGTCCATCAGGGCGAGCGTTCTGCAGTTCAATCATAGCCCCATACAGTTTACAGAGCGCTTCCTTAGCATTAGCGCTGGGGGGAATGTAAACTCCGGTTATGAAAACAGTGGTGAATTCCCGTGGTAAATAAAAAGGTCTGCATATAACAGTCACAAGCTCCACCAGCAATGAGCAGTAACTAGAGACTAGCATAGAGTTATTGCACCATTCCGTGTTGATGTAAACACAAAAGCCACCACTGCGAGTCTTACTGCAGAGAGCTGCATTTCTGTCTGCACGAAACGAGGCAAGCCCGTCTAGCTGAATGCCGTGTCCGGAACTCTGTCGCTGAGCCACGTCTCAACGACAAAGACGCAGCAGTCCCTAAACTCACACTGCGTAGCCTGCTGGAGTCGGATGTAGTCCAGTTTCTTGTCCAGGGAGCAAACATTTGAGAGCAGGATAGACGGGAGAGCCGACCGGCTAGGGTTTGTTTTTAGCCTAGCATGGACCCCCACCCTCTTGCTGTGCTTCCGCTTGCGCTTGCCCTCTTGCCGCGCTTACCGCTTTTTTGTTCGATTTCTTGCAATTTTTCCGTTGCATAAAATTTTACAATTTCATCGGATACTATGTGTCTAATGGTCCTGAATTTGATTTAAGAGCTACAATGAAGGGGAAGAATTTTGATGAATAACAGCATACATATGTCTTCTTGAGATATAAAATATACATCAAGGGAGGAATTTACTAAGAATGAATAGCGACCAGTAAATGAAGCACAATCTATGCAACCCGATATCACGCCGAGGCGTGAAATAGACACGCCGGTCCACTCGCGGATGCGTGTCTATTTCACGCTTTGCCTCCTCCAGGCGTGTACATGACACGCGCGCGTCTACGTAGAATACCGGCAGGGGGCGATCGTTTCCTCGACGCCAACAACTGTCCGCGCACCAAAGAGGAAGCGATACATCGCGTTCTCCACTTCCGGGTTTATTTTTGTAAATAAATACACTTTTTAAATATATATATATATATATATATATATATATATATATATATATATATATATATATATATATATATATATATTTATATATATATATTTATATATATATATATATATTTATTTGTTTATTTACATCAGCACAAGATACTCGACAGCCCACACACACACACACACACACACACACACACACACACGTATAACAACGTTAGGCTACAGCAACGTTAGGATTTCTTCATGAAAGCAGCACTATGTAATGAACCTTTATTTGTCACATATGGTCACAAGTGAAAGTAACCGGCGAAATTGGCCGGCATCCCGCCCGCACGAACGTGCAACGCGACGACAACGGTATCGCTTCCTCTCTGGTGCGCGGAGAGTTGTTGGCGTCGAGGAAACGATCGCCCCCTGCCGGTATTCTACGTAGACGCGCGCGTGTCATGTACACGCCTGGAGGAGGCAAAGCGTGACACCGACACGCATCCGCGAGTGGACCGGCGTGTCTATTTCACGCCTCGGCGTGATACCGGGTTGATCTATGAGCATAATTTGCATATAAAGGAGCTGTTTTTGCGCAGAAAGGAATTACGGATACTTAATTTAAAAACTCAAGATGCAGTGCTTTTTCAGCACTAATTGCACCTTCTTACACTAGACTGCGGGTGGCTGATGAATAAGATGCAGCTTTTTACACTGAAATACCATGTGTTAAAGTGGCACAACTGTTTAGTGAATTAACAACCAAGAGTCTTTACGGACTACTATATGGAAAGACCAGCCAGTATATTCTTTAAAAATTCCCCTATTCAGTTACACAAAAGAAAGAAAGTCATGCAGGTATGGAATGACATGAGGGTGAATAAATTATGACAGAAGTTCCCTTTTTGGTTTCCAACTCTTTAACATTTTACCATGGTGAGGTATGAAAGACTTAAACATAGGCTATGTTCTAGCTGTTAATAACAGTAAATCACTTCCTCACTTCACTTCTTTTTCTAAATCATGAAGAATTCATTATATCACAAAAATCTGAGCTCAAGAAACTTACCTCTCCATTAGCAAAGCAGTACAGCACTGCAACTAAAAGACCCTATTGAACAATAAAACCGATGGTTAGAGGCTTTAGGTGAGGTTAAGTACAAGCTGACAAGGAAAAACAAGCAGTTTATCTCACATGGAAAGAGCTCAGGGTGAGTTGGACGAAGTTTCGAGCATAGCGGTTGCTTCCCTCGACCGATTCATCTATAATTATGGTATAGACAATCTCATGGACCCCAAGCAGAGGAATCAACACAAGTGTTGCTCTGGCTAAACTGTGAGACAGATGCAAACCGTGCAAACCTGTTTTTATGTGCAAAAGACTTTGGTAAGTAAATCAACAGCTATTTTAGGATAGCAGCAACTTATACCTGTATCTGTAGTTGGTGAACTTCACCTGGTCAGCCTTTAACTTTGAGAGCAAGAGTTTGATGATTTTGAGAAAAATGCAAAAAATTACCTGAAAGAGAAATGAAAAGCTGAGTACATCATCATATCAGGTTTACCCAAGCAACATATTACTTTTGAAATATTTGTAGTCAGCACTTTTATGAATAGAGTTCAATATAGCATCTGAAACTCTCTAGGAAGAATTACAGCCACAGTCACCGTTCACTTGTTTTGTATGGAAAAAGATGGTAGTAAAAGTGAATGGTAACTGGGGCTATTTGTCCCTAACATTTTGTCTAACATTTGTCTAAGTCATGCAGGTTTCGAACTATATGAGGGTGAGTAAAAATTAATGTCTGGGAAAACTATCCTTTTCATAAATGAAGTCTTTTCTTTTTCAGCAAATTTTCAATAAAAGGAGTACAAAATGTTCATCATAAACTTCAGGAAATCAAACTAAATACTATGATCTGTTATAAAAATGTGAGACATGTCAATACAGTTTAAATCCATGAATCTCAGTTAATGATAAAAAATAAGGGGAATTTTTTTTTTTTTTAGAAATGTTTGTACAAAAATGTTGTTAAACGGGTTGAATGGCTGAGCATTATGAATGCTATATAGTGGGACACAGCTAAACATTATATTTTTGGTTATTAAAATGAGATAATAAATAAAACTTAGTTGTTATTTATTTTAAATATAGTATGAATTTTACTAAACATAATTGAATATCAATTCAACAGATATGTAATTGTATTTATTGGAAGCAGTTGAGAAGGTTAAGACCAGTGAGGTTGCAAAGTCCAAGCGCCAAACTATTTACTTACATATGTAATTGTATACTAGTTCAAACACATCTAATAGTTTTACAAGAATAAAAAAGTAGTGTGCCATTGTACGCTTTAAAATAAGTAATAGGACACCAAAGTGTACCCTATTCATGGAAAGTGCTTGTACAGAGTCAGTACTGATACAGAATGACTGATATGATACATTGTAATGTCCATATCCCTTTTACGGATCACTATCATGACTGCTTGTGACCAGTCTGGGACATGGTGACAGCACGAGGAGAGGCTCCATAGTTTAGAGGAAATTGCTGTGAAATTGTCATTAAACTGTGACAGCAGAACATATGTTAATGAGTGTTGCTCTAGTGAACCAAGTAACTCTGCTTTTTTCCTTCCACAGTTTTTATCCTGGAAATGTGTCACCAAGAGAAAACAAGAGGAAAGTGAGTTATTTCAAATAATATAAAATGAATAAGGTGTCATACTCACAATCACTGATAATGTTATTGGACCTCTGATTATCCACCAGATCCATCTGATGTTATTCGACCAACAGCTTTAGAAAAAGGAGATCTTGTTATAAATTAATATTTAACAAAAAATAATGACATTAACAAAGTTGTAACACTTTATTTTAAGCATGTGCATACAGTATAATGCAATATAAAGGTATTCTTAAAGGAATATTCTAGGTTCAATACAAGTTAAGCTCATTAAACAACATTTGTCGCATTATGTTAATTACCACTGAAACAAATAAATAAATTCCACTTGTTCCTTGTTTATTAAAAATAAAAATATATAATAAAAGATATCGGTTATAGTAAGTGTATTACAATGTAAGTGAATGGGGTCAGTCCATAAATGCTAATATACATATACGTGTTCATTTTCGTGTAATAACATTATTGACTAAACTTATCTGTGTTATATCAATGTTTATGGACTGGCATCATTTATTTCCATTGTAAGTGCATTATTGCAACTGTGTATTTTTCTTTTAAAAAACAAAACAGATGCATAGGTAGCTGTAATAGCTTGCCACACATTATAGCCTGCTGCACCTCCACCAGTGCCATCAGCCCAGCTGCTGGGTCATCAGCCGGGAACCATCCTCCTGGACACCGGATCCCCTCCAACACCTATCACCCTTGCCTTCCCATCCAGACATCCTTAACGAAATACTTGCAACCAGGGTTCTATGTGTCATAATACATAATACCTTCGACACCATACGCGCCAGCCCGTTGGCCAACTGGCACCGAGATGCGTACTCAGTGCCCTCCTGGCACTGGCACCGTATCTCTCCATAACTCAGTGCCACCAGTTCCGTATGGCTTACTACCTCACCCAGGTTCCCTATTCTTCAATTTCTTGCTTCTAAAACCCACACTTTTTGTCCTTCCTTCTTAACCATGGCCAGAAACTCCCTTTCGCAGCTTCCTCTGCCAGTTCCTTCAAAGACTTTTTTGAAGCTGCTCCTACGATGCCAATGTCTCTAAAAAGGTGCTGCATTGATGTTCCCATAAATCCTCAGCACCCAACCTCCACAGGGTAGGTGGCAGTCCTCCATCCATTTTTCCTGCACTCTGCGGCCTGATCAGCATGATATAAATTAAGTCTAAATAAATTAAGTCTCAATTATTTTGGGTGGAAATCAACATTATTCCTCAAATGCTGTTAATTGACCTTGACCTGTGTTGAACCTAAAAATATTCCTCTAATGCATTAAATTTGCATTCATAGTGCCTTATAATAGAATGTATAATCTTTTGTATGTTCTTATCAATAATTGTAAACACTATTATAATACTTTATAACAATTACATATTCATAGTCATACTTTTAAACAATATGATACATTATTTATAACACATGATAAACACCCAATTTACTGCATTATACAGAATAATGTATTATAATGCATTATACTCTATATTGGTCAATAAACTGTATTATAACTAACTGTGGATAAAATAGGTCTCAAGTAAAGTGTTGCCAAAGAAACACTTATGCCCCCCCATAAAATACTTTATGGATCTCACACAATAAATGTATCATATTACATGCAAAAGAGCACTTACCCTTCATTTTCATACAAAGCTTTGACTACTGTCCAGGGAATCAAATACAATAATGGAGTGCCTGGATGATGTTGTTGAATAAGGTTGGAAAAAAAAATTATATATATACATATGTGTGTGTTTTTATATATGTATATAGTAATTATTTAATTAACAGAAAAACATGGAGAAATTGTAATCAAATAGTGTATGTAATAAGAATGGGCATCACCCCATCCAATAATCATGTATCTCTTCAGAAGTCTAGTCCTGGCCAGCACTGCAGTAAACAGAAGTGTGTGCAGGAATACTGCCTCCACCAAAAGCCAAAAGTAATTACACCCCACAAAATATTCCATGGACACCTTTGAGGCCTTGCAGATCACAGAAATCTGGAAGGTTATCAAATTTATATTACACATGTATTTTTTTTTTTTTTCTGTTTTGATACACAATAAAAGTAGCTTCTGAATAAGACAACATGGAATTAGACTAATTATACATGCAGATATGTGATTTCTTGATATAATTCCACAAAAATAAATGTAAAGATAAATGAATGATTCTGTACCACAGAGTTTGTGTAGCTATTCCATCCATTTTCATCACTGGGCAAGTTAGAATACATAATCTGTAATGTGATCTCTTTGGTTATTACTGCCGTTGCTCTAAATATGAATGATACAAAGAGGTTCATGTGGATATAATTCCTCATACAGTGAAGCTTCCTGGAACAACAGGTAAAAAAATAATTCATTGTTTGGCTTGAGAAGTAAAATGAGCAAATTAGGTATTTCGAGCCAGCTCTGGGCTGGGACAAAATAAATGATCCTATAGAAATGAATCTACTGTATTTGATCAGTGAAAACAGTGAGAAGGTGCTCTGGAGTCGGTTTGGAAATATACACATGAAGATGAATTCAATTATGTAATTACATTAACTGTGATAGAGAACATTGGTTAAATGTAAAATAAACATGGCGAATCAAAGTGATTATTCAGAGAATGCCTACGTTCCAAATCCGTCAAAGGCTTGTCATCAACATGACTGATTGTATAGTGCATAGTTTTTCAAGTAGTCTTGTAGATGCATTCTTAAAGGGATAGTTCACCCAGTATTTACTCAACCTCATGCCATCCCAAACCCATAAGACTTTCTTTCATCCATTTAATGCAAGGATTATTTTGAAGAATGTTGTCACTGCTCTTTTTTCCGAACAATGAAAGCGAATTGTGACTGAGGCTAAAATTCTGCCAAATATCACCACTTGTGTTCCAGAAAGAAATACATACAGATTCGAAAGACATCATTTAAACGTGTGGGTGAACTAACCATGACCCTGCAAGGACTCCACTCACCTCAAAAGACTCATTATCAGGACAGCCAAGGAAAGGGAAGAAAAAGACAGTGAATATCCTACTATGGACAGGACCCTCAACACAGACTGCCGGAATACTTCGTCTTCCTGTGTATGCAGAATTCTATTGTAAAAAATATTACTATGATGGTGGCCATAGTTTAATGTAAGGCAACAGTATTCACCTCAGACTTGAAAAAATGAGGGTGTTCACACTCAGACTGATTTCTCCATTCACTGTTGGAGTTCTCCTCAGTTTTCCAGGTCCCATTCATTGTGCATTCCTTGTACACATGTCCAGAATTACCTGGAATGACAAGACCACTAAAAAAATTTGTTGAGTCTTATTAGACAACAATGTTTAAAATTTCTTGGAATGTCATCTGGAAATGTATTTGCTGACATAGAACTGGTAATTATTTGTATGACCAAGAATCAATATTAATGTCAATGATTATTATAAGGTCACATGGCTCATTTTGGCTGATGAAAGGAACGTTTATGATTCTCTGCATTCACAGGACCATCGTAACAATGGTAACTCACCACAATAAAGGTTTAAAAATACAAACATACAATATCATTATACAACTCAGTACCTCTTTAAGAGGAAAAAATGTGGATAAAAAAGAAAAAAAATATTGACCTTCTCTGATCCATGGTAAATAGTATGGACAAGGTACAGATACTATTCCAGGAGATGAATGTGGCCAACAGGCAAAAACATCAAATGATCCATTGCAGAATATTCCTATGGAGTGATTTGTACAAGGAATAAATATAGTGACTTCAAGCTTATTTATTGAATAAACTTTATATATTACTCACCAGTTCCAGTAGGGATAGTTGATTTCAGAATGTGGGTGCAATTCTCTTGATATTCAGCACGTTTGTAGATCAACTCGTCTAGCACGGAGCTCATGACCTTTACAAACACGATAAAAACATGGAATTTGCATGCTGATTATGTATGGATTATGTGCTGCAAACCTGAAACCAACTGACAGAATTTCACTTTATGAAATTATTAACTGTAGAACATTTATAAAGAACATTTTTTGAACACAAGATGGCAGTATTTATGAGAGAGTTGGCCAAGGGACAGAATCTACTGTATGTAGTACTTTTAAACATATTATCTTACCTTTTTAGCAACAACTCACCATGCTGTTTCACCAAATCAACAAGCTATACCAAAATTTATACAAGATATTAAGGTTTTAGTTTTGAAATTTAAATAGTTTTATCATTACATAATTAATCATATTTAAGAGCCATGTGTGCATATGATCTGGGCAGAGGTGGACAAAGTACACAACTCCATTACTTGAGTGAAAGTACAGATACTACTGGTCCAATATTACTTCATTACAAGTGAAAGTTGTAAAGACAGATTTTTACTTAAGTAAAAGTACAGACGTACTTGGTTTAAAAGTACTTAAGTGTCAAAATACATTTTATTTTTCATGTCAATGCATTGTTTTATTATTGTTGCATTGTTGTATGTAACACTTACAATACCTTATGCCTCTGAAGCAACCTACTGAATAAACTGACTAGCTTGTAGTATCTGTGGAATAAAGAGCTTTTAGGATGTTACAAAACCTATAGAAATAAAACAACTGAATTGACAAAAAAGAATCATAATCATCTTCATTTTTTTATTTAACACTCCTACCCACTCCCAATAAAGCAGCATGGTAGAGTTCTCACAGAGCATCTGCAAGCAAAATCTTTCTCACTGGATCGTTGATGCAATTGCCCTGGCTTATGAGTTGCAGGGTAAGATTTGCCCAACTGGTGTTAAAGCACACTCAGCTAGAGGCATGTCCTCCTCATGGGCATGGACAAATGGTGTGTCTTTACGAGACATGTTTTGCAGCAGGATGGTCTTCTCAAAACACATTCGCAAGGTTTTACAACCTAACATGGACAGAGATATTTGACAGTAAATAAATCTCAAATTCTGTATTATGTTTAAAAGAATTATGGGGTGGAAATGACATAAATAAATATTTATGATATAAATAAAAAAATGTGGTAATGCTTTAGATTACAGCCTGCAATTTACAGCGTAAGCAAACCGAATTTACAGCATAACTTTAGTGTACCTATAAATTCCTTAGTAGGTATAAGGGAACAATATGCATCATTTGGGGAATAAAGGAAAATTAAAAAAAATGTATACTGTAAGTATTTTATAACTAATATTCTAATATTATGTGGTATGTATGACCTGCTATGCTAACAACAATCTTACGTTTGCGAGCAATTTAGAAAGAACATACACTTTGTAACTTTTTGTAATAATACATAGGTATTATATTATTATATATCTTTATCTATCTATTTATTTATTTATTTATCTATCTTCTTTTTTTTTAACCATGGGGTACATGTTCTGTTATTACAGGATACATGATGGAGATTACTGAACAACAAAACTTGAAATCTAGGGAAATGAGTTAATGAGTTTCTGCTATGATTTTATTTCGAATTTTCAATGTAGGCTACTTACTTTATGAATACTGTCCACTAAATTCTGATGTTGCAAAAAGTTACTGTGTAAATATACCATTGTTCTGTGTTGTTACAATGTAAGTCCAACTTGTTACCCCATTTTTTTCATGTAGTTTTAGGGCAAGTGCAACATGTGTGGTCTGTAAATTGAAGAGGTGCTTGTTACCCCCTTGTTCCATGTAGTTACAGGTAACTCATGTATCCTGTAATAATATGAGTATGTACCCCATAGTTAAAAAATACCTACAGTAGCCTATATGTGTAGGTACACTATTATCCCAAAAAGGTTTGCTGTGTATGTTCTTGCTTATTTGCTCTCAATGTAAGATTGTTGTTTAGCATAGTATAAGGTCATATACCACATAATATTAGAATAGTTACACCTTAGTTATAAATTACTTTAGTATAAATTATTTGTAATTTTCCAGGTTGTTACCCCTTTATTCCCTAAACTTTGCATATTGTTTTCTTATACTACAAGTATGAACTGTGTAGTTACACTAATACGCAGTAAATATGGTGTACTTACACTGTAAATTGCGGGCTGTAATCTAAAGCATTACCAAAAATTTTAATTTTATATACAGACAGATATGAAGATTTGTCTTGCTAAGACTAATTTCATAGCTAACATTTTGTGGACCCTGAATAAAAAAAATATTTTTTTTTACAAAAAAATACTTTGAGAATAATTTGGCCAAAATTCAGCTTGAAAATGACGACCAGTAAAAATACTTACTTGATAATACTTACTTGTTGACTTAATTAACAAGCATACTAATGTTTCAAAAAAATATTTGGGGCAATATTGATAGAAATAATTTTCATACAATAAAAATTAAAGTGGTTTATGTTTATTTCATTCTTTGTTTAGATTATCATAGTTTTACACATGTAATGAGATAATAATATAACATTTAATAATTGAGATTACAATTAAAAGTCTATGCTTGGTACTTGTTTAAAACAGTCAAATCTATACATAAAAGGCATTTGAAAATGTAAAATATAAATATAAATACCAAAATATAAATGATAGAGGTAAAACATTTCCTGGTCAGTTTTAAAGTGACCATGTGACCGAATCTTATATATATATATATATATATATATATATATATATATATATATATATATATATATATATATATATATATATCAACCCCTGGGACATGAAAATGTCCGAAGTTGAAGAAACACCCATGTGCTTGTTACTAAAACAGATGTTCCAACTAGAATCACATAATTATTTGTTTTCCTATTGTATGTATTTCTTCTATGAAGACTTTAAAAACTCATATTATTTTATTATGTTGTTTAAATCTTTATTAATTTACTTAATTCATAAACCAACTATGTTTTGCTCAACAGCTAAATTGTATGTATAAAGTAAAAAAAATAGCTATTGAACATATCAACATTTTTTTTTTTTCTTTTAGAAATAAGTACAATTCAGACTGCCTTGAGTTCTACTGTATGTGCAAAAGTCATTCACTCTTACCTGTGTTGTGTAGACTACCACAAAAAGCCCACAATGCAGAATTCCCCTGTCCGCAAGCCTTCTCCCTGTCCAGGGTGCAAGCACTGTGAACATGGCTCAATGTTCACCTGCCTGTGAGGCGAAAAGAGCTCCACGATTTCATGCCACCTAACCCACTGTCACTCATAGAGGTTATCTGGCCTCACGTTCAATTTCCTGGTTATTATACAATGTGAATGATCTGGACATGGAGGACCTCTAGCAGATCTCTAGTGATGCTGATAAGACAGGGACCCTCAGATCAATGGAAGTTCATAGACTCCATTCTTTCTGGTTGCCTAATCTTCGAATGAGAATGTCTGTGTTGTTTCACTCACTCCTGCCTCACTCCTGGCCCTTCCCAGCCAATCATGAGAAGGCTAGAGATCTTCAGGCATGGAACTTTGTAGATACAGGAGAAAAGCGCTTTTCAAAAAGAAAGCATCTAAAAATCACTGACACAAAGCCTTTGTTTAAAATAACTTTGTCATTTCAATCCCACTAGCCGAGCTTTTTTATCATTAGTTTCATCCATATTATTGGATAATCAAAATTAACAAATAATAATAGTAATAATAATAATATATAAAGTCACTTTTTGAAATAAATAAATAAATAAACTTGTTTTACAGGGTGTTTCTTCAACCTTGTGCACTTTTGTGTCCCACGGGTTGATTTGTATTAAAACAAACAGATTTAAACATTTTCTTTGTGTTATTAGTTGTGCTCTTTCTATAATAATAATAATCTATATTTATATTATAAATATAATAATAAATGTAATATGTAGAATAGGTATGAAGGGAAAAATGTATTGTTTTTTCTAGACAACAAAGGGAGACTTTCACTTTGCTAAGATAACAGGTTTTACAATTAAAAGTTAAAGATTTCAATATGAACTCAAACATCTCTCATGAAATTCTTGCAAAACCAAATTATCTGAGCACTGCTTTCCACATTCATTTATAGTTCAATATACTTATACTGTATGTTAAGGACTGTCTCCTTTGTTTTTCTATGTATTTAGTCTTTAGTATTTAATTAAGTATTTTAAGAGAAAAAACAAAGACATTTCTTAAAATTAAAAAAAAAGAAGAGCAAAGAACAAATTATTTAAAACAATAAAGCTTTAACTAAAATTTTTGGGGATTATGGTGTCTATTGCTTTTTCTCAAATTATTGCAACTAATGCCACAACAAATTAATGCCATGAGCCATCCTTCATATATTAGCCTTGTGGTCAGTTCCTCAAATTAAATGGTATTATTTATCTGAAATTGAAATAAAAAATGCATTTATGCTGTGCCTCAAACTGATGTTAACTGGAATCAAACACAAACTGACACTGAGTTTAATTTGCAACCATAATAAAAGGGCTTTACTAGGCCAAAAATCCAACATTATGGACTATTGTGTAACATTGATCCACTATATGTAATTGTCTATGTTCTATCACAATCTCCTTCTCCTACATAGTATATGCAGACCAGAGACAGTATTGATAGAGATAACTCTCAATAAACTTCGTGTACCAGTCATTTTACAAATAGAAATAAAATAAATAAATAAGTAAACACCATCTCTTCTGTATCACTAGAGAAATTATTTTACCTGTTCTTGTACTGCAGCCTTGGAAATATATTAGAAATACATTTCACACTAGACCTTTTGCAAATTCAGAAGAGGGACAGCAACATGTGAGAACTTCACTTGTTAGGTTAACTGCTGTAATGATTAAATAAAAGCTTTTACAATCGTGTGCTAATAAAGACAATAGTTTAATGCCCTTCATTCAGGAAGGCAATTATGATGCATTAACAAAATGGAAATTAATTGACTGGCATGAGTGCTTACTGGAATAAAACAACTGTTATACATTGCATTCACTCACAGACAAAAAGCGAATACCTTTGCACATGCTGTTTTCTGTTAAAGGAGATTAAACTTTAAATGCATGCACATTACACAGGTATTAAAACATCAATAACACTTTCCACTGCTGTCATGTATTATGTAAATGTCTACACTAAAAGAGAAAGTTGTTTTTGATGTGTGACCAGCAGATAAAAGGCATAAGGAACAGTATAACATCAACCAAATGCACTATTTTCAAGGTTATTGACGGTAAATACATTTTTATTTATTTATTCACATATTACAACAATTCAACTAGGTATACTTGCTTTTACGACAATTTTAAATATGGCACTATACATTTTTTTTAACACTTTATACTTAAAAATTACATTAAACCTGAAAACTTACATTTAATTACTGATAAATAATTAATCTACATATTAAAGAAAATAAAGGAAATTGAGATGAAAACTCTCTCTCTCTCTCTCTCTCTCTCTCTCTCTCTCTCTCTCTCTCTCTCTCTCTCTATATATATATATATATACAGTATATAAAAATAAAATCAGGTATACATGACAGAAATTATTGTGACAAGTCAAATGGATGGAAACAAATATGTCATCCTTACAATAAAAGCCTTTTTACAGTGCAGTAACTTTTACTTTCTAATATGAAGAAAAAAGAAAGAAGATTTACTTACATGCATTGTAGAGAAGACTATTGACACTTTCTGAAGCACATATTAGTCTTACCGATGAGGATTCTTCATGTACACCACATGGATCTGATTATAAGTTTTATAGGTTTTATTCAAAGATTCAAATGATCCCTGTGAATTTTGCATTATCCTTTAATGTGAACCGAGTAGACAGTTCATGAATAATTCTTTAATAATGCATTTTTCTCCAAGAAAATTATTTGCATTCAAGAACTCTCATGTTTACAGTACTCTGTGAAAAGAGTTTGTCTGTGGGTATACAAATGAATCACAAGCGCAGCACAGTACCCATTCAGTGTTCTTCCATTTGATACTACGTGTCCTGGAGATGTAAACAAAATGGGCAACAAACTTGTGTTGTATGACTGTTTAAATATCAAGTGAGTTCTCATGATCTCTCTTGCAGGGTCAAGATGAGAGGAAGATATACAAAAAAACAAAAACATATGATAAACAAAAGTGCAGAAACATGTAAACTTACTGTTACACCATCAATGCTTGTAGTACCCTTGTTTAAAGGAACAGTTCACCCAAAAATGAAAATTCTGTCATAATTTGTTCACCCTCATGTCATTCCAAATCTGTATGACTTTCTTTCTTATAAGGAGATGTTTTAATGAATATTATGGTCCATTTAGTTAGCACAATGGTAGTGGATAGAGCCTCGTTTTAAAGCTTAAAAAAGGACCAGAAATGTTCATTATAGTCCACTCGGCTTGTTCAGAAGTCTTCATACTTTTTTGGACAGAAACAACCCAAATTGTTTCCTAAATGAGGAAATTATTACATCATTTTCATTTTTGGGTGAAAAATCCCCTTACCATCAAGCATTTAATCAAAAATACTTAAAAGAAGCAGTCTATTATATGAAAAAGGAAGAGTTGCAACAGAGGTCGGGAGGCATATGCAACATGCCAAAGTCATACATTTTTGTGTTGGATTCCAAATGACCCAAATTATCTGTAGTCATTTTTCCTGTTTTTTTTCTCCAGGCTAACCACCCCTAACACTGACAACTGTTTTGTTGATACATTTAGACTTCAGCCACAATTAAATGTGAATAAAAGTTCCACTGATAGATCACCCAACCATCAGTAAATGTAAAATAATGTTGTTTTGAAGTCAAAGGAAAAACCACTGACAACCAGTTTACCTAGAATTCACTTCGCAACCCTTGTCACTACCTAAAATCACTATAACACCCAGCCTCTCATGGCTTATTGCTTGATGATACCAAATCATGTACCACAGTTCTTCAGACTTCTAGTTCCTGTATTACCTCAGAGGCAATAGCATATAACAGAGGGACGTTGAAGGGACGGGGGAGGTGGTGCACATGTGCATTCCGTCAAGGAGGATTTGTTGGTTTGGTGGGACTGGTTGATGCATGTGTCTTCAGATCCAACACATTTCATGAAGGTTAGGGTACCAAACCACCACTAACCAGCATAAACCAGCCTAGACAGCATGGGAATTTTATGCTGGTCAAGCAAGTTATTTTAGCAAAGACTGCCCATGTACTGTACATTTTAAGTAAATAATAAAGTCTTCAACTGTTGACCATTGACTGCAAACAGTAAAAACAGCAATTTAATTGCAGAAATGAAATGTTTAGAGGGGTCTTTAATATACTGTATGGTGTTACATAATAACTGTCCATGTTATAAAGTTTCATAACCTAGAGGAAAAACTATTTCTGATGGTGGAATAAATAGTTAGTAAATTTGGGTCTCCAAATACAGAGAAAGGTGCAGTCTTAAATCCTGATACTCAGGTGCTCTATTAAGCTTTCTTTTCAACTCTTGCTTCAAACTGTTTATGACTAGCTGTAAATGGGTGAAAGTGTGTTTGTTGCACAGGAGAGGTGGTATCTGAAAAATGCAAACACTTTGCCTGCTGGTTAAAAATGTATTAGCCCACACAGTCATTAATAATAGTGATTGTGTGTTTTGATATGAACCTTTTTACATTTTTAGCTCTCGGTAATTCAACAAAAGCAGCCAAAAAGCAGCGTAAAAACTGGTATCCCTGTGTATATGTTACCACACTAATGACGTTACCAGCTTGACATCTTCACATCTGCCAGAATATGGGTTCAAATGCTCATTGGGCTCTTCCTAAAAAGCTTGTAAATGCCTGTGATCTATGATGCATAAAATAGATAAGTGGGGTCTTTATTAAAATTTGCAGTTGCATTAAAAGTATGTGAAACCCCTGGATTTGTGCATAAATTATTAATTAAATTTGAACTGATCTTTAAGGAATGGTTCACTCAAAATGGAAAATTCTGTCATAATTGTTTCACTCTCATGTCACTCCAAAGCCATATGACTTCCTTTCCTATGCAGAACACAAAAATAAATTTTTTAATGGCTTTTCAAATTTTTTTTTTTTTAAATTGGCAACCGATAAGAAAGCAATTGATAAAAATAGTCCATGCGATCCGGCTCATGCATTATATTCCAAGTCTTCTGAAAAATATTATTTTTTGTGATTTGTGTGTAAAGTGTTGAGGTAATTATTCTGCAGCTGTTTCATTAGAGTCACTCCACATTCACTTTATGCACAGAATTGTGAGTACTGGTTGCTTGCACGACTCGGTCATCTGTTTACATTCTCTGAGCAGAAGAGAGATTTGGTGGGCCCCCAGGCAGACAGACCACCGAATTTGTCTAATCCAAGGAGGAAAAACAAACAAGCGGCTGAACATCCTGTCCAGCCTCAGTCAACAACACACTCCAGAGCACCTGAGGGCACAGGTCCACCTCTCTGTCTCTACTGTTGCTTCCTGTGGAAGCCACATTGTATGCAACATTCATTGTGTGTCTTATGTAGATGATGTGAAGGCTTATACTGTAAGATATGCCCTCTGACCTTATATAAAGGTGTTTCTTCAAATATAAGCCCTTTTGGCTCAGTGAAATTTATAAATAAAAAATAAATAAAATCACACTTACAAATACATGTGTATATGCACACGTGCACATATAGACCACAGGTGGTGCTCAAGCGCCTGCCATTTTGGCCTCTGACTAGATTAGTGCACATTTTGTAAGACATTTAATTTCTATTTCTTTTTTTATTTAATTTATATATATATATATATATATATATATATATATATATATATATATATATATATATATATATATTGGCCCCTCCCTCTTCGACTTTCCTTGTCACAGCCACCACAGCCAACACACGCAAATCGAGTGCCCTGCGGCGCAGCATCCATGTCTCTCCATACCTGCCTTCATTGATGACAGCCAGGTAACGATAGTGTTTGCCCTAAGCTTCGGCATTGTTTGTCCCTGTTGTGACATTAAGCCATTAAAACATCTCAATACAGCCAGACTAACTAAGCTTAACAACAAGCAAGCTTGTTTGGCTTCGGTGTAAAATAGCATTGTGACGCTGTCATCGATGAAAAACTATGTACAAACTCCGGTAGGCTAGTTCCTTTGTCAGGCAACTGAAACCAATAAATATGCAATAAGTGGTTAATAGTCAATCATATTTGGATATCAGAAGCTTTAGCCGAAAATGTGGAAATATATGATTTGTCCACTCTTTACACTTTTTACATGCTTTACATTACTTTTTTGCCGTGTCATCACCATTCATATCTATACAACCATTGAGTTAATGATTAAATTACTATAGCACAAAGTTCTTCATAGACCTAGCCTCTTAATTTTGCTCTCAAAGTGAATCAGATTGATGCATTTAACTTTAAAATGTCCACAATGTTCTGGGGACCATGCCCCGGACCCCCCTAGAAGGTCTGATGTCCACTCACCACAGTCTCACAAAATCCTGTGGGAAACACTGATAATAGTGAATACTAAAGACCATAGTCTCCGTGTGAGTTGATAATTTGGTAGAAATCTGTTGAGTATTAAACATTTGCATGAGTGTATGGGTATTGAAATAAAAAAAATATTTAAGTTATATAACTTAAATGTTATGTATGTAACTTTATTTTTTTTATAAAGAATTATGAGAGGGGTGACTTTTTTTCCACTTGGGCACCTGCCCCCCAAAACGCCTGTTCACAGCCCTGTGCATATACGTACATATATCACTAAAGAATTCATTTCCATTACATTTTAAATGATGTATGGTGTTTGACTGATCACACTATGAATCCAGCAGCAGTTTAACTAAAAGTTTTACATCAGATATCAAATAGTATCCAGCTGTGTCTCTGCAGCGCCTGCTGTTTCAGCGCAGAAGCACCAAAGCAGAAGTCTCTAGGCGAAAATTAGGGCGGAGCTGTAGTATTACTTAATCGAAGTACGTTTCCGGCTTAATAAAATGACATGAAAATAGCAAGTCATTGCTCCGCAAAGTTCTGTTAAATAAATAAATAGTTAAATCATATAAATCAATGCAACACCTGGGATATAAAACTGCCTGTAGATGAAAAAGAACCAATAAATTTGAGTGATCTGTGGTATGCCATATATAATGTGCCTTGTCTATAAAGTCTGATTCACACATCACTTCCTCAGCCCGAGTCCTTGGATAAGTGAGAAGATAAATGTGGCAACATAGGCCAATAAAAGCAGTGATGAGAGTCCTGAGGTGCTATGATTGGCAGTCCATGTCAGAGAAAGACTGAGTGAGCCATTCACAAGGAATTATTCAGCAGTGACACACCATTCACCTCCCAGTAATCCTTTTAGAAGGACATGCCCTCAAGTCCCAGAGGCCAGAATGCTCTTCACCATCTCTGAGTTGTATTTGCTTTTCCCATCAAGTGATACCCACACTCAACATTAGCCCACAGATGGTGACTGAGATGGATTACCCAATAGATATATTGCCAATTTATTATTCACTCTATGGCAAATGACTTTGCTTTGGTCTCTCTATATTTGAAGGCAATAAGGGGAGAGTGGCTTATGGGTGTTGCTTCAGAAACAATTTTGTTGTTGGCTTGGAAATGATGAATTAATGAAGAATAAATTCTTTGAAGAGGGTGTGTTCATGGCAACTGAAACATGGAATTTCTTTGGCAAGATCTTGGCTGATGGATTTTATATTTATACTGTCTCACACTCATACTGGTTTCATCTAACAATGTGCTCAGATAAGTTAGATTCATAATTTTTCAGTCCAGAAGACTATTCTGCAGTATACTAAAGCCATAAGAAAATGCAGCTTTTATATGCATGTTTGAATTGAGTAGGCCTAATGTCAAGACCTGGGTAAGGACTGGTTGAAATGCACTACTGTAGGTCTCTATTACAGGCTTATTGTTGGAAAAAGAATCATGCATATTGTTTGCAGTGGTTGTTTAGAAAGCTACTTATCTTTAAAATGTCTTGCTTATCAGTTGCATTTTTCCAAAGATAGTTCAATAAATCATGTTGTGAGTTGAAATGGCATTATCTATAAATCAGAGATGCTCTTATTTGCTCTTACTATGGCATATTTTAGCGTACATTTCTGCTGATTACATTATTTACTCCAGTAGGTGGTGGCAAATGCACATCTGTTATGTTATGAGTGAGTCATACAGTATTTTTTTTCACCCATTTTCTCCCCAATTTGGAATGCCCAATTCCCAATGCGCTCTAAGTCCTCGTGGTGGCGTAGTGACTCACCTCAGTCTGGGTGGCGGAGGACGAATCTCAGTTGCCTCCGCGTCTGAGATGCAATTTATCACATAGCTTGATGAGCGTGCTAAAATTGAGATGTAGAACATATGGAGGCCCCTTCGCTATTCCCTGCAGCATCCACGCACAACTCACCATGCCCCCCACAGAGAGCGAGAACCATACATTATAGTAACCATGAGGAGGTTAGCCCATGTGACTCTACCCTCCCCAGCAACTGACCTGGTTGGAGTCACTTAGAACACCCTGGATTCGAACTTGCGACTCCAGTGGTGGTAGTCATCGTCAATACTTGCTGAGCTACCCAGGCCACCTGAGACATTGAATAATCGAGTCAGTTGATTGAAAGAAAAAACTCAAGAGTTATTCTCCACCATAACAACGGAAGTGATCGAGAACAATTATATACTTTACCTTTTTGCACATGAGTTTCTCCTGTAAAGACAGATCCCCCAGAGTGAGTTCTTTAATGTGTGCTGTAATTAAAAACCTTACCTTACACTTCACAGCAGATGTACTGGTGGACAGATTATATCACAGCAGGTGCACTGAAGGTCAGATTATATATTATCAAACATTAAGTATAATGTGGTTTTTAGATGTTTAAAATAAATCTGAATCAGAAGGAACTATATTGACAAGTGTTCTCACGTACACAAGGATATAATTTTTTTTGATTGGAGAAACAAGGGCACACAGAACATTACAGTGAGATAGAAAAGTATAAATATACATACAAATAATAGGACATACCTGTATAACCTAGAATGGTATATGTACATGTGCAAGTGGTAATGTGTGTGCAAGGTAGGGGGTATGTACATTTATTTAATTAAATATGTGCATTTACATATGTACATGAGATATTTATTTACATTATTGCACTATCGGGGAGTCCTGAAGGCAGTTTAATTGTTCATGTGGAAAATGGCCTGATAGTAAAAACTGTTCTTGTGCCTGAATGTCCTGGTACACAGTGCTCTGTAGCGCCAGCCAGAGGGCAACAGTTCAAAGAGGGAGTGGGCAGGGTGTACTATATAAATGTACTATAATCTCCACTGTTTTGAGGGTGGTCAGCTCAAGGTTTTTGTGAATGCACCAGACAGCCAGCTTTTCAACTTCTCATCTGTATGCACTCGTCACCGTCGCGGATGAGGCCGATGACCATGGTGTCATCTGCAAACTTCAGGAGATTTACAGAGGGGTCCTTTGCAGTGCAGCCATTTGTGTACAGGGAGAAGAGCAACGGAGAGAGAACGCATCCCTGAGGAGCACTAGTGCTAATGGTGAGGGTCCTGGATATGAGTTTTCCCAGTCTCACTAGCTGCTGCTTATCTGTCAGAAAGCTGGTGATCGATCGACAGATTTGGGTGGGCATGGAGATCTGGGTCAGTTTGGTTGAGAGAAAATCAGGCATGATAGTATTGTAGGCTGAACTGAAGTCCACAAGTAGGATCTTTGCAGAATTCCGAGGTCTGTAGAGGTGTTGCAGGATATAATGCAGTCCCACGTTGACAACATCATCCACAGGCCTGTTTGCTCAGTAAGAAAACTGAAGGAGGTCTAGCAGGGGCCAGTGATGTCCTTCAAGTAGGCCAAAACTAGTCTCTCAAACAACTTCATGACCACAGACCTGAAAGCATCAGGTCTGTAGTCACTAAGTCTTTAATGTAGTCATTAAAGTTTATTTTTATTTTTTTTGATGGTGGAGTGTTTGAAGCAGCAGGGATTTTCACACTGCTACAGTGATCAATTGAAGATCTGTGTGAAGATGGGGGCCAGTTGGTCAGCGCAGACTTTCAGACAGGCTGGTGAAACACCAGCTGGTCCTGAAGCTTTCCTAGTCCTTTGTTTCCAAAAGACCTCACAGATCATAAGTGCAGGTTGAGTAACAAATATGTGTTGGTGTGTCTGTGAAGTGAAGATTAGAGTGGGGGAGGGATTTAAGACTGAGCTTTTCAAACCTGCAGTAAAAGCCATTTTTTGATTCTCTACAGAGTGAGGGGATGGTGTCTTGTACTTTGTGATGCTTTTCAGGCCTTTCCACACAGATGCAGGATCATTGGCTGAAAATAGTTTTTTCATCTTGTCAGAGTAGCTTCTATCAGTCGCTCTAATTTCCTTAGTCAGTGTTTTTCTGGCCTTGTTGTACAATATGTTATCCCCGCTTCTGTAAGAATCCATTTTGGCATGAGGAAGCTTTGCTGTAACCATGGTTTATCATTATTGTATGATAAAAATGTCCTAGTTGGGATGCAAGCATCCTCACAGAAACTGATATATGATGTCACAGTATCTGTGAGCTCATCCAGGTCTGTGGCTGCAGCTTCAAAAACACTCCTATCAATGCAGTCAAAGCAGGCTTGTAGTTCCAGCTCTGCTTCATTGGTCCATATCTTTATAGTCCTTACTACAGATTTAGCTGATTTTAATTTCTGCTTGTAGGTTGGGAGAAGATGAACCAGACAGTGATCAGAGAGACCAAGAATAAAAAGTGACAAAAAACATGACAAACAAACAAAAGTAACAAAAACACTAGAGAGTTCCACAACGAAACAGCCATCTGTGGCCTTGTTATATTATTATAATATAATGATTGATTATGACAGATAAGATGCGATCGTGAATGTGCTTCTCAGCTATGCATGCCCCCATGTTATTTACATTAAATGCAGCATGGGATTTTGATTTCGTCATAGCATAGAAGCATTGAAGGTTCTAAAATGCTAGTCCTTCCACTTTCTCAGCACCAGAAGTGGTTGGAATGTGTGATGGATGGAATGGGAGAAGGCTTGTGTAGACTGACTAGTTATTATATTCTTTTTTTGATGTCAGAAAACATCGCCTGCTACACTGCATCAAAACAGTGTGCTCCGGCGGTAATGGCTTAAACTTTTATTTACTGATTATTTGAATGTTTGTAACATATACAAATAAAGATACTGTGATGTTGAAAAGACTATTTGAGCAGCAAGTTCATTATGACAAATGATTCAGTCCCTCTTTTGCTGGTAAACAGCAGCACGAATGCAGATCACATCAGTCTGATCGTACGCCTCTGAGCCCAGACTAGTGTAAACAAACTGGTTTGAATGCACTTCAAAAAGGTTAAAAGATTTATTTAAAACAAAGATTAATTCACAAACAAAACAGCACTAGTTCAAAAAGAGAGTTCGAGATCAGTACAGAGAGCGAGTTGTGCTTGATACATTGGCATCTTTTCTAATTGATTTCTCTGGCGGAAAAAATGTATTGTAGCCTACAGTACAAACTAATTGACCAGTTTTTCTCTGAAACGTAAGCTATTCAACATTATTTAGCCTACTTGTTTGTTGAACTGTATAAATTAAGTATACAGCACTCGCACTCAGTGTTGACACAGTTGTGATTACCTGCAGGATGAGGTCATAAACCACTGTGCTGATATAGCCTTTTCATAATTTCATATTTAAAACATTATTTTATAACATTATTTCTGCTATTGTAACTCTTGTTTAAACATAATTATGCCACCTCTGTGCAGTAAACACAAGCAGTCTGTTTTGGGGTTTAACACTTCAGATGCAGCCTCAGTGCCACCTTTGCAGTGTGAAGACAGCATTAGAACATTTTTTGACATTTTTGTGTCAGCATTTTGGCTGAAAAAATATTAAATTGCTCCAGGAAGCGATTTGAGTTCTGTGACATGAAGCATTCACGCTGCTTAGTTTTTCTCCAGATGATAACCATCGGGTCATTATAATTCCTCAAACAAGAGAGTTTGTGTATTAGTATGACACAAAAGTACACAGATATAGAAACTGGGAAGCGCTGGTGCAAATTCCAAAGCAAGAAAAAGATGCTGTTTTGCGTCACTGATTTTTTTTTTTCTTCTTTGCTGAAATTGAGCCAAGGGGAGAAATCCAACTTAAACGGACACAAAATCCTTGTATCTTGTTAGTCTTGTTTATTTCATTAAAATACAAACTAAAATCCATCCTGTGGTTACATGAATGAAATTGCCTGTGCTCATTATAGCATGCTACCTTACTACTCTTACTACAGAGTATCATGGTCGGGTTCCCGAAGTAAAAGTTATGGATGTGCAAAACAAACTATTTTCATTATTGGCTAGTCGGTTGGTTGTTTGAAGTGCTAGTCAACTAGTCGGTGTTAAGGATAATGTATCAACATAATGTAGGCTCTATTATTTTCTTGTGACTCCGTTCAAATGCGTTATCAGACGTGGACATGCAAATGTGGTGAACCTGCAGCGAACCTCATTTGCTTGTGAAAATAATCAGTGGCAAATTTGCTGCAAATTTGTCATGAACTTGTGATTTTTGTAAGGAAAGATGACATGTAAGGAAACAAAACTGTAATGCCATTAGCTTAGCAGGGGTTCGACTGTTACCAAAAACATTTCCTAGCAACTCAATTGAACCTGGCAATCCGACTTTCCGAGTTGAATGGAATGCAGCTTATGCACAGCACTTCAACATGGTAGCGAACAATATTCAACAAATAAATAGGATAAACAATGATGATGATGAGTGTGTTCGTAGGTGTCTGGCAGTATGAAGAGCAGATCCATGAGGAATCCTGAGTTGGAGAGTGTGTTCGTAGGAGAGTGTGCACCATGGCAGTGTGATGGCAGGTGTCAGCGGGGGCAATGGCAAGCGCAGCTGCAAGCTGGATGGTCACCGCAATCCGGACACTCAGACTGAGAATGGCAACCAACACAAAAACATGAGACAGGATCGACTGAGGCAGAGAGAGCGAGGTGAGTTACTAGAATATACAACAGCAATCTAGCAAAGAACACAAGACAGAGTGGGATTTAAATAAGAAGGGAATTAATGAGGGAAGGGCAGCATCAGCCAGCTGAAGGGTGGCATGATCAGCGTTCCCATGGAAACAATCAGGTTTCCAATGGAAACTTAATGGAAACTCCCATGTGTAACAGTTAAAAGACAGGCAAGGAGGAGTCAGGAACCGACTGAACAGTAAACATTAATTTTAATTATATAAATGAACTTAAACCAACATAAAACACAAGGACACTGTCCCACATGCCACTCTTGCATTGTCTTGGCTGTGTGCTTAGGGTCATTGTCCTGTTGGAAGGTTAACCTTCTGCCCAGTCTGTGGTCCTGAGTGCTCTGGACCAGGTTTTCATTAAGGATATCTATGTATTTTGCTGCATTAAGCTTTCTTTTCTTTTGCCGCTGAAAAATACCTCCACAGCACAATGCTACCACCACCATGCTTCACTTTTGGGATGGTAATGTGCAGGTGATGAGTGGTGCCTGGTTTCCTCCAGACATGATGCTTGGAATTGAGACCAATCAGTTCATTTCATCAGACCAGAGAATCTTGTTTCTCACAGTCTGAGAGGTGCTTTTTTTAGAAGCTTCTGTCTGGCCACTCACAATAAAGCCCAAATCAGTGGATTGTTGCAGTAATGGTTGTCAACCTGCAAGTTTCTTCCATCTCCACACATGATCTCTGGAGCTCAATCAGAGTGACCATCAGGTTCTTTGTCACCTCTCTTACCAAGGCCCTTCTCCCCCGATTGCTCAGTTTGTCCAGACAGCCAGCTCTAGGAAGAGTCCTGGTTGTTCCAAACTTCTTCAATTTTAGAATTATGGACTCCACTGTGCTCTTGGGAACCTTCTATACAACCAAAATATTTTGTAGCCTTCCCCAGATCTGTGACTCAACACAGTACTCTCTCTAAGCTCTGCAGACAGTTCCTTTGACCTCATGGCTTGGTTTTTAATCTGATGTTCATTTCAGCTGTGAGACCTTACATAGACAGGTGTGTGCCTTTCCAAATCATGTCCAATCAATTGACTTTGCCAAAAGTGCCACAGGCGTCAATCAAAGTGTAGAAACGTCTAAAAGATGATCCAGACAAATAGGATGCACCTGAGCTAAATTGCAAGTGTCATAGCAAAGGGTCTGAATACTTAAGTCAATGTGATATTTCAGTTTTTTATTTTTAATAAATTTGCAAAAAAAATTTTTTTTCCTTTGTCATTGAGTATGGAGCGTAGATTAATGTCTGAATACACTGTGTGTGTATATATATATATATATATATATAGAGAGAGAGAGAGAGAGAGAGAGAGAGAGAGAGAGAGAGAGAGAGAGAGAGAGAGAGAGAGAGAGAGAGAGAGTAGTGTAGTGTAATTACTTATAAGGCCATGGTGTGGTGTATGTGTCTTTGTAAAGCTCTTTGACCCCCAGAGCCCACTGAGATAAAGCAGAAACCCTCTCATCCACACAGGATGAAACGCAGTCCCAGCTGGCTCTATTCACACATATACAATATCCTTCATAGCACGCTGCCTGCTGAAAAGGTATAGATGAAATTGTCATTGCACAGAGTTTTGTGTCTGATGTCTTCGGGGCTGAATCACAGCAAGACAAATGTTTGATAATGTGTCCAGTCGTAGCTTTGAAATTGACTTCTGTGACAACGTCTGGCTACAGAAAAGTTATAATCTTACAGGGAGTTGGTGAAGCTTAAGTCATAAATCACAGTGATGAACCTTTCAGTGGGAAAAAATGTTGGTCTGTGCATTTCTTGGAAAGATAGATCATATGAGCTATCAAAAAACCTGTTAGTATGACTTCAAAAAGCACCCATAATCCGTTGCTGCTCCAAATGAACAAAATGTGTAGTGCACTGTATGTTTTCATACATTTTATTTTGCTTTCATGGATTTAAATGACTTCACATTCATTATTAGCTTGCACGTCTCAATTATGATTGATATGGCACTCGACAGAATGCAAAAAAAGATCAAAATCAACACTCATGCCGCATCTTGTCACAAAAATGCAAACCATGTATTCTACTATATAAACACTATAAATTCTGGGTCTCTTGTTTGGGCCGACTCCAAACACAGACGATTTGATGGGATTTAAGAGCTATCTCCTATCATGACCAGATTTGGCCACATATGTTCAGTTGCCTTCTACTTAACCAATAGGAAATCATGTTGTGACCATCGCAGCAATAGGACTAATACTAGCACCTGGAATCTTCAGTTAGTTGTTCTAAACTGGTGTGTCGCAATCAAAAGATTGAGTCACAGATCTGTCCTGAAATGGAAAAATAGTCTAATTATAAAATTCCATTAATCAATTCAAATTCAAATTAATACATTAAATAAGGGTACACTTGACACAAGGTCAGGGTGTTATGTCTGTCAATCACAATTTGTTCTGTGTTGTAAGTTATTGACTGTATAGAGCAATAAAACCACTAAAATGTTATTTTGTCCAAAAAACTATTTTTGTCGCCATGCAAAACAAGCTGAAAATCACTGCTCACACAGTTATCATGCTCAATAGGTAATTTGGTCCAATAGATCAAAGACTTTGAAGCATGGAAACTTTTGGGACTGCAGTCAACCATCAGCTGAGCATTATTAGAACAGACAGAGATGTTTTCTAGTATTACAAAATGTCAGCATAGGACTAACACAGCAATGCTTTACTTTAAGCCAAAGGTACACATACAGCATACAATGTGTAAAGACCAGATGACACCAGCCTTAATGTACCTTGTCAAATTAGAATGAACATTGCAAATGTGTATTAGTTTAGCACAAAAACTGGTCACCAAATCTAAGAAACAAAGGGTTATGTCTTTACAAATTGTACATATTTTGCAAATTCCAAATTCTTCAACTAGATGTAAATTGTCTTAAATCAAAGTCTTTCTAGCAAGTCAGCCCTCTGGTGGAAATAATCCCGGAGATTATTTCCAGTCATGTCAGAGCAGCTCCTATCTACTTGAATGGTAGAACACAGAAATCTCAAAAACTGCGTGCCAAGCTTACCTTTAAATTACATTTCAAATCATCAGTAAAATCTGACAACACACGTATCATAAATTGTGCTTCTTTTCCTCATATTACAGGAAAAAAAATCAATTTTCCCGGCTTGTATAGCTAATGAGCATGTACGTTCTCTAGATGATTGACAGGCAATGTCTGTATCTAAAAGGTGACTGGCTCTTTTACCTGTAAGGTGGGACTTCCTTTCTATATCTGGCTTTTGGCGCTAGAGCTAGAGCACCTTGGTTGGGCTGTCCAATATCTCCTATTAATTTTAATAAAAGTGGCCCGTATGTGCTTAATAGTCTCTGCTTACATGAATAGTTTATGACGCATAGAGGAAGTCATGCAAGCATGAAGCTTAGTGAATTACATGTAAAATATTTAAATAAAGTTTCATGTAAACACTTTTTATTGCCAGGCATACAACTTAAAGTTGTCACACAGCATCTTCTCAATGTCACCATATTCCAAAGACCTTTGGGTCATTGTTTTATGAAATAGCTCCACCCAGTGACAAGTTCAGGAAATTATATTCTTCCAAGTTCAAGGCAACGCCCTATTTGTCCTACACAACCTGTAGCAGCAGAATAATTTAACAGCAGTATAATTTACATTTTTAGGTTGTCTGCATAGCAAACTTACTTTTCATTAGATTTGTGACATCATCTTGAACACATTCACTAAAATATACATAAATAATTTTTTTTTTTTTTTTTCAAAAGCATAGGCTAAAGGGATAGTTAACCACAAAATGAAAATTCTCTCTCATTTACTCACCCTCATGTCATCCCAGATGTGTGTGACTTTTTTCATCTGGTGAACAGAAATGAAGATTTTTGGAAGAATATCTCTTTAGGTCCATACAATGCAAGTGAATGGTGACCAGAACTTTGAAAGTCCAAAAAGCACTAAAAGTAATCCATGTGACTCCAGTGGTTAAACCCATATCTTCAAAAGTTATATGATAGGTGTGGGTGAGAAACAGATTAGTATTTAAATAACTTGTACTATAATTCTCCATTTTCACTTTAACATTTTGTTTTTGGCGATTCAAATTATTTGTGCATATCGCCACCTTCTGGGCAGGGAGTAGAATTTATAATAAAAAAGACTTAAATATTGACCTGTTTCTCACATGTATTCTTCTGAAAAAAATCTTCATTTGTGTTCAGCAGAAGAAGGAAAGTCTTACACATCTGGGATGGCATGAGGGTATAAATGATTAAACAATTAAAATTTTTTGATGAACTATCCCTTTAAGTTAGTGACCAATTAATCTAGCAATGCATGCAAACTGTCAGTTGCCAAATAAATAATGGAATACAAACAATCCATATGCACACATTTCTGTACATTATGTGACAGACAAAATTCACTCTAAAACAAGGTCAGTATAACATGGAGCAAACACCCAGAGCAAGAGAAATCTGTGTTCAACAGGGGGCAGTGTAATCCAAAACATCAACTGCAACACTTATTACTCTACATCTTGATTTTTACATTTCTGATGAAAATGTGAGAAGTTCTTGCCAGTGTAAAAACCATCACCATGATGCTGGGGTTGGCTTCCAGGACATCGACATGCACTTCCTTAGTGGGGTTTTTTTTGTGCTTTTTTATTCGTATCACAGTGTGATTGCATGGTTGTTCTGGCTGGTTACTAGGTAGTTACTTACTGACCCAAGTTAAAAGAGCCCACCACCAAGTCACTGTGATATTCTGGTCCCTATACGGCTTGGGTCTCACATCAGTGTAAGTGTACCAGTGTTAGGATTTGCGGTGTCCTGCATGTCTGAAAAATGGTAAAGAATAAGCTACATGCCAAAGTGTAATATGAAGCCTTAGCAACCACCATTAAAGATGATGAAGTAATTAGATTCTTGTTTTAATATCTTATAAATACTGTGTTTTATATCAAACATAAAGCTGTAAAATTTGTTATGCATCATGTTCAAAATGTGAATTCATTATCAAGTTCATCCCAAATGATAATAACTTTTTATAATGGTACAAGTAGAGTAAAATGTTAAAGGTGCTATATGTAATATTTTTACTGTACTAAATCATAAAATGAACATAATATGTCATTAGAGAATTAGAAACATGCTAAGTTGAAATACTAGCTTCTCCGATAACAATGCTACAGCCAGTCTATTCTACTTTGAAGTTTCCATTCCAGCCCGGAATTTCTGTTTATGTTTAGGCCTGTGTGATCCCACCCACTGCCACTCACCAATAGTATTTCAACACCGCCGGGTTGCCAGATTTGATCAAGTTGGCAAGAAAACAACACTGTGTGCTGCAGCAATGGAAGTCAACAAACAAACTGGATCAGAGATTACAGATTCCCCCTGACCTAAAAAGCCTCACCATCCATCTAAAAACTACCATGATCAGAGGCGTAGTAAAACAAAGATAAATATTGGAGATGCCTTTGGAATATGGAGACAGCTTAAAGCCCAGAAATCCTTTAAAATGCTGAGTTGGCAAATTTGCGTATCAATATTCAGGCAACCCGCATGAACTTCGAGTCTGGGGCACAACTCCCCAATATTTTGAATTTGGACTGCAGTACCCATTTCAAACTCTTGTTGTCAGTCTTACATATAGCACCTTTAAGATTTCCCCAGCCATCTACAAACAAAGGGCTAAATTGTAACCCATACTAAATCATAGTTTTGATCAGATAGAGTGCTCATGTAATTAATGAAAGCACATTCCAAATGCCCAGCCTTTAATCAACACCAAGACCTCTTGTAATTGAGTGGCCCCAAATGCAGATAGGTATAATGAAGGGATGATTCATGATGCAGAGAGAGGACAGCATGGGTGATAGCTCCATCAGTCCGATTGGCAAAGGTGCAAAGGTGCATGTCATGGAAAGTGCATCTTAAGTCATTAACCAAAAGATGTGTTTTGTCTGGGTTCTTGCTGCTACAACACTCGTTAATTGTAGATTTTAGATAAGCTATTCAGACTCGGCCCCTCCTACCCCACAACCACAAGCATTATTGTAAAGGATTGGAAAGCTTTGAATAGGGGAGACCAGTGAGTAACACAGGTAAACCAATTGTTTAACCAAACCAATAAGTTAACTAAAGGTGATACCACGTTGTTAATACATTATATGTAGGTGTTATGGAATGTAAATACTGTGGGGCTGTTAATCAAATTAATTTAATCAAGTAATATGACATTCTGATTAATATATAATGTTTATTCTGATAAATCAATAAAAACATGGTATGTTTGTCAGAGGCAGGGCCCAAATGCAGCGAGAAAAAGGGAATTTGTTTAACCAAAAATAGAACCAAACAAACAAAATACAATCCAGGCAAGCACCTTCTGAAGCTGGGCTGGAGCAGAGGCACTGGAACCAGGACGACCAGAACCAAACTGGAACTAGGAAAAACCAGACTGACATACACCCAAAACAACACCAACTCACACTAGACAGCACACACGAGGAGACTACGGGTACGTTTACACCACAACGATGTACTAAAAACGGAAACGTTTTTCCTTTGCATTTTTGAAAAGTTTTGCGTGCAGACAACGTTGTCAAATGATCCCCATTCACATGTATCATTAAAAATGACTAAAAATATAATGCATGCTAGGACAGTATTTGGCAATGTCACTTCGTTAAGAAACACTATGCGTCTGCACACATAAGCATTATTCCACAGAGAGGTGAATACAAACAATGAAGATGGCGAAAGCATCGAGCAATTTTGTCTGGACGGATGATGAGGTTGCTTTATTATTACAAGTGACCCTGGACTATAAAGCACGCCACCATTTTAAGGACTACAACTGGTGATCTCATTTTGTTCTGGAGGTAAGGACGAAGTTTTCAAAGTTCATGCTAAAATAATGAGAGAAAACAAACAGGTAAACAAGCAGGGCAGGTGTGACTAATGAACTAATAAAAAGCAAATAAGGAGGCAGGGAATGACCCAAGACATAGAGACACCCAGAAAAACAGAAACAAAACAAAGCCACATGCTCTCACAAAACACTGACACTCAAATCACTGACACCCACTGAACTAATCAGTTAATGAAATTTAGTTTTTTCACAAGTTTGTGAAACAGAAGCAAGCTCACCAAAATACTCTTTAATTTGCAGCTAATTCTGCACAATTGTAAACTTGAATAAACTTTAATCACTACAATAGCTAGAATTGGTGCTTCTATGTTATTCTTTAAAAAACATAATCATGGACCAGTGATTGTCTTAACTTGATTATTCATGTTACTGACATTTCATCAGAAATTACCATAATTAATTCTGATTCAAAGTAATGGCTAGTGACATCCAATCACTGCCAACCATGTTAACATAACATTTTCAATTATAAATTCTGAATCTATGTACTGATTGCCATTGTCTCATGTCTGCCAAACATGTTGAGTGGTCCAAACATCTTCTGCAGCCTAAAACTGAACTTTTGGTCAGACTTTAGGAGTGAATCTGAATGCACTTAGCTGCATAGAGAGCTATAGGATGCTCCCTTGCTCCCTATTTAGTGATTGACTTAACTTCCAATGTGCTGTCTGTCTGCACAGCTCTCAGAACAGTTTGAAATACACATTATTTTCATCCTAACTCCATATAAAGCCTCTGAAAGCAATTTTTCAGCTTTTGGATGAACTCATTGATTCTCATTGTGAAAATGCATAGTTAAAATAGAAATGCATTTACTAATGTTAATGAATATAACCACATTGTACAGTGGTAACAAAATAAAATATAACAAAATATATGTTAAAATGAAGCAAAATGATGCACAGATGTGTTAATGTTCAAAATATATTCAAAATAACTAACATGTTTTTTTTCAACTTTTGAGGGAATAATGTCCCAAATGTATGTGGAAATCATGTTTATCAGTGCGCTAACACACAAAAAATGAATGCATTTTTTAAAGTGGCATATCAAACGAAACTAGAGATGCTACTCTTTACACCCAAACATGACACAATACAAAAAGGCACTTCAGAGGTTCCTGTAGTATAGTGCTTCACAATTATAGAAGAATCATAATTGTTGATTATTGCTCTTGATATTGTATTCGCAATTATTCTCAATTGTGTCGATTAAAATGTTTAATTTCCGTGACATCACAAACTAAGAAACCGTGTGGTTCTTTGGAGTAGCAGACTTCAGTGGTGGATATGTGCTGCGCTCCAGTTTCTTTTAAGCATCTTTTAAGCATTATATTGTATTGCATTACATATTGTAATAATATTTGTTAAGGTGAGGCAAATGAGAATTATTGTAAATTGATATCTATGGTAAGGAATAAATTTAATTATTGCTAAATTACTGCTTAAATTATTAGTCCACATACAGTAAATATTATGGCATATTCAATATTCAAACTTATTAACAGCTGATTTAAATTGACAAAGTTACTGCATTCAGTAATCCCTTTGGTGGTGAGACAGGGGACCATTCATCCCTTCAGTGGTGATCTTGTTCATGTAAGATCATCATTAGATCATTTTTGGCCTCAGTGGTTGCACTTTGAAATTAAAAAATGTCATTTGTGGTCAGAGTTTGTGCAATTCGTGAAAATGTTAAATCTACCAACACTAGCTGCTTGGCAAATGGGTCTTATAACAGCAGATGCGATAACAATGACGATGATTATTGAAATATGCTATTCATGCCATATTCATTATGTTGGCTACACCTCCAAAACACACTTGGAACAGTTAAGCTGAATTACTTTATTGCTATTTTGTACAAATCAAATTCACATTGGCCCACTTATTAACATGACAAAACAAATCTGTCATTACATTTTTTATAATTGTACACAGAAGTCCAACAATGCAACAAACACTCCCATTGACTGCTGTCAGTTCACTCACTGCAGGGTTACACTGTTTGAGACCTGCATTTCAACACAAGCTCAGTGATGCTCCGCACAATGTTCTGCACTCTCACAAATGCTCTCATTAAAAACAAAGCTGTCTAATCAGCATAATAAATCAATTATTTACACTGTGTCTGTACCTCGATTAGAACATGATCATTTTAGTTTTGTCATGTTGCTCATTTGCAGTGTATTTAACATTGCGTTCAAAGTGAGCGGTGCAATATGCAATGAATCCAAAATTATTACAAAGTGCTTTTCGCACTTGTTCTACAGCTTCTTTTCAAGTGTCAAGTGATGTTACTTCAGTATTAATTTTCATGTGCCGTGCGAACAGAGCTAGAAAATATGGCAAGCATCTGGGCATTCAGATGGTTTAAAACTTGAGCATTAGTTTTAATTAGATTAAATAGATCTAATTAAATAGATCAGTTGTCATTACAGATAGGACGGAGGACTAATCTAAGCGGCTCTGATTGGCCATTGTCTTTTCTTTGCTCAGCAGACATGTTAGTGATTGGTTAGAACACTCAACCGCTGCAAAAACACATTGTCAATAGAAACCATTGATGCAACAGGAGCAGATTTAAATTGAATGCTGTATTCATAAATTTTCACAATGACATAATTGTGGCAGCCGTAATTGTAATCGCGATTCGTTTTTCGATTAATTGTGCAGCCCTACCGTAGAAGATCTTCACAGAAATCAACATCATGTTGTTGTGTCACGTGACTCGGTGTGGCAGACGTTTAACCCTGATATTATAGTCTAAAGTTTTGTGAACAGTATATAGTTGGTTTAAATGAATTAAAATTATGTGTTGCATATAGTGAAGGCAAAATATATCATCCACGCATGTGGATGCGGGGTCACACAAGGTTTATCTATTTTTCATAGTCAGTCTCTGTAAATATATGCCAGATGAACGCTTTTGGAGCGTCTCACTGGTTTTCAGCATTATAAACATTGTGTTTTTAGAATACTGTGTCAAGATAAAAGTAGTTGAAACTTTGAAAATAACATTTTGAGATCCCTGTATTCTGTTTTGCTTCTTTTAGCTGTCAAGGTCGCGTCATGTGTGACCAGCTCTCATTCTATGGCAGTGATGCTTGTGAGGTTTGTTGGGGTGTGCTGACTGCCCCCTGCTGATGCGGCTCATAAAAGTTACATTTACAGATGGTAGTAAAATGCATATTTTATTAATGGGATTTATGAATGTTTCAGAAGGCACGATTGTTTATGTTAATTTTTAAATAATTAAATACACTTAATTATTTTGTGAACTGACAACCCTTATAATATATTATATTAAAGTTGGAATACACAAGAACTACATCATAAGAATTCATGAATTTTGTACTCTCAAACCGTTCATGCATATTCAAAAGATGCAAAATGAAGTGACAACATCAGAAAAAAACAGCAGAATAGAAGTAGTAGATGTTTGTTAGAACAAACACCATTAAATGAAACAGAATGTTATGTTCTCTGACCAAGTGTTCTTTTCAGTAGAGATGGGTGTAGAATTTCACACTTTTCACAGGACAGGTTCCAGGTGTTGGAGCATTGTCATTTTATGTGGAGAGAATGAATAATCTCTGAGATTGATTGCTGTAGTGTCCTTGCACTTTATCCCACTGACAACCCCTGATTCCTTCAAATGGAATGAAAAAACATGAGTAGTTTCAGAAGGGGCTCAGAGTGGATTGTGAGATGGGGTCAATAGGACGAGCTGGAAGAGACAGTGGTCTCATCAACTCATATAGTGGCTCGTCAGTATTAAAATGTGAATCAGAAAGGATATACTGACAGAAAAAATATTATTTTGTTTGTTTTGCGAGCTATATTTTATTGGGTCCTGTGTTCTGGGCAGTTATATAAATGAAAAGGTTTGAATAGAAAGGTTTATCCTTAAAATTATATGTTTGTGCAACAAAGACCTTTATAAATGGCATGCTACTTATTTTCCTAATCATAACAGAGCAGTTGTTAGGAGAAAAACATAATGATGTGACATTACCTCAGTAGGACAGTGGGAGTCCAAATGTAATTTATTGTAAACTTGGGAATAAACAATGATTTATGATTTTGAAACGCTATGTTTCCATGCTTGAAATGTTACACAGAAATGTTATGACTTAAAGTGAATTGTAAATATTTAAGATTCAGCACCATTTCTAGGGTACAAATCAAATAAGCAAATGTGTGACCATGTTAACTTATTTGCACAAAAGTTTAGATTTCCTTTGCTTCCACTGATGCACACAAGATGCTCTTTGAAACATTCTGGGAAAGCATGGATCATCAGGTTTTGCACAAACTTGTGGAGTTCATGCCAGCTTGAATGCATGCCTTCGTAACTGTAAAACAAAATACCAAATACTAATAAATTTGGTGACACTTTTCTTACTCTACATTAATTAATAAGAACTTCAGTACTCCTACAGCACATATTAATCTTCATTAATGTTAATTTAACATTTACTAATACATAAAAATAAACATATATTGTAATGTTACTTTCAACATATACTAAAAAGTTGTATATGTTAGCATTAGTTAATGCACAATGAACAATTGTGTTTTTATAAACTAGCATTAACAAAGATTGATAAATGCTGTTAACAATATTGTTTATAGGTAGTTCATGATATCTAATGCATTTACTAATCTTAACAAAGTCTTTAAAGTGTTAACAGAATTAATTTATATTATTTCATTAAAAATTTTACTCAACTTATAATGTGGATAAAATAATGTATAGTGAAAATTGAAAATTCAAAATAGAAGCATTTTCACAAATTACTCATTTTTGAACCTCACTATCAATCTAAACAAGGTGTATTAAACACTGCTTTTCTATCAATGCCATTTCAAGAAGTGCTTTAGGAATGTAAATGCATAATTGCATGGGCATGCATAGAAATGGCTATGACACGAACCTGATAAAATGGTGAGTTATGGCATCGTCTACACACTCGCAGCAAGATTACGTCTCATTGCAGGTGTAATAACTGCTGAGCTATGAGACCACAGACAGCTGTTAGAGTGATAGAGTGCACACATCACCTCAGTTACATGCTGAATTTGTCATGTGTCTGAACAAGCTGACACGCCACGGGGAGTAAAGCTCTGTTAAACAATGGCATTTCAATAGCGTGAGCACGGCTTGTATCCAAGCCCTACAGCATTGGTAGATTAAATAAGGCATGTTTTACTTGGGGTTATGACAGTTTCTTTATTATCAATCACTGGAGACAAAATTAACAAGGACTGAAAAAACACCAACAACACTGAGTATATTATGGTAGAATATTGCATTAAATTTACTTTGTAAGAGCTCTATTAGAAATAATATTTGATCTTGTTGATCAGGAGAGATATTTAAATCTAAAACACGCCAAGAGCCTTTAAACACCCATGAAAAAAGATCATTAGCTGTTACAAATATGTTTATGCAATTTTAATATAAATTTCAAACTAATTACTAAGTACTGTATATCTGCAATATTTGAAATAATCTGTAAACATATGTCGTTTTGGGTTTGAATTCAATGAACATTATTCTTTTAGTGTGGAAGTTCTTTTCATTACAGCATTTTTGCATAGTTGGAGTCAGACTTGAGCTGTGTAAATTATAGATAAAAACTTTCAGAGAAACGTGACGTGCATTTGATTTGTTTAATCAGAGGCTGAATTTTGAGACTGGGGTTTTTTGTTGGCACCTCGTGTCTTATTCACTCTGCAGAGGACAGTGGCAGTCTGTTCAGTCAAGACAGGTGTAACATTGCTGCTGGTGCTGACAATGATGACGATGAAGTTGATGATGGAATGAAGAACCCAAGTGCAATTTATTAAACAAAAGTGATATCCAAATAACCCTAACTGTAAATATGAAACATAAGCATAAACATGAACTTGACTATAACCTTGAGTTAACATAAACTTGACTAGACATAGACGTGACGTGACACAACGTTACCAAACATATAATACCTAACAAAGGACAATGGAAAACATGAGGGTTTAAATATCTGGACATGGGAGAACACATGATAAAGATACCCAAGGAACAAACAGAACTGATAACAGGATAACAAGACAATGAACCAATGAAAACAAGACACATGAACATGGAGGGAAAACAGGACATCACATGACTAGGTACACATGACGTGAAATACATGAACACACACATTAAACATTAGAACAGGAATGTGACCATTAATGTGAACCTGTCCCACTCAAGTGAATGCTTTCTATCTATCTATCTATCTATCTATCTATCTATCTATCTATCTATCTATCTATCTATCTATCTATCTATCTATCTATCTATCTATGATATTACTGGGTTACTTGTACTCAGTTGCAGTTGTAATAAATGATTGTTACAAATTTTCATCACGATAAACATAGCTGCCTGAAGCAGATTTGAAATCAATTCCCATATGTCACTGTTAGGGTGTCTCTCTACTAGCGCATGTCAGTGGTTATGAGAAGTGGACACTTTGTTCCAGTTCATACAGTTGTCCATATGTTCTTGCAATCATACTCAAGCTCATTTATCAAGCTTTAGCTGATTCTACAGCAGAAAACATTGTCTGTGTCACTAGGGAAACATTTTAGGATTATATCAGATCATATTTAACACAGTGGGAATGACTTTAAATGTGAGGTGTGAGGTAAATGCAGGCACAAAATAAACAGAAAGAACAAATAAAAAAAAATCATGTGCCATTCAAAATTTAATTGACAATTACTTTTATTTTATGTATTTGTATTTGTATGAAGTTGAATTAAAATGGAATGACATTCACATTTCCACAAACTGCTGTAAATGTTTTTGGGGGTTTTTTTGTATGAATTATCCATATATTATATGAGATATTTTCAGAATATTTCAGATTTTCAGTTTATTTAATTATCAGTTTAAATGGCAGAGCTATATAGAGATTTGTATTTAAATGTCTGTATATATATATATATATATATATATATATATATATATATATATATATATATATATATATATATTGTCACAGTTCCCTCTAACACGCCCAACACATTCACTCCACGCTCACTCTCACCTGAATACTAATCACCTGCACCTGAGACTCATCTCCACCGCAATCATCACCACCACTTATAAGCCCATCACTTCAGTCACTCATTGTCTGGTCTACTACAAATTAACGGACTCACTTACCTACTATCTCCTCGAGATTCAACATTTGTTACCTCTCGACTCCTCTCTCAGTCGTTCCCACGACTTATAACCTGACTCTCTACTCCAAGATTCCATCAAGCTCCTCTCCTAGCTCCTTGCTTCTATTGGCATACTTCCAAGTTCTCCACTCCATCGTATCTACGTACTCCATCACAAGTCATCATCGCTCATTCATCTGGTTCCAGTCATATTCATCACTCAGGTCACTTTATTCTATACGAACTCTTCAATAAACACACCTCCGGGTTTAAACACCATCTGCTTGTCTGAGTCTATGTTACAGAAGACCAGACCAACTATTTCAACATGAACCCGGCAGGATCCGATCCCTTTCATACCTTCATCAATGCATTTCAACAAGCGCTCTCTCACAGCTTCAATCCTACCACTCCATCGGCGAACAACTCTACTTCCGCGATTTCTTCTCCTGGTAACTCCGCAAGCCCCGTGGCCAATCCAGCGCCCTACTCTGGCGAGGCGGAGTACTGCAGTGGATTCTTGACTCAGTGTTCGCTTGCTATTGAGATGCAGCAACATCGATTTCCCACTGAACGATCCAAGGTAGCCTTCCTTATCTCTCTATTAACTGGACGAGCATTGTTATGGGCCCAACCTCTGTGGGATACAAATAGCCCAGTCACCCAGACATTTGATAGTTTCACTCGTCATTTCCGGGAGGTTTTTGGAACTCCAGCAGGGGACTTTTCTCGCAGTGAGCAACTGTATAACCTCTGCCAAGGCAACTCTTCAGTAAATGATTATGCCCTGAAATTCCGAACACTAGCTGCCTCCTGTGGATGGAATGAGACAGCTCTACTTACAGTTTACCGTCTGGGTCTGGAACCACAACTCCGTTTGCACCTCTCTTCCTTCGATGATTCCATGGGTCTGGAACGTTTCATTCAACTTTCCATCCAAGTATCTAACCGTATGAGATCTTGCCTCTCTGAAATGTCCACTTCATAACCTCAAACTCCAGTTCTACCATTCTCCACCGAAAGTCTTAAAGAACCCATGCAACTTGACTCCTACCGACTGACTCCAGCAGAACGCCAGCGCCGGTTGACCCAGGGGTTGTGCTTATATTGTGGGAAACAGGGACACGCAATATGTGCGTGTCCCATCCGACCCCCTCGTCCACAGGTGAGCCTCATGCATCCCCCTAATGTCAGTTACTCTCCCCTGTTGACAAATGTTATGCTTACTGCTGCTGATATTTCCTTCACAGTACCAGCACTCCTCGACTCTGGGTCAGCCGGCAACTTCATTTCCGACGCCCTCTGTACCCGTCTCCACCTTCAAAAAAAACCCTGCAAACCCAGCTTCCAGATCCACACAGTAAACGGCAAACCATTGGGAAGGGGTTACATACGCTACTGGGTCGGTCCCATTAAACTTCAGGTGGGTTGTCTACACACAGAGGAGATTACCTTATTGGTTCTAAACAATTCCCTGTCTGACATCATACTTGGCTGGCCTTGGCTCACCCTTCACTCTCCAGTCATCTGTTGGACAACAGGAAATATACTAAAGTGGGGTCAAGATTGCTTTCCCGCCTGTTTCCCAAATCTTCCTACTCCTAACCTCTCCATGTTCAGCTGAACCCCTTCTCCACATCAATACTACCTCGATAGAAAGTCCGACCAGTTCTATAACTCTGGAAATCCCATCCTTCTACGCCGACTACCAAGATGTCTTCTGTCCCCTTCGAGCCTCCCGGTTACCTCCTCACCGACCTTGGGACTGCGCTATAGACCTACTCCCAAACGAACCAGTTCCCAGAGGTAAAATCTATCTGCTCTCCATCCCAGAACAGGCAGCCATGGAGGAGTACACTAAGGAGGCCCTCTCTCAGGGTTACATTCGGCCATCCACCTCCCCTGCTGCTTCCAGTTTTTTCTTTGTTTCCAAGAAGGATGGAGGTCTCCGCCCCTGTATTGACTACCACGCCCTCAACAGTATTACAGTTAAGTTCCGGTACCCACTTCCTCTAGTTCCTGCTGCCCTAGAACAACTCAGAGGAGCAATCATCTTTACTAAACTCGATCTACGCAGTGCTTCTAATCTGATCCGCATCCGAAAAGGGGACGAGTGGAAGACTGCGTTCATAACCCCTACAGGTCATTTTGAGTATCTGGTTATGCCTTACGGCCTGGTCAACGCCCCTTCTGTCTTCCAGAGGTTCATGAACGAGATTTTCCGAGAATTCCTAAATCTGTTCGTCATCTATATCGACGACATTCTCATCTATTCCACCAATCTCACAGAACACATACAGCATGTCAAATTAGTACTGGAAAAGTTAAGAGAATACCACCTCTACCTTAAAGCCGAAAAGTGTTCCTTCCATCTGACGAATCTCCAGTTTCTTGGTTACAATATCGGACCTGAAGGGATTCAGATGGACGAAGGTAAGGTCGAGGCGGTACGCTCCTGGCCCACTCCAACCACCATCAAGGAGCTCCAACGACTTCTGGGTTTCTCTAACTTTTATCGCAGATTTATCAAGAACTTCAGTACTCTCTCATCTCCACTAACTTCCCTTCTAAAATCCAAACCCAAAACACTTACCTGGTCCCCTTCCACTTCACTTGCCTTCCAACACCTCAAGCAAGCCTTCACCACAGCTCCTCTACTCCTCCACCCAGATCCTAACAAACCATTCATTGTGGAGGTGGATGCCTCAACCACTGGTGTGGGTGCAGTCCTGTCACAGAAACAAGGGACACCCTCCAAACTCCATCCCTGTGCTTTCTTCTCCAGAAAACTCAACTCTGCAGAAACAAACTATGACATCGGTAACCGTGAACTTCTGGCAGTCAAATTAGCCTTAGAGGAATGGAGGCATTGGCTTGAGGGAGCCAAATTCCCATTTCTAGTTCTGACAGACCACAAGAACCTTGAATACCTATGGGAAGCTCGCCGATTGAATCCCCGCCAGGCTCGTTGGGCACTCTTTTTCACCAGATTTAATTTCTCCATTTCCTATCGTCCAGGCAGCAAAAATGTCAAAGCCGACGCACTGTCCCGTCTCCATGCTCCGGAGGATACTCAAGAACCCCCTGACACTATTCTTCCCTCTAACATCTTCGTAAATCCCATCCAGTGGTCTCTTGACGAGGACATAGCCGAAGCAACTATCTCAGAACCCGCACCTCCTAACTGTCCAGTGAATAAGAAGTATGTACCATCGACCCTTCGCCTGCTCCTCATTGACTCCCTACATTCCTCCTTGGGTACTGGCCATCCAGGGAACAATAGAACCCTCTCCCTGCTCCGAGATCGATTCTGGTGGCCTCATATGGACCGTGACGTCCAACAGTACCTTCAAGGATGCATGGAATGCGCCACCTCCCGAACTCCACGTCGACTCCCAGCAGGCAAACTCCTCCCTCTGCCTGTTCCTCGACGCCCCTGGTCACACCTGGGAGTTGATTTTATTACAGACCTACCTCCTTCCAACGGTTACATTGTATCCTCGTCGCAGTGGACCGATTTTCAAAATCCTGCAAACTGCTTCCCCTTAAAGGACTTCCCACTGCCCTTGAGACTGCTGAGGCCCTTTTTCAACATGTCTTCCGCAACTACGGGTTACCTGAAGATATAGTCTCAGACCGTGGCCCTCAGTTCATTTCTCGGGTCTGGAAATCCTTCTTCTCCCATCTTGGTGTGTCCGTCAGTCTCTCTTCTGGCTACCATCCACAGAGTAACGGACAGACCGAAAGAAAGATCCAGGAGATCGGTCGATACCTGCAAACCTTCTGCTCCCGTCGCCAAGATCACTGGAGCCGTTTCCTACCCTGGGCTGAGTATGCCCAGAACTCATTGCGTCAAGCATCCACCAAACTCACTCCCTTCCAATGTGTTCTGGGCTACCAACCTCCCCTCTTCCCATGGTCCGGTGAATCCTCCGAACTACCGGCAATTGACCACTGGTTCAAAGAGAGCGAAAGGGTCTGGAATTCGGCCCATCGTCACCTCTCACGGGCAATTCGCCGCCACCAGACTGCAGCTGACACTCGTAGGGCTCCCACTCCTACCTACCTACCAGGACAGAAAGTTTGGCTCTCCACTAGAGACATCAGACTCCGTTTGCCCTGCAAAAAGCTAAGTCCCCGGTTCATCGGCCCTTTCACAATAATCAAACAAATAAACCCGGTTACCTACCAACTTCAACTCCCTCCTGAATTCCGAATTCACCCCTCTTTCCATGTATCACTCCTGAAACCTCATCACCCGTCTCCCTCTCTCCCCCCCTCAGAATCACACCCTTCCGATGCACCTCCACAACCACTCATCCTTGACGACGGTCCTGCCTACACGGTCCGTGACATCCTGGACTCTCGCCGCCGTAGGGGCCGCCTAGAGTACTACATCGACTGGGAAGGTTACGGTCCTGAGGAGCGTTCATGGGTTCCCCGGGCCGACGTGCTGGATCCCACCCTTCTCTCCCAATTCCACGACTCCCACCCTGATCGTCCCACTCCTCGTGGACGTCCTCGTCGTCGTGCCGCACACCCCTCTGGAGCGGCTCCTGAAGGGGGGGTAATGTCACAGTTCCCTCTAACACGCCCAACACATTCACTCCACACTCACTCTCACCTGAATACTAATCACCTGCACCTGAGACTCATCTCCACCGCAATCATCACCACCACTTATAAGCCCATCACTTCAGTCACTCATTGTCTGGTCTACTACAAGTTAACGGACTCACTTACCTACTATCTCCTCGAGATTCAACATTTGTTACCTCTCGACTCCTCTCTGTCGTTCCCACGACTTATAACCTGACTCTCTACTCCAAGATTCCATCGAGCTCCTCTCCTAGCTCCTTGCTTCTATTGGCATACTTCCAAGTTCTCCACTCCATCGTATCTATGTACTCCATCACAAGTCATCATCGCTCATTCATCTGGTTCCAGTCATATTCATCACTCAGGTCACTTTATTCTATACGAACTCTTCAATAAACACACCTCCGGGTTTAAACACCATCTGCTTGTCTGACTCTGTTACATATATATGCATACAGTGCTGTGCAAAAATCTCACATAAGATGTTTCACAAAAGTATTTGTCTTATGCTGGTTATTTATATCTTCAGCTTTAGTGTGTCAACAGGAAATATAAACTCACAAACATTTCATTTGCAAACAGAAAAGACTAGAAGATCAGGGATAACAGGGAGCCCTGCAACAGATAGCATGGGCCCCACAGAGCCCCCCACTGAACATTGTGTCAGTCTGAGATTACATATAGAGACAGAAGCATTTGAGACAGCCTAAATAGATAGAAGAACTGTGGCAAATTCTCCAAGAAGCTTGGAACATCCTATCTGCCAACAACCAAGAAAAACTGTCCAGGTGTACCTAGGAGTATTTGTGCTGTTTTAAATGCATAGGTGGTCACAACAAATATTGATTTAGCTTTTTTATGTTTACTGGACTTTGTATGACATTAAATGAAAATTTATATCATTATTTTTGAAGACATCATCACTATGCAACATTTTTCACAAGCGCCTAAAACTTTTGTATAGTACTAATATATATATATATATGAACCATGGTGGAAGAACACCTCTTTGAATGCTCCAAATTTGTTCAATATTATATTATTGGGCTTAGCTTAGAGAGGAAAGGTCGAAGTATGGAATAATAGGCATAATTAGTGAAAACCACTGATGTGCTCATTTTTTAAATTAAATTCCTCTTTTATGACTGTGTTGAATTTCTTGAATTCAGTCATTTTGTTCTTCCTGTCATTCCAATTCATCATCCTGTGGGGTGATGCCAATTCATTACAGATTCCAACTCGTGAATTAAAGATGAGACAATTCTCAAATTCTGAATTTTACCAAACCACCATTTTAATATGATTGAACATCACTGTGTATTAGGGTTGTGAAAATCTGACAGTGTTTCATTGGTAGTGATTGCCATATGTTGCATCAGGAAACCTTGAAGTTACACTTATGGGAGACTGGAAAAAAGAAACGCTGTTGGCTTCAACAAGTCCAGCACAGACCTATACTGTACATGGGACAGGCTGCCAAGAAAATAGGACAATATTTTGTCAGTGCCACAAACCTAACAATCTGAGGGGGATATCATGTGCCATGACACCAGTGCACTCATCAGTGTTATCCAAAACCATGAGACAGCCTGCAGATCAGGGGTGGTTCGAAAATTGTCGGCTCCAGAGAGAGCGGATAGGAGAAACCGAATGTAAAACGAATAACGAGCCAACAACCTCTGGAGATAAGGTAAAAGTTTCAGCATTAGTTTCGCATCTTTGGACCTGTCAGCTCCAGTTTCAGTTTTACTTAATGTGGATTATATGTGCTGATGTAAATGTAAGTGTAATTTAAATTACTTTTATAGTGCAATTTCCCATGATATTATCACAAAACCCGATCTGGATATGAATTTCTGTCTTATTGAATGCACCTGAGCCCAACTTTTTAGAGCTCACTCTTATTTGGCAAGCATTCAATGTAAAAAAAAATGTGTATGTGTATCTGACAGGTTATCATTTCTGGAACAATATACAGTACACACATGTTATTAATAATGAAGTATTTTTTTCCACTGTCTTTAATTTAATGCTTTGCGATGTACAATGCAGAAGACAAATGTAGTGCAACAAGTTTGGCAAAACAGTGACGCGACTGATGAAACTGCACACAGGATCAGATGTAAAGTAACAGGTATGAAGAAACAGCAGCTAGCATTATACAGGGCCACATCACACCCGCAATGGCAAATTTGTTATGAATACACTTAAAAACATAAAATTCAAAGCCTAATAACCACCTCACTAAAGCCCAAATAAATGACTTGCCTTCAGTGAGAAAGGCTCTTACAAGCTAAGCTCACCACATCAATGCACTTCAACCTAATAATATATTCAGATTAATATTGGTACTGTTGGGTTCAGGCACAAGAATAAAAAGCAAATGAGCAACTAACCCAGAGAGAGAATAAAGCTGAAGAGTTGATCCTGCTGCTTATCTTGCAAATGAAATTCAAGAGAACCACTAAATAGTTTTCAAGGTAGATAACAAACAGAATATCCTCTTTATGAACACCATTTAAAAATAAATACTTAACGCGCTGCACACCCATCACAAGGGAGAGCTTAATATTAGCAATCGCATTCACTAATAAGCACATCAAGTGCATCAAACCAGAATGTTAGGGTGTATTGACAAAATGAAACATTTGTCATGAGTCTGTTTGGTTATATATTTAAAACGATTTATTTGAACATTTTTACTTAAATTTGGTGAATCTTTGGATGTCTTTAAAAATTCAAGTCTGCAAATATTAAAACAGCAAATTATGTTTTATATGTGTACAGGGGGCATTTAAGGTATAATAGAGTTGCCCCCCTACAAGCAGACCCAGACCCACCCTGGCCCCCAATACCCCAGTCAAAATGGTCTAGAACCGCCACTGCTGCAGATGTTGCTCGCAGCAAAAAAACAGGGGCCTGCAAAAAATAAGTGAGAAGAACCTCATGGGGAATGTGTTTGATTCACACTCAGGTTTGTAATTAGGACTTCAAGGGTCATTTTTTAACCAGCTGCAAAGTAAAAAAAAAAACAGCAATACAACAACAATAACAACCACTGGTAAATGCATGTGGATCAAAACCAGCAATTATCTGTGATGTCCTGAGAATCTAAAGGAGTGTTTGACAGGGAGCAGAGTTGAGGTGTAACACAGAGTCTGATATAAGTAACCAAATTAGCAAATGGATTCGAGGATAGAGCTGAGAAAAGTTCTAAAACTCCAGACCTCTGACTGACTGTATATTGCTGTGGGCCCCTTAAATCAATACTACCAGAACTGTAAGCACCCCTGACATGTGGGCCCCAAGAATTGTTCCCATCTTTTACCCTATTAGCTATGACCCTAATGGTAAGCATAGTTTCTGCATGAAATTTTCTAGCGTAACTGTTACCAGAGTAACGCTCTTTTCAAAAGCACAGCGAACTGGTATCAGCCAGAAATGTTACCAAAAAAGGCAGCTTTAAAACATGCTTGGAAAAAGTAATTATTATGAATACCATTCATTTAATTTGGTGACACTAGTAATGCAGAAAATACACACTTCACCTTCACAAAAAAAAAATTACAAAGATTCTAAAACCTTCTTAGGGGTCACTCATACCAAATTTGTTTGTGTGATAAACACAGCACAACAAATAGAGCAGAAAAGAATTGGTCTTATGAGATGCTTTAAAAAGCTTGATGTTTATTTTAATCTGACACAACGGGCTCTATTTTCATCAGTGCGCAAAGCACAGAGCTACACACTACGACCATGCGCTACATCTTATCCAATGTTCGTGAAAGTGCAAGTGGGCATGGTTGGGAGTGTTTGTACTATCTGTGGGTGTATGAGCACAAACTGGGAGTGTATTGTATTTAAATAAAGTTGTGCAATTTGCTAATTTCATGTGAAATAGGTCATTACACTAAGACACGAAGCATGTCTGTATGCAGCGCAAAGTTCAAACTCAGTTCTTGCATTTGTAGTTTGGAGATTCCACCAGCAATATCTAATGGTGGTAATACATTTCCTGTCCAAACTCTGAAAGTATAATGGAACATCAAAATATTTCAATGACGTTCACTGTTGTAGCCATTTTATGAAACAAATATTTATGAGATTTGCATTAAACTATATTTAGATCATGTTTATTTTTTTTATAATTATTGTGTTTATATTTACAATTGTATTTATGATCTAAATTGCATTGGTATTTTTCCACCTGTTGTCGTAGAGTGATTTTTAAGTCTGTAAAAGCGGCTGGTGGAAGTTGAGAGAACATTTTTTGGATTTTGCTTTTTTTTTTTCTTTTTTTTTTTACCACTTTTTTAAATCATTTGTAACTTTAATTTAGAAATATTTTTGGTTTTTCCAAATATGAATAACATAATATTTTTTAAAAATCTTTAAATCAAAATCGACTGGTAAAAGGGAAGTGTGTTCCAATACAAACACTGCTAATACTAGCCATGATGTGTGCAAGTAGAGAAAAATTATTAATAACACATACATTCTCTTTAATTTAAGTGTAAATCCAAATCCTGACGAGAACCACATTTTCCATGCTTATAAAAGGAGCTTGTCAATATAATAGAAATATGCCTGAATTTCAACATCGCCAAACACACTTGTGCCTAGACTTAATGCAATGCTTGCTTGGAAATACCAAAACTTCCTGGCCATGCCCATTGACTTTGCATGTATGATTTAAGACATAGTGCTGTGCTTAGCGCAGACACTCTTAAAATAGGACCGAATGTCTTAAAACAGTATAAATAAATTTAAAAAAAGGAAAAGAAAAAGCAGATTTTTTTTTATAAAGCACTAACATAAATTATTAAAAAAACAAATATTTGACAAGTAGCCATAATCATAATTTTTGCCGCAAATACCTTATCAGCTCCATGGAAACAAGGAAGTTACAGTATGTTACCTCCTTTCTTAGTATCTTTGTGCAGAGATTGTGTGAAAATTTCCGGGATTACAGTATTTTTCAGTGTTTTGTCATCTTGACCCAGACAAGGTTATAGTAAGGGATTTTATCATAAATATTATGTTTGAATCCTGTGGATAAACTTTTGAAACTGTCTGCATTTTAAAATTTTGTGGACAGGCACCATTTACTAAATGAGAAATAAGGTGAAACTATTTTTTGTGGTACACATCATACTGAAAAGCTCAACAGAGCTGAACTTGTGTTGAACCTGGAACATTCCTTTAAGAATAGATATGACACAATTGATAGAATGGATAGAATGATGACTTGAAAAGAGGAAGTGTAAAAAGGGTACAGAGTAGCTCAGCATGAGAGAGCAATACTGTATGTTCAGTCGGTGATAGGAGGTACAGACTTTGTATTATTGTTTCTTTCTAAAGTAAAAACACAAAAGACCTGGCTAATGTTGCTGGAATGAACCAGCAAAATGACTCTTGCAAGCCTTTGAACTTAAATCATTGCTTAACGTAATTCAAAACTTTTTGCAACTTGCTTCTAGAACAACACAGATGCTTCTCTCGGGGTTGACAGAACATTTTACTGGGGAAAATGTTACAATGGACTGAGCAAAATTGTGATTTCCAGTAGTAGAACAGCAGAAGACACAGAATTTGCAGAATCTCAGAAACTGTTGTAAGGTCACCAATTCCTGTAATTCTCCCTAGCCTTTATATAAATTAAGAAATATTTGTGGAAAAATATAATATTCCCCGAAGGTCACCTGAAGGGTTTAATCAAATGTCAGTTTCTGCAGACATTTTAGTCACCTAAACATGAAAATTCAGCCATTGCTTTCTCATCCGTGTTGTTATAACCCCATATGATTTTCTTTCTTTTTCTTACCACAAAGGGAGAAATTCTGAAACAATGTTGTGCTCAGTGATGTCATACAATGGTAGTTTATGGTGACCACCTCTTCAAGCTTCAAAAGAACGCTAAAGTATAATTCAGAAGTCTAATCAAATATTGTATGTGACTCATGCCTTGTTCTGAAGGCATACAATAAGGTTTGTTGAGAAACAAATCTTGACCGAGCGTGACCAGCACGTGAGCAACAGAATACATTGCCCCCACTCGCGAAATGGGGCGTTCAAGTGAAAAACTCCTTTTGTTAATCTAAAAACAGGTCCGCCACAGCGATAGTAACAACAGAACACCAAAAAGCTGCACACAAACCAGAGAACAAAACTTACAATGCATGTCTTTGAAGTTGAAGAGGAGATCCATTTCTATGCTCAGCCTTATTTGTTTGAACCGGAATACTCACCATCAAACAGAGAGATGAATGAGGCTCATGGAGCCACACATACACACTTAGAAGCTACAGTTAGATCGAGAGTACAGGAGACCACAGCAAGGCCATGCACAGACATTTTGAGGGGTGGTGGATCATGTAGAATAATGTAGCTATATATCTGTAATGTACACTAATATTAATTAGTTTTATTTAAAATATGCTTTACTTTCAAATGAAAAGTTATACATTACTTCCTTCTATGGAAAATTATTTTGAGGAAAAACTACTTTACTAGAGACATAGTGCACATGATCTTTTGCTATATATTTTCATGACTCACCTGCTTGCTTTCTGGTGCTTTGAATCCAGCTTTGCAAAGAAACACTCACTTTAGCAGCCTCCCTTTGCTCTTTTTCTAGACAAGGTGTTATTTAACATGCAGTTAAATTGGTTACTTAATTGTTATTATCTTGGTCTTCACTGTTATACTGTATATATATATGACTGAGATAGGCTTTATATATGCATAGGGGAGAGTGGGGTGATTTGTGCCAGGGGGTAGATCCACCCCTTGTTTCTGGAAAACCATAGAAGAAATTGGTCATGTGACCACATCATTTTGAAAAGCCATCCATTTTACTCATCCTCCAAAGTAAAAAGACACATGACATGAGAGGTAAGCACATTTTAGCTCAAAAAACTTTTTTTTCCTTTCAAAGTAAAATTTCTATGATTAAGGTTTTTTGATTGTAGCGTCTGAACAATTATAGACAAGTTTGAAAACATTTTACACATGTTTTAGTGCTTTAGCAGGCTACATGAGTCTAAAGAGTTAGCATGATGTTAGCTCTTAACTGCTGGATCATGCTAGTTTTTTAAACTTGTGGGTCTGGGGTGATTTGTGCCAAAGGGCACAACTCACCCTCAATTATGAAAAAGAATGAAAGGCAGAAGAAATGTGCTCTGAAAGGCTCAAATCAAACCAAAATCATAAAGAAAAAGGTTGTGCACAGTAGCTCAGAAGAAAGCACCATTGGCCTTCCACTTGATGACACCACTGACGATGAAGCAGAAGATGACCTGGAGAACACACACAACAGAGAAAATAAAAGGGCTGAAAAACAGAAAATGAATGAAAATAAGAAGAGAGGGGCTCTGAAAATGTCCAAACCAACCAAACCCAAAAAGAAAGTGACTGTCTACAGTAGCTCAGAAGAGAGTGACATCTCCATTCCACTTAACGACACCACTGATTATGATAGTTCAGATGTCCAGAATGATGATGATGATGATGGTGACAAGGATCTGTCTTCTGGTGACTTTGCCATTGTGAGCTTTGCTGGTAAAACCAAATCCTATAACTACGTTGGATTGGTGGAGAAGGTTGAGGGTGCAGACATCAGCGCAAAGTTTCTAAGGCAAAGTTGTAAGAAGTCTGTGGATGGAAAGCCCATCTTTACATTTAAAGAAAATGATGAAGGAGCCATCGCTAGAGGTGATGTGCTCAAGAAATTACCCACACCCCAAAAACTTGGTGGTACAGCCAGAAGGGAGCAGAAGTTTATATTCCCCTGCAGCACTGGCAAGTCTTGAGCACCACAGGGCTGTGTTCTCAGCCCACTCCTGTATTCCCTTTACACACATGACTGTGTGGCAACACATAGCTCCAATGCCATCATTAAGTTTGCTGACGATACGACGGTGGTAGGTCTGATCACTGACAATGATGGAACAGCCTACAGAGAGGAGGTGCACACTCTGACGCGCTGGTGTCAGGAGCACAACCTCTCCCTCAATGTCAGTAAGACCAAGGAGCTTGTGGTGGACTTCAGGAAGAAAGACAGAGTACACAGCCCCATCACCATTAATGGAGCACCGGTGGAGAGAGTCAGCAGCTTCAAGTTCCTCAGTGTCCACATTACTGAGGAACTCACATGGTCCGTCCACACTGAGGCCGTTGCGAAGAAGGCTCACCAGCGCCTCTTCTTCCTGAGACGGCTGAGGAAGTTTGGAATGAACCACCACATCCTCACACGGTTCTACACCAGCACCGTAGAGAGCATCCTGACTGGCTGCATCACCGCCTGGTACGGCAATAGCACCACCCACAACCGCAAAGACCTGCAAAGGGTGGTGCGAACGGCCAGAAACATCATCGGAGGTGAGCTTCCCTCCCTCCAGGATATATATAACAGGCGGTGTGTGAAAAAAGCTCGGAGGATTATCAGAGACTCCAGCCACCCGAGTCATGGGCTGCTCTCACTGCTTCCATCAGGCAGGCGGTATCGCAGCATCAGGACCCGCACCACCCGACTACATGACAGCTTCTTCCCACAAGCAATAAGACTTTTGAACACATGATCTCTCACGATCTACAATCAGCACTGCACTTTATTAATCATCACTCTGTCAATATATTCTCCCAATTCAGTTAGTGTATATATATATATATATATATTTATACCCTTATCTAGTGTATGTGTATTCTACATTGTGTGTATTGTGTACATTTGTTATGTAAATTGTTGTGTAAGTATGTGTACATTTGTTATGTAAATTGTTTTGTGTAAATATGTTGTTATTGTCACTGTCACTACTGCAATGTTGCTCGGAACTGCACACAAGAATTTCACCTGCTGTTGCACTCGTGTACACAGTAGTGTGACAATAAAGTGATTTGATTTTGATTTGATTTGATTTGAAGTAGGATGTTAAGTAGTAGGCCAGATCCAGACCACCTAGACCTACATACTCACAGGGGATAATCTGGAGAAGTGAGGAGATGGGCATGCCTCATCAGTGTTTGACTTAGGTCTACCTGACATTTGTTTAATTTAGCTAACACTGATTTCAGTTTTGAGTTTGCACTATGTTATTAAAGAAAAGTTTTATTGAGATTTTAAGTGGCCTAAGTCACAATAGGTTGTTTAGAAATGACTCTAGTCACTTTATTCTTATATGTTACATAATTGACAGACAGCATTCTATGTATGTCAACAGGCATCTATTGCCAAAGCCTTTTTGCCTGAAATGATTCACAACTATCATATATTGTGTATTTAAGTGTTTTGTGTTTCCCCAAAAACTACAAAATATGACTTATTCCAACAGTTTAATAGGGTGACAATGCCTAAATAAACCTTAAATGGGTCATTTTGTATTGAATTTGTCTTGCTTTCATATAGCATTACAGTTCATAACATTAAAATGTTCTGTTTTACTTGAGAAATCGCTATCAAATTTACCCCCATGTATTCCCCCAAAGGCACAACTTACCCCGCACCAGGGGCAAGTTGTGCCACGAGACCATTTTTTTTTTTTTCCCAAAAGCTATATTTCTGAAACAATTTATTTTAGATCCAAAGTTATTGTTCTCAGGGATGCACCACATCCTGAAATAGATGTACATCCTTATGTTGAAGGCATTACTGTCATGGCCTCACTTTAAAGTCACTATGATTAAAAACTGGCACAACTCACTCCACTCTCCCTACTTAAACAGTAAACGACATTGACGACTTGCTTTATACAGTATATTCAGTTCAGCAACATTTCAATTGCTCACGTTATCTTTATCATTCTTTATCATTTATATTATAACTTTATGATTTTGCTGTACAGAAGTTGTAGTAATTGGACAGCCTAAATTTAAGTTGAAATAACAACAAAATGAAAGAAAATTCAAATTTTTTAGAGACCTAAATATATGATTACAAAATGTACAGCACATTGGTCAACTACCCATTGTTTTGAATTGTGCTATATAAATAAACTACCTTTACCTACATTAGCTATGCAATCTGATCATTCACCTTATGAACAAATGCGCATTTTTGACACATTTAGAACCATTTAAGTGTCAAGCGTTGGACCCACTTAGAACACAGAGGCAACGCAACAGCCAAAGACAGTCATTTAACACATGTTCATAGACTAACAATAAAAATACAATAAAAATCACACAGACAGCGCTATTCATCTTATATACTGTAAATTGCTTTGACGTTGTCGAAGCGCTAAGTGGCAGTGGCTTGGGCCATTGTAATCACACATCAAAATATCTTCCTTTGTTTTAAGAAAGAATGTCATATTGGGTTATAACAACACATAATGTAGATGAGTAAACAATGACCATTTTTGACTGAAATATCCTTTAAAAGGGACATTACAAAATTTTGATGTTATTGTCATATTATATACAGACATTTTGGCTTGCAGAGAATGGCATATACCAGAAAATTCTGTTTCAATGAATGATGTTTAAAGCACAACCATTAAGACAAAAGCCTTTGATTGTAAAGCACCCCACGATTTTCTTAAAGTCTTTATTCATATAATCATCATCGTAATTGACCATGGCTTTAAAGTTCACATTGTGCAATCAATAGACTGGGCACAGACTAATAATTAAGATTATTAGAGGATTTTTAGAGCAAAGGTTCTAGCATATGCCAGTTCTTCCTCATTTGGGACTCAAAAACCTGGAAAAGTTCACTTGAAAGAGATTCTCCTCCTATGTAAATCCCTAAAGTCCCCAGTGCTGAGAATAAGGAGAAGAAAGAGAGAGAAGTAGATAAAGAGGCGTCTCATTAATTGAGGGGACATGATTCTCTTTGTTTGGGGATTTCAACTGTCTCTCTAAAAAACAAGTTTTTTTTTTTAACCGGTGCAAGCCACATAACATGCAAACCCAGAGGACTGCACTTTAAAGCTTTATTTTCACTGTGGATTTTTAACAGAAGAATAAAGAAGCAGAATATTCTCAGCTCGTCAGTATGCCGAATCTTGCTCTAAATAAGATAAATAGGATGTTGGAAGTTGGAAAAGTAAAAGAAAAATATGTTTCCTTAGAATTCTGTCACATATAAATCTTAAGACTAGAGATTAACATTGAAAAGGCCTGGTCCTTCAAGTTAAGAACATGTGGTTTGTACCAGATTTCTGTGTGGTCATCGTCAGTGGCAAGAAAATTTTATTTTGAGGTGACAAATTGACCTGGAATGTGTACAGTACAAGTACATTTTTGTACATTTCGACTGACACTGAAACATTCACATTACATTCCCCGTCTGTCGCTCACTTCGACATTGTGTCGAAGAAGCGACACTAGGGGTCTCTCTTGAGCACCAAATATGCCTCTGATCTATGAAAAAAAGGCCAATGAGAATTGAGGCAGACAGTATTTGCATACCCCGCCCCCGGACATACGGGTATAAAGGGGCGAAATACATCGAGTTCATTCCGAAATTTTCTTCAGAGCAGATGGTCGTGTATGCAGTCAGCTGCGAGTTACACACCCGTTCCTGTTCCTCTGACGCTTGCCTGCTGTTGGATCTATGCCGCACTTCAGTGGCTTTCTCCTTCTCTGCACGCCAGTGCAGTTTGCCCCTGGGCACTTCAACAGCGCAAAAACGAAAAGAGTTATTTAAAAGAGTGATTTTCTCTAAAATAGTTTTTTCCTCTAAAAGAGCAATACACAGCTGGCGTTGAACGTACTTTTCAGGACGCATCTTTATAAAGATGCCTTTCCGCCCCTGTGTAGTTCCAGGGACACACACACTCCTAATGTGTGTGTGTGTGTGTTTGTGTGTGTGTGTGTGTGTGCCCTGTTTATTCTCTGGTGTTAAGATGCTTATTAACAGGCACCATTGCCATTTACACCTGGTAACATGTACTGTATGTCTTTTGAACAATTGTGTTTGGATTTTGAGGAGAGAGTCTATGATCTCATGACTGCATACAGGTACATCAATCATAACACCAGTGTGTTAATGCATGATAATAAAGCGAAAAATTTATCCTAACAAAAAGAAAACGTGAAAAAGCTGTGCATCATTTCTGCCAATTATCTTTACATTACATATAAGAGCAAACTTTACATTTGGAGCTAAATTCTTGGTTATTTACCATATGAACAATACCACAGTATACTGTCATGTATATGCCCTTATAATAGATGCTACGCCCCTGAATGCCCTTATACTTCTAAAATGAAAACAATTATGGATAAAATTAGATCATGGCTGAAATTACTTTTCTAGCACAACCTCTGAACATGATGCCATGCACAAACACATAAACATGATTCATACAGGGGCGTAGTTTCCGGGGGGGATGGGGATAAGGTATATTCACGCTTTTAGTTATATTATTTACACACAAAAAACAAGTGATCCGTAGCTGGCAATCAGGAAAAAATTATTATTTAAATCAATATTTAATCTGCAATTGAGATCGCCTCGTCCGCCATGTTTTTCCTCCAGCAGGAAAGCTCCAGTCCGCTGTGATTGGTCATGAGGATCAGCAACAGGGACTGTTGAATAGTAGACCACTGTGGAGCTCGCACCAATGCAAGATATACCAAAGGGCACATTAAGGGTGCAAAGGAGGCGTTTGCGAGCACCTTTCTGAGTGCTAAAATGTCAAATGGGACACCATACGGTCTCGTGGACTTTGTGAAGATGAGCTGCTGAGGGCCACGAGACCGAAAGTACACATCAAGTGTGCAATTTCGGACAGGGCTAAGAGTGATAACTCTGAAGGACCATATCAGCATGACATACATATTTTCAAAGCCTTTGATTGGCTAATGGACAAATGCAAATGTGCCCCTCAGGCTATCCTTGAACACTCTGCATTATGCGCATGATGTTTTCCAAATCTCCCTTGATAAATAAGGTTATCTTGTTTAATTGACATAAAACAACTGGAAAGTATATTATTTATTAAAATAAATGTGTGATTTTGAGAGAAATAAGAATAGCACCACAGAATAGCACCACATTCTAGCCCTACCTGCCCCTAATGTAGAGTTGCCACTGCTAGGAAGGAAGGAAGGAAGACATGTCACCTCTCTGTTGTTGATATGATAGGTGCTACACATTCTCTAACATCTGTCTCTAGCTCTAAACAGATGATTATTTGTGTCATTGTGTCAAATTCACATTGCAGAGCTTGATACCTCTGAGTAGATTAATTCCTCAGTGAACACACCTGCCATTCAGTAGAAATTGGTCTTTTAGTGCCCACTGAGTCATATTTCCTGATAGGATGACTCAACCAGATGACAGGTCCTAATAGAGATGATTTACTGAAAAAAAATATTGAGCATGTTAGATCGATGTTGCGCAGATGCAGATGCATTTGTATGCATTTTTATTACTCTATTAATGGGACGCATGGAAGATAAGCAGCCGAGCACAGTATTTCAGCAATGTGACTCCTCTCACATCTTTAGAATACGTGCTCAAGTTGAAAGCGAATGGCCTAATTATAGGCATGCAGCAGAAACGTCTGCACAATGAAAATGTGTCAGCCCATATTGACTGCCTAGCTCCTTTGCTTTTTTTTAATCAATTACAATTTCCCTAAAGCTGCTTTTCTCCTTAGTCTCATGGTTAATAGAGAATTCAATTCAGCGGAGGCCATCTGTTGCATACCTAAGTAGACTCTACCTGAAGCTCATTCTGTTGCATGCATGTGCTCTTTGTCTCTGACATTTTAGCACTCATAATAATGCTAAGAGTTACAGATGACTTAGAGTGCACAGAGTCAGATTAAAACTGAACAAAAGTACTAGCTGCTCTTTTATATAACCTACTTTTGATTTATTTATGCACTTTTAATTTAATAATGTATACCAGCCCACTCCACTTTCTATTGTAGGCATGTTGAAAAAGTGGAGGGTGTTTGAGATTTTGGTTGATTTGAATAAAAGAGCCTTTATGTACAGAATTTGTCTTACAGTATCTCATTCTTGACTTGCATTATTTTGACAAATGTGCCCATGTTTAAAATAAATACCTCTGTAAAATCAAGGTATATAGATCACAACAGTCTTGATCCGGAAGTAAAAATCTCATCATTTTTTTTTCTATAGAGGAACGATATTTAACGATAACATATAAACCTTTAAAGTAATACCTACCGTGAGATCTGAGGTTGTTAACCATTAATAAAATTGTAAATAATGTTTAATATCACAATTTCTAGTAAAGAACTTCACTACCGGTGAATCCTGAAAAGCAAAGATCTACTAATCAGAGAATCACAGCAAAAGACATCAACAGTGACCACCCACTTCCATGTCTCACTGTGAATGATGCAAAGAGGTGGGTCTTCCTACAATCTCAAATTACTTATATACTTATAATTGTATATATCTACTGTAAATCTTGAATGTAAAAATCTAAATATATTGATTCTAAATTTTAAATCAATAGTTTTAGATAATTTTTTTTAGAGCTGTCAATTTAACATGTTAATTTGGTGCAATTAATTATGGAAAAAATTACGAGTTAAAATAATTAATGCATTTAATGTACCCCACCCCGCCCCACACCGCTACATCATTTTACATTGCATGCAGCTGCTTAGTGACGAGCATGATGCAAGGCGACGACCAAACGCCGCTTGACCTTCTAAAGAGGAATTTTAAATTCAAAACGCATCCAGATGGAACCACTGATAAGACCAAAGTCTTTTGCACTATCTGCAATAAGGAATTTGCATACCATCGAAGCAATTCTAGCTTGACATACCACCTGAAAAATAAGCATGATTTAGCAAGCTCAATAGTTAGCACAAACCCAGTTGCTACAGTCAACACACGCCGTCAAACCACACTGATGGAGAGCAGGCACCACAGAATCAGAGAGTCTACATCTAGATAGATAGATAGATAGATAGATAGATAGATAGATAGATAGATAGATAGATAGATAGATAGATTTTTTTTTTCAATTTTTGTAAATTATTTTCGTTATGAATTTTATAAAGTTCTAAACAAAACAGAATCATAAACTAGATAACAAGCTGCCCAAACAGCTTTAACAAGAAAATAAAATAAAAAACACTGAAACACCACACTAAAAAATAAATCATGACACTGTATGAAAACCATGCAGTAGCATCTAGGGGCTGTTCACACATGATTTTGCGTGCATCTGCGCTGTTTATCAATAGCTTTTCTATGGAAACGTGCTGGACGGATTTCTTTGACTGTTCAGCATCTCGCATAGGACTGCTATATTTTTTAGACACAGTGTCAAATGAAAAAAAAAATATTTATAAATGCATCTAGAGACATCTGCATTCGATGTGATCATATGTTGCACTGCATCTTGCTTTTTTAGCTCAGGTGTTACAAACATTCAACATTCTGAAGATGAGGATTTAATATGATTCCAGATTATTTTTCACCTGGGAAATTTTCAGTGCTTGAAAAAGGAAAACCAGACAATATTTCCACAAGTTAAATGCTAATTCATTTAAAAGTCAAAGCATCCCGAAGAGGCTATTAAACCGCAGCAGTGTTACTCCATGCACATGACAATTTAGCATTCGCTGTGATCCCTCACACCACTTTTGGCACCTGGACAAAAACGTGGCACATCAGGATGGCTTGGCACATCAACTGCCTGGTACTGTTGGCTGTTTTCCTAGCCTTGAAGGCTTTCAATCCAAAATAGCAAATTATCATGTTCTGATTTGCCTGGACAAACGACAGTTGTGGAGTTATGTGGTGACTACATCTGCGTATCATGCACATGAAGCCAGCACCTCTATACAAAAACATGATTTAATCTTAAACTTCCCTAGGGGAATGAGAAGGCTAAATTCCCTCTTGACTGACTAAGGTCTCTGGACTGACTAACTCTGCCATATAAATATTTGCATAAGCTGGAGCAAATGTCTTACCCATCACTGTCCCCTTGACCTGAAAGTTGAATTTCTCATCAAACTCAAACTCCTGGAGCTTAGTCTCAATAAAAATGACTTTAAGTAAAATGTCATCAGGCCTTTTATGATCTGGATACCTCTCAAAAAAATGTCTAACTGCTTGCAACCCTTTTTCTGTTTCAGTGTTTGTGTGCAAGCTTTCCACGTCCAAAGAGAATAAAAATTATTCCTCTTGCCCATCAACTTTGATTTGTTTTACTTTCTCTATAAAATGAGAACTGTCCCTAAAGTAACTTCTGTGTCTATTCGATAGGGGATTTAAGTAAATGTCAATGTATTCTGCAATCCTATATCTCGTTTCCACAGAGACTATTGGTCTATCCGGGGGCATATCCGGGAATGACCAGCTCTCCCTAGGCTTGTGAATTTTAGGCAAGATATAAAATCTCCTTGGATTAAACTTCCCCCAATAGGTATTCTCTCTCTGCTTCTTAAGTATTTATCCCTGCTGCTCCAATTCTTCTTAACACAATCACACTCCCCTTTTCAGCTGGTTTAATCACTAAATTCCTATTGAATCTCAGTTCCTTTAACGGTTTTCCTCTCCTTTTGTAATATTAGGCATGCCCAACCCCCTGGAACCCATAAACTTACCCAACAAATTATTGTCACTATCTATCACCCCACGAATCATATCAGAAATCTGGTCCTCCCTTGTCTCCCATTCAGACCTCAAACTAAAAGGCATAAATTCTCCATCCTCCCCCACAAAATAATCAGACAACTTCACCCTTCAATGATATTTATTAATCTCAAAACAAAATTCCAGTCTATTAACACAAGTCTCATCTTTTTTCAACACAAAAGTTAAATCCTTCTCTAAAACTTTGAACTGATTATTGGATAACCCAAAAATCTGGGACAGATTTAAAATCAAATGCCCAAGCTCCACTTGGCCTTATGCTTTAATTTTAGCTGCAGAAGCCAGTATTTTAACAGGGCAGCACCTGTATCCTCCATCCAATGAATACCATCCTCCTCCACCTTGAAGTGCTCAGAAGCCAAGGGTTCGATGCCTTCCCCGTTCCCCTAATCATCTGATTCAATACCGGAGCACCCATGTCCTCCTCCCGGGATCTCCTTAGTATAGTTAAGAATGGGGATCTTAATCTCTGCTCCCGGAAATACACTCTCTGCCACACTAACCATCCTCAATAGAAGGTCTCTCATTAGGCCCACTACCGAGATGGCCCGATTGTTCAAACCTACTGATAGTATTACCTTTTTTACTCCGGGGCTCGTAGGGGTCCTGTATATAGAACATGACCCCTACTTCCTAAAGATAGAACCCAATGGGAGCATATATAATGAAAAAAAATGGAAGCTAAAATAGAACCCTGGGGCACACCACACAAAAGGGGAGCTGCCTCAGATGAATGTTCACCAATTTAACTCACCAGTTAACTTTAAAACTTCTATTAGAAATATATTATTTAAACCATTTAAGAGCACTTCCTTTCATACCAGAACAGTGCTCCAAACGAGCAAGAAGGACAGCATGGTCCACTGTATCGAAAACAGCACTCAAATCTAGGATCACAAGCACAGCAAAGTCCCCAGCATCACCAGTTATTAAAATATCATTTTAAACCAAAAGTGCAGTCTCTGTCGAGTTGTGTTTTCTGAGACCTGATTGTAAAAACCTCAAAGATGTTGCAGTTGTTGTAAAACTATTTTCTCTAAGATCTTTGTAATAAAAGACAGATTAGAAATAGGTGTAATATTTGCTAAAACAGTAAAGTCTAAGTTCAGTCTCTAAAGCAAGGGATAAACTGTGGCATGTTTTAACACATAAGGTACAGTACTAGTTTCAAAACATTGATTTATCATAGTCAAAAAGTAGGGACTCACTGCATCAAAAACTTGTTTCAGGAAAAATGGAGGAATAGCATCAATGGTGGAGCCTGATGGCTTTAACTGACCCACTAATTCTTGAAGATGTATAAAAGAGATCAAAAGAAGGAGGATCAAAAACAGGGTTACAGGGCATTGATCTTATTAACAAAAAATCTAAGAAAATCCTCATGCACAGTTTTTGACAAAGCTGGGTACTCGCAAACAACAACAGCATTAAAAATTTAAAAAAGAATTGAGGCTAAATAGAAGCTCCTCTACACTCAGATCACATTGAATGACATACACTGATTGAATAGTATCACAAAAAGCTAACGAAAAAGCTTTACTAGTGGTTGAAGTGATTAATCGAGATTGACAGATATATATAGTGACTTTAGAAGTATTAGATACCCACGGAACAGAAAACATGACAGATTTATGGTCAGAAAACCCATAATCAAATACCTCAAGATCATAAGGAGAAATGCCATATGATAACACCAGGTCAAGTGTGTGTCCAAGCTGATGAGTAGGGACATTCAAATGATGTTCTAGATCAAATGCATTTAACAGAGTAATAAATTATTTAGCTAATGAGTCTGTTGTGCAGCATACATAAACATTGAAATCTCCCAGAATTAAAAGTTTTTCATATTTCGGTGTAAATTCCCCAAGAAGTCTGCAAACTAATTTAAAAAGTCTGTGTTGTGCTTAGAGGGGCAATATATCAGAGCAACCAAGAGCAAGCAATTCAGATCCAATGTATACAGCTGCAACTCAAAACTCCTATAGTCATTAAACATAATTGGGCGGCAAAAATAGAGACCAGTCCCCCACCTTGGCCCGTTGTACAAGGTGAATTAAAAAACAAACAATTAAGTAGAAGTTCAGAGAATGGGGATAAGCCCCCAGTAGTAAGCCAAGTTTCAGTAATGAATAAATAATCCAACTCCAGCGAAGAGAAAAAGTAATTAATAATAAAAGTATTATTTACCACTGATCTGGCATTAAGCAACATCATCCTTAGCCGAGGCAGATTATAAGTCGACTCCTCAAACTGCAATACCGAAGGAAGTGTATGGAGATGGCTCGAACAAATTAACCAAGCCCCTCACATGGAGACCCAGAGATGGGCAAGACTCACGTCGTTGAGCTAAATAGCGCTTTAGCTTGACGGCATGGCCAGCCTGTCTCCCACGTTTTTTTCCTACACTTCCTCACCGGTAGAGAACATGGCCAGCAGTGCAGGTAACCAGGTATCAACAACAGAAAATGATGAGGTAAGTGATATGAGCCCTAGTTTGCAAGCTAAAAAGAGTTGATGTGTCATAATCGCATTGTGTTGAATAAAACAAAAAATGAAGTAGCACAAACAAAATAGGGACTAGACCACGAAATCCGACGGCAAGCCACACACAACGGCACCATATTCCTCTGTGGATCACTTCCTCTGTGTAAACATAATCAACCATTATTAATCACACATACACACATACAAATAATTTTTCACTCTCTGTTAAAATTATAGTAAACATCCTATGAGTTCTGTTTGTGTCACTTTCTAAATTACATTGGAGAATATTAAGACTGATCACAGATTATTGCCATGTATTTTGCAATTATTCTTGCAGGACAAAGCAGAAAATCTTCCATCTGCCATTAAAATGTGTAAAGTGCCAGCTTAACCTACAAAATCCTCTTTTTAGTACCAAGAGAAACATTTCCATGCAGAGACAATTGTATGCGTGACATCTCAAAGAACCTGGCAGCATGGAAACTTCTGCCAGGTATTTCTATGTGGCTCCTAAGAACAGTAGAAAATCGTTACAGAATTAAATTCGCTCGCCACCCTCCACGTTTCAACGGCGTGGTTTCCACTACCGTGAAACTGGAGCAGGCATGTCTACTGTGGAAAGAACTGCAAAATCTCTTGGTCAAAGGGGCCATAGAACATGTTCCCCTTCCAGAGAAAGAGTCGGGTTTTTACAGCAAATACTAATCCCAAGAAGGGTTGGGGGTTGCGTCCGATCTTTGATCTTTGAGGCTTGAATCGCTAGAAGGGCGTTCAAGTTCAAGATGCTAACTGTCAAGACGGTCGTGTCTCAAATCCAACATCGCGATTGGTTGATCACGATCGTTCTCATGGACGCGTACTTTCATATAGAAAGTCTGCCACAACACGGGAAGTTCCTGAGGTTCGCTTTCGGGGGCGAAGCTTTCCAATATCTGGTTCTTCCATTCGGTCTAGCCTTATCACCCCGCACATTCACGGAATGCATGGAAGGGACAGTGATCCCCCCAAAAGAACCCCCTCCCATTCAATGGATCACAAAGTATAATCAGGACATTACTGATGAAAAAGACAGCACCATCACTTTTTGGAAAAAGTAATTTTTGATAAAATCTAGACAGGCCCTGTTTCCAGCAGCCATCACTCCAACACCTTATCCTTGAGTAATCGTGCTAAATTGCTAATTTGGTACTAGAAAATCACATAACATTATATCAAACACTGCTGAAAGCTATTTTGGTTTGTTGAATGAAGTTTAACATTGTCTTGTGTTTGTTTTTGAGTTGCAACAGTATGCAATAGACTGGCATGTCTTAAGGTCAATATTAGGTCAAAAATAGCAAAAAAGAAACAGCTTTCTCTAGAAACTCATCAGTCAATCATTGTTTTGAGGAATGAAGGCTATACAATGCTTGAAATTGCCAGAAAACTGTAGATTTCATACCAAGGTGTATATAACAGTCTTCAAAGACAAAGGACAACTGCTCTAACAAGGACAGAAAGAGATGTGGAAGGCCAGATGCACAACTAAACAAGAGGATAAGTACATCAGTCTCTAGTTTGAGAAATAGATGCCTCACATATCCTCAGCTGACAGCCTCATTGAATTCTACCTGCTAAACACCAGTTTCATGTACAACAGTAAAGAGAAGACTCAGGGGTGCAGGACTTATGGGAAGAATTGCAAAGCAAAAGCCACTTTTGAAACAGATAAACAACAAAGAAAAGGTTAGAGTGGGCAAAGAAACACCGACATTGGACAACAGATTGGAAAATAGTGTTATGGATCTTAACCCCATTGAGCTTTTGTTGGATCAGCTAGACTGTAAAGTGCTTGAGAAGTGCCCAACAATACAGACACATCTATGGCAAGTGCTACAGGAAGTGTGGGGTGAAATTTCACCTGAGTATCTGGACAAACTGACAGCTAGAATGCCAAGGATTGGCAAAGCTATCATTACTGCATGTGGATGAAGTAGTTTAAGAAGTTCTGAAATGTATTTTCAAATTGTAATATTAATTTTTCATGTTATTAATGTCCTGACTATACATTGTGATCAGTTGAATGCCACTTTGGTGAATTAAAGTACCAATTTCCTTTCATAAAAGCAAAATCTGTACATTATTCCAAACTTTTGGCCACCAGTGTATATTTAAGCAATATCACATGAGCAAGAGTGCGATATGGCCCTACATCAGCACTGCTGTGATTCGGCCATATGAGTACGGTAATAAAAAACACATTTGTTTATGGAACTACATTCTTACATGATGGATCAGAATCTGTAGTTGCTGGTTCAAAACAAATTATGTGTCCAAGCCTCCGTAAATAATTAAAAAAAGTCTCTTCATAAATAGTATCATGATTTGTGCTCTTTATAACAAATTATTGGATAGACAAGGATGGATGTGTGTGTGTATGTGTGTGTGTATGTGAGTGAGTGTGAGAGAGAGAGAGAGAGAGAGAGAGAGAATTTGCAATCACCTGTTGCCACTCCCGAGCAGAGATGCTGTCTGCTTTCTGAAGATCAGCTTTCTCAGTGGAAAAATAGCATCCAAGTGGGGTTATTACTCTCTATTTCACGGTAGCCGGTGCACAAGTGTCTTTCACTCTATAGACTGCAATGTCCTCCACCATCAACAGCACCCATTGTGTAATTAATCAATCTGTTGTGTCTCTCAGCTGCGATGAGCCGTAATGCTGAAGTTGTTAATTTAAAGCCATATAAAGTTATTTCCTAGCTTTAGTGGTGTAGTAGTAATACAAGCCATCATGAAGAGCTGTTGTATGTAAACACTGGTGGACACGGATTCACTTAACATCACCTAAATGGCTCATATTACACACAAAAATTATCTTTTGCCACCACCTGTTGGCTAACATATGTAATGTAAAAACAAAAGGACAAACAGTAGCACTTAACACACATGAAGTGCTCTTACGCTTTAGTTTAGAATGGCACGAACACAAACGGAGTAATACACACAGTGAAGCGTCAGAGTGCTAATGGTGTCAGACCATCAATGATCATTTACATTTTACAGTTACATTTATGCATTTGGCAGACGCTTTTATCCAATGCGACCTACAGTGCACTATTACAGGGACAATCCCCCTGAATCGAACAAGCAAACAATTTGATTAACAGTTATGTGCTTTAGCCCACCACCACCACCACATGCTCATGGATTGTCTCCCGTCCAATCAGATTCGAGGATCTGTTGTCTATATATATATATATATATATATATATATATATATATATATATATATATATATATATATACAGGGTTGGGAGGGTTACTTTTGAAATTTATTCCATTACAGATTACAGAATATATGCTGTAAAATTTAATTTGTAACGTATTCCGTTAGATTACTCAAGGACAGTAACGTATTCTGAATACTTTGGATTACTTCTTCAGTACTGGTAGATTTTTTTCACTTGTTTTGGAAAAAATATAAAAACTATAAAAACAGTATAGTAAGAAAAAACACACATGTTAAAAATGCATTTTCTTGATAAAAAAAAAAAATATGATCATGCCTTAAAGCTGACAATTTACACAAGGTTTATTTTTATTTCTTCTGCTCCAAACTTACTTCAAACTTACTTCTCTGTCTGCTCGTATGAATGTAACACATCATAAGAAAGTGTTTCACCGCTGTTCAAATGCACTTTGGATTGCATCATTTATATGTATAAATGTTTTCCATCTGAAAGGACTAAATATTAATTGAAAAAAAAAAATTACAATAAAATGCAAAGTAATCTCTTCGGTAATCAAATGAATCAGATGATTTTAAATTTAGCCTACATAACTGTATTCACATGCTAATCCCAATTAATATACATATCTCTATGGAATATTTTATAGATAATTTTAACCTCACATAATAGCACCATACACTTTATGTTGAAAACTGACAGAAAATGTAGGGGCTATTTTCTCGTGAACACAGGAAATAAAAAGTTATTCTCAAAGCTTGTTTCCCAGGTGTGTTATCAGTGCCACTCACCAGCAGTGAAGGCACAAGTCATTCCCAGCAGTGGAGAGTTGATGCAGTGGGGCCAGGCTGACACACTGAATTATTGATGCTCTTCAGTTAGTATGTTCTGGTAAGCTAGCAGGAGTTTTAACAAGAGGTTTGGGGCCCTGCTGTCTTAACATGTAAAGGATAAGAGTACTAAAGCTATGTGGGAAATTAGCATTCCACAGACATATGAAGGCATTACGAGCAGTCAACAGCCTGTACACAATGGAAATTTCTCCTTTTTTTTCCGCCTGCATGATATATTTATTAGAATGTTCATGTATAACTCTGTGGGATTCACTTTTGTTTATGGCAGCCACTTAACACGGGCTAATGATAAAAATGAATGAAAATGGAGAATTAAATAGCTTAGAGGCATGCTTAAAATCAGTTTGAACAACAGTTCCTATGACATTGCAAATACACACTCACTTTTTATTCATTTAGCTGTTTCTTTTTATTTATTTCAGTTGCAATTTTTTCTGTTTCTGATCTGAAGTGTTCAATAATTCTTAGGAATCAGGGACCGGTTGCACCAGCTATACGTTAGTTACAACTTAGCCTAGTTGTGGCGTAAATGAGCCCTAAATAATTTACACACTACTAAATATTTGAATATTTGCATTGCACCATTAAATTAAGGTAGGACGTAACTCTACGAATAAACTAAATAATGAAAAATAAACAGGATTATTGAACATGTTTTGTGCAAGCGCTCTCATTCACATTCTCGTTCGCATGTGCGAACAGACGAGTTAGGGGCTGCTTTATTTCAATTTTTTTCTTCAGCATCTTTCGCAGGACCAGCACATTTTAAATACCATGTCAAGTTAAAAAGAACATAACATTTTCAAAAACGCATGTTGAGACACTTTGCGCTGCACCTAGATTGTTTTTAGCGCAGTTGTCAAGTCATTTTTATTTGCATAGCGCTTTTCACAACAAACGTCATTTCAAAGCAGCTTTACATGAAATCATGCATTAACAGCAATAACAAAAATAATCTGTAATATCTATAAAGTCTTAGAGTGATCATTGTGTAGTTTTATAATGTAAATTGTGTATAGAAATTAAATAATTAAATAGGAATTTTATACAGAACCCCTGTGAGCAAGGAATACATAACTCCATAAGATGTTGGTTAATAGAGAAAAGGATACGAGGGACTGTCAGTGGTCATGAATATTGATGTCCTCCACACTTAGGGTGATAATGGCCCATCCCTAATGGGGCTATCAAAGTGGAATGACACTATGAGGAAACAAAAAGAATACGAGAAGACTAAAATAAATATATATTACTTTTTGCAGTTTAATTACAACAAAGTTCACAATATAATATAAATAATGAGGGTTAATTGTACATTTTTGAGCACATAGATTTTCTTCTTTTTTTGGGGGGTGGGGGGTAGTTTATTTATATCTAAGAGCACAATTTAATCAAAATGTAAACATGAGGGTCAAAGGCACATTTGAGCAAACAGTTTTTTTCTTTCTTTTTTTTTTTTTGGGGGGGGGGGGGTAGTTTTCTTTACAACAAAGTGCACATTATAATGAAAATATAAATATTGAGGGTCAAAGGCATATTTTTGAGCACTCATATTTTAGCAGAATCAAACACATTTGTGCCATTCCTTGAAACCTTAAGTTTCATTCCTTGATTAATTACATTCCTGTTCAGCTGAAGCCATAAGTGAATGTCACATGTCACGGCCTTGCCTGGCTCCTCCTCCTGGCTGTGTGCTGTGTCTGTCTCCTACAGGTGAGCTGGGCACAGGTGTTTGGAGTTGTGCTAATTAGTTCCTGGTCTAGGCCTTTAAAGACGCTTCAGATGAGACCATGAGGAGAACCAGCCTCTGTTGCATCTCTCCCGCACCGTTTTTATGATTTTTGTTTGGTTTATTCATTTCTGATTGCTTTCATTTTTATTTTTGTTAAAGCCACCTTCAGTACTGGCTGAACACAGTTTATTCTGTTAAAGTTCTATTTATTTAATAAATTTACTATATTTATATTCCGTGTGTGGCCTTTCCCTACTCTGTTGCTTGCTTTGAGCCAGGCTCGTAACAGATTTGGGGGCTCGTCCGGGATTTTGAACCATCGATCGGTAATTATTATTTTTTTTGTTTTGCGTTTCTCAATTGAGTTTGAGTAGTTATATTGAAGGCCGTTTTGATTAATGTGCCAAAATTGTAAACTGTATTTAGATCCTACGGGGATCCGGCGCAGTAAGGTTGATTGGGCATTTAATGCATGGTTATTGGGAAAGACAAACGCGGATTAGTTTAATCAGGTTTGGAATTGTTTTTTTTTTTGCAGTATGTCAGTGCGGGAGACAAAATTTGGTTCGTTTGTGCCTGGGGTTGTTTAAATACAGCCAGGTTATAGTATTAGGGGGTTGGTTGTTGGGTAGGTGCGGGTCTTCTCTGTGTTTGCGAGACAAAAATTATTAATAACTAATTGATGGTGTAGCCATTGGAGCTTTGCAAATCCCTGTTAAGCGCTTAACGCTTGTTTGTTATTTTAGTTTTTTGTTTTTGTGCAATACCCTGGGCGGAGGGCACAGTCGTGGATGCCTGCTTTAACGGCATTTTGTCGGGGAAGTTAGGTGCCGCTGATATCGTGTATTAAAAATCTCTGTTCTTGGGGTATGCATGAAGTGGATCGATGTGTACAGGGCAGCTCCGTTAGTTTTTGTCTTGTAGCTGCAGGTGGCCGCACTTACATTGATGAATGTGCTTAAAAAGAAATATTTTTTTTTTTTTTTTTTTTTTTTTTTTTTTTGTTGTTGTTTAGGGGTTAAAGGAAAAAGGCAGAGTAAATAAATGGATACGTTGGATAATTTTTTTTGCTGCTCCATCAGATCAGGTTTTAGATACGTTGACTAAGGAGCAGTTGTGTGACGTTAGTGAACATTATAATTTTGAATTGGGCTTGAGAAAAAATGCGAAATTGGTGCAGTTAAGGCAGGCTGTCAGATCTAAATTGGCTGAAAGAAAAATTCTCCCATCAATAATTTCAATGGATGAGTTGGGGCCTGAAGGTGCTTCAACACCATTGGCAACATTGGGTGAGTCTCGCAGTAATTTTGGTCTTACTTTTGAACAACAAAAAGAGTTGTTAGAAATGCAACAGAGAGAGAGAGAATTTGAACGCGAAGCCGAACGTAGAGAGAGAGAAGCTGAACGTGAAGCTGAACGTAGGGAGAGAGAAGCTGTACGTCAATTAGAATTTGATAAAATCAAAAGTGATAGAGAAATTGCTTTAGAACGTCTTAGGTTGATTGCAGAAGGGAAAATTACGGGTAATACCGGTGGCGATGTTCCGACTGGACCAGCGCGCACTCCTGATATTTCTAATATGGCCAGATTATTACCAAGGTTTAGTGAGAAAGATCCAGATGTGTTCTTTTCACTGTTTGAAAGTGTGGCAGATGATCGTGGTTGGAGTGATCCTGAACGAACTTTGTTACTCCAGAGCATTCTAGTTGGAAAAGCGCAGGAGGCGTTTATTGCTTTATCGGGGCCTGAAAGAAGGATTTATAAAAGCGTGAAAGATGCTGTGCTTAAAGTGTATGAGTTAGTTCCAGAAGCATATAGACTGCGATTTCGTAATTGGAAGAAGGGAGAAAAGCAGACTTATACAGAGGTAGTAAGAGAGCTGAATTGTCATTTCAATCGTTGGTGTGCTGCAGTGGGCGTTTCTACCTTTGAAGAGTTGTGTAATTTAATTGTTTTAGAGCAATTTAGAAACATCCTCCCTGATCGAATTGCGATATATATAAATGAGCGGAAGGTAAAAATAGCAGCTGATGCCGCAGTTTTATCTGATGAATACGTTTTAGTGCACAGGCAAAACTTTAAAGAACACAATTCAGTAAGGGGCTACCGTGAGCAGCGCTTTGGACGTTTCAGTGAACGTTCAGTATTTTCTAATACTCCCGCTAGTCAGTCTGCTGCCAAAGAACAGTTTCGTGGTAAGGCAGATCCGGATGCTTGTCATTATTGTTTAGAGAAGGGGCATTGGAAGAACGAGTGTCCGGTTTTGAGAGCAAGGGGTCAGAGGAGCAAATCTGGCGCGGCAAGACCTGTTGCTCTTGCCGTTTCGGATGTGCGCGCATGGTCTGAGTTCACCCACACAGAGATTAGGTCCAACCCAGAAAGGGGTGTGGCCTCTAACTTGTCTGTGGACAGCCTTGTGGGGTCTAGCCAGTCTGATGTAATTGAGGCCAATGTCAATGATTACTCTCCTTTCATTACAGATGGTTTAGTATCATTGGTGGGCAGTTCTGCAAAGGTGCCAGTTAAAATTCTTAGAGATACGGGGGCTTGTGAATCTTTTCTTCTAGAGTCTGTTTTGCCTCTTTCTAGTGAGTCCAGCATGGGTAATGTTCTGGTGAGGGGAATTGGGTTGCAGGTGGTAACTGTTCCTCTGCATAGGATTGAACTACAGTCAGACCTGGTTCGGGGTGAGGTTGTCATTGCCGTGCGCCATTCGTTGCCTATAGATGGTGTACATCTCATCTTGGGTAATAACTTGGCTGGAGAGCGTGTTTGGCGTGATGTACCGCCTCTTGTGGTGGTTAAGAGTGTTCCATCTATCCCATCAGGTACTGATTGTAGCCTGCAGAGCTTACCTGAGGTGTTTACTGCTTGTGCAGTAACACGTGCCATGAACCGTGCCTCTGGAACTGAGGTTCTAGAGAAAAATCGTAAACCTGATTTACAGCCTATTGTTTTGCCCGATTTGCCATCTTCTCTTTCATTTAGTGATTTTGTTGTAGCTCAGAAGGAGGATTCAACGTTGAGTGAACTGTTTGATGGGGTTTTGCCTGTTGAGGAGCGACTTAGTGCAGCGAGGGGTTATTTTGTTCAAGATGGGCTGTTGGTTCGTAAGTGGATGCCTCAGACTAAAGAGATGTTCGAGGATCCTGTTTTCCAAATAGTAGTGCCGATGAAGTTTAGAGACTTGATACTACAGACGGCTCATGGTGATATAGCGGGTCATTTGGGTGTGCGGAAAACGTATGACAGACTTATGAAGTACTTCTATTGGCCTTGCCTAAAGAAGGACGTGGCATGCTTCATTAAGACCTGTCATACATGTCAGATAACGGGAAAGCCTAATCAGGTGATCAAGCCAGCTCCCCTTTATCCTATTCCGGCTTTAGGGAATCCATTTGAGCATTTGCTAATCGACTGTGTTGGACCATTGCCTCCATCGAAGTCAGGGTGTGTTTACCTTTTGACTGTGATGTGTCAGGCTACCCGTTACCCCGCTGCCTATGCGTTACGTACAATTTCTACCAAATCGGTGGTGAAGGCGCTCTCTCAGTTTATTTCCATCTTTGGCATCCCTCAGATTATTCAGAGTGACAGAGGCTCTAATTTTACATCGCGTATGTTTTCAGAGGTGCTTGAGCAGCTGCGTGTTAAACATCAGCGTAGTAGCTCTTATCACCCCCAGAGTCAAGGCTCTTTGGAGCGTTTTCACCAGACGCTTAAGTCATTGCTTAGAGGTTACTGTGTTCAGCTCAGCAAAGACTGGGAGGAAGGGCTTCCATGGTTGTTGCTTGCAGCTCGTGAGGTAACACAGGAAAGTACAGGTTTCTCACCTAATGATTTGGTGTTCGGCCATAGAGTTCGTGGGCCATTAGCTGTCCTGCAGGATAACTTGAAGTGTCCTGAAAGTCCTTCTAACTTGTTGGAGTATGTGAACGGCTTTCGCCGGAAATTGTTCTTAGCTTGTGAGATGGCTGTAGAAAATCTGACTAAGGCTCAGAAGAAAATGAAGAGTTGGTATGACCGCCGGGCTGAGCCGAGAGTGTTCAGTCCTGGAGATCAGGTTCTGGCACTGTTGCCGATAGCCGGTTCACCCTTTCTTGCTAAATACTCAGGTCCCTATACAGTTGTTCGGCAGGTGTCGGACCTGAATTATCTAGTTTCAACTCCTGACCGTAGGCGTAATACGCAACTCTGTCATATTAATCTTTTGAAACCGTATTACAGTAGGTCTCCGGTTTCTGGGGCAGCAGAGACCGGTGATCAGGTTAAGTCAGTTGCTTTGGCTGCAGTTGCGGAGATATCTGGCTTCTCTCCCCACATGGTGGCAGCGTGTGGTGATGAGGAAGTGGTTAGCCCTGACGACTGTGTGCTCCAGCCTCGGTTGAAGAACTCAGAGAAGTTGTCTGATTTGGACACACTACTTGGGCATTTGTCCAAGGAGAGGGCATTAACAGTTGAGTCGTTGATTTTTAACTTTCCTGCTTTGTTTTCAGATACACCGTCGTGTACTCATTTGATCAAGCACGACATCGATGTGGGTGATTCTGAGCCGATAAGGCAGAGGTTCTATCGGGTGTCACTCGAGAAACAGCAGCACCTAGAGGCAGAGGTGAAGTATCTTCTGAATAATGGTTTGGCAGAACCCTCTTATTCTAGTTGGGCTTCACCTTGCATTCTAGTTAGTAAACCTGATGGGACGTATAGATTTTGTACAGATTATCGGAAGTTAAATAACATTACAAAGCCAGATTCTTTTCCGCTCCCAAGGGTTGAAGACTGTGTTGACCGGGTAGGTTCGGCCCGGTTCGTAAGTAAGTTTGATTTACTTAAAGGCTATTATCAGGTTCCTTTGACACCTCGGGCTCGGGAGGTTTCAGCCTTCATCACACCGTCTGGCCTGTATTCGTACTCTGTGATGAGCTTTGGGTTACGAAATGCGCCCGCCACATTTCAGAGACTAATGAACCGCGTAGTCTCTGGTTTACAGGGCTGTGCTGTTTATTTGGACGATGTGGTCGTGTATAGTGATGGGTGGTCTGACCATCTTGAGCGTATTCAGGCTCTTTTTACACGGCTAGTTGAAGCTCGCCTCACTGTAAATCTCGCTAAGTGCGAGTTTGCCCAGGCGACAGTTGTTTATTTGGGGAAGGTGGTGGGGCAGGGCCAGGTGAGGCCTGTGTACGCTAAGGTGGTGGCTATCGATAATTTCCCTGTACCAGCTACCAAACCTGAGCTCAGACGCTTTTTAGGAATGGTGGGGTATTATCGTGGTTTTTGTGCTAACTTTTCCACTGTTGTTGCCCCATTGACTGACCTTTTGAAGGGCCGTACTAAATTTGATTGGACTGCAATCTGTCAGGCCGCATTTGATAATGTGAAGTTGTTGTTAACATCTGCTCCTGTGTTAAGGGCTCCCCGCATGGACCAGTCATTCCAGATGCAGGTCGACGCTAGCCACGTGGGTGCTGGGGCCGTACTCCTGCAGGGGGATGAACAAGGTGTAGACCGGCCAGTGTGTTTCTTTTCAAAAAAGTTTAACTGTCACCAGTTAAATTACTCGACCATCGAAAAAGAAACCCTAGCTTTAATATGGGGATTACAACACTTTGATGTTTATTTAAGTGGGGGTGCTGTTCCGGTTACCATTTATTCTGATCATAACCCACTAACGTTCTTATATTCTCTAAAGAGCCCAAGTCAGCGTCTGATGCGCTGGGTGTTGTTTTTACAACCGTATAGCTTACTGATCCGGCACATTCGGGGTGTGGACAACGTCATGGCTGACGCTTTGTCCCGTGCCCCATGTGAGCCGGAGTGAGTCCGTGTCTTGTCCTGTCCTGTTTGTCTCTCTCTTGTATCTCATCTTTTTCTCTGCTTAGTCTCCTTAAAATTTGCTGGAGCCTTGGGTTCGAGGGAAGGATTGAGTGGAGGGGTGGGGGCCTGTTGGACTCAAGTGACCAATTTTACAGGCTTGGGGAGAGTGTCCAAGCCATAACCCCTAGACAAAGTTGAGTATTTTTAACATCTTT